>RJWH01000351.1:146535-842112 GCA_004363575.1 Solenodon paradoxus | reverse complement strand
ACGTAACGCAACTATACAAACCAACACTTCTCTACTAATTAAGTTGATTGCCAGTTAAATACAGCTTAACAATTTTAAGGGTCATACACTGAAGTCAATACATATATACCTAGTTTTAGTCAAAGCTATTCCATGTACATTACTGAAATCAATTACAAGGTAGGGCCTAACAAATGCCAGGGGAAAATATTTTTCTTAAAGTTTTTACAGGTATTAAACTTCATCTTGCACACTGAAGTCATCATACATACAGGGCAAAGTCAGAGCTTTTATATTTGAGTTTATTCATTTAACTTTTAAAACACTACTATAGTTGAATATTAAAACAAAAAGTTACAAGTAGTGAGCATATTTGATTATAGTCCTTCACTCATTCACTACTGCATCTTTAATGCCAGCAGTGTTGTTATTCACTGGCCCCATTAAGAGGTCTGACACTGAACACCGCCCCTAGGATGATGTTCATCATCCTCATAAGCTTCTCCATTGTAATGGCGCCGCCTTTCCTGATTTGGATCAAAGTCCACCAGTTCTACCTGGTCCATTTCATCAGTCTCTTCTACTTCCTTCCTCTCAGGTAGAAGTTTTTCCAGCAAAGAGAGTTTATCAGGTGAGAGAAAGCCATTCTCAGGAAAGTTTACCTATAAAAAGAAATTCTTTTAAGTTCGAACTTCATTTATTTCATTATTAGCTCCATAAACAAATGACCATTAACCCATTTTCCCAGAAAAACACTAAAACACCACACATTTCTGGGGATGAATTTACTAATCCCAGGCTAGAATACAAGTTCTAAGAGAGCATCTATATACTCTGAACTAGAGATTAAGGCATATACATAGCACAATCAGGGCTGTAAAACAAAACAGACCCCAGTAAAAATGTACTCAAAGACCAGTTATAATGGTGAAGAACACTTAGTGATTTGGTGGAGAGGCAAGGTATGTTGACAGATCTGAGGAATGGGGAACCGAGACCGATGTATAGGTTTATGAGTTTAATGTGTAGAGTCAGTTACAAAATAAAAACAAAAAAACCATTTTTAACAAAAAAATCATTCTAATCCTTTTTAAGAAATAACTAAAGCTATTCTTACTTAAAAAAAAAAAAAAAAAAAAAAAAAGTCCTCCTCTACTCAATTTTTTCCCCTTAAGGAAAGGTGTAGGGATAAAGGTGAGCAGACAGGCAGGAAGCAGCACTTCGTTCTATTTTTACATAGTTCACATTATTCCTTTCTGGACCCAGGACAGGAATGTAGATACATCCTTGGTAGGTACCTGGACTGGGTTCCTTTAGAGGCGGCTGACCTAACTGCTACACCACCAGGGAAGCCCCACCCAAAGATATTTTTACAAAATTTTTTGTGGGTGAGAAGCCAATTTATACCTGAGCAAAGAGGTTGGGTTCTTTATGAATCAAGCTAGTAACAAACTACATGCTTTATTATTTGGCCAAGTATCTCCATTTTAAATGCTTCTCTTAGAGAACTCCCTCCTTAGTCTTTTAATGAAATACCCACTTGCCTGAACCCTTCTCCCCACCAGTAGTCAATAAATGACTTGTTAAACAATGCACAATGTGAAAATACTCAATTTCTCCCCGAGCAAGGGAGATTATAGATTCGTTATTTCTTGCCATCCCCAAAATTTAACTGCCAGATTCTAAGTTAATCATTCTCAAATATCCCTAAAATATTTTTATAACTTACCTTAAATTCGATAATTAGGCGACCCTTTTCATAGGGTCTACGATAAATTGGCATGCCTTCATTCAACACACACTTGATATCTCCATGCTTGACAATCTGACCTAAAAAAATTGAAGTTCTTCCTTAAATATTGTCACATTTTTTGACAGGCTAAATAAAGAACAGAGGAATGTCCTGGCTCACTAGTCATACATTTATGTGATATAATCCTTTTTTATCTTTCATTTATGCATTTTCTAGGGCCTTCCAAAAAGACAGGCAAGATCACATGATTTCAGATCAGCTCACAAAGGATACAAATTGAGCAAGAAAAATAAAAAGGTAAGTTTTCTCAAAGACTGTACTAGCCATCAGCAGACAATGAAAATATTAGAATAGAAAGAGCAGCCCATCTATGCAACATACCTGGATGAGAAGTGATGACTATGGTTCGGTTGTCAAGAGTAGATATTGGCTTTTGGAAGCCACACAATGCTTCAACCAGCTGTATGTCCATACACATGAAAAGGTCTTCTCCTCGCCTGTGCCAATGTTAACATAGCACATACATCGCTCAAAAACTAGCAATAAAGACTATACCAGGCTGCTTTTGTAACAGTAAAGATATTCCCTAATTTAAATCTTGTTTCTCAACACAGAAGAAAAAATTTTCACAATTGTCAGGATAAAAGAAAGCAAATTTCTGTGTAAGTTAAGAACTGGGTCCTGATTAGTCTCTGAAAATAGGGATGTGACCAATTTCAAGGGACAGTAACTAGTTCTTTATTGATGTGTTAGGAATGTACTGGGCATTATATTACAATAATTAACAAATGTATACTTTCTCCCCATGATTAGATTTTTCCAATCTATATTAGTAAACTATCTTGAATCCAGCAGAATAGTCCTTTAGTAAATCTTTTGAGGATTCATCTCAAATAGCACCACTAAAATTATGAGCTTGCTATCATCGCATTTCTCATTATTTTTATACTCTTGTGAAATGTTCTATTTAATTACTGCAAACTCAGTTCATTCCAGATGTCGTTCCCAACAGATTAGGTTCCCAACAGATTAGAACTCTATTCTAGTCCAATGTTTTAGAATTAGGTGGAGACACACACACACACACACACACACACACACACACACACACTTTAAAGGTGCTGGCAGTTAGGCACGAGCATTTATTTTACTTAGCTGTTCACCTTGGTTATGTGTCCTACCATCAGTCCGTACATTCATCCATCGTTCTCCCCACCTGCCCCTTACAAACTCACAAACCCAAGTTCTCGGGGTGCATGTGGACCATATGCCCAACTACTATTCTACCAGAGTACATCCATGGATCTATATTTAACACAATTAACCATCAACCTTCATGTAAGTTCACCCTAAATACAGAAGTATTTCATAGCAAAAGGCCTGGATTTTAGCTTTTTTTGAGATGATTCTAGTCAATTATTTGTAAGTAAAACAATCAACTTACGGCAAACCCAGGATTGGTATGTTGAGAGCTTCAGGGCATTAACTTCTTACACAAAGATCGAGATCAAAACTTTTGTCTAGAACATTGTCCCCTAGACCAGTTGCTACCTGGGTTTATACACTTGTACTTGTTTGGAGATGATTTGTGTATCTATCAAATTCTATTTAGACAAAACTTAAAACCTGACCTTTTTTTAAAGCCTCTTTTAAGATCAAAACATTAATAGTTAAACTTTTTACCGAGTGAAAACAGCATGGTCCTTCTGATCTAAAACAATGATAATATCTCCTGGCTCCAATCCTGGCTCTTGGTCTCCTTCACCATGGAATGTTATCTTCTGGCCATCTTTCATGCCTAAAAACAAACAGCTAACATTATACTTTTATTTAACGTCCAACTAAAGTCAGAATCTCAACCTATTAAACATAGATGTTCGTTCATGGGTACATAAAATTTTTCAAGTCTTTGTGAATGCTAATGATTACAGAAGAACACCCAATTAATTACAACTATCATGGTGGAGAATAAAAACTAGAGGCAAACAGGTAAAGTTTTCAAACTCTTAGAGCTGCCATTTACTCCTGGCTGGATTACCCTGGAGAGACAAGCTGCATAACCCTTGCTAAGCCTCTACTTTCCCAGAGATGAAATTTCATTAGGGCTGATTTGAGGATTGAAATAAAAAGTCTATACTATGTACCAAAATCAGTGAATGGTAAGCATTATAATCATAAAAACAAACTTCCTCGATTTCATTACTTAAAAGAACCTACATCACATTATTTCTATTAAGTCTAATAGCAGCATAAATCAAGTCTTCCCCCCTGTATTAGTATTTTATGTACATTAAAAAAATACCTGAAAGATTTAAAAAAATCTATTAATATTTGCTCTTAAAAAAAGGGATAATTACTGCTGTACACTCCTTTAGCCCATGTCATTAGTGCCAAAGGTACAAAAGAAGTATTTTCCAACAGGGTGAATATTTTTTAAAGGTTATCACATTTCACTGAGATTCCCTACTGCTGTCTCTGACTTATATTTAAATTCAATAATAGTTTAAACAACATCCCATTAAAACATAACTTATGCAATGTGTTCACAGGTCACTGTGTTGCAAAAACAGTTACCTACTGATTATTTCCTGAACCAAAGATCACTGCGAGCACCCAAGATTAATTCACTTATAATGAAATATTAAACCCATATTAACATAACTAACAGTAAAATGAATCTCTGCACCCATCAAAATTGAGCAATTATCAAATCATGATTTAATATTTCACATATTATACTGCCATCCACACCCATCCAACTGAAACAAAACCCAGATATACCAATTAATTCAAATACTTCAGTACGCACCTTTAAAATAAGGACTTAAAACTACAATATCAGTATTACACAGACAAAATTAAACACAATCTGCCTCTGATCACTCAAGAGGCAAAATAATTATACTCATGAAGCACAACTGAACATGGCTAAGTTTTGCTGGTGGTTCCATTACTGTAAAGAGCATGAAAGAAAAGAATGACTTTACTTGCAACCCTTTTTCTAAGTATGTGCAGGGTGGTACATTATCTTAAAATGAGGAAACAAAAATCCTACTAATCATAAACCAATTAAGGGGGAAAAAAGAACGGCGGACAGTTACCATGATTCACTACAGAAATACTGTAGCTACTACTTAAGAAAATAACCATACATGTCAATGGGATGTTCATAATATGAACAATTCTCTATCGGTCTTTGTAGTACAATCTAGTTTCAGTTTTAAAAAGCAAAGTCTGAATGAAATTACCATTATGTTGATTATTTCAGAATTAAAGATCAGTTTTCTCTGGTGGTTTATATATACAATTTTAAAATTTCTACAGCTGCTATGTATCACTTTAATACATTTAAAAATATTTTTATAAACAAAAAATAAAGAAGTTGGCAAAATAAAAATTAAATCCTAATATAAAAAGTTGTATAGTTATAATCTGGAGGCTAAGAGGCAGAAATTGATAAGTATGTTAACAATTTAAAAACATCAAAGAAGCAGTATTCACAATCTATTACAAATTAAGAACCAAAATGTTTAGAAAAAAATTTGGTCTGGAGGCCCAGTGATTCCATCAGGCACAGTAAACATACATCCCAAGGTCTCTGGTTCAAGACCTGGGGCTGGGGAAACCAAAGATGAACAACTGAGTAAAATAAAGTGTTTTTTCCTACTCTCCCTTAACTGAGTAGCCCGTAAAAGATATTAAGAATGTGTAAAGTTAAACTGCAACTGGAAGGCAGATTTAATGGCTTAATAGGAGAGACCTGAACTGGAACACTATATTCATTTACTGATGTGTCATGGTAAGTGAAAAGACCTTAACGTATTTCCTACAGAAGTACAAAAACATGCATGGGAAAACATTTACTCTGTGGCTAAGAGCTATCTCTGGTTGATAGGATTATACTAGAAACCTAATTAGGATAATTCTTACCAACTGTAAAATGCAATGTTAATAAATTTGTCATAGCACTGGAATTCAAAATGGTTAAGAACTCACCTTTGTCAATATGAACTTCTAGAATCTTCTTTTCTCGAACTATCTTCCTTCCATTGCAGCTTTTACATCTGTCTTTAGGACTGATCCGTTCTCCATGGCCCTGGCATTCCATGCACACAGACTGAATTTGCTGAACCATTCCAGGTCCTATCTGATGAATTCTTATTTGCATTCCAGTACCTCGGCAGTTGGGACAGCATTCTACTGCTCCTTTCTTACCACCTCGGCCTAAAAGAAATTATGTAGGAGCTTAGTATGTATCATAGCAATCAATGCTTTAGTAAGATAGCTCCTTAACACTACACTATACTAACCAATATTTTAAATGTCTGATGGAATGCTGCCTCGTTAATCTACAATTCAGTCCTTTTTAGTTGATAAAATAGACGCAATCAACTTCAGTAATCTGTATTGTTTATCTATAAACCATTGTCTTCTAGATCTGTAAATTGTCTTCCCAAGGAGTCACTCCATCAGAATTTTAAATATCTGTTCTTCTTAGTTCATCTGATAGGAACATTTTTTGCTTTTTTTTTTTTTTTTTTTTCCTCTTTAGAAGATACCATACTTCCAAAAAATAACTTGTATTACTATGAAAAGCTTTGTGGTTTATAGCCAGCAACTTATTTCTAAGTGAAACAGCTTAAGTGTCCAAAAAGAGGACACTATTTAAATCATATTACAGATGGTGACTTGGGAATGATTCTGAAGTTTTAGAGATAACAAGTTATCTCTGAGCAGTGTTGAGGTAAAAGGACACCAAATTAGAGAAGATTCCATTACCTTTAAAATAAGCACATTAAAAAATGCTGGCAGCAAGCCTTGGTGGAGTAGCAGTTAGGTAAACTGCCCCTGAAGGCGTACAGGCCACATACCCCTGGGTTTGGGTGAAATAACTAGTAAACAACTAAATAAAATAAAATGCTTCCTTCTCCTCTCTTCCTGTCTGCAGCTTTCCTATTTAAAAAAAAAAAAAAAAAAAAAAGGTGCTGCTATTTTGCTACTACTTCTCTAGGTGGTAGGCTTAGGTGGTTTCCTTCATAACTGTTCTCTCCAACATTTAGGTAGTCAAACTTGTCAAGTTTTATAAAACCATAAAGGCTTCAGTTCCATTTTACTGTATTAAAGATGTTAAAAAACCATACCTTCACATTTGTCACAAATCACATTTTTCTGCAGAGCTAGTTTTCTTGTTGCACCATTATACAAATCTTCTAAGGTTACTGAGAGCTGATGCACAACATTTTTACCTGTAATAAAATAGTGCTTGTTAAAAACCTTAGTATGCTGCATACCTTGTGTTCTTTGCACTTAAAAAAAAAAAAAGGTAAAGGATAAAGGTCATTTATCTGTTGAGCACATAGTACATGAATGGACTTTTGGCCACATTACACATGAACCTCAAACTAATATAATTTCAGATGAAAACGGTGTGGTGTACCCTGGTGGAGTAGAGGTTAAGTCAAGTGTCACCAAAGGAGTGCTGGTGATAGCCCTGGGGTTTGAACTTGGGGTGGGAGGTGGGGGGATGGAAGACAACTAGTGTAAACGAAATAAAAATAGAATTGTTCTTCCTCTTGAGGCCTGCCTGCCTAGCTGTGTTCATTCCTTCTAAAACAATGGGAAAAAAGAAAAAGTTGGGTGAGATTAAAAAATCAGCTTAACATAAAAAAGAACAGCTTATAAATTATAAAAAGTATGCACAAGAAGTCTTGAGATAAACACATTTAAATAATCCAAACCTGCATTTCTATTCAAATCTTTCAATCAGTATGGTATTGAACAATATGGCCAATTACCTCATCCCAAAATTCTTTAGTATACTAAGTTTCAACGATTAAGACTGACCAGGGAGACTAATGATCAAGGTTGATTTATCCAGCCTCTGGAGAGAATTTCTATTTCTTCCTGAAGTAAGAACGGCATATTTACAGTAGGGCCTGTACTACTTGTTGAAAGGCCAGATTTCTTCATTTATAATAGTGTTATCCCATATAACATCCTGTAGCAATGCAAACATTCATGTCCATGCCATCTAACACTAGTTACTTATGACTGCTGGACTTTATAGTAAGTATGGCTATTGTACATGAAGTTTTGAACTAATAACCTAAATTTAATATATAGTCGGAGACTACAAAGAACTGCCACCTACATCATAGCATGAGAAATGGAAAATGGAGATATAAGGATCATATAAATCACCCTCCAGTGGTTAATAAGTTTCTAATTAGTTATTCTCCCACAAGGACTTTATCCTGCACAAAACAGTATTGCTTTACCACCAAATGAGAAAAGACCTCAAAACTCCTATCTGTTCAATGTGCCCAACAAATATTTTTTTCCAATGACGTGTGAGGTTCTATTAACTCTACCCATTTCTGCTCCTAGCTCCACTTTAGGATTCTGAATCACATGTAGTTTGTTTTGCCATGATGAAAGCTGTCCTTATTTCTAGCTTTATGGAGCTGTGTATGAATAAGCCAAGAGAAAAATGCCTGTAATGTTTAATTAAGCAAGTATTTTGTGTATCACACCAACAAAATAGTATCTTACTGATCCAAGCCACAGTTTGCCAGTGCTACTTGCTAACTCAATTCCTGATTTAAAAGCAAACTACTACATTTTTGTAATATAAACCATTCAAAGCAATTGAATATGATTGCTAATTTTTAGGACAAATTTTATTTAAAATAAAACCTTTCAAGAAAAAAAATGACTAATTTAAATCTTTCTGAATCTTACAAAGTTAAACTTAATGGCTTGAACATTCCTTTTAAAATGGTCTCCACCCATTAGCTCGTTTGTATAAACTATATAGGGAACACAGATGACTCTAAAATTACTCACATGAGCATTATTTCTAAAGCATAGGAATATAGTTTTGCTCAATGTCAAAGGCACATATTTTGATACAATAGAAAAACAAGATTAAACAGATAGAAAGGAGGCTATCTGAGGGGCAATGAACCTCTGCTCCAATTCTGATTCCACTAACGAGCTTGCTATATGACCTTGAAATTCTTAGGTTTCTGAACTTCCACTGTTAATTAAAAAGGGTCACTGCATTGTACCTTCCATTCATGAGGAGGTCAAATAAGGGCTGTAAAAAGGGCTTTAAAAATTATGCTCCTATACTTTATTCCCTTAATGCTTGATAACCTCTTTAAGGTTTTATACACACACACACACACACACACACACAAAGAGCTCTAGACACACCAGTCAATGCTTGATTGGCTTAGCTATTTTTGCATCAAAGCTCATTTAAAAAACAAAAAACTATTGCGTAAATCAAGGTGGCGATGTACAACCAACATGCAAAAAAGCATTTAAAATAGGTGCTCTTAAGAACTTTTCACTAAGCAATGCTTTAATATGATGCAAATGGACTAGATCATTCTTACCTCTCCTTTCTCTCTGCATTCTTCCTCCTCCTCCAAAAAACATATCAAAGATGTCCATAGGGGAGCCAAAACCACCACCTGCTCCACCTTCTTTAATTGCCTGTTCTCCTCCTTTATCATATAATTCCCTTTTCTTTCCATCAGACAGCACTTCATAAGCTTGAGAAATCTGTTTAAACTGTTTGAGAAATGGGAAATAAACCACTTGAAAAACAAGGGTTAAAAAGCACAGCCATTCGACACACTCAATTTCAGTGGATGCTATACACCTGGCAGAGTTAGTTACTCAGCAGTTTAGTAAGTGTGAGGACATCACTTGCCTTCTCTCCTTCATTTGGATTCTTATCGGGGTGATACTTTAAGGCCAGTTTCCTGTAAGCCTTCTTCAATTCTTCCTGGGTGGCACTGGGCTTGACTCCCAAAACATCATAGTAAGTGGTTTCTTTCACCATTTTCTACAGCCTGAAATAAGAAAGCACAACTAAAGTACTTTTAATACTATCTAAGATAAAGAAATCTGTTCTTTGCTAAATGTGATTATAAAGAACACGCCTTTCCCAAAACTTGGAGAAAAGGTAACAATTTCTTTGATAGTTCAGTACTACAGCCTCCTTCCCCAGCTGATTCCCACTCTCCCACACGAAAGGCTTCATCCTAAGGTGACTATTCTCTTTATTCTTCCTGTTCCCTTTCCCAGCAGACAGCAGTAATCAAAAGGCGCACTCAGAGGTTCAGTACACTGGTTATTACATTATTGGTAAATCTGATAAATCATACGCTTCCTTGAAAAAAGGCATTTGGAGGGAGTGGCTTATGAAACATTAAGATCAGATTAGGAAAGCTTCTCTGCCCCCCAATCACAGGACTTGCAGGTCCTCCTCTCTGACCAGCAGCCCCAGGGGCCGGCGTAGTTTACGTGTCGTTAGGTTTCCCCTAGCACTTGGCGCCGACGGTTAAGGTTTCCTTCCTTTCTCCCTCCCACCCTAGATCCAAGGGGTGGGAGAAGCCCAGCCCTCAACAAAGAGAGGGAGGAGAGGCTGGAGAAGCGAAAGCCGCAGCCTCCGCCCGGCTCCTCCTGCAGCCCCTCGCCCTAGCCTCCCTCCGCGCGTGCGCGCAGGGTCGACGCGTTCCCCCCCAACCCCCCAAGCGAGCGCGGGCAGAGGGGGGCGCCGGGGCGCGCAAGGAGGGGGCAACCGAAGGCGGCAGATCCTTGGGGAGCTCGGGGTGGCTGAGGCAGTGGGGAAGCTTTACGAAAGGCTTCAGGCTCACTCACTGCGAGCCAGGGATGGGTTGCTGGGGCACCATACCAGCCCTTTACAAAGAGGGAATTCTGAACACAGGAACCCACGACCCTCCCGCCCACGCGGAGCCAACCGCCTCTCGACCCCGACTTCATCCGGCTTCCAGGCGCTGCTAATGGAGTCGGCCTGAGGCGGAGGAAGCGCGAGGCCTGAAACTCACCGGTGAGAGGGCCGAGGCCGGTGCGGGGGAGCGAAAAGGAGCGCGTTGCTGTGCGCAGCTTGGGCTACTGCCGTTTCTCCACCTCTCACCCAGCGTTCTGGAAAGTTCCGCCAGGCGCGCCGCAGCCTTCGTCTTTTTGTAGCTGAGCTCAGGCGCGTCACCCGCCGGAAGTCCCGCCCCTCCCGCGCTGCCACCGCCCAGCGGTTACCTGGACAACGGCGCGGGGGCGCTCTGGGCGGGAGGAGCTGTGCCGAAGGGCCTTGTGGGGGTGGGCGCCCGCCTGGGTTCTTCGGGCTGCTGGAACTTTCTGGAGTCTTCTCCGGCCTGTGGTCAGTGGGGGAGCGTCTGGCAGCAGCCGTGCTTGCTCGGGACAGCTGCAATTTCGAGCCAACTTTGGGTTTCCAAATCAGTGGGCTGGCCATTGCCACTTGCGGCGGCGGGGAGGGCTCGGGGACAGGGCCCGGGGCCGGAGCTGTGCGCCTAAAGGGAACGTCTCCCAACAAAGCTCATGTGCACTTCCGCACCCCCGGGGCCTCTTACCTTTTTCGGCTTTAACCTGCTTAGTTTCTTAGCCCTCCGAACCTGCCGAGCAAGAAATGGTGTGCAAGACGGGCCTGGCCCCACAACGCCCCTGGCCTTGGATCTTGTTGCATTTCTCGCACGGTCCTGAGGCCTTGTAATTACGCACACTGCAAAGTTGGGCTAGCTCTCTGTGCAAGTCCGGGCCTCAGAACCAGTGTTACCTGCCTTGTTGTTTTGCTGCCTCTTACACTTTTGGGTTTAGGGAAATGTTTGGATGCTTTGGTGCAGGCCGAGCGCCTTGCTCTGGCCAGGCTTTCATCCATTTTGGAGAGCCAGGGACTTAGTGGCCATCAAATTGTTTCAATTTTTTAAATCTATTTTTTAATCCCATCAGTGTATGAACCTGGGTGTTCACATGTTAGACGAGGGTATGGTGGAAAATGGTGTCTGCTTTATTCAGTAACACAGTGGGTGTGCCCTGGTGGAGTAGCCGTTCGGTCAGTCGCCTCCGAAGGAGCGCAGGACATATACCCTTGGGTTTGAGTCTCAGCTTTAGGGGGAACTACCGGTGTGAACACTAAAATGTAAATAAAATTCTTTCTCTTTCTGCCTCCCTACTCACCTCCATTCCTGCCTGCACCTTTCTTACACATACACACACCCCCACCCACCCATCCACCATGGACTTAAGACCAAGGAAGCTGGATATGCAAAGTTGAAAAAGTCTTGGCACGCTGGGGTGGAGCAGCCATTTGGCGCAGTCCACATACATCCCAAGGATGTTCGTATTCCCGAGCTGTTAGGACCAACCTAGTCGAACTACTAAAAAAATAAAATGCTGCTTCTCTGTCTTACTGCCTTTTTTGACCTCTGCGCATCTTCATTCCTGCCTGCTCCATTGCATTAAAAACAAAGACCCTGCTCATGTCATTTAGACTAGTGGGGAGCCAGAGAAGTCAACAGACTGCAAGGGAACAAGACAACCGCAGGGGAAGCTCCTTTATTAATCTGATGGAACCAAAAGCTACACAGGTGAGCTTGAAGTCTGGAGATGAGCATTTCCAGCAAAGGATAAAGCACAAGAAAAGACTTAGGACTGTGAACTAATAAGATGTTTTTAGGAAATTGCATGTTATTGGGTCTATCCTGAGCTAAGGGAACTGGATGGGGGTGGGGGGGCTTTAGAGCTGTTGGGGTAACACCTGGTTTATCTTGGCTAAACTAAGGATGTTGAACTTCACCCTGGAGGCATAACCAAGCTTTATCTGCTTTATTTAAATTGTGCGCTTAAGTCACACTGAACTCTGCAGTTTCCCAAATGCGCTTTTTACCTCTCAGCTTATCTCTGGTTGACACCCAATTTTTCTAATCTTTTATTTCACCTACTTAAATAGCATCTCTGGCAGGGTATTAGGGTACTAGGTTCATAAGAGAAAAATCATGTAGGTCATGATCCTTACCCTTAAGGAGCTCACCACTTAAAGAATGAGCTAGTATGATAAATACTAATAAAGGAGGAGTATTGAGGTGCTGAGTAAGGGTACTTTGCATTATTCAGATGACTGGCCCAAGCTGAGAGACCAAGTGTGAAAACGTGAACAATTTAATAGGGAACAATAAAATAGTTCGTGATATGTGGGTGTTGTGGTCCTAAAGTTCCTGCTTTAAGGTAACATGAATTGTGCGTTTGGGAATTTAACATTAAGTATATGAAGTAAGCATCAGTATGGTGTATGTCAAATCACTTCAACCAACAGTTTCCACAATAAATTCTACCGTATCTCGTATTTCTTTTTTCTTTCTTTTAAAGGAAAAGTGTAAGCAAGAATTAACGCAAGCAGAGGCAGGCAGGACGAGAGAGAAGGAGAAAGCACTTTATTTATTTAGTTGTTCCCACTGGTCCAAGGATGCACACCTGGGTCCTTACCATGACTGCACCAGGGCACACCATGTCTGCTGTTTCTTAAGCATCTGTTATTTATGTTTCTTTTTACCTCAAGAATTCCCACAGCTTTGATAAAGATCTTGAGACGATCATAAAATTGAGAAATAGTGAAACTGCTTTTAAAATCTGCAAACTGCTTAATTTTTAAAAAGTTTTATTGAAGGAACATTACATCATAAGATTTAGGGTTAAAGTATGCATCACTGCAAATCAATAGCTGTTTAAATATATTAATTTTACCACTAACAGTACAGTTCTCTCCTTTACCATTAATTATTTTTAAGAGTAAAATAAGGGGCATAAAAGTTGGCTTAAAAAGGAAAATTATGGCACATCCTGGTGGATGAGTGGTCAGGCACAGTCCGCATACATCCCAAGGTTCCAGGTTCAACACCGGAGCTGCAGAGCAACAGCTAAGATGTACAACTAAATAAAATAAACAAGGTGCTTCTGCCTCCTCTCTCTTCCTGCCTGCCTCTACTTGCTTTCATTCCTGCCTGCACCTTTCCTTTGAAAAAAAAAAAAAAAAAAAAGTTATGTGCTTATTTGATTGAATATTCATAGAATACTACAGAAGGATTCACAAGAACTTATGAAATGTGGCCTGTGGGGGAGAGGCTGATGGGAGGGAGACATTTCACAATATATTCTTATGTAACTTTATAATATTTAGCTCATTTGAATGTAGTACTTCTTTCAAAAATTAAACTTAAAAATATATTCAATTTCCTCCTTCCAGTTCAACGGTGTGGATTGTTTGGTTTGGTTTGGTTTGGTTTGAAATTTAATTCCCTGGTCCCTGTTCTCACACTCAGGTCCTTGGGTTTTGTATGGCCCACGCTTGAACTGCCTCTGCCTCAGGTGTGCACTTAATTCAACTTTTGAACTAGTGACTTGTCACCTTGACAGCAAAATTAAGTGATTCTTAGTTTAAAAAAGATCATTACATATGTTCTGTTGGATATTTTTTTCCTTCATTGAAACTTAGCTTAGTGATGCTGAAAATATGTTCTGATGAATAGTCTGGCTTTTCAGTAAGAGAAGTTAACACTTTCAAGAAGTGTTTTTACTTACATAAAATATAAGAAGATTAGCAATAATTAGCAATGTCATGGCTCTTTTTATAGAAATGGGGTATTATGCTGTTTGTAACCTGCTCTTTTCATTTAATTTATTGTCATTTAACCATGTCAGCATAAATAAATCTACCTTGTTCTAGTCTTTTAACAACTTCATAGTATATAGTGTGCAGACAGTAATCATCCCCTTACTGTTTATCATTTTGGCAATTTTTAATATTTTACAAACTGCTGCAGATAAATGATCAAAAACAGCTTTGAGCACTCATACAAGTACTTCCGTAGGATGGACAACCTGAACTGAAATTTCTGGATCCATATGAATGCAGATTTTAAACCATAATAAATAACTTTCTATCTAGGTTTATACTGCCACCAGCAGTATGACTGCGTCTCATGGGGCTTCTGTCTTCTATATTACTTTTTAGTACTTGCTAATCTTAGGGAATAAAAAGACATCTTAGTGTTTTAATTAGAATTTCTTCATAGTGTGCTTAAGCACCTTTTAAATGTATATTAATTCTTCTGTCAACTGTCCATACTTGTTACTTGACCATTTTTCTGTGGTGTAACTTCACTATTTTACTGATATGTACTAATGGCACATTTATATTAAGGATAGTAGGTATTTTGTGTCACAGTTATTTTCTCTAGTGTATTATGGCTTTTGACTTAGTATTTATTATCTATGTATGTGTATATTTTATATATCCTCCTTTATTTCATTTAAAATAAAGTTTTTCATTTTTATGTAGGTAAATTTTGACTTTTTTCCTTTTTGAATTGTTCATTTCTCCCACTTCTTCATTTATGCGTGGAGAGCCTTTATCAATCCAGGAGCATTATAAATGTATTCTCCCAAGTTTTCTTCTAGCATTTTTATGGTTTCATTATTTTACATTAAGTCTCCATTCTGTTATGAATTTATTTGGGTTGTAAGGGTTGAGAATTATTTGTAAATAAATTGAGTTTTATTTTCCTCCAAAGGGAGAGTTAGTTTGTCTAGTCCTATTTTAATACTGTTTTTCCTGACTGATATGAAATGCCACTTTCATGGTATACTAAATTTCCATTAAAACACACTTTCATGTCTAGGAGGCCTATACATTGCTCTTTATTGTACCACTGTTTTAAATTTTTTTCTGGCATTTTCTAGTATTTTTTTTTCACATAAATTTAATAATATATAGGGCAGAGTCTCTGAAAATTCCATTGTAATTATGATTGTGATTATAGTGTCTTTATATACTAGTCAGTTTAGGGAGAATTAACAGGTTCACAATGTTGAAATTTTCCTGCCCATGAACAAGGTATATCTTGCAAATAACTGAAAGGTCACTTTATTGTGTTTTAACACTTTACAACTTTCTTTATTTCCTATTAGTTGTGTACTTTTTCTTGCAGAAGATAGGGCAGTAGGGAAAGCCTGAAGTTGGATGTCAGAGGCTGAGTTTAAGTTCTGCCTCTTATTGACTGTGTGATTTGGGAAAATTACACAGCTTTTCTGGAAATTAAAAGTATTCAGAATTTGACAGTATGACATTATCAGTAATAGGAATTAACAGTATTAGGAATTCATCTTCAACAGAGATGAACTATGTTTTCAACTCTTCTCCAACTTGTTTCCTCATCATCTGTTGAACATGCCTTGCATTTTCCTGTCTCTTTAATTTTTCTCTAATTCATTTATTTAATGAATAATTTTATTGAGTACCTCACTTCCCTCAAGTCTTTTTTTCCCAATTTTGTTTCAATGTCACTTCAATGAGACCTCCATTATCTACCCTATTCAGAATTACAATCTGCTGTTCCTCTTTAGCACTATTAAATCCTCTTTAACCTGCCCTACTTTTTCTTTTTTTCAAACTTATGACATAACCATCATTTACTATGTGTCTTCTTTTATGTATCTACACTCCCTTCCCAATAGAACTGAAATTTCACTTGGGCCGGGATCTTTGTTTTTTGATGTATCCCAGGCATCTAGAACACGACCTGGTGCAGAATGGACATTCAATAAATGTTCATGGAACAAATAAATGATTATGCATTGTGCCAAATGTTCAGCTAGGGACTGGCTATACAGTTGTGAAAAAGCAGAGATGTTTCCTGCTTCATGGCATATCAAGCCTAGCACTAGAGCTAGTGTTTTTTTGTTTTGTTTTGTTTTGTTTGTTTTTTTTGTCTGCCCATGCCGCCCTCCTCCAAGAAATGTCAAAATGACTCATTGTTCAGAGTAGCCTTTTCTTTTAGCCATGAACAATTTTCAGATAATTTCAGTTAAGTTTTTAAAAGTTCTAATAGAAAGGGAAAGGGGGACAAAAGAGTAATGCATTCTTTTTTAATCACTCTATGTTAGAACTAAACAATTTTCCCCAAAGCAAAGACAGAGTAATATTCCCTTTAAAGTGCCAGGCTTATAGAAAGCCAAAAGAGGTCATGGAATATATCTCTACTTTCTCTTTTCAACCTGGAGAAAGATGGTTGTACTTTTCATATTAATGAAGAATGGAAGGACAACAACTGATTATTTCTTTTTGTTAATTGTGAACTGCATCTGTGAGATCCTGATCAATTGAGTTTCTCTGTGTGCAGTTTGTTAATGTGAGTTTTTGTGTTATTAGAGTGCTTTCTTAAGAAAGGAAGGGGGCAACTTATATTGAGTGTATTTAAAAATAAGATGCTGATCCAGAACACTTAAAACTGTGTCAGCAACTCCTCTTTTCTCGCCCCGCTCTCACAGGCAACCACACAATCCAGAAACTCCAAGTCCTGGGACCTCCCTGCAAGATGGCATGAAGAATTAAGAAAGAATACTGATGCACAGGTATGCAACTGAACCAAATGACTTTTAATATCCCTTCCAAATATGATCCTCATCAGATCATTTAAACTCCTCAATTCCATCTGTCCTAATTGGAATAACATAGGTAATAACATTTTGTGAATACGCATCTTCAGATAATTATTTGAATTCTTCACCTCACTTCGTTATCAAATATCTTCTAATGAGTTTGATATTCCATCTGAATTTTCTTTCTTTTTTTTTAAGGAAAGGCAGGGATTAAGGTCAGTAGGCAGGCAGTCAGGAAAAGAGAGCAGAAAGAAGCACTTTATTTTTATTTAGTTATTCACATTGGTTGTTCCTCCTGGCCCCGGATCATGATCCTGGGTACCTTGGGATGTATGTGGGCTGCACCCAGAGTTTACTAGAGGCCTAGGTTACCAGGGTGCACCTCTTATGAATTTTCTTCTGTGCACGTAAATTCTGATACAGATATTATTTTGCCCTATAATCATCTTTGTCAGAAGAAATGATGGAAAGAAACTTGTGTGGTGGTGTTCCCTGGTAGCCTAGCAGTTTAAACCAGGTATAGTCCACATACATACAACATCCCAGAATCATAGACCTGGGGATGGGGAAGTAACCAAAAATAAACAACTGAATAAAATGAAGTGCTTCTTCCTCCCCTCTCTTCCTGCCTGCTGGCCTACTTGCCTTTATTCTTGCCTATACCTTTCCTTAAAAAAAACAAAAAAACAAAAAACTAAGAACAAAAGAAAATTTCAAGTCAGGCAATGACCCCTACGCAAAGTTTTCTCATTTTTTTTTTTTTTTTTTTTTTTTTAAGTAGAGGAGGAAGAAGCATTTTATTTAGTTGTTCATCTTGGTTGTTGCCGACCTAACCCCTGCACTACGCTACTAGGGTTCACCTCTGATGCTCTGGACTGACTTACAAACCCTCTGTGTTTCCATTTCACCCTGTCGACATACCTTTAACATAGCTTTTATGTAAATACATATATGTATTTTCAGATTTATGGCAAAGTCTTTCTTCTGGAAGGGATTCAGAGCTATTTTCAAGAATACATGAAAATCCCCAAAACCTAAATCCCCCCCACCTAAGATGCCATGAATTAAAAGGGCGGGGAATGAAGAAATAAAAATGTGTTAGAGATACAATGGAGGCAGAGATAAAGCTATAGATACTCACTGGAATGACATTCACGTTTGTTATAGCTCAGTCATGAATTTGTCTCTGAGGGGACAGCCTTGTTGGTCCTACAATTCATGGTGTCTATAGATTGAAAAAAAGACAAACCCGTTACTTTGGAGAAGTAAAATTATTCCTGGAACTAAGATCAGATTGGACTGTCTCCCAGGGATGCTTATAAAGAGAACATTGTGTTGTATGAGGAGCAATGTCCTTGACAGCATCCCCGATGGAATGCCCAGTTCACAAAGATGCCTCTTGCAGACTGATGGCAGCCTGCCAAAAGGCTGCTCAGTGGGTTCAAGTTGTGGAGCACAGTCAGTGATCAGGGCTTCACAACATTCTGTCTCCCACACCTCAGGTAGTTACCAGCATAGAGCAGACATCGAGAAGTATTTAAGTAAATAATAAATTTAGAGGACACAGTTTAAAGACTCCTTCTAGAAAGGTCACCTTGATTACTAAGACTCAAAGTCTTACTCTCCAGTTCTGCACACCCCTTTGCAGCTTGGGTTAAATTTAAGTTTAATGTTAAGTTCTTATGTATTCTCCAAACATGGGAGTGAGGCCAGGTGTGTGTGTGTGTGTGTGTGTGTGTATCTGTACACACTTGCTGGTGGTGGAAGTATGATGTGGGTTAGGAAAGTGCTGCACTCCTCAAACTGAGAGGTTAGTTTGCAAACTTTCAAGGTCAGTTTGACCTTGAGCGTGCTGTTGGTTTAGGTATAGACTCCTACATCCAGGATATCCTTCAGAGCAGAGTCAGGGATGGTGATGGCGGCAGGGTGGGCCTTTGTCATTGGTCTCTGTCATTAACATTGGGAAGACCTAGTTACAGGTCATAGTATCACCAGCATAAGGGAGAGTTAATCACTGAACTAGCAATTCCTGAATCAGTGCTCTTCATAATCCTGTTGGAAGATTGAAGTTGAATTCAGTGCAAAGGTTGTGGTTCAGTCAATTTAACTGACAGAATACGGATTCTGGAAACTGACATCCTGAGTGTGAGCCCTGACCCTACCATTAAAAAGTTACTTATCATTTCTGTGCCTCAGTTTCCTCATCTATTAAAAGAGACAACAACAATACTTAGCTCATAGGGCTACTGTAAGGGCAAAATGAGTTGATACATGTAAAGTGATTAGAAAAGTGTTTACATGTAGTAAACAGCATGTAATTGTTTGCTACTAATAGTCATAAGAATTACCATCCTGGGCACACCCCTGTGGCTCAGGCAGCAAAGGTGCAGGCCATGTAAAGCTCATGGACGCCGGTTTGAGAACAGGGGCTGGGAATTAAAAAAAAAAAAGACTATTCTATTTAGATAGAAGGACTAACATGGCTAGTAAATCAGCCTAATATTGATTTACTAAAATACTGATTACCTACTATGTACCAGAGTATTTCCTACGTAAATGAAACAGGGTAGACTACACTAGACATCATTCCTTCCCTCATGGATTTTACAGATGAATGGGGACACATATTAAACTGTGTATATTTTTTGTTTACAGGCTGCTCTTCCCAACTAGAAGTAAGATCCTTGAAAGCACAAACCCTGTTATGTCTGATGGCGCACCACTGATGACCTAGCTGGATCAGGCCACTGGACGTAGTCCACACACATCCCAAAGACCCAGGTTCAAGACCCAGGACTGGGGGGGAACAACCAAGATGAACAAGTGAATGAAATAAATAAATGCTTCCCCCTCTTCTCTCTTCCGGCCTGCCTATTCACCTTCATTCCTGCCTGCACCTTGCCTCAAAGCAAAAAAAAAAAAAAAAAAAAAGGACAGGATAGACTATATCCATGATTACACAAATAAGAATAACTGAATGAAAATAAAATTTCTAAGATGAACCGTCAGTTATATCATTCAGTGTTCAGGATTATAGCGAATGTACTCTAAACTCTTGGAACTTTAGAACCATGAGTGTTAAGCTATGAGATGAACACACAGTGGGAGAAATTAACCAGTCCTAAAAGCAGGAATTGAAAACAACAAAGTATAATTTATAGGTGGAAGATTTTTTAAAGTAAATTGCAGGGTATAGTTTCTGGATACATCAGCATGTTTACACTGTGTTGTATAGACCAGAACTTCTCTACTGGTGTGCCAATTATAGGTGTGACTACCAAGAATTTGAGAAGATTATCATTAACAAAATTTAATCCAAAATTATATACCTATTTCATCATGAAATCTAATATCAAAAAGATAATATTCACAGAAACATACTCATTTTTTATTTTTGTTTTTATTAAGAAAAGGTATAAGCAGGAAAGAAGGTGAGCAGAGGCAGGCAAGCAGGAAGAGAGATTGAAGAAGCACTCTTTATTTTACTTAGTTAATCTTTATTGTTCCCAAGAAGCATTTTATTTTATTTTTTTAAAGGAAAGATGCAGGCAGAAGTGAAGGCAAATGAGCAGGCAGGCAGGAAGACAGGAGGAATAAGTTCAGTCCACATACATCCCAAGGTCACCGGTTCAAGATGGACTAGTGGGAACAACCAAGATGATCAACTAAGTAAATTAAATGCTACTTCCTCCTGTCTCTTCCTACCTGCCTCCTACACTATTGGAGGATCCCACCTCCAATGCCCCAGGCAATCTCAGTCTTGTTGTCAAAATTCAAAAGTTTATTTTATCAGTTCATTTGTGGTGTTTCTCCATATTCTAAAATGGGTGATATCATCCAATATTTGTATTTCTCTTTCAGATTAATCTCATTCAACAAAATACCCTGAGTTCTCTTTTAAGTTGTTTTGAATTCCAAGATTCACGTTTTTATCTCTGACACTATATAATAGTATAATCTTCCTTACCTATTCTTCTATCAATATAGTCTGTTGGCTATTATAAATAATTCTGCAATAAACATAAATATGCATACATCTTTTTGAGTTAGTGTTTTAATATTCTTCTGATAGAAATGGAATTGCATGGAACTGTATTGCAGGATAGTTCTGTTTTTAATTTTTTTGCAAATATCCATACCGTTTTCCAGAACGACTGTACCAATCTACTCACACCAAGTGTATAAGGGTTCCTTTCTGTCCACACCCTTGCAAACACTTCTTTCTTTTTTCTTTCTTTTTAAATATAGGCTATTCTCTTCTATAGAAGGTGAACTTGGTTTTGACTTAAATTTTTCTGGTAAGTGATAAAGAATGTTTTTTCATGTGCCTGTTGATCATCCGTATATCCTCTTTGGAGAGATAAGTCTTTTGAGCTTCTCTACCCATTTTTCGATTGGGTTATTTATTTTTTGTTGTTGAGTTATATAAATTCTTTATGGTCAAATGTATTTCACCAGTGATTCATCATCCAATGGGGAAAGGACAGCGTTTTCAACAAATAGTTTTTGGAAATTGTTTATCCATATGTAAAAGGTTGAAGTTGGTCCCTTACCTTACAAAATATAAAAAATGAGCTACAAACGGATCGAAAACCTAAATGTAAGACCTAAAGCTATAAAACGTGGAGGAAAAGCTTCCAGTGATTTCTTGTATATGATATCAAAAGCACAGGCAACAAAATAAAAATAAATTGGGCTACATCAAAGTTAAAAGCTGTATATAAAAGTAAAATGAACAGATTGAAAAAGCAACTGTGAAATGGGAAGTGTTTGCAAATCTTCTCATAAGAGGTTAATATCCAGAATCCAAAAAAACTTTAACCAAAAAAACCCATTTAAAAAGTGGGCAAAGGACTTAAATAGACATTTCTCCAACGAAGGTAGACAAATGGCCAACAAACATGAAAGAATGCTCAAAATCATTAATCATAAGAGAAATGCATATCAGAGCTTCAATAAGATATCCCCTCACACTCATTAAGATAACTATTAAAAAAAAAAAAAAAAAACCCAAACAGAAAATAAGTGTTGGTGAGGATGTGAAGAAATTGGAACACTTGTGCATTTTTGGAGGGAACGTAAAAGGGTGCTGCTGATCTGGAAGACAGTAGGTCATACCTTAAAATATTCAAAATAGAATTATGACCTAACAGTTCCACTTTTGGGCATACATGCAAGATAACTGAAGTCAGAATCTCTTGAAGAGCTCTTTGTTTAACCATGTTCATAATTGCATTGTTTATAACAGCATAAAGGTGGAAACAATCCAGATATCTACTGACAGATGTGTAGATAAACTGTGATATATACATGCAATGGAGTGCTACCTCACCTTAAATAGAAACTTTTTTTTTTTAAAGGAAAGGTGCAGGCAGGAATGAAGGTGATCAGGCAGGCAGGCAGGCAGGGCAGGCAGAAAGAGAGAGGAGGAAGAAGTCTTTTACTTATTTTTCATTTAGTTGTTCACACTGGTTGTTCCCCGAGAACCTAGGACTCGAATCCAGGGGTATGTGGCCTTTGCTTCTTTGGAAGCAATTAACTTAACTGCTGTTCCACCAGGGTGCACCTAAAAAGGAAATTTTGACATGTCCCAAGTGAATGAAACTTGAGGACATTATGGTAAGTCTAATAAACCAATCACAAAAAGACAAATACTGTATGATTTCAGTTATATGAGCTATCTAGATGGTCAAACTCATGCAAAATAGACTGATTTCTAGGGGAAGGGGAAATGGGGAAATGTTTAATATAGAGTTTCAGTTTTGCAAGTTTAAGAAGTTCTGAAGGTTCACTACGATATGAATATGGTTAGCACTACTGAATTGCATACTTAAGTGGGTAAGTTCACATTTTGTGTATTTTGCCACACTTAAAAACATTAAGTTTGAAAAAAGAAGAAACCCAAAGTCCTCAGCAGGACAACAAAACACATTTATCACAATGTACAGTTTGAAGCTTGCTTTCCGTCAGTGAAACTCAAACTTGAGCAGGCATCAGAATAATATAGGGACTTTTTCAGACAGCTAGCTGGGCACTCCCTCCCCAGAGTTTCTGAATCAATAAGCCTGTGGTGAGACCCAAGAATGTGTGTTTCTGTAAGTTCTGAGGTATTATGAGGCTACTGCTACTGATCCAAGGAATTACACTTTTAAGTGTAATTTAAGAGGGCTACCCAATAGATAATAGAGCAGAACACACACTCTCTGTCTCTGTCTTTTTTTTTTTTTTTTTTTTTTGTGGAAACTTTTGGTTCTGGCATTCATGAAAATATTAAGTGCCTATCATGCCCATAGCTGTGTGCCATGTGACCCTGTTTCTCTGGTCAGAAATACCCTATAGACAATGACCTAGTATGTTGCTTGTGGAAACTCTGCTCAGTTTTGTAGTATATTTGGTAAATAATGCAATCCAATTCTGAATGCAAGGCTCATTAAGGCAGGTCAGGTGCAAACAGAGGCCAAGAGAAGTTTAATTCTGAGGGAACAACAAAACTAGTCACTAGGTCACAAGAGTAGTCTCTTTACCTTGAGCAGTGTGAACTACATTCCAATGCCAAGGAGTATGGTCACTGAGATGCTTCCTGTGCTTTCCCACTTCCTGTTGTGACCCTAATATAAACCTGACTCTTCTCTACTATCGAGGGCAAGTCTCTCTTATGTGTTTCTTGGAAGGTCCTTCCACACTCTGTTTTGATAGCTAGACGTCACCACATATTGTTGATTCTCCGTTTTTTCTATGGAAAGAAACAAAATTGCATCTTGATCAAGAAATGTGATCCTTAACGTTCAATTTCTATTGAATTTGAGAAAAATAATGAACTATGCTTTCACCCAAGAAATAGGAATTTTTCCATCTGCTAAAAGACCTTTGAAGAATTGCAATACGTGACTCTTAGGAACATCCAGGACTTACTATAAAAATCGGTAAACACATCTTATCCCAGTATCTTTCTTTTCTCCTTCCTGCTTGCCCCTCAGCCAGATCGTTTTATGAGAACAGCACTTAAATAAACCTTAGCAGATTCCCTCCTCCTCTAGTCTCTTTGGTTATGTCTCCTCGAAAAGGAGAAAGCAGATTGTAGTTTAGAAAGGGGCCGGGAAAGCAGTGCTACAACTGGCTCCGTCTACAGGGGAAAAGATGGCCTTAAAGATAGTGAGCCTCTTCATAAGGGAGTGCCAAGAGGCCACCTACAAACGGCCACAAGGGGAGAGCTGTCTGAAGTCTCCCCCGACTCGGAGCGGCTCTACGGCAGAGAGATGCTGACGCAGCTTCTCCCTGTGGGCTAACTTCCGGGAATTGCACTTGGGCGAACACCCAGGGAGAGACCAAGTGGGGCGGGAGTTTCCGGAGAAGACGGTGACGTCATTAGTGTCGTTCAAGCCCGTCTTAGAACGTCATCCTGCTGCGCCGGAAGTGGTGCGGCGGTGAGGGGAAAAGTTGGCTTATTCTCCGCAGTCTTATTCAGGTGAGGCAGTTAGTTGTTGGTCCAACTTTTCTGCTGACGGGGTGGAAAGCCTTGGGTGTGGGTCTTAGGCAGGGTCCCCTGAGTGATATGTGACCCCGGCTCTTGTGCTTAGCTTGGTCGCAGCACAAGCAGGAAAAATACTCGAAAGCTGATACTTCCCAAACAAAGGAGACGGCTCGTTAGGAGGGACATTGTTTCTTCCAGAAAATCTCCCGGAAAGGCATTTAAGGGATCTTCACAGCGTTGTCAACAGAAGGCGAAAAAAAAAGCCAACCTTTTCTACAGAAGAGTGATAGCGGTTTCACAAAGCAGGGATTTAACTTCCGTTTGGAATGAATGTGAGCCAGGTTTGGAGCCTTTCTGGAATTTGACCTATGTTGGGAATCGTAGAACACTTGAGACGGACAATTCAAATCTGTACCCTTTTAGCTTAGTTCAGTTAGTGTTGTCAGATTATCTTTTTACTTGCCCCTAGTGCTTGCTGCCGTCTTACCGTCACTACTAACAAAAGGGATAATAGTGTTGAATGCTTACTTTTTCGGACACTGAACTTTACATGCGCCTTCATTTAACCTTTGTGACAACACTTTGATGTTGAGTAATTATCACTTTTACAGATGAAGAAATAAAGGCTTAGGTTAAAAAACTGATCGCAAGTCACACAGTAAGTGGTAGAGTTGAGATTTAAATTCAGGCAGTCAGACTTCAGAGATTTGCTTGTAGCCCACTATGCTATAGAGTTTTCAACAGTTCATTAAGTGCCGAAACAACACGTTCTGTTGTTATCTACTATTTTATGAAAAAATTAGGTCATCAAATGTACTTTCCCTCGTCTCTGCCCCTGCTTTCCCTTCTTATAAAGTCATCTGTATTTACACCCATTTTTACCTTTTCTTCAGTCTCAGAATGAGCTGTCTCCTCTGATCAAAGCAAATCTCAAAGCAAATCGTTGCTTCAGAACCTCTTTTAATTTTAACTTATGAAACCTTGTTTTCATTAGTCATTTTTTGCCTTTTCTATCAATATCCCAGTTACAGACCCTTGCCACCATTCCCTCCCACCCCAACCCCTCACAAAGAAACAAACAGTTCTTGGTGATTTTCTTTAGCTGTCATCCCTTCCCTTTCTTAGCCAGGTTGTTTTAATACTATTCTAAATTGTCTGTTTTCTCACCTCCCATTCCTTTATGCAGTCTGTCATTCCCCTGAGATTTTACCCTAAGGTCACCAGTGATTATCAAACTGGATAGACATTTAAAAATCATTACTGAATCCCTTTGCCACCTTTAAAACTTGATGGAAAGTCTCATTCCCTACTCCTTTTCTTTCAGGACAGTACACTCATCAGATTTATTCAGCAAACATTTATTGTGCTACAGAAATGAAAAAGATAATGTGCTTTCCCTTGAAGTTACTTTCTAGCTGTTTTTATAGCTTTCTCACCAATCATTTCACCTGTGGATAGTAGTCTTTTTGTTTCCTCTTTTAAAATGTGTGTGCTTCCAGGACTTGTGGCTTTGGTCCATGGCTCATTTCATTCTGTGTACATGCCTGAATGAGCACATCAACTGGCTTAGTTTTAATTCTCTCAAATCAAAGTTGTCATCTTCAACTCGTTTTCTGAATTTAACCCTCACCTCTAGCTATCCTGCTGGACAACTCTTCCTGCAAGTTCCATAAACACTTCCCATTCAGAGTCCTGAAACTATACTCAGCATCTTCCCTGAACATCATAAAGTCCTGATGTTATAGCCAAAATATTTCTCAAGTTTGTGTTCTCTTCTTCGTCCCTACAATTAGGTCACACTTTAACCTGAAATGGTGCTCTTATAATTGTTGTCCCTGCCTCTAGTCCTCTTCCCCATATATGTTGTTTTCTACACTGCTTAACCTTCCTCCCCGAAATGAAAACAAATCTGTGTTAAAGTCTTGCTTAAAAATATTTACAAATCTTTCTGTTCATTCACCTGTTATTTTTCTCTCATTCTTTCAGTGAATATTTATTGTTCAATGAGCTGAAAAGTCTGTAAGAACTTGGAAAGTTTGAGCTCAGCCGGTCATGGAGGGCTCTGTTTCATCTGGGCCTGTTTACACCCTCAGCCTTTTTTTCTGCCTCATGCTTGGTATTTCTTCTTTGTGCATTATCCTTGCTGTGTTCCCTTTAATGGGAATTTTTTCCCTGAATCTTTTCTCCACTGTTCCTCACCTGCTATGACTTTTTCATCTAAATAACCTAGTTGTATATTAGGACTCATTTTAGGCCTACCATCTGTAGGAAACTTCAGGACACCACATTTCTCAAAATCTTTGTTGGGTACTTAAGCTTTATGCTGCCATAATACTCTTTGAATAGAGCAGTCATTTTTACCAGACTTACTATAATTGATTTTTTGTTTCTCTCCACAAGAGAGAATCTTTTGAAAACAAGTATGATATAGCTATATCATACAATACAGACAAGATAATATCATCTTTTTATTCCTAGCACTAGAATGTAACAAGGCACATATAAGGCATGCAGTAATTTTGATTGATTGATCAAATGAGTGAAACCTAAAGGTATATGGTACAGTAATTAAAGACTCATTCTTTGAAACTAATTTAAATCCTATCTCTGTCATGTGATTTGAACATGTTCCTTATTTTCTCTAAGCCTTAAAATTCCTCTCTTTAGAATGAGACTTGGTATGAGTAAATGAGATTATATAAGATATTTAGCAGGTGCCTAGCACATAGTATACTTGATATTGACCACCAGGTGGTCCAGAAATTTGAGACCAGGCACAGCATCGTTCAGTGACCCTTCCTCCCGAATGCATGGGTAGTGTCTAACAAAGTGTCTGTGTTCACAAAGAGGTGTAATCTTATTTGGAATAGAATTACATCCGCATTAGATTTTCAGAGAACTGTGAAGGTAAATCAACCACACCCGTTAACATGGTATAGAGAAGATAGTGAAGTCTTTAGGAAGGAGGTGTAGGACTTGAAAATTGAGTAGGGTTTGGGCTTCCAGGAGGGAGGGAAAAGTATAAACCAATATCAACAAAACATATTAAGAATGATTTAATTGGGAGACCTGATTCACTACATTATAGCTGAAGGATGTATGTCTGGGAGCAGGGAGGAGAGTGAGGGATGTTTAATTGGGACTGGTTCTATAAAGTCATTGGAGGTGAAATAAGTAACCTCTATGGGTTTAGAGTTTGAGGGTTTAAAAACTTCAAGCCTGAGGGATTTGTTACTGGTCAGGACTTGGTAAGTTAACAGGACTTCTTGACATTATAGTAACCCCCAGTCATATGTAGGTATTTAACTGAGTTTAAAAAAAATCTAAAGTGAGAAATTCACTTCCTTTGTTGTACTAGTTACATTTCAGGTACTTAATTTTCATATGATGGCTATAGGTTTGGATAGTGAAGATTTAGACATTTCCATTGTTGCAGAAAATTATATTGGGCAGCACTATACCAGGTTTCACATTGCTGGCATTGTGCGGCTTATCAGATCATTTGGGTTTCTTAAATAAGTAGAATCTTTCTGACCAATCCCCACAACTTTGGAATGAGAAGTATGGAGCAGAAAAATAAGATTCATCCATATGGATGGATGAGATTGTCTGATGTATGAGACTGTCTGAAGAGAGGAGCAGGTCCTTACAGAAGGAATCCAGAAGAGAAGGAAGGGAAGAGAACCTGGATAAGATTATCATCTGGTCATTCACTTGCAGATATTTACTATATTCTTGCTGTATGCCTAGTATTGTATTAAGTGCTAAGATTTATTGATAAGCAAAAAATGGGCTTGACTCAGAAAGCTTACAGTTTATAGAGTTTTGCTAGAGGGACTATATCGAAGATTGAGGAACACCCATCCTTATCACTCTAATATTTTAAATGCTTCTTCCTTAGAAGTTGAAACTAAAGGCTAAAATGGGCCAAGGTATTAAGTTGAGTTTCATGGGCATTATTCAGTCACTGCTTTAGCTTCTCAAGGAGTAATGAATAAGAATTTCGTAACTTCAGAACATGGGAGAGGGGGTGTACTGAATCAGGTGAGTGTATGTTTATAGAAGGGCATTTTCTGTTATCCTATAACAACAAGCCATGTTCTGTTATAGGATAATAGAATTCCTCCCTGTTCTTATTCTCAAACTGTGCTCTCTCTAGACTTTTATGATCAGCATGAGTACTCATCACTGACTGATGGCAATGCCTGATGATAAACTTCACTTCTCAGTCTATTACCTGTTCATTCATCAGTTTCCAGCAAGTGCAAACAGATATCCTTCAGAACACAAAGCATTTAGATGTAAGACCTGCTGTAGCACCATCATCATGTAAATCTATAGGGTTAGGATTTTAGATTTACAGCTGACTCTTAATATTCTTGCATCACTTTCACAGAGACCTGCTGACCTGCCTTTTGGACCTCATTCTGGCCCACATTATAGTCCTGACTAAACTCTGACTCTGGATTTCTCCACTCCAGCCAGCACACACACAGCTGTGGTTTCACCTTACTATGCTGCTCAGAACCTGGCAACTTTCTCCTATTGAGAAATTCCTCCTCTTCAGCCTGAGGTTTTTTTATATCATTATTATTATGTTGTTGTTAGTGTTACTAGGCGGACACTCTTTAGGAGTAGCTCTTCTGGGTGATCACCTGAGGTCTGCTTTCTACCCCTTGACCCATGGCTTGTCAATCCTGAAATATGTACTTTCACTTAGACCTTTTGAAATGGTTTGTTCCCTCCCATTCCTTTTCTTCATCAGTTCCCTTGACTCTTGGCTTTTTTAACTGGGCAGTTTCCACAACCTCTCATGACTGATCCATTTTCTATGACTTTGTACTCATTTGCTCTCTATCTTTCATTTTCCTTCTTTGCAGATAGTTATAAAACTCTTGATTTTTATTTTATTAAAAGTTTTTTTAATTGCAGTAACTTTGATTTTATACTTTAAAATAAACTCATGTGTAGGTTCTCCATATGTCTAGTTTCTCTATTCCTAAGATATATGTCAGCATACGCTGTCCCCCACCAGATGACCAGGTGTTCTTCACTATTGTCCAGTGGGCTCTGCCACCACTTGTCACCCACACCCCCCACTCCACACACTCATCCCATTTGCTGTTGGTAACCTCAGTTCTATTGCAAGTGTACAAGGTGTGAAAACTGATTTTTAAAAATGTTATCCTTTCCCTCTCCTTTGGACTCAGAGTTTGTGCAGAGGACCTGATAAGTACTGCCTTGCCCAAAGGAGACATTTCTCAAAGAGGCGGTATTAGAGGCTTGATCCTTGGTAGACTTCTGGAGACTAAGGAGGCATCCCAAAGATTCAGTCTTATCCCATAATTCCCCACTCTGCTATCCTGGGTCATCTCATCCCCTCTTTGCCTCATCCTCTACAATATCTTGATGCTTCTCAAAATAAACATTCATCCCATTCACCTCCCTGAGCCTCATACCCTTATGTCCTAACTTTACCCTTAGATTGTCAGCAATCTAATTGTGTTTCATGCTGAAATCATCCTTTCTTCACCTCCCATTTTTCTCACATTGTATATGAATTATTATGCGTCCCTCATTTTGGTTAATGGGTATTTTCAAATTAGAAATTTTGGTTGGTATTTTCCTTTATTCTTTTGTTGTTTTCCAAATGTATTTTGTAATTAAGTCTACTTTTACAATTTCTTTCGCTTTTTCTTCCTCTTCATCTCCTTTGTTCTACCTTTGTTCAGGACTTAATATCTCTCCAAAATTTCTTGTGTTTTTCTTTTCTGTTGGTATTATACATGACTAGAAAGGTTATTTTTTTCAAAAGAATACCAGTACCTCCACTTCTGTGCAGGTTGTTTATTGCACAAAGTTACTATGTTCATATCATCAATTGTAGATTTCTACATTTATTATGACAATCTCCTAGCAAATGATAATAAAATGTATTTTAACATCAGTATGATATTACAGTAAAGGGAAGCCTAATATACATAAATATGCCTTATGGAAGAACATCTTCTATTCTTACATCCTTTGTTCTCTGCCAGACAAATTCCTTCTTGTCCTTTAAAACCCATTATGGATATTCCTTCCTCATGAAGCCTTTTTTGCTACTCTCTACAACAATCAGTCATTCTTTTTCTGGGCTGCTGTCAAATTTGATTACTACCTTCTTATAGTTTTTATCACATTGTATATTAATACTTGGTATATGAATCTATCAGCCCCTATGCACTCCAAGCCCTTCAAAGGTAAGAACAGTGTTTAATCATTTTTGATTCTCAGCATTAATCTAATGTCCAGACAGAGAGTTTATCAATAATTATAAAAAATATTTAATTTGCCTAGCATGATTCAGGTACAGTGGTAAATACTTTACCTACATTATCTCATTTAATCCTCACACAGCCTCATGAATCCTGTCATTATGACATTTTATAGGTGAGGAAATTGAGATGGGAGGTGAAGTCACTTGCCTCAGGATGATCAGCTGGTAATGGCATGTGTGGTGATGCTGGGGTGTAGCCCTGTAGGACTTGAGCTGTCTTTTTTTCAGCAATTCTCTTCTGTTTTGTCTCTCAGAGTAATGATGCGGATGTGCTGGTTGGTAAGACAGGACAACCAGCATCAACGAATCAAACTTCCACATCTAGAAGCAGTTATTGTTGGACGAGGCCCAGAGACCAAGATCACAGACAAGAAATGTTCTCGCCAGCAAGGTAACTGGTCATAGCAATGTGGGGATTACCGTGTTTTGTTCCTTAGGAGAGTGATAAAGATACACGTTTCCTTGATGGAAAAACCTTTTGTCCATCATAAGCAAAACTCAGGAACTAAGCATTTTTAGCCAACACCATGGCCCCGTTTGCTCCTGATTCCACTGACTGAAAATGATAATATTTAGGGTAGGGTGGGTTGAGCGTTGGGAACAGGTGGGTTACATCCTGTTACCGTAGAATGATGGAATTGAATCATGTATTCCTGCTTTCCCCAGAGAGATTCCTTGTTGACAGTGAGACATTTGAATTCCGGTATCTACAGGTGAAACCTTCTCTGAGAAGTCAAGAGTATTTCCATCCTTTACAGTTAGCTAACACAAAGGGTAGTGTCTTTATAAGACAAGGACATCCAGTTCTTGAAATGTCTTTCTTGGGATTTAATGCAATGAAAGTCCGCAGGGAAAGTCTTTATCACACATCTCATTTTTTCCCTGTAAATTCTGGACATGTACATTGCTGTTAGACCTCCCACTTGTAGGGTTTCCTAAGGGTTGGAGTCTATAGCACTGATTATGGTTTTTCCCAAATGAATTAAGTAAAAGGTAAAAGAAAAAAAAACATGCTTGAGCAGGCAACTCCTAAGGTACAGAGGCAGACACTGCTTCTTTCTTTTGTCTCCCTGGTCACAACTGCAGCTGTATGGGTGTGTATATCTACCTGACTTCTGTCTGTCCTTCCTACATATATGGTATCTCTTTTGCTCCCTGACTCACCCCAGAAACTTTATTTCTTTTCTATATGTATTTAATGTTACTTCTTCACATGCACGTATGTGCGTGCGTGTGCACACATGCACACACACACACACCCTCCCCCCACCCAGACTGTTCTACCCTGCAGTCCTTTTTCTAGAACAGTCTCCACTCCTTCTACCCAAGGCCAGTTGAACTTTTGTTTCCCGGGAAGATATTTTACCTCTTTCTCTGTTGAAGGTATTTGATAGTTTTTTTTCTGTAACAGTAGAAACCTGATCTAATACTCAGCCAAGAACTTTTGAGAGCACTGGGTCCCCTTTGTTGGATGCAGAGTCTGTGATTGTTAGTAAGTCAAAGATCCTAAAATAGGGAGACTTGTGGGGATTCAATTAAGCGTCCTCATAGGGCTATAGTAGTAGCTAAGGGAGTTTATACATTGTTGGGCACTTTATGGAAGAATTTGGAGATTAGAAACTGGTGGGATTTGGAACCCCAGTTACCTACATAGCAGGTTATTTTGCTCACAGGCCTTTGAGGGAGCACTTATCAAGTTTCCTCCTGGAGCGAGGCTTCATTATCCTCTAGGGAGACTTGGGAGCAAGTGACTGATTCTTTGCGGCATTTGTGTTTGACTTTTTTCAATCTCTTTCAGTACAGTTGAAAGCAGAGTGTAACAAGGGCTATGTCAAGGTAAAGCAGGTACGTCTTTTTGTAATTTGGATTTCCATTTTCTTTTTTTTTAAAGTAAAGCAGGAATGAAGGCAACAGTGGGCAAACTTGTAGGAAAAGACAAGGGGAAGAATGCTTTATTTATTTTTCATTTAGTTATTCACACTGGTTGTTCCCCTGGACCCAGGACTCAAACCCAGTGGTATGTGACTGGCATCGTTCAGAGGCAGTTGACCTACTCTACTAGGGTGCACCTGATTTTCTTTTCTTTGCTTTTTCCTTTTGAGAGGAAAGGTATAGGAAAGAATTGAGGTGAATAGATAAGCAGGCAGGGAGAGAGAAGAGGAAGAAGTATTTTATTTAGTTCAGCTTGATTGCTTCCCTCAGGTCCTGGGTCCTGAACCAGGGACCTTGGAATGTATGTGGACTATGCTTAGTGAACTTAACTGTTAGGCCACCAGGGTGTGCCTGTTCTTGATTTTCTTATGCTGCTGACTTCAGAGTATCTGTACCAGCCAATGGGCTTCTTTGTCATGTCTGGAAGTGAGAGAGTGATATAGGGGTACATTAAGCATGGTACTTGGCACATAGTAGATGATAACATAGTAGTGACTAAAGGTGTTATTGCTTTGATTATAATTTTCTGATTGTTTATTCCATAGGTGGGCGTCAATCCCACCAGCATTGACTCAGTCATAATTGGGAAGGATCAAGAAGTGAAGCTGCAGCCTGGCCAGGTTCTCCACATGGTGAATGAACTTTACCCATATATTGTAGAGTTTGTGGAAGAGCCAAAGAACCCTGGCCTGGAAACACAGAGGAAGAGAAAGAGGTCAGGCAACAGTGATTCTGTAGAAAGTGATGCTGCTTGGGAAGCCAAGCCCAGAAATGAACTGGAACCTGGGAACAACGTTAACCATTGCTCTGTGCCCCCCAAAAAGGACAAAGATGATGCATATACCAAAAAGGTAAGGATAGTGTGCTTGATAGATGATGTAGAGATTAAATGAGACCTAATGGCTGCTTAATTGTTTTGTACATTGTAAAGCCCAGACACAAGTGAAGGGTTATTAACCATGATGAAAGAGTTACTTGTTTGTGGTGTTAAAATCACTTTGGTGAATGTCTCTTTATGTGTGGTACTTCTCTTTTAAATTCCTGAGGTAAGCCACTTGGAGGTTGGGTGATAATGGCAGTGTACCTCACAATGAATTACTAAAATGAGTCACTTGTTTGTATATCCATAGAAGGTTAGCATTGGAACAGTTCATAGATCATTGGATTCATATCCTGATGTCAGAGTGAAAACTTGAACTGCAGATGGAGTGGGAGAAGGCAAAGAAGATGCAATTTATATTCTGGCCCAATTTCTGTCCTCTGTCTAGACACATAATTCTGTAAATGAGAAGAAAATGGAGATGGCTTATGGTCATAAAAGACAAGAGATTGAAATAAAAGGAATCTCTTTCAGGTGTGCTTTGGTAGAGTAGCAGTTAGGTCTGCTGCTTCCATCTGAGAGCGCAATCCACATGCATCCCAAGGACCTGTGTTCTGTTGTGGGGCTGGGAGGGAACAACCAAGATAAACAAATAAATAAAAATAAATGAAGTGCTTTTTCCTCCTCTCTCTTCCTGCCTACATGCCTACTCACCTTCATTCCTGCCTGTACCTTTCCTTTAAAAAATAAAAATAAAAGGGGTCTCCTTTAATTTTTAGAAACTCGTCTTATTTTCTGGTTTGATTAGACTTTGATAACATACTATTTACTAACACCAAATTAAAATTGGCATTTGTGATTTACATTATTCTTTCCTGTTTTAGGAATCATTGGGCCACTGGAGTCAAGGCTTAAAGATTTCTATGCAAGACCCCAAAATGCAGGTCAGAATAAAATTTTGGTATTGAAATACATTTTTTTTTTGTTTTAAATGATCACTTCACAGAGGTTATATTTACAAATGAAATAAAAGGAGATCAGTCCTTCTGAATGAGATTCCTTTTAGTGGGCTATTTTATGAGGGCAAGTAACTTCCCATTGTCAGTAAGCAGCAACTGGAACTTTTTGTGAAGAAGCTAAGTTCTTCAGATGACTGTTCCTTCCTTCCTAAGCTTCTGGGTACAATTAAGGGAGTCGTGTTAACATTACTGTGGTTCCTTTTAAAGGAGCGTCAGTTAATGCATTATTACTGTAGTTGCTGGACTGCCCTAGGATTAATAGTCAGGCATCACCCTGGCAGGAGTTATGTTTTTTTTTTTAAATTACATCCTTGGGTGACAAGGGGTTAAATCTGATAGGTCTTCTTGGAACACAAGTGTATGTGTCACATGGTCTGCTGTTAAGAGTGGAGAAGGGTGCGTTTAATTTATGCCTAGAGATTTTATAGTAGGTCTTTATGAACTATTTTGTTCCATGTCTCTTCTGTGCTTTCTGTGTAGAGCGGTGGTCACAGATTTTGGAATCAACTAGATCTGGGGTAGAATCCTAGATTTTCTACTTAGTGACTATGTGACTTTGAATAAGACACTCAGCTTAACTGACTCAACTTATTTGTGCTCTCATCTATCGAAATTGGAATAGTAAAACCTTTTGCTCAGGATTGAAGTGGGAATTAAGTGACAATGAAGATGACAGCATCTGGCACATGGAAGGTGTACAGTAGATGTTTCCTTCTCTTGAACCCCTCTGCTAGGTTTACAGAGATGATCAGGTCGTGGTGATTAAGGATAAATACCCCAAGGCTCGTTACCACTGGCTGGTCTTACCATGGGCCTCCATCTCCAGTCTGAAGGCTGTTACCGGGGAACACCTGGCGCTCCTCAAACACATGCACACAGTTGGGGAAAAGGTGATTGCAGACTTTGCTGCCTCCAGCAAACTCCGCTTCCGATTGGGCTATCATGCCATTCCCAGCATGAGGTAAGACTTGTGGGTGGTGCTCGTGTACCCTGGGTTCTGTCCAGATGGACTCAGCCTGGGTATGTGCAGCACACTGGTATACTGCCTGAGGCCTGGAGTGGTAGAGTGGGAGTTTCCTAGGCAGGTGGGCTGAATCCACCTTTCCACCTGACTTGCCTGCAAGAATTGTATTTCTACTTTTGTATGTAATTCAATTTCATGATTCTTTTTTTTTTTTTTCTTTTTAAAGTTGTGGTTCTAGATTTTGCAATATCTCATATGGTTCTTTGTTACTTAGATATTAAACCTTTGATGGCCTAACCTATGAACTAGATTAAGCAGCTTCATTATCCTCAGATGATGAATTGTGGTCAGTAACTTAACAGATTTTTGAGTATCTATAAACCCCAAGTGATTAAGGAACAAACATCGTAGGCTTCTGTCATTTCAGCTTACTAGATCTAAGATTTAAAATAAACTGAGAGAAGAGTATAGAGCCTCTTTTCTTTTGGCTTATACCCAGAAGGATTCAGAAAGGAATGATTGATTCTTTTCAAAGAATTCAGGTAAGGCCATTGTCTATAGTTCTGAGCTTTGTGACAAGATGAGTAGACAACTGGATTTCAACATTTTTATCTTGGGGTTTGTTATTTTTTGGTGGTAAAATATACATAATAACATTTAACCTTTTAACCATTAAAAGTTTTACAGCTCAGTGGCATTCAATACATCCCCATTGTTGTGCAACCATCAATACCACTTATTTCTAGAACTTTTTCCATTTTCCTAAATGAACTCCCATCCCCTCCTCCCCCCAGCCTCTGTCAACTGCCATTCTACTTTGTTTTTATGAATTTGACTAACTCTGGTATCGTTTTGTACCTGACTTATTTTACTTAGGATACTGTCTTCAAAGTTAATCCATGTTATAGTCTGTGACAAAATTTTTTTTTTAATAACCTAATACTTTTCACATCTTATTTAGATGGGTAATTTAGATCCTGGCTACTTTAACCAATGATGTTTTCATACTATATTTTCTCTCGTTAATACTCTTTATTTTTAATTGAATATATTTGGCATCTAACAGGTAAATTTAACATATATAATGTTAACTCGATAACATTCATATAGCACCTTTATTACATTATATAGTCTTTCTTTTTAATGGTTGGGATAATTAAATTTTAGCTTCTTACCAAGCTTGATAATTTTATAGTATGGTGTTGTTGACCACATTCATTATACTGTGCTTTAGGTCTCTATGGCTTATTTACTATTCAATGCACATTTCAATACTCTATGTTAAATTGAGGCATAACTTACAGCAAAATGATAAAAGATGTATAGCCTTCAGTTTTGACAAATACATGCACAGTGTATTATCATTCTGATCTAGATACATTTTTATCTAGAACATTTTTATCATTTCATCCCTGAAAATTTCCTTCCTGTCATTTAATCTCCTTTTACCCCCAACTGTAGTTCTGATTTCTTTCAGCATGGATTTCTTTTGTTTCTTCTAGAATATATAAATGGAATCATACAATATGTATTCTTTTTCTGACGGACTTTTATCACTTGGTATAATGATTTAGTGACTCATGTATTTTGTGCAATCATAGGCATACTTATTTTTTTCTTCCTGGTAAATATTTAGAAGTGGAATTGGGGTGCGGTGCACTCTAGTGGAGTAGTGGTTAGACCAATTGTCTCTGAAGGAGTGCAAGGCCACATACCCCTGGGTTTCAGAGGGTTACGGGAGGGGGCGACAATCAGTGTGAACAACTGAATCCCAATAAAATAAAATAAAAAATGCTTCTTCCTCCTCTCTCTTCCTATCTGCCTGCCTGCCTACTTGCCTTCTTTCCTGCCTGTACCTTTCCTTTAAATAAATAAAATTGTAAATCAATACTAGTACTAGTGCTTAAAATTCTTCAGTGGGTCTCCTGTGTTATTTGAATAAAATGCAGACCCCCTTCAGTCTGACACCTAACCTGTCTGCTTCTCGCCTCCAGCCATTCTAACTGTATTACCGTTTTTCTGATCTTTGGTTGCCCCAAACCCTTTTTTCATCTTAAGACTTTTGTATTTGACCTCTCCACTCCCTGAAATAACTCTTTCCCCAGATCTTTGCTTGCTTGACTGCTTTCTCACCTCAGATCACTGTCTGGGAGAGGCCTTCCGTGAATGGCTCAGATTGTTCTGGGTACTTTCTAACCTATTTCCCTGTTTATTTATTTATTTTTTTCTTAGCAATGTTAATGATTTGAATTATCTGTGTGTGTTTGCTTATTTATTATTTGTTCCCCCTCATTAGAATATAATTGCTCTAAGGGCAGAGGCCTTTCCCTTTTTATTCACTGTTAAATTTCCAGTGGTAGAGCATTGCTTGGCCCAGTAGGTATTTAATGAACTTTAAATAGGTGCATCCTGGTGGAATATTGGTTAGGTCGGTCCCAACTAAAGGAACATAAGACCACATTCCTCTGGGTCCTGGGTCAGGGGGAGGGATGGGAACAACCACTGTGAACAACTAAAATGAAAGTAAAATGCTTCTTCATCCTCTCTTCCTGTCTTCTTGCCTTTATTTCTACATGAACTTTTCCTAAAAAAAAAAAAAAAAAAAGCATTAAATAGTTTTAAATGAATGAATAAATAATTAAATGGAAACACAGGCAATATTTACATACCCATACTTTTTGTCATTTTGACTAAGCCATAATTTTTAATAGTTAATTTTTTTCTTCTCAACTAGCCATGTCCACCTTCATATCATCAGCCAGGATTTTGATTCTCCTTGTCTTAAAAACAAAAAACATTGGAATTCTTTCAATACAGAATACTTCCTAGAATCACAAGGTAAATAGTGTTCTTTAGTTTCCACATTTATTTTCTCAGCTTCTTATACTTCATTCATTTGTTTCCCTAAATGACAACCTGGTCTCTGAAACTTATGTGCAATTTTGAGTTTCCTATGAAGAAAGAGAGAGTCCCATTAAAAGATGATGGATTATTTGAATTATAGTAGAATTGCCACTTTGCTATGAGCAGCCTTTTGGGGGGTCCAGGAAGCTGTTAATGTCAGAATCAAAAAGGTGTTTTTATTATAACAAGGGATTAAAGGTTCTGAGAATTATTGGAGTTCATGCATGTGAAAACTCTAAACAGTTCTTTGTCTCTTCCTCCATCAGCTGGATAGGAACTTGGTGTTGGCCTCATGTCAAGAGTGCTTAGTTAACAGGGGAAGGCTGTGTATAAGTAGAAGGATGCATTTTCTACTGGAACTTCAGTATGCTGGCATGTTAACAGTGACAGCTATTGACCAAGGGCCACTGTGATAGCTTTTGACATAATGACCTGGATTGCTTAGAGCAATGAGAAATAAATCGTTCAGATTTAGAATCCGATCAAGCCTATTTTCCCAGTAGTGAGTCTAACCAGAAGTTTATTAGCTTTATGATACTCTTATTTGAAGTCAGAGTCAGATTTTCTTTTTCTTTCTTTTTTTTTCCTTTGGTATTTTAGATTGGCTGGGCTCTGAACTTTTTTTCCTTGCCTGCAGCTGTGATCGAGATGGTACAAGAGGCTGGCAGAGTGACTGTCCAAGATGGGACACCTGATCTCTTGAAGCTGCCCCTCCGTTGTCACGAGTGCCAGCAGCTGCTGCCTTCCATCCCTCAGCTGAAAGAGCATCTCAGGAAGCACTGGCCAAAGTGATTCTGCAGAACCTACACTTTTGTAGCAAGTGTGACTGATTATTTAAAGTGAACTGGTACCTGTTGTGGATTGCTTGTGAACTTTTTATTTCTTGGATTAAAATACACATTTTTTTTTTTTTTTTTAACAACTTGTGCTATTTCTGAGTGGCCACAATATGAGGAGACTTGAAATGGTTCAGGAATTAGGAATTCCTGGATATATTCTCTGATGAGGGTGTATAGGACGTACCTAACCCAACATCTGTAGCACCCAGTTCCTGTTCATGGGAGCAAAGCATGTTCAAACTGACCTAAAGCAGGATGTGAGCAGAGGGATAGTTACATATTTGTTTTTTACATTTATCCTCCTTTCTCAGATTTGTGCTGCCCTTTCATCAGAGCAGCCAGAGTGGGCTGTTTATCATGAAGGCACTGATTGGTCTTTCTCTCTGATTTTAGTCTGTTCTGTAATAGTCTCTCCTTCCCTCATTCTTGGGAGACTTTCTTCTTTCATTTGTTTTCTAAAACACTCAAATGCTCCCTTAAGAATTCTCTCGTCAGTTCTTCACACTGAGCAAAGAGGCTAGATTCAGGGTGTTGGAAGGAAGTAATTTTCTTTCATTGGGGATTCCTGACTCATGAAGAAATACTCAGACATGTTTTTGATGGTTCAGCTGTTCAGTCTTCTTCCTGGACTGGTTGGATTTGTTGTCTGAAAATAAAGTTCATTTGTTTGGACATCTCTCAAGTAGTTGCAAACTATCAGAGTTCAGCTAACCATTACAAAGTCAATTCTGATGAATGAAAAGACAGTTGTTGAATCAAAAGGTCAGAACTCCATAACTTCATTTTTCCCTTAGAACAAATGTGACTGGAACAGTTGAATTAATTCAGTTTGGGGACAACCTCAGAACTAAACGTGTGAAAGAAGATGTAAAATGTTTTATTGATCAAATTGCTGATTTGTTTGGGAATGTAACTTTTTTTACTCTTGAGTTTATAAAAACAAAACAAAATACTCAAAAAAAAATCTCTCTAGAGAGAAAGCTTCAATTATAGAGACCACATTTGACCTCACTTTCTTTCACAAATTAACAAGATGCCACAGTGATTTTTTTGGTGACCACAGGTATAGTCGTAATAGGAATGAATGATTATAGCATCTAACACTTGTCCAAGTCCTATATCAACATTAGCATTCTGCTAAACACTTCATTCAAATGATCTGGCTTACCTCTGTGTGTAGCAGTGTGGGATAGATTTATTGTTATGCCTCCTTAAAGAATGAGGATCTAACAATCTATAAAAGATCCTGGACTCCAAAGTCAGTCGAGCTTCTGGTGCATCAAACTCATTACTTTAACTCTCAGATGAATAGTATAAAGGCCACTACTAATCAACTGGAGCCATATAGAATCCCCTACCCCCAGCCCGACCCAGGGACCTTGGGCCTATGTTGACCAAAAGCTTTCCATGGTGTTTTTTGTTTTATTTCTCTTGAGAAAAGTCATTTCCTTTCAAGTCTCTCTTCACCTGTCACTATTCGGCATTTTCCATTTCTGTCTGCTGCCGCTTTTGCACACTGGAATGTAGTCCCTATCAGCAGCTCAGTTAGCTACTGTCTGGCTCAGAGTGTTTCCTCATGTGGTGGTTACCTGTTTACCCCGTGACCCGTGGGGTTCTCTCTCAGCCCAACTTTAGAAGGGATATTACTTCATAGCTTCTCTTTTGCTGTCACCAGATGCTAGGCACTGAATTTCGTTGCAAAATTCTGTGTATATTGGTTAAGAACAGGTTCTGGATTCAGATCTGTGTCCTAGTCGTGGGTCTGGTACTTAGACTTGAGGGATTTGGGGTCGATTACTTCTCTGAACCTCAATATTCATATGTGTAAATAGGCATAATAGGGTTGGGTTATAAAGATTAAATAAAACAATACATGTAAAAGATATAGCATAGGATCTGTCACAGAGAAAGATGCAATAAACTTATTGGAGCGTCTGCTTGATTTTGGCTGGCGGAGTGGTAGAAATCTGGATGGAGGATGCACTTGATCTAGCTCCCATTTCATTTTTGATGCCTTACAACTATCTTTGACACCGTTTCTAAAGGCATGCTCCATGGACTCCTGAGATCAGAATTAGTAGTATCCTTTAAAAAAAATGTAAACACTTGGACATTTCTCCAGAACTGCTAACCACAATCTCGTGGACTTAAGGATTGCATTTATAAAATAAACATTCAGGGCCATCTTTATTCATCGTAAGGTTTAAGAATTACAATATAGATGAACCCTTGCATTCAAAGCATCTTGCATTTCTGAAGGTTCCAGTTTAGGCTGTGCTTTGCTAGGATGCATAATACAATTTTCAGGTTGGCTTTCTGGACCAGTGGCAACTCCGCAGGATCGATGTTATTTTAGGATCCAGGGAGTCCTTGGGCATTAGATAAGGGTGACTGACTACTGGGACTAGCCCTCCCTTTCTGCAAGGGTTGTGGCGACTCCCTCTGACTGTTGGCTCTTAGGGCTCATGTTTGTTGCTGATGATTTCTCTTCTTGAATGGCTTCCATGCCTTCTTGCTGTCCAGAGGTCAGTCCCAGAGGTGGGACCTATAGTGAACATAGCTAACCTTAGGCTGAGAGCATATGTATTTCTTGTCTTCTGGGTCTGCCTCTGAGACATCCAGGTACAAATGATCCTTTCAGGGATCAAAATATACTTGGATGGTTCTTAAAGACTATAGGTTCAGGGACATTTCCTGGAGCCTGGCACCTGACACACACACACACACACACACACCCCCCACACACACTGGATCATATACAGTGGATATTAGAGATTAGAGCTTGTGTGTGTCAGAATTGGGCTAACTGCTTCATTTTGTCCCAGTAACCCCATCTTGGATATTTCAACAGTTATGAACATCTTCCATAGACTGGATTAAAAATAAGATGAAAGCCAGAAAGACTGTTCCTTGGGATAATGATATAAACACATTTTATATACATTAACATGGTGTTTATGAAGCCCCTAAAGTGCTTCCATAGACTCCCTTGGGATTCATGGATCCCAGCTTAATAACCTCTGCTCTGGTGCGAATTGTCAGCCCCAGGCATCTGGGATTTCAGGAGGTCAGATCACTGTGGAACAAGATGGGACAGGTCTCATCTCCAGGATGTTTCTGGGATGCTCTCCTTTGATCTCAGGGTTTCTTCCTTAGCCATTTGGTGTGTGCACACCCTGGGGCTCTCTGGCTGGAGAGGGAATTGAGGCCTAGTAGCTGCTGGCTTCAGTTTGGACACCATACTCAGGAGTCTATTAATTATACTAATTCTCTGTGGGTATGGGTGCTTTGGGAACTCTGGCTGTCAGATTCCTCAGTATCTAAAAGTCTTTGAATTTTATTTAATAAAATGAATGTCTAGGGGAAAACTATCAGTTCTTTGCACAAGTAGATCAGCTGCACTTTGACTCTCGCAAGCCAGTGGGAATGGCACTTTTTTGGGGACAGTATGTTAACAGTACAAAATGTCCGAAGACCCAATACACTTGTATGTACTATTAAGGGAAAGGTTTTACAGCCAGTGCACTTGACAATCAGAGAACACTTAAGTGCCGAGTGAATTAAAAAAAATATTGCAAAGATACTCAATTTAATTTTCTGTCCAATAGTGCCATGTAATTTAACATATCAGTATTGAAATCAGTTCAAACATCTGATAAGAAACTAACCAAGGAAAGACTGCCACAGGGTATTATGTGAGATGAAATGAGGAAAATTGGAAGAGTGAGGTGACCACCTGTGTATCCTCTCCAGCCAGGTTACTCAGTGAGCTTGAGTAATAACTTTTAGAAAAAAAATGTGAATAATGACTTGGAGGGACCAGGAAAAGGATGCGAGATTTTGAGGAGAATAGACCACCTGTCACCCCTCCCCAAGGTGAGTTATAGTTGATATCACTAGAAAAATTACCTTTTTCTGTTTGACCAAATTTATCATTGATTACAATTGATTGGAGTCTTCTCAAAGAATAGGGCATTATGGCATGAAAAAGTGGATCATAGATCACATTTATCGTGACAAGTCATATTTCCCCCATAAGGGACTATCCTCTTATCTTAACCTATCCTAGTCAACAAGGCAGCACTTTTGTGAAAATGAAGCAGTGGGGTTGGAGACTGGGACTGGGGAAAAAACAAAACAAAACAATAAAAACATTGAAGAATAAAGATTGGCATTACTGCTAAATTCCACTCCTATGTATTGCCCCATAATATTTTCTTCATTTAAGGGAAGAGTAGGGAAAAAAAAAGCATTTAGGTTTTTATTTGAGGCTCAGATCTGTTAGAAGTTAGCTATGTGATACTGGAGTAGTCATTTAACCTGTTGTCCCCACCTTTGTCATCCATTAAATGGACTTAAATGTGAGCATCCTAGACTGAGGATTAAGCAAGCATGAGCAGGGCTGCTTACTGCGGTGGGCTGGTCTAGCTCTCATCCTCCTAGCCTCTGCCAAACTCTCACCCTATCTGATCTGTGGCGCCTCAGTGAGTATTTGCTGAAGCAAGCACTTTAACCAGTCTAGGCTTAGTGTTTCACTTATGTTTAAGTTAATTTTATTGAAGAAACTTTGCATCAAGTTTCTCATATTTAAAACCAGGTCTTTGGACTAGGTTACTTTTAAAGTCCCTCCTAATTGTAAGGTTTGGTTCTTTCAGGTTTCAGATGGTTAACTCCTATTGTCTTGTACTCAAGGTCTCCTTTTTTCCCACAAAGATCACAGTTGCCAGATGAACTTTATAAAGCACCAGAGATTCATCGCAGCCATGCTTTAACCTATAAATGAAGTTTTTAAAGAAGTTTTTAATCTGTCCCCCCTCATGCTGATTCTGGACCCATAGGAGGGAACAAAGGGCTTGACTAAAACTAGGAGTTCAAGAACATTCCTTTTCTTTGTTTTTAAAGAGGAATGAAGATAAGTTGGACAGCAGGAAGGAAGACAGGAGGAAGAAGCATTTTTATTTATTTTTCATTTTTGGTTGCTCCCCCTGGTCCTTGGGGTTTACGTGAACTATGTCCCAGCTGCTGGCACACCAGAACCTTCCTTTTTCATCTCATTTCTACTTTCCTGTGCTGACTCTCCAGGGGGCAGCAAAAATATCCATGGGCTGGTAAGAAGAAGAGGCAGAGGAGGAAGAAGGGGAAAGAAGGGAGATCAACCCTTTCTCCCCACCGCATACTTGTCTCTGAACTAATAAGCGTGTGTCTTAGGAGGATGGTGTACTCTGGCTGTCAAAAGAAGCACGACCAACTTGAGGTAGGAAGTGGAGGGCCGCAGGACAGTTGGCCCCATGTTGAAGTATATGGGGGCAGCATGTAAAAATGATAGATGTCTACCATTCATGTGGACTGCACATCCCAATATGCTGGTGGCTTCCTCAGCCTCACGCTGTTGTCATGGACGCTAAAATTGAAAAGGAAGCAGACACTCTTGGACTTCTGGCAGCTACTAGTTGAACTTTGACACAACCCCCTGTCCCCGCTCCTACCCTGTACTGTTTGCCTTGATTGGAGGACACAATATCATATATTCAAATGGAATAATTAATTAGTTGCAGGCCAAGGACTTTTTGCAGAAACTTCTCCAGAAACCAGAGGATGTTCTATTCTCTCTGTGCTGGTTGAGTTGCCAGGCTCCTGGGACACCTCCATGCCCTGGCTCTTTCCTTAGCTGCATCCTCAAGATAGAGCAGGAACAAGGCAGAAAAAGGGTCTTTGAGGGATGCCTGAAAAGCTAATAAAGTAACTAGGTTCTTTTTTTTTCCCTCCAAAGGAAAGGTGCAGGCGAGCAGGCAGGCAGGTAGGAAGAGACAGGAGGAGGAAGTGTTTTTATTTAGTTGTTACACTGGTTATTTCTCTCCGTACCTGGGACTTGAACTCAGGGGTATGTGACTTTCTCCTCTGAAGGCAATTGACCTAGCCATTTTCCACCAGGGCATGTCTTTTTTTTTTTTTTTTTTTTTTTTTTTTTTTTTTGAGGAAACGTGCAGGCAAGAAGAGAGGAGAAAGAAGCATTTTGATTTTTTTGTTATTCATTTTGGTTGTTAGTAACTGAATTCTTATCTACTATTGATATTTCCACAATCACAAATGTTCTCTGGGTTACGACTGCTTGGAGAATCACCCGGTGGTGAGGGATTGTAAATAGAATGTTCATTATAGAGCAAGGGGAGGACATAGATTAAATGCTAAAACATGATCCCTTTGGCTGGTAAGGCACTAAGAAGAGAAGATTTTGGAGAGAAATCCAGTAAGCACACTTCTCTGAATTCCCCACCTGAGAAGCTGATAGTTTCTTTAACGTGAATGAGAAAAACGTGCCCATGCAGGCAAACGGTTTTTAGTCCACATTCACCTCTGAGATTGATGCCCAGAAAAGAACAGATGCACAACTTTACAGGGTGGGGACCCTGTTTCTCACCAGACTCTGAGATTCTCTAGACTGGACGCTGGTTCTTCGATTCTCCATCGTGCACCCAATGCAATTGGGTGTATCTGCAACATAATAGGTACCCAATAAAATTCTGTTGGATAAATGAAACTTTTTTTATACTTTGAAAGCATAAAGAAACAAATTTTTCTGTTGCAGCTGGAATTATTTATAAAATGTATTGTATGGTAAGGCAGCCTCTTTTCTTTTGGAAACATTTTAATAAGCATCCTGCTGCCATTATTTATGGGCAAATGTCTCTAGTAGATTAGAATTAATGGAATGTAAACATGTTAATATTTTCCTACAGTGTCCCAGATAACATTTTCCCATATAACATTCCAGGTGGTCCATCTTTTCTAACAAACAGGTGATTAGTTTTCCTTATCTTTTTTGTGAAGGGTCTGTTTTGGGAGGATTTGTTATTTTTGGCCACTAGATGGCAGCCTTTGAACATTAAATTATTAGTCTTTTCTAATCCAAAGTTGTTTTTTTTGTTTGACATTTTATATAATTTTTTTTATGTTTCAAAATTAATGATTAAAATAAATTATATAGCGGGTTTTAAAATAAGGGTTATGTGAGTTTTTTTCACATTCCTAATTAGAAGTTTGACAAGAAACCAAGCTGTAGTTAAGAATAGAAAACAAAATTGACAGATAGGGCGGCCCTTTGGCTTGGACATTAAATAAACTAAAACTGACTAGAACCAGGTTTGAGATCTGATTCTGGTACTTATCAAATAAAGTTTTGAGAGCATATCAAGTGCATGGTAAGTGTTGAAAATATGCTAGTTTATTTCCGCTTGTGTCTTCATTTGACTCCATGATTTGTAACTCTTGTATAACTGGAAGTAGCACTGGGAACAGACCCTTCTCATGGGCATACCCTTGAAAACTGGCCTCTTTTTACATTTTTATATTGGCATAACTTTTTATATCTCTGGTAGTTTGATATTAGAGGAAGCACTGTAGAGGAGGTTAAGACTATATGTATTTTCATGGTCCAGCTCCTCTAAAAACCTCCTTCTGATATAAGAAGCTAGCATCACCATTTTCTTACAACTCTTTCCAAGATTCTGTCTTCTCAGCAGGCAGAATAAATGCCTGTCCTCAAATGAAATCAGTATTTTTGAGCTGGAAAGAACTTTACTTGGGCTTCTGATATTCCGAAGGAGTCAAAGATTCTGAGAATTTGGTCAAAGCTATACTCTTTCCTTACATTTTCATACAAATCAATCATTTGTGGATTTCCTAAGGCAGAGATTCTCAACTGGTGTGTGTGTGTGTGTGTGTGTGTGTGTGTGTGTGTGTGTATGCGCGCGCATGCATGAGCTTATGTGTGCATGCCACATACACAGAATGTCACTTTGCTACCAACAGGAGGGTATCTAATGCCCATGGTGCTTTGGGGGCAGACAAATACTTAACCTTTTGCCTCAAGAACCTGTGAAAACTTCAATCTAGGGGACAATCTCCAGTGTCCCACTGAGTGATTTGAGACACAAATGATTGTTGAACTCCTGTGACAAACTTACACCCTTATTAAACATTAAGAGTGCTTATATCTCCAAGTTCATGTAAGCAGAAACTAAACTAAAATGTTTATTAGTAGTCTTCTCTGGATGGTGAGTAATTTAAGTTTTGTTATGTTGTTGCATACGTCTCATAGCAGTCGTGAATGAATATTGGGGAATGTGAAACACTCAAGTTTTGTTTAAAAAATTAACAGATCACAAAAGAATTTGCAGTCAACATTCAGTTACTTCTGTTAGTAACTGATAAACTCCCAAATTGACGAGAATGGGCAAATGCTGTAATAACTTTAGCAAATCATGTCAGTTTTCCAGCCCTCTAGAGATAGAAAGATATCCTGTGAGGTCAAATTCCAAACCTTTAACAGGTTCATTTGAGGATGAAACAAATGAAAGTAATTCATCTTCTGAATATGATTTTTTTATAACTATATCTAGAAAAGCAGATTTTCTTTCTTTCCTTCTTTTCTTCTTTTCCTCCCACCCTCCCTCTTTTCCTTCCTTTCTTTGCTTTTAAAGGAAAGGTACAGTCAGGAATGAAGGCAAATAGGCAGGCAGACAGGAAGAGAGAGGAGGAGGAAGCACTTTATTTTCACTGAATTGTTCATCTTAGTTGGTCTTCCTGACTCTAAGCAGTGAATGTGGGTCCTTGGGATTTATGTGGACTGCACCGGCCTGAGGTGGTGGACTTATCTGCTAGATCACCAGGGCATGCCAACATTGAAGTCTTTAATCTATTTTGAGTTCGTTTTTGTGTAGAATATATGATAGTGATCCAGTTTCATTCTTTTGCATGCAACTGCCCAGTTTTCTCCACAGTTTATCGTTTATTTATTTAATTTTTAAAGGAAAGATGCAGTCAGGAATGAAGGCAAGTAGGCAGGCAGGTAGGAAGAGAGAGGAGGATTTTTCTTTAGTTGTTCACATTGGTTGTTCCCCTTGGCCCTGGATGTTGAGCCTGGGACCTTGGGATGTATGTAGGACTACTCCCAGGGTGTATGCCCTAGACTGCTAGGCCACCAGGGTGCACTGTGTCAAACCATTTCTAACTCCAGTGTAACCATCAGCACAGCCCCCTCACCTGCCCGTGCCTGTCGGCCAGTTTATAGGAGCATGGAACAGGAGCAGTGTTCAGAAAATGTTCAGACCATGCTTTGGTCTTCATATCATAATCCCAACCTCATTTCAAGATTATGGGGGACATGAGCAAGTGCAGATACCACCGATGTTAAGCGTGAAAAGCCAAACCTTTGTAGGAGGCGTGATTGAATTGTCACAATTTGGAAAGAGCCTTTCACAGTGTGCGATCTGCCCAGAGGCGCTCTCCAAAACACCGTAAAATCCTCCAGGAATCTTTTCATCTTTTCGAAACTCCAGTTTGCATTTCCAGGAGCCAGGCTGACCTGCTGAGCACAGTGTTCTGTAAGCCAGAGCTTGCTTTTCCAGTTACGGGTGGTGGAGGAATACCAGGGTGGTGTCTGCTTTCTGAGAAAGAGATGGGAACTCGTTCTTGAAAGGAAGATGGGTCTAGAGAACCTTACATTGCCCGGGCATGTGGATGAGCAACCAGGACAGAGAGGTCTTTGGGGACAGGGGAAGTTTCCATGCTTGGTTTGCTAAGAGAAGTAGAAACTGGTTCATTTAAAAGGAGATACATGCCCACCCTTAGAAGTGTGGTCTGCTGGGCATGGAGACATTGAATACTTAGTACTGAGGCTCCCTTTATGCCAGGCACCAAACCTGGCAGCGGTGCTATAAGGTAGGTGACTTTAGTTTTCCTTCATTTGGGGATTTTTCTCCTCAAAATGATTATGTCACAGACATAAAAGGTAGAGGACTTCACCATGTGCCCAGGTGACTTCTCCCACATCCACACATGCGAGCTCCCTTAACTGGTGACTTAACCTTGAATTTTAGTCAGTGTGTTAGAAAGCAAGTTGAGAGTGACCAAGCCTCACTGAGCTGAAGGAAATAACTCTGGAGACTGGGGTATGTTATTTGGCAAAACCTACTTCTTCCCTCAGTCCTCTTCACCAAAGTACTTGTGCTTCGCCAGTGCATCCTTTTTTAAACCATGTTAATAGAGAAAGGCGAAAGCACAGCTAAAAATGACTTACTCAAGTAAAACCTCTGCTGTCACTGAGACTATGGAGAGGCCGAAAAGGCAGAAGAGCAAAGACCAGTCAGGTTTGTCTGTTAGGATGCACCCCGCTCTGGTGGGCTTTTCTGAGCCTCAGTTTCCTTGGCTATAAAATCAGGGGTTAAAATGTAAGAAGTTGGAGTGCCTTGGTTGGAGCAGCAGTTAATCACCTCTGAAGGACACAGCCACATACCCCTGGGTTCAAGTCCCAGGCCTGGTGGCTGGGGGGATGGGATAGGGGAAGCAACCAGTGTGAACACCTAAGTAAAAATAAAATAAGTGCTTCCTGTTCCTCTCTTCCTGTCTGCCTGCCTGCTCACCTTCCTTCCTGCCTGTACCTTTCCTTTAAAAGCGAAATTGTAAGAAGTCAGCTCACCCTCTGGCTCAGGTGCTCAGGCTGCTAAGGTGTGGGCCATGTAGAGCCTGCTGATGGGGGCCAAGGGGGCCATGTAAAAGCAACAGCCAAAATACCCTAAGGAATAAGTGATGTAATGTATTTAAAGCACTTAGCACAGACCTTGGCCAGTGGATTTGAATTTTGTTCCCACTGTGGTGGAATGGACAGGTCCACCTGGAAGAAGGTACCAGGTAGGTGTGGAGCGTGCATCAGGGAAGGGAGTGGGTGACTGGTGGAGGAGGGATAAGGGGTTGCAGCCCAGGCAGCTGCAAAGCTCTTTTTAGCCTCTCTAGAGCAGGACCAGGTTTCTGCACTGAGTTGGGAAGCATCACCTCCAGAATCACTGATCTCTTGTTTCTTTGGCCTGTTGATAGTGCTGGTGGCTGCTCATTGGGCCTTGAGCCAGGTGTGTGTGGCACTGAGGAGATGGTGACCTGGAGGGAGTTGAGGGTACCAGATGACTGGAGATAGTGGGGAGTAAACCCCAGGTCTTTCCCCAGGTGCCTGCTGGAGACTTTGATGCACCCGGATGGAGGTGGGCTGGTTGGGACCTCACCCAGGACCAATTGGTTGTGGAAAAAGACTCAGAGGCTCTGACCCCTGTGGAGGATGCTTGTCTGGGACTGGGCTTGGCACAATATGGTCAGCAGAGACGAGGCACAGGGCAGCATGCTGGACTGTGAGGTGAGTGCAGTGGGCAGCAGAGGGCGCGCCTCACAGCGGGGGACCCCGTACCACTGGGTTCAGGCAGTTACGGGGCTGTACATGGATGCCCAGAGTCTGGCCAGTGAGGAAGGGCCTCTGGAACTGCTAGTCTAAAAGTGGTTTTCCTGTCACCTTGGCATAAAATACCTGCACTTTTTCTATCCTCAATGACCAATCTTTGAATTATTTTAATCTTTCACGTTAACTAAAATGACCTACAGTCTAGATGACAGCTACACCAGATATTTTGGAGTCTCTAGGTTCGAATCCTGGCTCTGCCACCTAACTGTGACTCTTGGCAAGTTGTTTAACTTCTCTAATTCTCAGATCTCTTGTCTGTAAAACAGAGACACTGTACCATTTCCCTTATAGGGTTTCTGTGAACTTCACATAAAACTGAGTCAAGAACTTGGTAGATGATCATTAAATATTTAGGATGATTATGTCAGGGAATGGTTTTCAAAGAAAGTTTCCTGTGGAATTGGTTTAGTCTGTTTATTGGAATCCTGTTTTTTTTCCTACGTAACTATACAACAAAGAGCAAGCTTAAGAAAAGATCTTTTAGTAGATGTCAAATATATCTTAAGAACAAATAAAACTTCCTTAACAAAACAAGCCACTTCTAATTAAAAATAATTTGGAGAAAGAAAATGATTTAGCCCCTCCTCCGAAGATAAGAACTTGTAGTGGTCATTTCCATTTTTATTAATAAACTATTACATTTTTAAAGTAGAAAGGTTATCAGGCATGTGACGAGTTTAGGTGAACCTCACAAGTGTTTGATTAAACTCCTAGTCGTTTGGCTAGACTCATCTCACCTCATTTGTTGAGCCTGTGTGGAAAGTAAACATTTTGTATAATTATGAGCACCTGTCATTACCTTAGTATCCACGCTCTGAGTTCTTTCCTGGTATTTTCCATTGTTCTATCTCTACAAAAGCTATGAGACTCACACCAATGTGTCTAATAGCAAAAATGGTCAACAAGGCATCTTGTTTCTGTGGCTCATTTCTTTCTGGATGGCACTATCTATACACATAATGTAATTATGATTTGTACATTATCTCCTTTATTTAAAACTTGAAGAGGAGTTATTAAAAAAAAAAAAAAGACAAAGGGCCTTTGAAGATGAACAATGCAGGAAGTTTCTTTGCTCACAATCACTTTGTAGGCTAGCCTAATAGAACTTTGTATTATAATTAAAAGCATTTCTGAATTGCTTTTTAGTTTCTCATCTCTGTATTATGGCTTCTGTTTCTTCACAGAAAAATGTAATTTTTGTCTTTTTAACAGAATTGCTTCATTGCACAGTCATTTTCAACCAAACAAAAGCCAGCATTAAAAATGAGCCCAGGGAAATAATTACGATTCACAGACAGGTAGGCGGTAAATGATCTGATGTGTAGTTCTTGTGCTTGAAGGATTTAATTTGACATCAGTAATAAAAGGATTTTTCTAAAGAAAAAATACCTTATTTTTGATTATTTTTAATTTATACCACAATGTATTATTTAGCTATACACAGTTCTATTGACAGAGTTTGTTTAATGTTTTTCTGATTCATTTTGTAAACAAAAGGATTTCTTTAGCCCTTGCATCTCAATTCACTGTTGTTTGATTCTTTAATCTTAATTTGTATTGACTGATCAGATAAATAAAATAATTATAGTGAGAGATTTTTAGTATATATCTAACAGAATTGGACTTGTCTATAAAGCAAAAAATAAGTAAAGGCACATGGGGATTAAACAATACAGTAAATAAACCTGTGTGTATTCACTTGAGTGTGTGAATATACTCAAATGGGCAACTGCCCTCCTGCCTGCCAGAGAAAGCCCCTTATACCCTTTGAATATATCTCCCTACCTAGCTCCCTAATTCCCATATGACCTAGCATATGTGCTAGTGTGGAGAAGGCATTTAAAGCCTGAACTCCTTTCCTCTCTTTGGCAAAGAATGGATTTCTTTTTGGTCAGTTCCTACTAGTGGCCTGCAGTCTTTACTAACTAAATGGGGAAAAGAACTTACACAACTTGGTAAGATAAACAGAGGAATAAAAGCAACATGAGCATATAAAAAGTGGTATCTCAGTTAAGTGGGAAAGTATTTAGAGCTTGCACAACTGGAAGAGAAGTCAACCTCATCTTTCATCGATAATAAGAATAAATTCCAGGTGGATAAAATGTTAAAAATGTCTACTTGTAAAAAAAAATAAAATCTAAAGAACTAATGTTCATGCCAAGAGTAGGGGAGGCACAGGTGTTAAGTCCATACCTGGCGAGTAGTACACACACAGCCCAAGGACCTGGATCTGTCATCCTAGGCTGCGGGGAACAAGGAAGTAAATAAAATTTCCTCTTCTCATTTCCTTCCTGCCTGCTGTCTGCCTGCCTTCCTTCATTCCTGCCTTCCTTCCTCTTAAAAAACACAAACAGTAGGGAGGCCTTAATGAAGACAAAAAATTCTAGAAGTTATTAAAAAATATTTGTCTACTTAAAGTTTAAAACATTTATATGTCCAAAGACAGTAAAAACAAAAAAATAGTCAAATGATGGTTGCAGAAGGTGGGAAGGTGGGGGAAACTTGCAACACAAATGAGTTACAGGAGTAATTTCTCTGATATATAAAGAGCTCATATAGGAAGATAATCCAATTAAAAAGACTGAATTCATAGATAAGTAAATCGAATCACCCTTAAATGTGGGTAAAATGCTAAACTTAGAAGTAGTTAAGGAAAAACAAATTAACAGTGAAATATCACTCTATACATCTATCAGATTTTCAAAAGAAATTTTTTTTTTTAAGGAAAGGTTCAGGCAGGAATGAAGATAAGTAGGTAGGCAAGCAGGAAGAGAGAGGAAGAAGCAGCATTTTATTATTTTTTTTATTTGGTTGTTCACACTGGTTGTTCTTGCTCTCCCCAGATCCAGGGGTGGCTTGAACCCTGGGTATGTGGCCTACACTCCTTCAGAGGTGCTTAACTGAACTGCTATTCCACCAGGGTACACCAGATTTTCAAAATTTAAAAAGAAAACAAAGACTCATTGAGGGCATGGGAAAGGGATAGTCCTATTTATGTTGCTGCTGGAAATGTAAGTAATTGCAGTCCTTTTGGAAAGCAACTTGACAGCATCTCAAAATTAGACCATCTATATTCCTTGATCCAATAATCCTACACCTGAGATTATATCTCATTGAAATGAAAATACTTATAACCAAGAATAGATATCCAGGGCAATCATAATTGTAACCTGGAAACAGAGTGACTTTCCAATTGATGTTGGAGATATTCAGTGGAATTTTATGTAGCGTTCAATTAGAGCTTGGAAGTTGACTTGGATGACTTTCCATGAGGTATTGCTGAGTGAGAAAAATAGGTGGGAGAGAAATATGTACTGTATGATTCCATTTAATGATCCAAACACCTCCCAAGGTCCCAGTTTGTGAATGGGGTTACGTTTCTGTGTGACGGTACAGTCATGAAGAATAAGGAAGATGGAGGCCAGGTTGCTAATAGGGGTCCCCAGGAGAGGAGTGTGATGAAAGGGAGGCATCGTGGATCTGAAGTGGTCAGAAAGAAGGAGGAGGGAGAAAGAAAAATAGAAAAAATAAAGTTTTCTGCAATATTCCAGTAGATGTACAATGATCTAATTTATGTTAAAAATACAAAGAGATTAGGAAAAATTTTTAGTTTTGTATCTTCAGATCAGGGAGGTATTGAGTCTTATCAAAGAAAAAAGCTGGATAATTTCTAGAGTATTGTATAAATATGATTGTGTATACACACACACACACAGTTTTTTTGGTAAAACCAAACAAGCAACCTCCCCTTTTATAGTTTGTGTATAAATATTTATGTGCCTGGGTGAGCATAGAGAAAGATAACTGAGTCTACTCACCTAGCTGTTAATACTGATATTCAGAGGCGGGGATTGAGGTTATAGGGTAGCTGACTGGCTTTTGTTTTAATCTCAAAGGAAAGGTGCAGGCAGGAATAAAGGTGGTCAGAGGCAGGCAAACAGAAAGAGAGGAGGAAGAAGCACTTATTTAGTTGTTCATCTTAGTTGTGCCCTCCCCCCCCCCCCCACATTCCTGTGACCACAAGACCCTGGAATGTGAACCTGGTTCCTTGGGATGTATGTGAACTGAGCCCGTTAAAGGCGGTTGACCCAACTGCTGCTTCACCAGGGCACACTGTGCTTTTTTTTTTAAAATGCATTTTTGTATTTGTTTACTTTTTACAGCAATCATATATTAATTTTATAATATAAAACAATATCAGAGTAAAGAAAAAATGAAAGAGTGCTTGTTCTTTTTCTTTCTTTCCTTTTTTTTTTTAAGAAGGAAGGCAGGCAGACAGGCAGAAAGAGAGCAGAAAGACGTATATTTATTTCTTCATTTTTGGTTGTCCTCTGCCCCCGTCCTGGTCCCTGGGGCCCCTGGGCTTTGTGTGGATTAAACCCCAGCCCTGAACTTAGTGCCTGAGCCACCAGCACATGCTTGTTCTGTTTCTAACATCTAGAGCAATGTTCGGCACAAGTTAGGCTCAATAAATGTTGGCTGCATAAATAAGCAAATGGATTTTAACACTGTTGAATTAAAGTACCTACTCTGTGCTAGGCACTAGACAACAGGTATTTCCCTATAATTGCTGTTCTAACATCATTTGAGTTAAATGGATTTGGGTGCATCACAGAGCCAACCTGGTGCTCTCAGACATAACTAACAGATACCAAGCCCATGAAGCTATACCTGTCTCCAGCTGCACGGTAAGTGGCTCTGCTGAAGTTGTTTATTTCATACCTTTGATATACAGGTATACATTTTCCACTCTCAGCAAACCATTTACAGAGGGAGGTATGATAAGGACATATTGAGGAGAGAAAACTCTCTGATGCTGACCATGCTGACTGCACCAGGTAACTTTGGCACACTTTCTAGCTTTCCCAAGAATAATTCTTCCATTGCCAGGCACATTAGCTCTGTTTTCTGTTAACTTATGATTTTTTTTTACCTGTTTTCTGGAAATAGGTTCTTTTACTCATTAGAAAATCATTATTTTCAAAATGTTGGCTTAATTGAAGGGGTTGAGTTTTTCACTGTAATTGCTTGAATTAATTGTAATAGTCACACCCTCCTGAAGTACTCATCATATTATGTACTCATTTTATAAGATATTTCCAGTCAAGGAAAATGAAGAGCTCTTAATTGGATTATATTTTTCTCTGGTTTGTTATTAGATATTTGTTTATAATTTGGAAACATTGGCTGCCCATAGGTAAAATTAGCATCAATATTCAGAGTAATGCATTTTCTACCCAATAATGTGTTATGCATCTTAATGGTAGGTAGAATAATAGGGCACCTATGTAAGTTAGCTCTTTTAATCCTTGCAACAATCTAGATGTGATGAAGAAACCAATGCTAAGTGAAGATAAATAATAAAACCAGTAACAAATTCTCTTTGGGCTTTTAACCACTGTGCTAGACTCTTAGGTCATATTCTGATTTGGCTTCCTCTAGAATATCTAGAAGACTCGAGGAAAACACAAGTATTCTGATCCCTGACTCCAGCTCCAGCTTTCTCAGTTTCATTTCTACTGTTCAAAGCAGCTCCTCATCATGACATCAGGTCCAAAATGGAACCATCTTTGTTTGGGCAGCAGGATGAAGGAAAAGACGATTTGAGTGTGCCCTTGTGCCTCAGGTGACCGAGATAGTTGGGATGTGAACTAAGTAAAGCCCAGGGACCCAAGTTCATGACCTGGAGCCAGGGAGAAAAACCAAAATAATAAAAAATGCTTCTTCCTACTCTTCCTTCTTGCCTTAAAAAAAGAAGAGGTCATGGACTCACATACATTGTTCCATAAGAAGGTTCCTGGAAGCTCCTCCATGAGTTGTCTCCTTATATATTCATGGCCAGAATTTAGTTACATGAGAGGCTATAAAATATAATCTTTATTTTGGGCAACTGCATGCCCAGTTAAATTTATTAATAGAGTCAGCACAGAATGAACAGTCTCTGCCAATGTTCCTTTGCACATGAAAAAAACTGGGTTACCGCTCTTTTTCTTCTTGACTTATTTGCTATGCGTATTGTAAATTTTTACAAATTTGGAACTTTCACCTTTTCAGCATTGTTAATGGTGTCTCTTATCATATAGAGGTAAATTAATAAAACTATCATGTAGCCAATGAGGCATTCTCTTTGTTTTTTTTCATCGTTTCTGGATTTTATGTTTTGCTCTAGTAGACCTTCTTGTCCACATGTGTTCATATTTTGTTTGGTACTTTTATACTTTACTTTTTTGATTTTAGGCCTCTATTATATCTGGCAATTTTTTTTTTTTGGCCACCGCCAGCCCTGGGATCCATGGCTTTCATAGTCTGTGCCTTAGCTGGCACATTGATATAGTGTGAAGCATGGACCTACCTTTATTTTTTCACTTTTTAGCTACTTATCCTAACTGATTTAGTAAGCAAGCCTTCATTTCTCATTCACTTGAAATGTTCATTTATGAAGAAGTGAGTCCTAATACATACATGAGTCTGTTAGGGACTCCTTTTTCCAGTTCTAAACTGTTATTAAACTCATACCATAATTTTCATTACTAAGATTTTATAGAATTTATTATTATTTTTCTCATCCTCTCCACCCCCTACCTCTCCTTTCTTTTCTCTATTTTGGTTTCATGTATTTAAGCTTGATCCCGTTCTTGCGAAGATGAGGCAAACTGACATGTGCTTTCATCTCCATTTCTTTAACCATAGAATCTTTGTCCCTTTCCTACTTACCAGTGTCCCATGTTTTTTTTTTTTTTTTTTTTGACTGCTCAGTGGTACTGCAAGTCTTGCATTTTGTTGGATGCTGGGCATGAAAGAATTGCTGCTATTAGTTAAGACTTGTTCTTGACACTTCCTTTTTTTGATTTTTTTTGGCCTCTGACTCTTTCAATCTCTCTCTCTCTCTCTCTCTGTATGTGTGTATATGTAAATTTTATTTCTCTTTAAGTTCTTTGAAGATATAAAATATTGTTGACCCCAATATATGTATAGTTAGCCGCTTCCTTTATTTTCTCTTTTATTCATCATCTTTAACTGCTTGACTGGTTTCTTTAGGGAAAAGCTCTTTTTTGAATTACTGAGTGCCTGAATCTCAGAATCATGGAGCATATGAATGAGTTAAATGGTACTTGAGGTTCCATATAACCTTGGAAACAATTTGTTACCCAAAGCTCTGGCTAGCCTCATCCTAGATATAGATAATGAGGAAGAGACGCTGTGTGGTAAGATCCCCTCTTTGGATACTTTGTTGCCACCCACCATGGCTTCTTTATCAGTGTTCTTCAATTTATTGGCTCTTCTATAGTCACTTCCAGAATACTTTTTATTCAAGATGTCAGATTCTAAGAAAATCTCTTAGATTTTCTTGGGCATACTCCTGTGACTCAGGCAGCTGAGAAAGCTGGGATGTGGACTAAGGACCCAGGTTCATGGCTGGACTTGGGGTGCGGAGGAAACATAAAGCAAATAAAGAAAATCTCACTAGGATTTTAACTTTGTTGTTTTTAATTTTATCAGTAATGGGAGGGGTATTAAGTATATTAACTATATTGGATCATCAGAATAGATTCTGATGACAGAAACTGGAACTCGGTTTTATAAGTGAGTATATGTCTGTGTGTGTGTGTGTGTGTGTGTGTGTGTGTGTGTGTGTGTGTGTTTGAAGAATGGTGGTGGGGTTGGTAAAGAAACACAGAGGGCTTTCCTTTTTAGTGTCTTTTCAATGGAAGTTTTAGAGGAAAAGTCAGTTTTCTCATGTAGTCAGCCACCTCAAATCAGAAGCTTTGATAGCTTTTATGAGACACAACAACCTATATTTAAACAGGAAACAAGGCCAGTAAGCCAGTATAGCTTGGCTGACATTAAAGTGTTAATGGGTAAACAATGTCTTATATACAGATGTTGATTTATTATGATGCACACCTTAAATCTATATACTGTTACGATGCAATGCCTCCTCAATACAATTTAAAATGATAAGATATTATGAAGTCGCTGAATGCACACTGAAAGATTGCCATAGTAACTATCATTCTCATGAAATGAAATTTTACTAGATTCTTGAGTGATAGCATGTCTTGATATTTGCTTGAAAGCATCTTTAGTGTTCTCTTTCTCTAGACCCAATAATACAATTCTTTGATTAAAAAGAGCAAATCTATTTTGACTCATTTAGCAAAAATTGCATTTACTGGTAGGGGTAAGAGATGATTTGCAGAGTTGAGGGACATGTGGTAGAGGGCCTTTCAGAGGGGAGGGGAATATGAGAACCTGGGAATTAATCATGAGCAGTCACTACAGGACAACCATATGGAGCTCTTACCACTTCCAGTTTTGTGTCCTTATGTTCAGGTTCAAATTCTAGCAAGTTTCTGATCTGCCCAACTTGAAAAAATTCTGTGTATACACACAAAATGTACACATGGATTTTTTTTCTTGTAGAGAGGCTCTGGCAGGGATGTTCTCATAGGGATTTACAACCTCTGTCAAATTACAAATTGTAAACCATCGATAATAGATGGCTTGACCAGTTTCAAATGGAAAATAATAAACATGCCTTAAAGCTTGAACAGGTTCATTTCTCTATGCAGTTTTCTTAATATGTGTCTCTTATTCAGATTCTTATTAAATATGCAAATGGATCGCCATGAAAATAAGAATACTTAACTAATTTTCTAAATTCTGGAGGAGGTTAGGGAGGAAAAGTAAATGTCTTTGTTCACTAAGTTGTGTGTCATATCATGGATTGCTTAAAAGAAAATAAAGTGTAAACTTTAGAATTTCATATGAGAGTAAACAGACACGAGTTGCTTTTAATCAAACTGAAAGAGAATCAGAAATTACTTATAAAAACATTTCAATATTCAGTCTTAAAAATTTATGACATTTCTATAGGAACTATTTGGTAATTCTGATACTTTCTGGTAAAGTACATTTCACTACAATGCATGTTATTAAAATTTCAAAGTAATACTTTTTAGTATAAAAATTTACTGTAAAATATACTGATATATATAATACACACCATGTATACATGTATGTATGTAATAAAATACACTGATATATATTATATACCATGTATACATACATATGTATGTAATAAAATATACTGATATATAATATATACCATGTATACATATATATGTGAAAAAATAGACTGTTATATATAATACATACCATGTTTACATATATATGCATGTAATAAAATATACTGATATATATAATATCTACCATGTATACATGTTTGTAATAAAATTGAGATACTTCCAAAAGTGATAATATAATATTCCTTAAAATAAGCTTAAATAAAAAAAAGAACTTGTCTATCTTTGGGATTTTCTTTTACCCTTCATATGTCTATGTCTTCCTGTTATTTTAATTTTTTTAGCCTCTATTTCTAAATTTTCATCCTGAATTTTATTCATGAGGGTGTTCTGCGTTATTATGGGATCTCCACTGTGGCACCTCTCCTAACCTCAACCCCCTGCCACCCCCCATCCTCGACCCCAGGCAAAATCCTACACATTTCTGGAAGCCCATTTCCCCACTTCCTTCTAGCCTATTTTCTTAGTAACTTCCTTTTAGGGCCAATTTAGTATGAAAACAGAATGTTACTGTATTATTGGTTAACAGTGAGTTAATGCTATTTTGAAAGATTTCATTATTGTCTCCAATTCTTTGACTCACCCTGTGACCCCACTCATTATCATGAAACTTTGTGGTTGTTCTTTCTAAAGAGAGAATATATTTTTCTGTCACACTGATATTGACATTGACCAGGCAATTTGCACAGCCTTTACACACCCTCATGTTTTAGCTTGCTCTCTTCTGCGTAAGCATATCCTGAGTTCTTCACTGTTCCTGAAGAATGGGTGACTTGTAAAGCAGAGCTGCCCCAAAGGCTCACACACCCACAGCATGAGACTGAGCTGTCTCAGACATGCAAACTTAGGAACATGAGAATAAATGCTTCTTATTGCCTGCTTAGTTTTGGGGTAATAATTCAAGCAGAATATCTTTAGCAATAAGTAATGGATACATTACTTTTCAGCGAATGTATTTATACTCTGAAGTTCTTGCCTTAATCCTTGTGAATATTTTATAGACATCCATGCATGGTAAAGAGAAAATGCTGGACGAAGGTATCTTGTGGAATCCCTTATGCAACCAGAAGCAAAAACCTACTAAATGTATGTTGGTTTTGCAAACTAAATGATCAACATTTTTGTGCGAAAAGTGAAATGAATTCTTAAAAGCCTTTCTGACATAGTATAGTTATCAAGAATTATTTTACAACTAGGTAAATTTTCATTATAATTTTAGTGTAGGTTAGATTGTGCTGTGGTTGTTATCAACTTGCCAAGGTTTTGAGGACTCTTTCAAGTCTTTTTATATGGTATCCAGCAGGTTTCTAGGCAGAAGTCTTCCAAGGGGGAAATTCAACACTTTGCTGGAACTTGCCCTATTTATAAGACTGACTCTGAATTCAAAACTCTAGGTGTTTTTTTTTCCCCTATGAAAGTCTCTGAGCCCCCTTATTTGTGGCGGCAGTTTATAAATGAGTGCTTATCTGCCATTCATGTCTTCTAGGAGCTTGTACTCTGAGAAGACAGCATGAATTGTGTTTTTTATTCTTTATTATTATTATTTTTTGTCATACACACAAAAACACACACAAGTCCCCCAACCCTTCTTCTTATAAAATAATCAAATACATAAATGACTGTAAGTAAACATTTTCAGTAATACTATACCTTCGAGATAACTCTTCCCAACTCCTTTAGTTTTCTATGCATTTGCAAACAATTTTTAAGTAAAAATGGGGTTACATATGAATGCTACTATCTAATGCCTAATGTTTCAGACCTCCTCCCTTATTTTTTATGCAAGTTTTGTAATTTTTTATTTAATTTTCTTCACAGGTAGAATTACTTGTAAAGTGATTCTTTTAGAGGTAAAATTTTGTTCTAGGATCATATCTTTTTTTAAAAATAAAAAAAATTAAGACATTCGTTGAAGGACCATTGCATTATAACTGTATATAATATGTTTAAGGTGTGCATCATTGTAAATCGACATCTGCATAGAATACATTAAGTTTACCACCAGCAGTCTAATTCTTTTCTTCTCTATATAACTGATCCTTTTAACCCAGTGTTCCCCCGTCTCCTTCTTCCTTACTAGTAACTACTAAAATCTGTTTTTGTTTGATTTTGTTCTTTTTTTGGTTTGGTTTCTCTATATCCCACATATGAGCGAAATAATACGTTGTTTGCCTTTCTCCTTCTGGCTTATTTCACTGAGCATCATTTCCTCGTGGTTCAGAGGATCATATCCTACGCCAACATATTTATTGGCAGCTGCTGAAACAGAAATAACTTGGAAGAAAAAACTTGAAAAAAGATATGGGATGACCAGAGTCAGTGTTAGCAAGGCCAAGTGATAAAAAAAAACAACTCTTTACTCGAGTGGGTTTCAGTCTGAGCCAAATTTGTGCTTTTACTTGAAACACAATTTTTATACCTTAGTAGAAGCAAGATATTAGAGAGAAGAGGAACTGTTAGAGACCAGCATGACGACAGTGGCCAGAAGTGACAAGTGTCATTCTACATTGAGGAGGCAATTATAGTCCACATCCCAGGTTCCCTGGCAGTTAGGTTGGCCATGAGACTGAGTTGTGCCCTGGGCATGTGAGCAGAAGTGAAGAGCATGTCATTCTAATCTGTCCCATAAGCAGCACCCTTTTCTTCCATCTGCTCAATGGATGTGGATGTTCTGTGCAACTGAAAAATCATGTTGAAGATGGCAGGACCCCCATCAACCTGGTTCCTGTCTTTCCTTTCTGTTTAACCCAGGATTACTAGGCATTTAAATAAACAAAGTATTTTTTGGGTGTGTTTTTACTGCAGAAAGTATTACTCTCACTAATACAGAGTAACATAGCCCTTCCCCGGAAAACTGGCAATCTGTGGACGTAGTCCAACTCCACTTGTTTGTATTTATTTTTTGTGTGAAAATTCTCATTACCATTAAAACATGGTGACACGTGGACCTGGCAATGCCTTTTGGCTAATGTCTTCCTCATTGTTTAATGACTGGTGACTGGAGTCCTTCAGGAAGCCCAGTTATCTGGACATCACAAAATAGCCTGTTTTGACCTTGAATGGAATCTCAATGGAACTGGGTAGACCTCAGTTGTACAATGCTTGAACTTCCTTAGAAACAAGTTAGTTAAAATCTTCCTTTATGTCTTAGAGCATAATTTTGTAATTATCTCTCAATGTATTTTCTATTATTTATCTATTTGTTTTGAGGAAGCAAGCAGACAGGAATGAAGACAAGTAAGCCGGCAGAGAAAGAGAGGAGAAAGAAGCATTTATTTATTTAGTTGTTCCTCTTAATTGTTCCCCCTGAGCCCCGTGTCTCGAACCTGGCCCTTGGAGTTTTTACATGGTCTATGCCTCTGCAGTATGCAGACTTAACCACTGGTCACCAGGGCATGCCAGTCCTTTACATTTCCTAAGTTTATTCCTAATTTATTCATATAGAAAGAGCTTCTGTTGCTACTGGAGTGAATTTATGTTTTCCATCATATTTTTGGCTTATTGCTAATATATAGGCAATAATTAGGATACTATATCTCATAAGTAACTTTTTAGTGAATGTCCTGAAGAATTCTGATAGTTTGACAGTTGACATCCTGAGGTTTTAATTAATTAGTTAACTTTTATGTGCTCACCCGCACCCCGCTATGGTCCCAGGTCTTGAAACTGGGTCCTTGGGCTTTACATGGCCTGCACCTCACTTCACTGCTGAGGCACAGGGGTGCACCTATTTTTAATTTATTTTCCTGATTAAAAATTATTTATTTATTCATTTTTTCTAGCCCTGAGTCATGAACTCAGGTCCATGGCTTTTATAGCCTATACCTTAGCCAGCTGATCTATAAGGGGGTGCTTTGGAGTTTTTCAGTAGACTCATGTGATAATTTTTTTTGATAGTTATGATTGTTTCTTTTTATTGCCTCCCCTCTCCCACCATCTGCCAAAATATTCAAGACAGTGTTAATCAATAGTTGTAATACTGGATATCCCTGTTTTTTGCTTTTTGTTTTGACAGCATACAGCAAGTTTATTAGGAGAAGCACAGGGGCAGACTCATGTCTGTGGGTAGTGAAGTTACCTGGGTATCCCTATCTTCATCCTAAAACTTTTATCTATATTTGTGAGGGGGCTGGTTTCTCATTTTCTAGTTTGTTAAATGAAGGAAATTGTTCAATAAGTTTAATGGATTACAGAGTGTGGAAATTATCTGTATCTTAATAATTATCATTATTTTCAAATTATGTTAAGTGGGTGTGCAAGAAAATCACATAAATTGTTTTGAAATAAATTATAAGAACAGAAACATGATTTTCCTCTTTAAAAATAGAAGTCAATTTATCAGTAAAGTGCTTGTTAGCTAAGATTTTGAGGGTTCAAGAAAAGACTTCAAGACAAGTGCATTTGCTTTGATTGATCTCACTGTTCTCTATCTCCTGGCACTCAAGGAGAAGATAAGAATTTTTCTAGTACTAAAAAATCCTGTTAGTTCCTTCCCTATAGCACAAATAAGCCTTTGTTTAACTTAATGTCCTTAACACTTGTGAAATACTGCTTAGATAACTGAATTATTTTAAATAGTGTTGTTTTTGAAGAGGAATAACGAATAGCTCAAGCATTGTTCAGTGTCGTATATACGTGATTCACAGTAAACTTCTAAGATCTTCCTTGAAGATGAGTTGTAATTAGCATTTGTATAAAATCATGCAATGATTTATTCCGTTGTAGCAGATTAAAAAACAAAACAAAACAATTCTTGACAGTTTGTCCCTGAAACTTAATCACAATGCAGTAAGTAAGAGATCACCCCAAAATGAAATGTAAAGCAAACTCATTAAGACAATGTACAGAGTGAATTTAGAATAATCTTAATAGGTACATATTGGGTCGAGAATTAGGGACACTCTCCTGAGTTGTGTTTATCACCCACTTTCCTCAGTTTATGCTCATTTGCCCTCTTCTCTACCACCCGTCCCCTTTGAGAAGTCCACACATGAAGGACTCAGTCAGCCTAATCTCCCATAATTAGCTTCCTTGACTTCCTTATTTTTCCCTCTCCATTTGTCCTTCTCAGCTCAAAACTTGAAGGCGATTGTGGCCACTTACATTTAGTCAGAAGGGAGAGAATTAAAGAAACAGAGAAGGCACACTCTGGTGGCCTAGCAGTCTAGCAAAGTCCCGCTTCAAAACCCGGTCTTGAACAAATTGAACAACTAAGTAAAATAAAATAAAAAAGATTGTTTTTTCCTCCTCTGTCTCAAAAAAAAAGAAAAAAAAAAACAGAAATAGAGGGAAGGCTGTTAGTTTTGAGAGTGTTTTTCAGTGGACAAAGGGAGTGTTGGTCAGGGCGAGTTTAAAAATCCTCTTTCATTTCCCTCTGGCATCCTATGAAGTTCTTCTCAACTTTTTGAGAATAATAGTAATTATTTTTTTCAGCCTGATGTGGGCAGTTCTAGAGCCCCAAGTCAGTGAAGGCTGGGAAGGGCTTGATTGGCCCAAACAGTGCTTAGTCATCATTGAAATTCTTCTCACATATCAGTTTGGTTATTTTCTTTTACATTTGCACAAAACATCTATGGATGAGTCACAGTAAGAAACTCATCATAATGTGCCAGATTGCAAAATAGAATTTCTTTTTCCCTCTAATGGCAGATTCAAGACTTTAAAATTGCAATGATTCAGTATACTTAAGAACATGATTTTGGAAACCGGTCTTTTCTTTTTTTGTTACTGTAAACTATTTTTGACTATAAAAATTAACTAAAATTATCATTTAACTTAGACATGCTCAGGTTTGAAGCAGTCGCCCTTCCAGACCTGTACTCTTCAAATTAAAAGTGAAAGGTGTGATTTTGCAATAAAAACTGCAGGGAGGGGATCACAAGCACGGATAGCACATGCCATTCTACTGTTCAAAGGCTTTGTGTGTGTGTGTGTGTGTGTATTTGTGTGGCATGGGTGTTGCGTATGTGTGTGATTTGTGGTGAATGGTTTGTGTATTAGGTAGATCTGTGGTGTGTATATGTGTGTGGTGTATGCATGTGTATTTACAGTGTGTTTTTATGTGATAAATATGTGTGGAGTGTGTGATGTGTTTCGTGGTGTGCATTGTGTGTGCTTGTGATGTAAGTACATTGTGTAGAGTATGTATGTGTCTGATGAATTTGTGGTGTGTGTGTGTGTGTGTGTGTGTGTGTGTGTGCATGTGTGTGGTTTTGCATATGGCAGGGAGCAGAGACACAGAGTTTAGAGTTTTTGTTATAAAAGTATTTCTGCTTTGAGATCAGAAAGTCTTTTCAAAGGTTTGGTTTCTCCAGAAATCATTTGGAAGGTGTTTTCTTAAGACCAATCGTTTGTTTGCTTTTTAGGAGGAAGCTTCAAACATTTTAAACTAAATTGCAGTGAAAGTGATTGTTCCATTACTGTAATTTAATCTGACACTATAGTTCAAGAGACAAAGCTACTTGCATTTAAAGTATTATACTCAGAGTTTCAAGAGGACCCACCCGCTCTGCCTCTGCTGTGTAGTTCCATTTCCTCTGGTCAGTGATGATCATTTCTCGTTCTTCAGAGGTGACTGTGTAGGATAATGTGCCTCATTTTAGTATCAGCCCTGCACTATCTTATGGGAGACTGTGTAGCTTAGAGGTTAAGAATGGGAACTCTTAAATCAAACCATCCGAGTCTAAATGTGGGCTCCACCAATTGGTAAAGGCTTGATCTGGATGAGTTCCTCATCTGTGAAATGGGGTAATAGTGGTATTTAACTTGCAGGGCTGTAGGGGGCCTATGTGAGATGATGATGTAAAATAGGTCTTGGAACTTAGTAATTATTCAGTAAACATGCATTTTAATGATGCAGGGGACCTTGTATGGGTATGGCTGTGCCTCTGTAGGTGTAGGGAAGAGGGAATAGATAAATAGATGATTTTTTTTTTCTAAGATATACTGTGAATTTGTGCCATTGGATCGGCCTATACCACTTAGATTTATGCGTGACCTCTCAACTCTTACATCAGTGCAGCTTGATTTCTTGGTGGAGGTTAAAAATGTGTGATTTAATGAATGCTCACGAGGAGTTTTGAAGATGTTGTTGGTTTAGGGCTAGTTCCTTGTTAGGGCAAAGGTCCTCTGAGCAAAAGTGCTGTTCCTGGCATGTTGAAACTGACCCTACCGTCTGTTTCCCGCTCTGGAATGTAAGTGTCTCTAAGATGTAAAACTCTACTCAGAGCTTAAAAAAAAACCAAACCAAACCAAACCAAACCCACGAAAACCCTGACATATTATATAAGCCACTCTGACTAACATGCAGTTATTTGATACAATTTTCAGATGAAGCTTCACATTTTGTCCCTGCTATTTCTGGCCTCCTGTGTAGACATTAATGTCTGAGTAAAAGTCCATTAGGAGGCCGTGGGCACTGAAACAGAGGCTGTGACTGTCAGATGTTTGCCGTGTTCTTCCCTTTTTGTTCATCCAGCCTGTGTAATAAGGGGGAATCTCAAGGCCTTCTCCTGGTGTGCAGAATGCAAATTGTGGATTCTAGAGGCATGTGGGGCCTGGGGTGGGGAAATACCTCCAGAAACTCAAAACCTAGCTCTGCAGCCACCACAGAAGGTTTTGTGGAGCGTGGAGTGTCTAGAAAGATGCTGGTGGGGACAATTAGCGCAGGCGCCGCAGCAGCATCCACACCTGCCTGCTGACCTTCATTGTTAGTGCTGACCTTTAAAGTTGCTGCTGGCCTTTTTACTTGAAGTCAAGAATTAAGGGCTGTTTGCTTAATGTCAAGAATTAAGGCAGAGAAGGCAATCCTGCCAGGTTTCTATTACAATTTAACTCTCTCTTTTTCTATATTGTCTCTCAGTCCGGGTCCCACAGGTAGATTAAGGGGATGTCTGCAGGCTCTCCCCTTCCAGGAAGTCCTTAGTCAGTGTTAATAATCAGTCTTTTTTTATAGCACTCAGCTCTCTGATCCCAAACGTATCCCGCCTCCCTCAACCCCATCTGCTCTGCCAAGTGTTCTTCATTATTTCTCTAGCAAGATTTGGGTTAATATTGTTACCTCTCTTCAAAGCCCCCTGCAGGAAGCCTCAAACTACTTTTCCTCCCTTATTTCTTGTCTCCTCACAAGGTTTTCCATAGACATTTTCTTGAAGAAAATTTCACCCCTACTAGGTGGAGATTTGGATTTCCCCCCTGCACTCCTTTCTCCAATGTGTGACTGGGGAATCATTGGAAGTTTTGAGCAGGGAATTATGTCATCTTTTAAAATTCCCACTGACTATTATGTGAAGAACAGACTTCAGGATGCAAGAGTGGAAGCAGAGAGACCTATTGTGAGGCCTTGTACAAATTTGAGTGAGAAGTAATGGTGACTTGGTCCATGATCAAGATGTTGGAGGTAATATTCAGTGTTCAGAGTAAAGTAGGATCAGCAGTACTTGTTGCCCAGCTACAGGAGGGGACTGTGAGAAAGAGAGGAATGGAGATTTGTTTAGATTTTCAGCCTGAGCAAATGAGTGATTCATGATCTATCTTTTGAAATGACGAAGACTGGACATAAACTGGTTTGGGGAGCAATATCAGGAGTTCTGATTTGTGTATGTTTGATTTGAGTAGCTTGTACAACTCAGTTGAGATGTGAAGCGGACAGTTGGCTTCCTGAGTGTGAAATTCAGGGAATTTGGGCACTGTCATACACTCAAGTTGTATCTATCATTGTTTCAATGGACCTCTTACATAATGGATACGATTTTCAGTGGAGGCTGATATAGAAACATTTTTCATATGGCTTCTTGGTGACTGTATTTGTCAGGGTTCTCCAGAAAAACAGAATCAATAGGATGCATGTGTGTATATATATATATATATACATATATACATATATATATATACATATATATACACATGCATATATACACATAGGTTATATATATATGTGCATGCGTGTATGCATGCATGCATGTATGTATAAGGACTTGCCTCTGTGATTATGGAGGCCTGATATCCCAAACTGGCAAGCTGGAGATTCAGGATAGTCAATACCTATTTTCAATCTGAGTACAAAGTCCTGAAATGATGATCATGTAAATTCCAATCTGAAAGCAAGCAGGCTTGAAAACCAAGAAGAGCTAATGGTTAGTCTGAGTCTAAAGGCTGGGAAAACTCCAGTAGTCTAGCTCAAGCGGTCTGGCAGGAAGAATTCCTTCTTGTTTGTATGTGTATTTGTTTGGTTTGTGTGTGATAAATATGTGGTATGTTTGTGTGGTTTTCTTGTTCTATTTAGTTCTTCAGTTGATTGGATGAGACCTACCCACAGTGGGTGGAGGAATGAGAACAATCTGCTTTAGTCTTCCAATTCAAATGTTAATCCCATTCAGAAATACCATCATAGACACATCCAGAATAATGTTTGTCTAAATGTCTTGGCACCCTGTGTCCCAGTCAAGTTGACATGTGAATGCTAATATCGTAGTGACAATAGAGCAGTGCATCAAATCATAATTTTGTGAGGGGATTTGTCAGCTAAAATAGGGAGTTTTCTGGTGATCTTCTTTGTTACAAGTTTAGAATCTATATATTCCAAAGATGCCTAGCTTGCATGGTAAGGTAGTGTTTTTTCTAATCATGAAAGAACTTTGGCTTTGTTCTTATGGGACTTTATATTTTAAGCAGACCTGAATCTAGTGAGTCTTTCAAGAGAAATACCAGATAAATAAACGAATATACTTAGTAAGTGAAATTAATTAATCTATTAAGATTTTAAAATTTGCCTGATAGTACTAGTAGATCTATTTGGGAGATTACCACATAAACAGATACATTATGATACATGAAGGTGCGAGGAAAGGGCTTATGTAGAGCAAATGAGAAGAAAATTCTGATGGAGTAGGGGGTTTGTAGTCAGGGAAGGATTCACTGAGGAATGGATTCACCAGGGTTTTGCTTGGTGAAGGAGGAAGCAGAAGAATTGTGAATAAGAAAAGCCTGGTGGTATGGGAGGGCCTGAAGTGTCCAGTCAAGAGAGAAATTCAGTGTGACTTCATCCCAGAGGATGAAGGACCTTATATGTCCACCTAAGGAGCTTGAATTCTCTCCTGCAGGTCAGTGGGTCTCCATTTTCGTAGACATAAGAATCACCTGGGGCGCTTGTTAAAAATAAGGATTCCTAGGCTTCCTCTCCAAGGAGCTGGGTGCAGTCGGCCCGGGGCTCAGGAAGTGACAGCTTAATGAGCTCTCAGCTGATTCTAGTGCAGTTAGTCCACAGACCCCACCATTGCTAGGGGCTATGAGGGCTTTTAGAACATGGATTGACATGACCTGATTTATTTTTTTGGAAGATAATTCTGCTAACTATGTGGAAAATGGACTGATTTCACTGGCAGGAAAAATACATAGGAGGCTGCTGTAGGCATCCTGGTGAGAGATGATGAGGACTGGAGCTCAGTGTTAGTGGGGATCAAGAGAACAACTGACTCCAAGGACACTGTCTGAGTTAGAATATACAGTTGAACTGAGTCGGGGCAGTGCTGAGCAAAGTGAAGGCTGATGCCCAAGTGTCTAGTTTGGGAGAATGAGTGGGCAGTAACAACTGGTAATAGGTTAAATCAATGAACAACAACCACAAAAGAGGACAAAAAGTAGATGGGAGGGTATCAGAAAGGAAAATTCTACTTCACATGTTTACATTTGAAGTCAATAAAAGAAATACTGATCCAGTATCTGTGAGAAAAGTCCATGCAGGTTTGGAGATATGATTTGGAGCTTGTTTGCTTAGAGATAGTTCTTGAAGCAATCACACATTCTGAGACCACTCATCAGGAAGGTGTAAACTTTAGAGAGAAGAAAGCCAGAGGTGTAACTTTGGGGTTATTTTAAGGGGCAGACAGGACCAAACTAGCTGCCCAAGAGGGGAAAGTGAATAGAGAGATGTTCCAGGAGCAACAGGAGGCATGTTAGGAAAATAAAGGGAAAAAGAAGCTGCAGGAAGTATGTGAGCGCATGTGGGAGTGTGCCCGTGTTTAGAGGGGTACAGTGGGTTTGTTGTCAATCTGAATGCTGAAATAAGTTTTACCAAAACTCTGTCATTCTAATATAGTGTGCCAGTAGATTCAGCTCTTTCTAAAAGGTCATTCCTGAATCATGAAATAGAAACATTAACATCGTAGTAGATAGTAGTCTTCCTATTTGCTCTACTGGAGGGCAGCACTTATCTCAAATGAAAGCTGTTTGGAGTATTTTAGACATTAGGTGGGCGAGTCATATTGACCCCTGTCCCTAAAGCATTTGTTTCTATATAACATTTAGGTTAGAATTAGCTTTATTAGGACCTCTTTTTTTTTTATGTTAAGCTTCTATAGCTTTTGAAGATATTTTAGTATACATACCAGTAGATAATGAGGTGCCCGTTTCACTTTCATTTTAATTTTACAAAGAATTTTTTATCGAGGTTATTTTTATTTACAAAACAATGTTAAGTTTTAGATGTGCAGGTTCACTCTTCATTAAATATATGATAACACACCACACCATCACCAAATTTCTAATAGTCCTCTCCTATTTCACTTTTAAAAATTATTTCATTTTTTTAAAGGAATGATGCAGGCAGGAATGAAGGTTAGTAGGCAGGCAGGAAGAGAGAGGAGGAAGAAGCACTTTATTTTATTTAGTTGTTCATCTTGGTTGTGTTCTGTCCCTCCTCCCAGCCCTCCTCTGCCCGCTGCCCTCATACCAGCCCTGGGACTCAGGCCGGGATCCCTGGGACGTATGTGGACTGTGTTCTTGGCTGAAGGTGGATGACCAAACAGCTGTTTCCCCTGTGCAGCCAAAAAAATGATTATTTAAGAAATAACTGTGCTGATATGTTTTGCAAAAACAGGGTAGCTCATTTTAATTTTGATTTCTACCCCCAACACTTTTCAGATCACTGTTGGACACTTGTATTAATATATTTTTTTTGATAAATTCTGTTCAGGAATGTTGCCCATTTGTATTTTGGGTCTTGGATGTTCCTGGTTTATTTATTAAAGTTGTTAATAACCCTGTGAGTATTTTATTTGTGTCAAGAGTCTTGAACTGTGCCATTCTGGCTTTTGAATTTAAAAATGTTGTAGTTACTCTGATCCCTGTGATTGTCTTCCCAAATTGAGGTCTCCCCCTTGGCTTCACTAATGAGGCCGTGCGCAGCTGCACCTCTGACGTGTATCATTTCCTTTGTGGACAAAACAGCAAAGCTTTCCTTGTGATACCTCCTGCCCTCTCTTTGTTTCTATATTATCTTGTGATTCAGAACAGCTCTCCAGAAACACTGGCAACCGTACCTACAGATAGCCCTTACTTGACTTTATAGCCCTTACCTTCCAGCTGAGATCAAAATTTTACCTCAACACCCACAGTTTTAGCCAGCTACACTCTACCTTTCTAATGACTAACTCGTAAACACTGAAAGGATAATTTTCCCTGAAGAATGCTTCATAGTAGCTGTTGCAGGCTCTTTCAATTCTCAGGCCAACCTGTTTTTCTTTTTTCTTCTTTTAAAAAAATTTTTCTATAAGAATCTGTTTCAAAAACTCTTCTGTCGTATTTAACAGGAACTTCAAAGACGCACAAAGAAAAAAGCTTTCTGAAGAGGTTCTGTCTCTCTTTTTCCTTTGAAACCTTTGAGGCATTTTCAATGTGACAATAAAGTTGTAAGTGAAACCAGAGATGTTCCTTGTAGGATTCTTCAGTGCCTCCAAGCCCTTAGAACATGGTTCAGTATAAAGGAAGCATTTAACAAATGATGATCACTTTGTTGATTGAAATTGAAAGCTACACATGCTTTGATTTACGTATACATTTATTCCTGAAAATTGATTTTCTTGAGAATGAGGAGAGAGACCTGATACTGGGTTGAGAGGAGGGGAAGAAAACTTGTTCCAAGAAAATTCCTGTTGTGGATCTTAACATGACACATTTAGAAATCTTTTTGACAATGTTTTTGAAAATGGATAGTTTAAAGATAAAAATATCATTTGTTTAAATCTGTGTTTTAAATATTTGTATTAAATATGATAGCCATCAATTTGTGAAAAAGTTTTCTAATCAAAACAAAGGATTAATATTTGAAAAGCTAAGGCCATGAAGACACTGGAAAAAGAAAACCAGGGAGAAAAGCTTAAGAATGAAACCAACCCAGCTGGCCCTTTGATCTCCAACTTCTTGTCTCTAGAACTGTGAAGAAAAAAATTTCTGTGGTATTGTTGTTTCAGCCCTAGACAATGAATAGAAGGTCTATTTGAATTTCTCTGACTAGCGTCAAGTCTCAAGGCCACTTGTGAAGTAGATGCATTTAATGGAGCAGGAAGAAGTATAACAGATGGCCAGAACTTTTATTTTTTTCATCTTTAAAGTCCAGAACTTGAATCAGGCAGGATCACAGATTTCTTTTCTATCTGAGGATCTTTTAGTTCCTTCAGTTTGTAAGTCGTTGGTGGGAGATGGGGGCGGTGGGGCAGGGGGAACTTCTAGGCTACTTTGGTACCATTACGGGTTTAGTAGCGATTATGTTGAGAAATGACTTCGGAGAGAGATTTGGAAATGATCAGTATCGACTATTGTCTTAGTCTCAGCAGTGATTTAAAATCGCACAGTTAATAGCCTCACCTTGGTCTTAGCAATGTTCAGGGAAAATGACCTGTAATAATAGAAGATGAAATATCTGTCTATTCTTGCTCCAACCACTAATGCAGGACTTCTCACTCTGCTGCCAATCTCCTTACCCCTCCTCTTTGTTCTAAGTGAGTCCTAGGGAGAGATTCCTTTATTTCTCCTGTATCCTCATGAACACAGGTTTCTCGTGATCTCTATCACTATCTATAGCAATTTAAACACCTGTTTACTATGTTTTGTTAGTTTTAAGTGAGTTTAGATACTTTCATTTGTTTGTATATATTTCATGATGACTAAAAAAAAATAATCAAAGAAAAATTGGAATAAATATAAAAGAAAAAATAATCACCCATGTTCTGATTATTCCAAAGTAATTGTTAGCATTTGATTTTCCTTTCAACCTTTTAATTTCATGCTTAGGAACTTTTCTCCAAAAGTTGTAATTCTGATATTTACACACGTTTCTATATTCCTTAAAAGGAGACTTAATATTGTGTCACGAGCTTTTGTCAATGGTACCACAGATTTTCTTAAATATCATCTTTTAGCCTGAACTATTCTGCTAACTAAATGTTATGATCTGATAATTTAGATTTTAGAATTGAGCCCTTTTAATACTTAATAACTCTTATTGAGTTTCCTAGACCTTTTTTTTTTTTTTAAATGATCTCACCTCTTCTTCCCTGAGGAAGCTCTTGAAGGAAGGGACATCTTCATCTTTGAAGCCCTCACAAAACTGAGACCAAGTTTTTGTAGAAAGCAGGGGCTTAACACATGTGTGTTGAATTGAATAGCCCCACCTCCAAACAGGCTAAAGAAATAAAGATGTCTAGGCATCCTACTCTAAGAAACAGAAATAAATCTGGCTGATAAATATAACCTTTACCAAAGACTCTGTTTACTTAGCGATGGCAAATAATGACCCACCTGCCCAGAGATGTCACACTAGGTCCTGGTTTAAATTCTATTTGCAATCAGGGGAGCTTTGTTAATTTTAAGATTGGAAGGTATTTATTTGTATGAAGATTGCCATGAAGATTGTGTTGACTTTTAATTTGGTAAATCGCTTCTATTTGGTAGTTTGAAATTAAAATTTAAATCTATGTAATAGTGATAAACATCCCTAATCTTTTATCTGCAGTGGGAATAAGAGCCAAAACTAATGGTTATGACAGACTGAAAGTCTCAGATTGGAGGTGAAACCATGATTCCTTTGGAAATCTCCTCTAGCACTCCAGTAGGTTTTCTTAATTTTCTCCAGTGACTCAAGTAACTTTAACAGCATATGGACCAACATACATGAGCATTTAAAAATAATAACTATACTTTGGTTATCCAGCTCATTACTATAATATTCCTCGAGAACAAAAGGAATACAGAAAAGAAATTTGTTTTTTAAAGGTGAATTCCATTCAGCTGCATTCAATCCCAACTAGGAAGTTAAAATAACTCACTTTCAGAGCTGTTTAATGATTATACTATGCATTAGCTGCAGACTGGCCCTAATCTGAAGAAAGGGTTTAAATAATTCCACCAGTGATCACTTTTCTCACTTGTTTACTCTATACTTTCTTGTCATTATAACTGACGCTTTCTCACTTACCTCTGTCATTAATGAAATAGCTTCTTTTTTTGGTGAAGGGGAAAAGTGGAACACGTGGTCCTTGGATTCCTGATGATGAGCAAATTTTCACTCATACCCTGCCTACTGCTGGCAAAATGAGCCTAGTGAAATTGATCATCCAGTTGTGTGAATGCATTACACAGGACATACAACAGTCAGCTACAGTCACACAGAAAATGAATTTTTTACTTTTAATTTAATTAATTTTTATCCTAATAATTTTTATTTTGCACATTAAACTACACTCATATGTGTTCCCCATATGTGCAGATTCCCCATTCCTCAGATTTATGTCAACATACCCTGTCCTCCACCAAATCACCAAGTGTCCAGTGGGCTCTACCAACACTTCCCCTGCCTAACCCATCCCATTCCCTATAGGTAACTTTAGTTCTATTGCAAGTATCCAAGAGTTGGTCTTGTTTCATCTGTTCCTTTGCTTTGTCTGTTCATATTCCATCTATGAGTGAGGGCATCTGGTATCTATCATTCTTCTTTTGACTTATTTCACTTGCCATAATCCCCTCTAGATTCATCCATGTTGATTCAAATGACAGAGTTTCATCTCTTCTAAGGGCTGTGTAGTATTCTGTTGTTTATATACCACATCTTCTTTATCCATTCATCTGACATTGGGCAATTAAGTAGATTCTAGTTCTTACCTATTGTGAATAGGGCTGCAATAAACATGGTGGTGCAGAAATCTCTGCGAATTAGTGTTTTTGTATCTTTTGAGTAAGTACCCAGAAGTGGGATGGTGGGATCCTTTGGTATTCCATCTTCAACTTTTTGAGAAAACTCCATATTTTTTTTCCATAGGAATTGCACCAGATTACATTTCCACCCACAGTGTGAAAGTGTTCTTTTCTCCACATCTTTGCAAACACTTGTTTCCAGAATTTTGATACTAGTCTCCTGGATGTAAAGTGGTATCTCATTGTTGTTTTGATTTGCATTTCCCTAACAGCAGTGAGTAGGAGCATCTTTTCATATACCTATTGGTCATCTGTATGTCCTTCTAGGAAAAATATCTCTCCAATTCCTCTTACCATTTTTGATTGGATTGCATGTTTTTCTGTTATTGAGTTTTAGAAGTTCTTGTATATTTCAGATATTAAGCTCTTGTCAGAAATATTAAATGCAAATATCTTCTCCCAATTAGTTGGTTATTTATTTATTTTTTTGGTCATATTTTCTTTTGCAATGAAGAAGCTTTTTAATTTGACGTAGTCCCAGCTGTTTATTTTTCTTTTTGTTTCCCTTGATGCTAGAATTGAGTCCCTGAAAGCCTCCCTAAGGCTGATGTCATAGTATGATTTTCCTATGTTGTCATCCAAGATTTTATGGTTTCCGGTCTTATGTCCAAGTCTCTAGTCTATTTTGAGTTAATTTTTGTGAATGGTGTTAGACAGTGATCTGTAGCTTCATTTTTTTCCATGTGGCTGTCTAGTTATTCCAACACCATTTGTTGAAGAGACTTTCCTTTTTCCATTGCTTGCTTTTGGTTCCTTGCATATTAACTGACTGCATGTGAGTGAGTCAGTTTCTGGTGATGTGTGCACTGATCCGTTCCTCTGTTATTATCCCAGTCTCATATTGTTTTGATCACTATAGCTCTGTGATATGCTCAGTGTGTAAGAGTGTAATCTTATCTCTGTATTTGTTCTGTTTTCTCATAATTGCTTTGACTATTCAAGGTCTTTTGTTGTTCCAGACAAATTTTAATATTTTAGTATTTCTTGGAAATGAGTCTGTGGGATTTTAATAGGGATTGCATTAAATCTGTATATTGCTTTGGCTAAGATGACCATTTTAATGGTATTGATTCTTCCCAACCATGAGGAGGGGATGTAGTTCCGTCTTTTTGTATCGAATTTTGTTTTTAAAGGAAAGGTGCATGCAGGGATGAAGGTGAGGAGGCAGGCAGGAAGAGAGAGGAGGAAGAAGCACTTTTTAAATTTTATTTTAGTTGTACATCTTGGTTATTCCTGTCAGCCCCAGGATGTGAATCTGGGGCCTTGGGATGTACGTGGACTGTGCATAACCCCTCTTCCAACAGGGCACACTGGAAAGTGAATTCTCAATAAAGTAAATCTTTATATCTATGTGTGATCACTGATTGAGCAGTTGCTATGTTTGGAATAAAAAACAATTCTGGATGAGACTCTAGTGAAATCTCAATATGCAAAATTCATTCACTGTTATTCATATTCATCTAGTGTAGGAAAGAATTGAAGAATTAAAATCAGAAAGGTACACAGTGCCAGAGAAGGTCATTGATGTGGTTAATTTGATAAAAATAAGGACTTTAATAATAGAATAATCTTAAGCTTTGTAAAAAGATAGGGAGTGATCATGGAAATCTTTTGTATCACATGAAGTTTTCTGGTCAATTTTTTAGCAAAAGAATGGTCCTTAAAATGGAATTATACAACGTTCTTTTTCAACAAATGTTACAAAGTCACTGACTCTTTCTGTCATATTTATAGCTATTAAAAGAAATCCTCTATAGGCGTGCCCTGGTGAAGTAGCAGTTCGGTTAATTGCCTCCAAGGGAGCAAGCCACATACCACTGGGTTTGAGTCCCAGGCCTGGGGGAGACAACCAATGTCACCAACTAAATAAAAATAAAATAAAAAGATGCTTTCTCCTCCTCTCTCTTCTGCCTGCTGCCTACTCGCCTCCATTCCTGCCTGTATCTTTCCTTTAAAAAACAAGCAAGCAAAACCTCTATTTCTTCAAAGCAAAGGTGACATTTTATCCATGAGAGAAGAAAGTATCTCCTTTTCAAGGAACTCTTGCCATGGAAAGAATATTTTGAAAATGGGTGTTGGGAGATTTTTTTTTTCAAATCATTATGTGATTTTGTTGTTGAAAACAACTAATGAAACCAATGTCTCACACACAAAACCCTGATAGTTCTGCATGTCAAAAGACAGACTTTTCTAACTGATAAAAATTTCCGAAAGAAAAATCAGTGGGTTTGATTAGTTTTTAAGAACTGATTGACATAAGGGAAGGCAGGAATTTATGAGTATAATTGCAACAAAAAGCTTTGCGTAATTGGTGTTAGGGATTCAAAAAAAGATAATGTTGAAGCTCTGCCAATTTTGTATCTTTTATTTTTCCATTTTGCCCTGTTGTCATTATTAGGTTTTCAGTGATGCAGCCACTAAAACTATTATATTTGAACATAGTATCCAAAGTGAATGAATGTGTCACACTGTTGAATAAAGTCTCTTAAAAATGATTAATAAGACATGCCCTGGTAGAGCGCAGTTAGGTTAGTCGCCTCTGAAAGGACTCAAGTCACATACCCCTGGTTCAAATCCTGGACCTGCCGGGAAGGAACCAATGTGAACAACACAACTAAATAAGAATAAAATAAACGTGTTTCTTTCTCCTCTTTCTTTTGTCCTATTTGTCTGCTCACCTTCATTCCTGCCTGCACCTTTCCTTAAAAAAGAAAGACATAAATGAATAATAAAAATTAAAATTTTATTAATTTAGTAATTTTATAGAGAATACAAAGGTTTTAAAATTAGTCATAGAAGTATTCAAAATATTTAACTCAAGAGGTTAGAAAGGTTTAAGAATTCTGTTTATGTAATTTATAAATAAAAACATATTTAAAGTGCATAAACTTTTTGACTGTTAGTGGGAAAAGTTCAGAGATCACTGTTTTCTCTTTGTAATTATCTCAGTTGCAGATTCCTAGGAAAGAGAAGATGGTTGGCTTAGTTGGGTCACGTGTCTATCTCTGATCCAATTAGATGTGGCTTAAGGAGGAGAGTGGCATAGTATCAGGTATCTTCAAAATCTGAGTGTTCATGATCCCAGTCACAACAGCTCTGTGACTTCACAGGGGAGCAATATTTATCATCACATGAAAAAAATCTCACTGTAGTTTTTCTTCTCTCAAGTATCTATCCTGCTTAGTGCTAGCACCTGCCTTTCCTCACCTGTTAGCGTACTTTTCCAGTCAGTTTCACTGATGGACATTGTAACCTTAGAATAGGTTATGATGTGAACTTGTCACTCTTGCAAATATCTCAGGAAGCTGGAGAAAATGATGTTGAAATATTGCTCAACTAACTCAAATGAGTTTTGGAAAAGTCAGATGTTAGTAACTAAAGAGAAAATCACAGAGTTATGGCATGATAGGTATTACAAGAAAATCATTTGAATATGAAAGGATTAATATTTACAAATTAATAAATCCATGAGTACTTTTTCTGCAGCAATGACCTTCTTTATATTCTCACTACAAAAATAGACCATGAAGTGAAGGATATTGTATAATATTACACTGTTTTTTGTTGGAAAAGTTATGTCCCTTAAAATATTTGAGTTGTTCAAAGACTTAGTACACAGTCATGGTAATTAGAACTTAACTAAAAAGTAAGGGAAAACCAACTTATTTTCTAAAATTTAAATTTCATTTATTAAAGATAAAAGTCCTAATCAAATGTTCCCCTTTGCTATGGGATATCATTCCTTATTTGAGGAACTGATGCTTAGTTTAGAAAGGAGAGCTTTCTGGTTTCGGGGTTGAAACACTAGAGCGCTATGGGTGGAAAGTGGTGCTTTATATCCAGCCTTTTGTACATTCTTTGACTAATCTCCATCATTTGTCTCTTCAGACTTGATTCAGGTTGAACCCTAATTCTTCAGGGTGTTTCTGGTATCTGATTTATTGATATGAAAAATCAGTATAAGCCAAGGTATTCATAAAAGACAATAGCTCAAAAGCTTATATTTTCCTGAAAATATCTTCCTTTAAATAGTAGCCTTCGGTGCATGAAACCAAGAGATGAAAATAGGAGAGGTTTAGGGGTTACAAGAGATGGTATTAGGTAGGAAGGTCTTTTTTGCCATCTGCTATGTGGAAGTGCCTTGTCTTCACCCTTTACAGCAGGCCAGCTCTGCTTTCAGTTTGTCTCCATATCATCAACTGTGATAACCCTGTGTGCCCCTCCATTGGGATCTTTGCACACTCATCCCCAAACTGACATTTTGGTCCTAATCATTCTGTAGACTAGCAATGGCAACTAGATTTCATCTCATATGCCTGCTCTGATCCTTGCGGGTAATTGCCAGAAGAACTGAGATGGGAAGGCTTCTGGGACCATGCCTGGTTCAGCTGAAAGATGGTTGTTGATTGACTAATGATATCTGTCATGGTCATGGGAAGTTCTAGTCACATTCTGTCTTTGTCTTAGATTGTGCATGGCAGTGAATATTCCAGTGCTACATCAGGCAAGTCTTTTGTCACCAATTACCTATTGACTGTTTACCAAGGCTCAGGGTTTACTGTTGAGTTCTCATGACCCCCTGTAGGTCCTGGTGTGCACCTTATGTATATGTCTGTGATTATGTATTTAAAATTAGTAGTAGTATCGTAATGTACACAGAATGGCTTATTAACCTGACTTATTATACTAAATACAGTTGATTTCATTAAATGTATCCTTGCTTTCATTAGAAAGCACCAGGGTATGGAATCGTCAAACATCATGCTGTGGATACAAAATTTCAGATTTGGTCATTCATTCGTTAAAATGTACCTAGAACAGACATTTCTATGCAGTTTAAGCTTAGGGGGGATATCTTTTATCCCCCCCTGTCACTTACAACATGATATGCTTTTATACACTCTGCACTGTCAGAGAAATTTGAGCAGCTTTTAGAGTTAGGAGCTCCAGGGACAATTCTGCTAGGAAAAAAATCCCAGGGGGAAGTAATAAGGGCCAAAGACCCATATTTTAGCCAACACATACAAGAACATTAGGAAGCAAATGTTTGCTCTGGTTTCATTGGACTCCAGTTAGCTTCACCTCTGAGTCCCAAGATCCCTGAAGGAATGAGGTATGCCTCATCATGTGTAATCTTTATAAAGCCTGCACTCCTGAGGGACAGAGCACTGTTGTGGTTAAAATAATACAGCCCAGCATTCAAAAATAATTTCTGGAGTTCTCAGCCCTTTACTTGTCTTTCTTTAACTCTTCAAGGTGAGCTATGGCAACCACAGCACTGTATCTTTAACATCTCCTTTTCTCTTCCATCATTTATTTCCCTATACTGAAGCAATACCCCATCTCTCTCACCCTAGCCTCTATCGATAAAATGCCCCCAGACCCCACCAGTACTTGCGTATATGCCCTTGTCATCCTCACCAGTAATTTTCCTCTGCATTGCAAGATCCAAAAGAACTTGCTTAGCAAAATAGGTCCATCTCTGGCTTAAAAGTGGGCTGAGGAGGATCAAGGCAGAATTCTCTTCAGCATGAGAAGGAGAAAGACTGGGAACCAATATACATGAACTGTTTTCCTCTTATCATGTACTTCATATACATTCCTGAGAGTTGTACTCTTTGGTTGTCAAATGCTGGGTTTGTGTCGCAGTGACTGGGGAAAAAAATGGTTGTGTGGCTTCTCACACCGGATGCTCTACAGCATCTTCTCCACATCTTAACCTGGTTTGCCTTTGGACTACTGTTGTTCCTGCTGTGGGTTGAGAGATGTTGCTCTGGGCCATGGGTCTCAGTAGCTGCCTCAGGTGCCTACCAATCTGCTTCTGGGATATTGTTCTTTCCCATGTCACTAGGGCCTGCCTCACTAGTTGGCCCCCTTGGCGATGGCTGTCTTTCTCTTCCACTCCTCCTATGCCCTCTTCTGGAATGGGTCTTGAGTTTGCAGATGCAATTGATAATTTAGGTACCAAGTCTACTTTATTGCAGTTTGAATCAATTTGGGGGGTACCAGTACACAGGGTGTAGATTACAGTGATGGACTAATTAGAGCTTCTACTTAGTCCATCGCTTTTACAGACCCTGCTCTGAGTCACTCTCAGAACTGCCTTTAAGCACAACCCTGGTCTAACTCTCCGGTGGATTTGAAAATTTTCTCCATAGGCTCCACTCCCAGATCCTGGATTGGTCATCTCCCTTTGGGGGAAATTTCCTTATCCTGCTGTCCCTTGATCTCAAACCTATTCTTAAACAAAATATTTCCTTATAATGCATGGAAGTCAAAGATACTCACAGTAGAAATTAGGAAAATACAGAAAGTATGAAGACAAACCACCCACAGTCCTCCATAATCCTAGAGATAACTATAGTTGAAGCTTGATGAATTTCCATCTTTTGCATCATTACAAATGTGCTTTATAGTCAAATCTGAATTATTTGTTTCCCCTTCTTTTGCTGATTTAGTCAGTACCAAACCTTATCAGTCATGATGTTTTTATTTTATTGTTATTGCATATGTGCATGCATGCACGCACACACGCATGCACTCATGCACACACACTCTAATTTTCTTTGAGTCAGGTGTTGAACTCTACAACTGGATTCATAACATTCTACAGTTAGGCCTCCTTTTACTAGACAGTTACTTTTCTCTTAGCAAGCTTCTTTCCCTTCTCAGCTTTTGTGGATAGAAATGGATTCAAGTTGATTAAAGAAATTATTATTTGATATCAGAGACTAAATTGAGTAACAGGTAATGCTAAGAACACATAAGAGGGAGGTCTGCTTTTTCATAATTGTCTGTTGATCCACTTCCTCTGGTATTTGGAACCTCCTTCTCCACCTTCCTCAGCTTAAGTCCAGTTGCTTATTCTTAGGAGGCTGCAGCTTCCATCAATTGCTAGTAAACAAGCGCTGAGCACCTAAGGAGAGTTTCCTGTTATTCTCATGAAATGATGACAAGGAGATTCGATAAAAGCTGAGTGAATTTTTAGTCTAGGATGTTCTGTTCTTAAGCTATAATTGCTATTTTCCTTTTAACTCTAGAAGTGATTCTGTCAAACAAGAAATTTTAGTCTTCATGTGTATGATGCTATTGTTTTATAAAAATAATATTTAAATGTGTGATTTTAAAAGGATTTCTGCATCATTAAAGGTGATTTCCTTTTGTCTCAGGACTGGCTTTATATGAATGTCAGGGGATGGGGAAATTTTGGGGATGCATTTATTCCACAAAGTAGTGATACCTGACTGCAACAAATGTAGAAAAGACCATGAAATAACAAATTTAAAAATAATTTTAACTTCAAATATTAAATAGAACTCTTCGTTATTGAGGTGTGTTACATACATGGTCGATATTTGCTCTTCTAAATTTAATATCACTGAAGGTAGTATAAGAGAGTCAGAATTAAGTGATATTTAGGAGGGATTTAGGTTAGACATGAGAAGCTTTGAAAAATTCAGAAAAACCAGTATTGATGGTCATAGATGGGAAAAGCCTTATCCTGAGATATGTAATAAGAGGGCAATCTGTCTCTCTTTCTTCCCCCTCAAGAAATCAATATCATGATCAGGAGTGTCTCTCTCTAATCAGTTGTATGTCCTTCAGGTGATTATGTGTCTTGGTTTTGAATATTGTAACCTGGATGAGGGATGTTGTTATTTAATTAATAAAAAATAAATATGGTCTCATGAAATGTATTTTTCTTGTCATGTGGGTTCCAATGAGCTAAAGTACTTCTGCTTCTTCCAGTGGGAAGGTCAGTTTCAGCATGCACTGTACTGAATAACAATAGTGTATATTCTTTTGCACTAGAGCTACACATCAAAGTGACTGGTGGATGTATGTTGGAGGTGCATAGGTCATGGGTATCCCAGGGCAATAATGCATGGAATAGAAAGAGAATCAGATAGAAGGGTGGAACGGACCCTGAATGTTCTGATTCCTTGCTTTATTGCTTCCAGCTGCCCTCTTTTATTTCCCACGTCAGAATCAGAAAGATTTCAGCTACTGTGGAAGCTGAAATAGGTAAAGAAGCAGAATGTCTGTTCAGCAGATCAGAAGGTTACTCTAAGTTCTGTGAGAACAGAACTTAGCATACTTCCTGCTTAACAAGACACCCAGTAGGTACTGTTGAATTACTAAAGGTGATTAATTGCTCCATGGCCAGACTTGTCTTCTTCCTTAGGGACTTAGCAGAGTCTCTCCACAGAGGCTCTATGGACAAACAGAGGAGTGATTCTGCAGTTCTGATTGGGTTCTGAGACCAGCACTGGTCGTGGGAAGACAGACAACGGACCTCTGAAGACAACATCTGAACAAGCAGACTTGAAAGACTGAGCAGGATGCAGTCCTGAGAGGCTCTTGCAATGCTAGATGGGGACAGGGCTTTTAGTAGGTAAATTAATCTGCACCCAGGACTCTGAGCCTCTGAAGACTCAGAGTACCTCTGGGTCAAAGTTCTTCTACACACCTCTTCTCGATTCAGGACCCCTCTCCTCTACTCCACCCTTCCAGGAACTTACTTTAATTCCCACCTCAGGCAGAAAGACTTGGGAGATTCCTCTAGAATTCACATACAGTTTAGACTTTTTTCCCAAGCAGGGTAGCAAGTTCTGGAATTGCCTGTGGCTTTAGCAGGTACTGTCAGTATGTTGCGTCAGTACGTTATCCAACTCTCTGGGACTCTCAGAAGGCCTGGGATTGAAGCCAAGAGTCACAGGCTCCACCCTCCAGGAAGCAGGTTTGTCATCATCATCAGCCCTCAGGATTCACAAACTGATCTCCACAGCTTTTCCCTTTCATGGCTTCTGAGGGCACCAAGGGTAAAGACTTCCTGCCAGATGGCCTTACCTTAGGCTCTGTGGAGGCAGCTTTCACAGAGCCTTTGAGCCTTTAAAGAATTGCCCATTTTTTTGAAGCTAAGTGTATCACTTGAATGCTAAAGTTTAACAGAATTAACAGCAGTCTCTTTGTCTGGGTGCAAGATGGTTTTTAAGGTACAATATTTTTAGGATTTTGTCATTGTACCCCAAGGCACCTTGAGGCAATTAAAACCATGCCCTTGGCAATATGCATACCACAGTGGTTCTTTTGCCAGAGTATGAGTTTTTTAAGAACACTTTCACATCACGTTTGGAAGAGATTGGGCTTGACTGGTGTGAAGATAAGCTTCCTTGGGGAGGGGGGTCCTTATGATTTCCTGGTTATCTACTATCCCTGGTGTATCATCACAGGACATGTTGGCAATGTCACGGCAGCGCTCCAAGTGTTCCCCAGAAACTTCATTTTCTTCCAAACCAATGAGGTTCAATTAAATTGGGAAAATTTGGTAACTAAAGGAAACTACATAAATTGTTAGACTGCAGGGAGCAATCTTACTACTAAAAGGTATCTTGTTAGCCTGCATGGGGAGATTTAGGCAATGAGAGACTCAGGACCATTTTTAGTTTTCTGTAGACTCTTTTGAGGGCTTCATCATGTACACCAAACATATGGAAATGTGCTCACATCTCAATTAAACATTAATTAACATGTAGAAAGGATTTTAAACAGTGTTGAAAGGATTTTCATAATGTTGCCTCTGAAATTACTTGCCTATGAACAACTTATTCAATACATGATTGGTTGTGTCTACTTAGCAATCATTCCTACTTAGGAATTCTTATCAAATAAGATAATGTATTCAGCAAATTATTCTTGAATGCAATGAAAATTTTTAAAAATTATTGATTTTTTAATTAATTATTTTCCAGGGCATGAGTCTTGACCCCAGCCTGTGATTTAGTTACCTGAGCTACAGGCAGGATGCCCTGTAATGAATTTTTCTTTTTTTAAGAGTAAGGCAAGGAGAGGAGGAGGAAGCATTTGGGGAAGGAAGGAAAGAAGAGGAGGAAGAAACCTGACCTATCCTTATTTAGTTGTTCATTTTTGGTTTTCACCCTGGCTCCAGGTTGTGGTGTGCACACCAGCATCTTATCTACCGGGGCCATGGTGTGCCTGCCTGTAAAAAAATATTCTTTTTCAGTATTTTATTTTGATAACTTTTGTTTCATAAATAAAAATAAACTCATAAGTGTAGGTTCCCCAGATGTGCAGTTTCCCCATTCCTTAGATATATATGGTGCCCTCCACCAAGGCACCAAAGTGTTCTTCAACATTGTCCAGTGGGCTCCACCTCCACTGCCCCCCCAACGCCTGTCCCCCCAACCCCTGTCCCATTCTCTATTGGTAATCTCTGTTCTGTTGTAAGTGTCCAGGGGTTGGTTTTGTTTCATCTGTTCCTTTGTTTTGCCTATTCAGCTCCACCCGTGAGTGAGGTCATCTGGTATCTATCTTTCTTCTTTTGGCTTATTTCACTTAGCATAATCTGTCCACAGATCTGTCCATGTTGAATCAAATGATAGGCTCTGTAAGAAATTTTTTGATGAATAATAAATTGGACAATGAATGAAGCTGATATAATGTTAACATTTTTTTTCAGGCAGTGAATTAAATGCTTGCTAATTTTTGTTGACCTTTCTGTAGCTTGGAGTCAATTCATTCTTTCTCTCTTATACCTGGTAGACTCCAGTGTGAGTCCCAGGCACTGGGCTTCTTGTGTCTATCGGAGAAAAATATCTTTAAGGAATTTGACTCTGATGTTTTGGCTCAGGAATGAAAGCTTTAAAGGGTAGAGGACTGCTGTTCAACATTAGAAGGTCTGTCATATCAAAGAGGAATGAGACCAATTCTGTAATACTTCATGGGCCAGGAGTGGATAGCTCTGCAGAGCATCATGTCCAAGAGGCTGTCCCAGGAGATGTGTGACCTCAAATGTTCAGTGGGAGCTGGGGGGATCTTTTGTAGAAGCTGGGCTGTTGGAGAGGGACAAGGATTTGGAGTCAGAAGATCAGAGGTCAAGTCCCTGCGCTGACATTACTTATGTGACTTTTGAGCATAATCTCTTTGTATTTCTGTCTCCTCTTCTATAAAAGGGAGATGTGTCCCCACTTCACTATCACACAGGCTTGCTGAAGATCAAAATGAGATAATTTCAAACTTTCAGTCAGGGCAATAAGTTCTGTATAAATGTTAGAATTATAAATCTAATTCTAGGATGTGAATGAAGCACCTAGTAGGAGGAAATCTACAAAATGAGTCGTTTAAAGTTTGTCAATACTACTGACAATAATTTTGAAGCGCATAAACAACTCTCAATAAAAGTATAAGGAAAACTTAAACACATTGAAAAACCCAGTGTTACTTATAAATAGTATGTCAATTCTCTGTAGAGGCAACCTAACATGACTTTTGAACTTTAGAAATAAAAGAGTAGAATAAACTGGATGAGAGTTGAAAGGGATGTTGGACATGGAAGCCAACCTCTTATTTTATACACAGAGAAAAGATGTATAAAGTAATTGAGTACCTTATAGCTGTGTTGCATAAAAGATTTAAAGTGGATTATAAAAACAGGTACAATTAAATAGAAATACCTAAAATAAAAACAAAGCTGTGATCATGGAAAGTAAGTTAAAGTATAATGGCCAAGTGAGAGGGGGAGGGTATTACAGAGATAATATATAACTTCTATAGAGTTATTAAAAAGGAAAAATAAATTTGTCTATGAACTTACTGGTAGCCAAAGCAAAACTAGAAACCAAACTAGTGATTGGACCAGCATCAAAACCCAGTCTTAATCCAGTTTGCTTTATTTCCATTTAAATATTACTTTCTATTTAATCTACTTCTTTTGATCTTACAAATTTTTTTTTTGCACTCTTCTTCCCCCTCCCCTCCCTTGGTTAAGCCTGTGTGTGTTTGTGAGGAGAGTGAGAACCTAGGTGTTCTCCCACTGCCTGCAGATGCCTGGTGATGATTGTTTTCCTAATCTGCTTCCTTTCTACCTTCACCATTCTAGTCACATTTAACCAACATCTCATGCTAAAATTTCCTTACATTTTTTATTCTATGCCAGGGTCTGACACCTTGCCAAATGAAATTATATATTCTTTGAAATGAGGAATGAGGAAATTGAGGTTCAGAGATGTTAAGTGATTTGCTAAAGGCTGCACAGCAGCAACCGACCTTTATTGAGTGCCTACCTATGTTTTATTTCTTTCTTACAACAGACTTTGATAACTAACTGTTACTATCCCTTTGTACAGGTGAGGAAAATGAGGTACAAAAAGGTCAAATGCTTTGCTTAAGGTCACAAGAAGAGTAAATGAGGGAGCTAAGAGTTAAATCCAGTCTGTCTTGGCCTCCCCCGCCCCACAGTGTTACAGCTTGGTAAAACGGTGACAGAACTTAGATTGAACCCAAGTCTCTGGAGTCTGAATCTGGTGTTCTTTCCTCTGCGTTTAGAGCAGGCAGTCTCAGAACCTAACACCCCTTTGGGCTAGAGAGGTTTGCAAGATTAGCCTTGGAGTTTGGAAAGTTCTAGGCTGAGCTTGACTATCACTCTCTGACCCTATTTTTTGGGGAGCTTGCTTCTCTGGGCAATAGAATCAAGATTTACAGACATTTCTGGTTTTCAGATGGATTCTTTGGTAACCTAAGGCAAAAGGTTTATAACCATGGTGTGAGGCGATGAGTTGTGACGTTCCAGGAATTAATAAAAGTTAAAGTAATCTGGGGCCAGTGATCTGAGGATTTCAGCACTGGAAGCTGGGACTTCTTCACCTCTCCAATAGCCTTAGTGAAAGGATCTGGATATGCAATGCATTCTTTTTGTAGCTAACTGGTTTCTCTGCATCAAGCAATTAGCTGTAATGAGTATATCCTACCACACTGTGTGTATAACTTTGTGCTTTTTATTTTTATTTTACAGAAAGCAGGGTGTGAGATGTCAACGAACTTAATGTCTAATAGGGGAGAGGAGAGGAAACCACATTAAAAGAACAAAACACACACACACACACACATCAACCACATTAATCATTGACAGCTCATCTGGTAACTTGAATTTTTGTTGACACCTGATGTTACGCAAATTGGGAGACTAATCATCTCATGGTTCTGTTCAGTATGGAGTCTCATACCGTGAATAATAGACTAGCAAATAATAATTATAAACAAATTAAAGCATTCTTGTTGTTTCTCCTGAAAATGCCATAGCAGAGCTTCCTAAAAGTCCTACTTTTTCATCTCAAAATATTTCCCCAACACCAGTTACTCCAAAGTTTTTCTTCCTGCCCACAGGACAGACTACTTCCCAGATTTTTACCCAACTGAATCCACATAAATTTGATCTCTTTACTCTCCTTTTTTTGCTAGCTCTTCAATATGTAGGTCAACATAGCCTTTTTGGTGACTTTAATTCTTCTTCTTGCCCCATTATCTTGGTTCTGCACAATAAAGAAAAGTCTAGGAGCTGACCTAGAAATTAATCATAACTTCCTCTTTAGCCAGGGGTGGGAGAGTGGTTTGGGGAAAACACTGGGGCTATTCATGCTGGTTTTTTTTTTTTTTTTCTGTCCCCTCAAATCAATGTTAAGTGTATCCACTATAGCAAATTTCAAGTCTCAAATTCTTAGCAGCTCGGCTGTAAAGTGCATACTCCTGGTTTTCATGTCACTTGATGTGTATCTAGAAAATTGACAAAGCGTATCTCAACATTATTTTAGAAACTATTATTTGAAAAGCCAAGTTACTCTCAAAACCTATGTAATATTTTCTGAAACTGAAATTCCCGACTTTGGCATTTTCTGCTCTTTTGGATTGTTGGTGCTAATAAGTTTTCCTCTCTGGGATAAATGCTAGAGCTGTTGACTGTGGGCGCAGCAGGTGTATGTGTTTTGGTGTGTGAGACAGAAATAGTTTCTTGGAGCCTGTAGGGAAAGGAATTCACCAGACTGCAAAAATATGATTGCAGAGGAGTAGGGGTAGAATTGAGAGGAAGAATAGCAATAATTTTTTAAGGATTAGAAAACAGAATAATTTTCTTTACTTTGAAATGTGAAATGTATAAGCGTCAAGGATTTTGTTGTATCTGAAATCAAGTCATGTGATATTTTAAATATTACATTGAAATCTCAATTATCTGACTTCTCATTTATGTGAGTTTTTAAACTTTGGTATTTTTATTCAGACATATATAAAAATAAAACTAAAAACTTTACTGATACACAGATAACCCCAGTTTCCCATCCAAGGGGACAGTGGTCAAAAGCTGGGTCTCTTACTGTTCCAGCTGGAAGTTGTCCAATACTGGAAGAGAATAGCTACTGAAAATGGTTCTTGGAGCTCTTGTGGCTCTGTCCCTTGGGTAAGAAGTAGGGATCATTTATAAAATGTGTAGGTTATGCTTTACACAACTATGTCCAATTCATTTTCCTTCTGACCACCGTCTCTCCCCACTTCCTGAGGTTAGAAGTCTGGGTGTAGGAAGAGGCTGTGGTTGTTGTGTTTAGATTCAGTGCAAAGCAAGAAGACAGTGCCCCTTAACAGAACTCAGACGATCAATTTTCCTTGACACCTTACACTTAAGAGCACATATATCAGACGATTTTGAACCCTGTGCCTGCCACCTAAAGAGATTAAGTAAATTAAGGTTCAGTTTCCTTATTTGTAAAATGGGCTAATTCATAGCTCACAGAATTGTTGTAAGGATTAAGCAAGATAATGTAGGTAAAGTTTAGCATGATGCCTGATATTGTGGCAAATGCTGGATTAATAGTAATCATCAGTATCTACTCCCAGCCTCTTCATTCCACAAGATTTAAAACAAAAATTTCTTTCCAGAGGACTGAGTCATAAGCCAAAACCTCTTTCTTCTGCCTGTTTTTCCCCCCTTTCTCTTCCTTAGGTGTTGGATGGGAAACAAAAATACACTTTAAAGCCTTCTCAAGGTGGGGTCTGAGAGAAGACATGGGGAGTAATCCTTCATATTTCCAGGGAGTTCCCCTGAGGAAGCTGAGGCATGTGATTGGTAGAGCATACAAAATAGGAAAAAACCTTCTTTCCTGGGATTGGGAAAGAGAAGAAAGTGCACAGCTGGCTATATACCTCAAAGATTTTGTATCAAAATGCCTAAAAGTCTCCAAAGTTTGAATGGACTGATCTAGGACGAGGAAATAGGGTTGAGACCTGTGAGGGAGAGAGAGTAGGGAGAAGATGGATACCCTTAAGAGGCACTAGCTGCCATCAAATGGCAGGGTTATGTTCTCTGGGCATTAGCTTTGGGGAAAAGCCTGTTATGCCAGTCATCAGGGTGATCAAAGGCCGAGTCAGTGACTTCTAAGCTACATAGAGTTTTGAGGCGGGCAAAATGGACATGGGAGGCCTTGTGCCCAGTGCCTTGGAAAGCTGTCATATCTTCATACCCTTGCTTAGCTGTTGGACAGGACCCCGTGGCTGCATAATCCTCCCCAGGACCTCCTCCACCACATCACTGATTCATATAGTCATAGTCGTCTGGAGTTGTACTGGCAGTGGGCATGATGGGCACAGGGTGGAGCTGTCTGCTGCCAGGGAAGCACAGAGGTCTGATTCCCACATTCATTTACTCATAACCCAGCTCTTTGAGGGAACTTGGCTTAGGGTGACGAGGTGGACTGCTCCTTCTCTTCCTGTTCATGTGTTCATACTCCTCATCTTCATCTTCTTCAGTACCCAGGACAGAACTAAGACCCACAGAAGAAAGGGTGCCTTCCCAGGAGGAGAGAGTACCTCTGAGGTATGCATCTGGCATGACATAGCCATTGACATCTCCTTTCTCTAACCTTGGTGAGGAGAGTGGATTGACAGGAGTAAGCAGACTGTAGTACTGGGAATGACAGGCACTGACTCCAAGTGTTAGGTGACTTTTATTTTTCCTTTTTTCCTTAAAGGAATGGTACAGCCAGGGATGAAGATGAATAGGTAGGCAGGCAGGAATTGAGAGGAGGAGGAAGCATTTTTATTTTATTTTTATTTAGTTGTTCACACTGGTATTTCCTCCCTTGGCTAGGCCTCAAACTTGGAGTGTGTGGTCTGTGCTGCTTTGGAGACGATTGACCTAACTACTGCTCCATCAGAATATGCCATTATGTGACTTTTTAATTGAAATCCTTATTAAACCCAAGACAATATATTTAATAACAAGTATTATCATCTTATTGGCAGTCGTACTGCTGCTAATGATGAATAAGTATTGATTTTGTGCTGAATACTGTTGTTTCAATTCATTTTTACTATAAAACTTTAAAATAATTTTCATCCTTTGTTTTTCTTATCTTTTTCTTTCTGGTTTCAGTATTAGAAGTAGACGATGTTTGTGGATGAAAGTTGTCTAATAGATTTCATTCATATCAAACATAATTTATACATAATCAGAATCAAAATTTTATTCCCAACCTATTTTCCAACCCATATTCCTCAGCGTTGGTTGAGGTTAGGTCAGTCAGGATCTAACAGCCCAGATTTATGCTATTTGGTTCTGTACCCCTGGTTCTTAGGCCGAACTCACATGAGGTACCTGGAGAGAGCCACCATAATTTAGAGAAAAATGAGAGCTGGGTCAGTGCCTATTTAATTCACCTGCTGAGAAATGCTGAGCAGTGGTAAAGGTGAGTGAAAGGCAGCATTTATGTCATACTTCTAACTCTTGCAAGGACATTGTTGAAGGTTATAGATCTTATTCTCTCTCTTTTTATAGTAACATACTGAAAAAAAGGGAGAAATGGACAAAAGATAAAATTTCCTTTTGGAGGCTGATGAAAATTGTCAGATTAGATGGACTCTTTGGGAATCATTTCTTAATAATGCTCTGCATATACTCAGAGCACTCAGGAAATCACATGTCAAGGTCACTCTACTCAGCAGCAAATTTCCTTAATGCCACATAATAATGAGTGAAATGAATGCAAATAAAGCTTTGACCACCAGCCCACCTCATTAGCACTGTCTGTGCTCTGTACTTTTCTGTGAGCTGTGCAGCCTCAGTTCAAAGACTCCAGCGATTTTGACAGTGATAGTTTATGCTTTTCCCATAATTCTGTGGGTTTAAGCATCCAGCCAAGTTCAATGTTGGTGACCCCTAGGTGAGAGCCCACCCTTTCTCTCAGTATGTCCCTCTGTAGTCAGGCCAGAATTCACTTTGGAATCATAGAAAAGCAACAATATGGTCTTAGAATGATCCTAATTATAGTTTGGAAAGGTAATCAGACTCCCAGCTGTGTTAGATGGAAAATTCTGCCCCAAATTCATATGCAAAACAGTGAATGATTGGAGTGCCTCTAGGAGGTAAACCAGGCACTTTCTTTTTATCCCTTGGAAAACCATTACTTAGTATACCCAGGTTATTTTACTCCCTATTCTGGTGGAAAAAAAGAAAGCAACTTACATTTTTCAGGTGATTACTCCGTGCCAAGCGCTGTGCTAGATACTTCATGTATGCATTCTAAGCCATAGCACAACCCTGTCTGATGGCTTTCATTGTCATTGTCTCTTGTCAAATGAAAAAACTGAGACTAATTGTTGCTTGCTCAGGAATTTACCGTTACTAGCAGAGTTGAAATTTTGGCCACCTCAAATTTAAAAACCTCATTTTCTCATTTGGATTTCTTTCTTTAAAAGATACAAAAAATTCTGAATATCCTGTTGGTCAACTCAGTATTCTCTGATGCCCTTCCAAGCTATTCGATCATTTAGCGGAGAATTAACTCTTTAGGTGGTGATCGGAAAGTGGTGAGCTCCCATGCAAGAGTTATTGAAAGTGTGGTTGGTTGATCAAATGTTTAAGTGTTACAGAAGGGATTTGTGTGTTTGTACTTCTGATAAGACAGTGTATACCAGTAGTAGTTTATGTATTACTAATGGGAAATTAAAAATAAAGTGTATATTTAATTTAATGCATGTAGAAGAACATTAACCAACATATTACCTTGAGATTTCACAGATATTACTGGTTAGACACAGCTGGGTAATTACACATGAAGTAGATAATAGTGGTCTACAGATATTCTAAAAACTGTAATGGCAGTGTGTGACCAACTGATATTTGGAAACCCATCATAGTTAGGAAAGGACAAATATTGCCAATGTCCCTCCGAACGCTGAGAGACAGTGATTCCAAGAAGAGTTTGGTGATTTCTCAATTACCCAGAGATTATGTTCATCAAAATAGAGTCCCTAACTAGCTCTATCCATCATATAATCCATACTTGGGACATCAGATTTAACTGTCAGCTCATATGAACTCAGGGAATTCAAATTAATTTGAGCCTCAGCCTTTCCAAAACCTAATTACACCGATAAATGTAATGCAACAAAAGTGAAGGAAAATCTAGTAGCCCAACTTTAGGGACACCAAGGATGTTCGTTATTATAAATAGCCATATTAATGGCATCTCTTTGTTAAGAAGTTTTACCTCTGTTTATTTTTTAATCAATTTTAGACAGTGGCTAATTGATCTCAGGTTTTAGTCCTAATTCTACTGTCAACCAGGTATGTGACCTTGGTGGGCTTGAAAAAGCCATAGGTGAACATAAAGCTCCATTGTGGTTTGTTATTTTCAGTTATCAGTTCAGTGAAGCCCTAGTTTAGGAAGGGGTAGTTGAAAACTGATTAGAAACTCAGAGCTAGGTCTTTTGTATCATCTGGGCAAGAGGCACCTAGGGAAGACTCAAGTTCAGATTGCATAAGGCAGTAAAAGTAAAATGAATTTGGAGACAGGAACTGTCTCAAGTACTGAACACTAAAAACATTCAGGCCACTTTGTATATATCCTATCTCACTGAATTTTCAAAATTTACTTTTATGGATAAGAAAATTGAGCCTAAGTTTAAAATGCAGCTAACTGGTGAATCTGAGACTGAATTCAAGGCTGTTGGGCTATAGCCCCTGTATATTATAAACTCTTAAGATTTTAAACAGGCCTGAGAGTATGACCTCCCGGGCTGTTTAGTGCAGGTGAGGAGAAGCAACCAGTCGTGGTTGACCTGACATTAGTCTGAGCTGTGTTCATGGAGCGGGGTGATGAATGAGGAATAACTGATGGGGTATGTTTTACCAAGTAGACCTGTTGATCTTAAGGGCTCAGGGCTTCAGCATAGGCCTGAGGGAGTAAGTTCCTTGGTTCTGTCAAGCAGTCACAGGAGGCTCAGGGCAGTTTGGAGATTTGGGCATGATGTGACTGGGCAGTGAAGGTGAAAACTAGATGCAAGTGACAGAGCTTCTGGACCCAGAGGCCCCCAGAGTCCACTTCTGTCGGAGGCCTCCCATGCTTGCTTTTCAGGAACAACATGTAGGAATGAGTGGTGCCTAAATCGAGAGCCTGATTGGGTCTGGAACAGCTTTATAACCGGTTGACTATGGGAGGTGACCTTATTCTTTCTCTGCTTTTATCTGTAGGTAAAGAGCTCAGAAACTGAGTCACAAGGGCCCAGAGTCACTTATTTACTGTTATATAACCTTTGGAAAGTTACTTACTTGTTAATAGTTTCAGCTTCCTCAACTGTAAAATGAGGATGATAATAGTACTTCTTTATAGGATTGTTGTGAGGATAAGAGATAAAATAAGTATGATATGAGATAATGTAGGTAAAACTCAATGACTGGCCCAGTAAGTATTGGCTGTTATTGTTATTATTAAGTGAGAATACTTATGTGGGATTAAGTCTTATTATCCATTGACCTGGGCTTAGTATATATAGCAAGATATTTCATTTGAATCAACAGTACCATGATGTCATTTGAGTTTAATTAGAAGTTAATTGGAGTATGAGGCCTTGCTCATAATTCTCAAATATTGAGGGCAATTATTATGATAATAATATGATCAAATCCCCTGATTTTAATGAAGCACCAGCCTCCTCTGGGCCACCTCGTGGCTCAAGAATCGATGGGGCTTCTTACTCTGAATCATGGCTTCATCTTGTAGAGGACAAAAGCTAACCCTGGCCGATGACTCCCTCCGCACCCTCACACACATTGGCCTGCAGTCCCCTTCTTGTCGCCGCCTGAATCTCTGGGGAACATGGAAAGTTATTCATAGTGTTGGGTCTGACCATGGTGCCTGAGGCCATAGCCATGTATTTAGTATCTCCTCCCTGGGGTCTGACTGAAAAGGTCATGCCTGTTTTTTATACCTCATGTCAACTTCTGAATAAACAGGGTGAAGAATTCATTTCTGTTAATAGGGCTTAAGCAATGTCAGGGTGTGTGTTCCTTCCCGCTCTTTGGAATGTCATTTTGCTAATGATCTATAAGGAAAGTGCTTTGTAAACCCCAAAGCCATTTATCGGAGCTCTTATGAAGGAGAGGAGAATGAAGGACTTTGTCAAAGACTGTCTGGAGAAGAGGAGTTAGGTGAAGTCAGGTAGCTTCAAGGGGGCTGACTGGGACCACCGAGAGGTAGATATAAGGAGAGTTTTGGATTCCATGTTTCCTGCTCATCAGGGCAGAGCAGGGATGGTGCACCACAGTAATAAACAATGACAACATGTACTCAGGCAGCCTGGAAGGCCTCAGTCAGGATGTTGGTGACTGGAGTCCTATGGGAGCAGGAAGCTGGATGGGATGGACTGAGGGCCCTTCCACTGCTAATATCCAGTGACTCTGGAGGAGGGAGCTATTTTACATGTTTGAGCTGAACAAAGTAGATTCCAACAAAATGAGGTGTAGCTGTCCTGAAAATAAATCCTTCCGTGGCCACATTTTTCTGGGATTGGTTTTATGTTTCACTTTCCCTGTGTCTTTCTTAATAATCATTAGGAAATTTCATTTGTCTCCTATAACGGTTAAATTAAACAGGACTAACATACTTGTTTTGCTCTTGTTTAAAATTGTTTTTTATTGTAGTAATTATCTGACACATTAAAAAAACTTCCTATGTATAGGTTCCCCATTCCTTAGATCTAAGTCAACACACCATGCTCTCCACCAAATCACCAAGTATTCTTTACCATTGTCCAGTGGGCTCCGCCACCATTTGCCCTGCCTGCCCCTACCCTGGCCCCCCATTCTGCCTACCTCAGCTCTGTTGCAAGTATCCAAGGATTGGTTTTGTTTCTTCTATTCCTTTGTTTTTTCTATTCATATTCCACCTATGAGTGAGGTCATCTGGTATCTGTCTTTCTTCTTTTGACTTGTTTCACTTAGCATCATCCCCTCTAGTTTTTTATCCATGTTGATTCAAATGACGGAATTTCATCTCCTCTAAGGACTGTATAGATGTACCATATCTTCTTTATCCACTCATCTGATGTTGGGCACTCAGGTAATTTCTAGTTCTTAGTTATTGTGAATAGGGCTGCAGTTAACATAACATACATGTTTTTTATTCTGTCCCACATTTCAATAATAATCTTAGATTCATCTTAATTGGACCTTTATCTATCAGATTCCTTTTGGCACAGAGAAAGCGGAGGTGGGGTGATAAAGCGATTTACCTAAACCACACAGTGAGTGGCAGAGCCCAGACTTAAACCTTTTGGCTCCAGGTCTAGTGCTCTTTCTAGAGAACAGACTGCTCTGATGTGAGGCATGGAGAAGCTGTGGAAACCAGGGTGCTGAGGCTAGAAGACCACACACCTCCTTTAGGCCTAAGTTCTTCCTCTCTGGAAGATCACTTACACATAGTAGAGTTTGACGTGAACAAAGCAGTTCTGTTACTGCTCGTATCTAGTAGATGCTCCATAAATGACAGTTGAATGAAAGTGGCACAACTTTCAAGACCTTCAGGGAACTAATCTCCAAAGCTCAACACAGAAGGCCCATGGCTTGATCTCATTCAGGTCTCTACTCTTGTTTTTTTGTGGGTGGGTCAAACCTTCTGTAGGCTCTGATACCTCCTGCCTTACCTCCATTCTGAACATGAACTAAGGTAAATCCTTCTGAGGACGCCTCCTACAAACAAGGGCACTGAGCCCAACAAGAGGTGCTGATCATCCAGGTTGAATCATTAGTAAATAAAAATTTGCTCCTTCTCCTGCCATGGTCCCATGGCATCCCTGGCAAGGGAGCCATCAGTCTCCTTCTGTGATTAATTGACTTGCAGCTTAGCTGTGATCAGCGTAGCTTCCAGTCCAGCAAGTGACTGGACTCCAACGACAACTCTTTGGAAGCTCTTAATTGGACTCTACCTGTCAAGAGGTAATAGAGACCTACTGATATTTTTGAAGTACACTTTGTATTTTTTGGTAACTGATTATTAGCATATTGCCACTTTCTCATTTTTCAGCCCAGTCTAAAGGCAGTTTATGAACCTATTTATAACTTTCATAACTAGGATCTTTCTCCTTCTTAATTGTTGAGTAGTTTTCCCTTGTTTTTGTCCATGAATCACCCAGGATTTGGATCCATTGCAATTTAGTATGAGAGGGGCTTCAGTGTTTCTGAGGATTCCTGGATAGCTTGGGAGGTAAATATTGTGATATATAAGGTAGCTAGTTTCTTCCCTTTTGATTTGGGGACTTGGTTAAAGAAATGTTAGTGGATGGAATAATATTTAGGTTTTTTTTTTTTAATCTCAAATGGCAACATTAACAATGAGCCATTTAGTTATTTTATTTATTTTTTCTTTTCATATATATACACATATATCTATATAGTAATTATTTTGCACATTAAAAGAATTTCCTATGTATAGGTTCCCCATTTCTTAGATGTATTTCAGCGCACCATGCCCTCCACCAAATCACCAAGTGTTCTTCCCCATTGTCCAGTGGGCTCCACCGCCATTTGCCCCCACCTACCTCATTCCCTTTTGGTAACCTCAGTTCTGTTTAAATGTTTCAGGGGTGATTTTATTTCATCTGTTCCTTTGTTTTGTCTTTTCACATTCCACCTATGAGTGAGGTCATCTGGTATCTGTCTTTCTTCTTTTGACTTGTTTCACTTAGCATAATCCCCTCTAGTTCCATCCATGTCCATTCAAATGACAGAGTTTCATCTCTTCTAAGGGCTGTGTAATATTCCATTGTATGTATGTACACATCTTCTTGATCCATTCACCTGATGTTGGGCACTTAAATAATTTCCAGTTCTTAGCTATTGTGAGTAGGCTGCAATAAACATGGGGATACATACATCTCTGCAGATGGGTGCTTTTTTGTCTTTTGGGTAGATGCCTAATTATTTATTTTTTGGGGAATGGTGCAGGCAGGAATGACAGCGAGTAGGTATGTGGGCAGGAAGGGAGAGGCAGAAAAAGCGTTTTATTTATTTTTACTCAGTTCATCTTGGTCGTTCCCCTTTGAGGCTGGGAAGTGAACATGGGTCATTGGGATGTATGTGGACTCCATCCAGTAGACTTAACTGCTAGGCCACATGGGCACCCCAATTTTTAAATTTTGTGTCAGGAGTGTTAAGATTAGACACATTACTGATGTCAAGTGTGAGCAGTTCTACGAGGAGAGTGAGTGACCCTGACTAGGAGCTCCATCAGCCCTTGGAGATGCAAAAGCATTTGAATCTCTGCATCTCTCAGGGAGGGGAGACTGCAAGCATTAGTAGTCACTAAGAGCCCTGGTTTTGCAGTTAGGCTAATTCAGTTCAAATTGTACCTCTGTTATTCATTAGGTGGGTGACATTAGGGAAACTAACTTTTGAGCTTCAATTTCCACATTTGCCTTATAGGGATGATGGCATGTACTTCACCAGGTTATAGCACATTCTCGGTATATAAATGGTGGCAACATTATTATAAATTCTAATATTAACTTGCTGAGCAAACTTAAGCAAGTCACTTAATTTCTCTGGGCTTCAGTTTCCCCATTTGAAAGGCATTAGAGTAGATGATTCTTTATGTCAGTCCGGAGGTAGAAACCATGCCAGCTCTTTTAATGGAGACATTGTAGTGAAGAACTGGAAAGGCAAACAGGGAGCACAGAGGTGGTAACTGCAGGAGGCAGAGATAACCCTTAGAATGGGTGAACAGAAGGAAGAAAAACTTAGAAGACGGGAGAAGAGAATCATGCCTCTCAGTCTGAGTAGGTTCTGCTGTCTCTGGGAAGGGTGGTCATACAGATGCCGAGAAAATCTCGCACAGGATCTCTGTGCTATGGCGATGAGTCGCTAAGGTCAGTGTGAAGAAGAAATGTCTCTGGGTCCAGGCTCACCTAAATGGGAAGTGGGCAGGAAGTAGCAGGCCACCTCCCTCTCTTTTAGTTCTCTTTCTTGTGCTCTTCCTGTGGGAAAAGACCCAGAAAAAGCAGTTGGCAAAGGAGAAGTGTGCAGGGATGTGCGGGTTCCCATCCCCAACATTACAAATGTGGAAGGGGGACTCGGTGCTGAGAGACAACAGGTTACTAATTAGTATAATCTCTAAGGTTCCTTCCATGTCAGAGTCTCTGAGCAGGTTCAGAAGCCCAGGCAGAAACAGCTAAACTCTGTCCATAGTCTCTTGGAGAGTCAGTATGGAGTGGTAGCCAGCGTTTGGGTTTTGCGGTTGTGCAGCTTTGGCTTGGATTCTTACCTCTGACTCTGACCAGCTATGGGATATTGGGCAAGTGACACTAAATTTCTCCTCATTCCGAGAAGCCTCATGTCCTCTTCTATAAAATGATGATATGAATACCCATCTCTCAGGGTTATTGTAATAATTAAATAAGAAGAGACCTGTAAGTGTTGGTATGGGTGTTTGGCATATAATTAGTAGCCATTATTATTAAGGATTCTTGTTCAATGGTGTCTGCTGATAGACGTGTTCCCTTTGTTGACTGCACAAACTGAGGTGGTTGTTTTATTTCTCTTACACAGATGTGACTCGCTGGACCACGATGAGGAGCCCGGGCAGCGGATCAGTGGTGGCTAAGCTGGGGCACTGGGGACAGCATTTGTACAGCTGCTTTTGGTTCCTGACCATTTTCAGCGTGGGGCTGGAGCGTGTTCCCATCGCTGTGCTAAGCTTGAGCTGCAGCCCATGGGCTCCCTTGGATGCCTTTCAGGTCAGAGGCAGGAATTTGGTTTCCTAGGCAGAAACTCTGTAGAAAATCTTCTCTAATATTTTCCCTCCACTCAGCATAGATGGTGTCCTTGTATTTTTTCTGGATGAACTCTTAGACCAGAAATAATAAGGAAATGCAGACTATTCATATTATTGGTGGCATTAATAACAAGGAGTTATTAGGAAGCTAGTTTGTGCCAACTATTATGCAAGGTCCTTTATATGCATTATGCCTAATCCTTGAGTCCTGCAAGGTTGGGTTTATTTTCTCCAATATCAGACACACAGAAACTAGTCACAGTGCTGCTAAATAAATTTCCCAGGGCTTTCGTCTTACAGAAGGTGGAGCCAGGATTAGCTCTCCAGCCTGGGATTCTAAGCACATTTCTTGACTAATAAGCTATGTTTTCCCAGAGCTGGTTAAATGTAGTGCAGATTTAACCTAGAAAATGTTTGGGCTTCTGGTCAGATGGTGGCAAATTATTTAATGGATCATTTAGTATGCTTCCTTCCAACTTCTCACTAAAATAACAATGATAATAGTTGAATACATCAGTTTTACAGGCCCTGATATATCTTTACCCGGTTTCTCAAGAAGTTGGCAGTTAGGGTATGATGTAAACTGCTCTAGAGACTGTTTTATTTGACTAATATTCTCTCAATTATTGGGGAGCAAGTCTGTTTGGCTAAAAATGTTCTCTTACCCCCAAGACAAGGCAATCAGGTTTTTGTAGTCAAACAGTTCACTAAATTGCACCTGTCAGACAGTTTTTTCCTTTTCAGCTTTTACATCATTTTGAGATAGTCTGCTACCAGCATCGCAGGCATCGTGATGGAATAGCATGATTTCTCCGAAATTTTGGAATTTCCCTGCACTCAGCAGAACCATCCAACCCCTGCTAACAGGTCCAGCATACATTTAGATGGAATAGGTTTTGTTAAATTTTGCTTGATATGTAAGAAACTTCTGAAAGTACAGTTTCCAAAATTTGTAGCAACAGTGAAGCTTGGTTGAAGAAAACCATTACCAATCACCTTTACTTCACTTCACAGAAAGACCTGCGCTCTTGGCTGAGAGCACTGAGGTGTCTTGCCTTGTTGTTCTCTTATGTCAGCTTTCTGCTTCAGAAGCCATGGACTGTGCTAACAAAATGAGTAATGATTTCATTTGGAAAAATAAGCAGGTGAGAATACCTAGAGCCTTTTTTGCAGGCTGGGTTTCAGTGCTTTCATTGTTTGATATTAAAAATAATAGAAATTAAAGTAGTTAGAAGAGTAAAAGTGTGTTACTAAAAAAAAGACCCGACAAATAGATTTGCAATAGAACACATGCATTTGAAGTGGACAAATGAACATGCATGGAATAAATGCATGGCAAATCTCAAGTATCAGTGGAGGAAGGAATGCTTATTCAACAAATTGTGCTGGAATAAGAGATTAGTCATATGGGAAAAATCAAATTATATTCTTACCTTACTCAGTTTCCTAAGTTAGTTCTAGATGGCTTATAAACAATCCATTGTAAAAAGTGAGTGTGAAAAAAGTTTCTAGAAAGGGGTTTATAAGTTTTAGGTAAACTCAAAAAACAATGAAGAAACTAAAAAATATTGACAGCTTTTATCTGCATTAAAGATGAAAGATCAAACTCATTTGATCCTCCTGGGAAGATTCAATGACAATAACATGCATTAAAATTTTCTGCAAATTGCAAAGTAGAATAATTTTTAAATGCTTGGAGTAACTGACTGTAGGGTGTAATTTTTTTCATTGGTAGTCCCAATTCAAATTCTTTCTACGTTCATGCTCACTGGAGCTGTTTTAACAAAGTATGACTAGTAGTTTATTCATTCCTTGCCATATTTTCAGAGCAAAGGTATCCATTCCTTTTTTTTCTTTTTTTTGGCACCTAGCTAATGTATACAAATTCATTTTTACAAATAGCTCCTACTTGAAGAACACAGGAATACTTTGGTGTAGATCTGTATAATTTGGAATTGTATTGATATTAACAGGACTCTGGTTACTGGAGAAGCTTTAAGGACAGGAAACGAGTCGTGCAGGATGGAAAGCAGATAGAACCACGAACCAGGGAAAGGGACTGGGTTAAGTTGTATTTTCTTAGAGAAAACAGTATGGGCTTTGGAATAAGGAGATATGTGTTGTTTCTTCTTTCCTCACTCACTAAAGGATATCTATGGGCAAGTTACTTTATTTCTTTGTTCTGGTTAGAGAAGATCAAAGTATAGCCTACCCTGGTTGGGGGAAGAATGTAAAGCATGGAGTCAGTGACCTATGGTAGTTCCTTTCTACCTTGTCTTCCTTTCTTTGTTCTTCCACAGCCCAATCAAACCCAGCTCTCTAATTTATTCAACAACCTTACACTGAAAACTTTTTCTGTTCTTGGCTTCTGAAAGATGCAGGGAATACAAACCAGGAAAAGACACAGCTCCTGTAATAAAACGACTTGAGTAGAGCCGTTTTAAAATGGGACCAGAGATGCCACAGTAAAAAAACAAATAACCATGCCACCATTTTGTTTATATAGGCCAAATGCCAATTGTTTCATGAGCCGTTATTTGAAAAATCAGCAGGAGAATAGACATCCTGATCACCAGGACTGATGCTTGTGGACTTTTTGCTAGAGGGTAGAATCAGTAACCGATTAGCTATAGCCAAGATGAGTTTAAGATTGTTAACATCAATTGACTATTTTCATTAATTACTTAGTTTATATTTCTCTTTCTACCCATACTGCCCCTCCAACTTTGATCTCTCTTTGGGGCATAATTAGGTTCTATTTAACTCTGTACTCTGATTTGCAATTATTTGATCCAAAATAAATACTCTTTGCTTTCTTAGTGTCCTTATGAAATTCTTAGTTTGACACTCTTATTCTCAGGTTGCTCACAGTATCTAGAGCATTGGATATTTGAGAAAATAGTCTGAAATAAGTCATTAAGAGAGGTTTATATAATTCTAAGCTGACCATACATAACTCTGGTCAGTATGGGACAGTACTGCTTTTTATTTTTTTTAATATATTTCCTGACTGTTCCATTGTTTTAATACAAATGTCAGTTTTGTCCTGTTTTTAATAAACCAAAGCCATGTTTGACATAGGACAAAAGGAGCAGTTGAGATGCCCTGGGCCTAGTCTGTTGAAGGAGCTCAACAGCTGCTGACCCTTTAGCCCTGCAAGATGGCCCTTGCTGGAGCTGACTGTGGTGGGCCACGACTGCTGCTGTTCCCACCTCCGGTGAGGAAACAGGAGCCTGTGGGAAGAGGATTCCTTGGCAATATGGGGGTTACCTCTGGCACTGTGGGGATTATTGGGCATTTCTGACTCTGGGATGGGTAAAGTGGCATGTGTTCTAGCCAGGACATTTAAAGCAGGCTTTATGGAGGCACCAAATTTGGTTTTTGCCTGAGGTGCCAGAGTTCCTTGCATGGGCCCTGGCCATTTGTATGAAGTCCCGATGGACCAGGTTGTTGCTATGTGATCACCAGTAGGCACTGCATAGTACTTACTTGTTCCTGGCTTGGCTATTCTGCTCCTGCTCAGAGTGCTCTGCCTCCTCCCCTCCGAGGCAGAAGTGGTGATTACTGCTTTAGTTAGACTGATCATATTTCCTTGAGACAAAAAAGGGACACTGGATGGCAAAAATGGAGCACATAATCCTAATCCATTTTTGCCATCCAGTGTCCCTTTTTTGTCTCAAGGAAATATGATCAGTCTAACTAAAGCAGTAATCACCACCTCTGCCTCTTCACTTCTCACTCCTCTTAGAGTCTTGAAACTAGCAACTAGGACCCACAAGTACGCTTTCAGTGAGAAGGGCTACCTGCTAGCTGCCTCGACTTTCTAAACCCCCTTTTAGCTGAGTGCCTTCCACATTACTGAGCAAATTGCTGTGCCCATAAAACAAGCTTGGTCTGGGGGGCACCACTTCCACTTTATCCATGGGTCAAAGGGCAACACAGTTCTGATCTCACACAAATGGAAGTCTGTACCGACTTTTTTTTTTTTTTTTTTTTTTTTTTACAGTGATGGTAGGACTGTGGTCATAAGGAGGATCAAGAAGACAGTCACTTCCTCCAAGGTGATTCCTTTTCCCTTTGGGAAATAGAGTTGCACGGTGGTTGTTTGCTGTTAACAGGTACCCCCTTCATCCTATGAAATGGATCAGGAGCTTTGATCCTGGGGAATGAACCATTGTGAACCTCTGGTTCTTGTATTTTAGGGCTGTGGATTTGCAGAGCTACATCTTTCTGTGGATATGCCTCTTCCATTGTTAGACAGTTCTAAGTTAGCAATTTTTTTTTAGCCTGAATGTTGGTGGGTCTTTCTGTAACTTCTACATATTGGTCCTTATGCTGAATCAAATCTATCTTCAGCTGCCATGGCACGCACTGGGTGCTTTCTATGTACCATTTCTACTCCTTACCTTAAACTACTTATCTCATTTGATAGTAGACATTATTACCCCGTTTTGCAAAGGAGGAAATTGAGATTCAGAAAGATTCAGCAACTTGACTGAGGTTGCAGAGCCAATGGCCCTGCCAGAATTCATGCTCCTCTCTGGTGGGCTTAAATGCCTATAGTTCTTCCACTATCTCATTCATTAATTTTTTATTATGGCAAAATATAAATAACATAAAATTTACCATTTTAACCATACAGTTCAGTGGCATTAAGAACATTCAAATTGTTGTGCTATCAATTTTTCAATTTTTTTTTTGCATACCCCCCCACCGCTGCAGTGGGTCTTAAACCTGGGTCCTTGGCTTTCATAAGCCTCTGACTTAGCTGCCTGAACCACAGGAGGAGGCCTATTTTTCAAGCATTTAAAGGCAGCAGGAACACCCAAATCTATTGATAGCGAGCCAGAAGATCATTAATTAAGATAATTAATCTACATATCCATGGGCCAGTGCATTTCTACTTGGTAACAAAGGCTTGGTGAATAATTATTTGGCTGTTACTCAAATGCTCATCTGAATTTGGGAGCTTTATTATCTTCTGTCAGGAATGTCATAGACTTCCCAACTTCAGGAAATTAAAAAAGAATATTTCGCTATTATGTTGTTAATTACGTTCAGCTTTAATTACAATTGCTCATTGATCTCAGCCTACTAGCTTGACATCTGGGTGCAGCCGGCACACCATAATAGTAGCAGGCAGATAAATAAACCAGAGAGCTCCTGTGTGTTACCTAATTAGGTAAATTAATGGCACTTAAGGCCTCAGGTAGTCCTCACTTTGCTGGATTTCTGGAAAGGATGGGTATTAGGACTTGCTTAAATATTCTCTTCAGTAGGCTGAACATCCTGGTTTTTCCAAATAAAACACAGATTCCAAAGCCCTTTATTACATGTACTCAGTATAGCCTATTCGCTCACAAATTTTTTTCCAAATGTGGCATCTTCAATGAAACCCAACACTCCTGAAGTGATCCTGTCAGTACAGAGCAGAGCACACCTTCCTAGCATCGGACTGACATTTCCACCTCTGCCATCTTAGTGTCACCTCTCCTGTCAGTATCTTTGTGTGGTTGGCTCACACTGAGCTTGTAGTCATTCAGAGTCTCAAACTTCTTCATATATATCATTGTGACACTAGGCCTCTCTACCTATGTCCTTGCTATTGGCTTTTGGAGTCAAGAATAAGACATTTTCTATCAAGGATGAAAAATATGTGCCATGCCTATGCTTTTGAATCTTGCTCACACACATGGACCTACATATTAGTACCTTTTCCTCTGAGCCAGGAGAGACCTCAGAAACTTTCTCAACACAATGTTTAAGATGCTCATTTCCAATCATGTCTCAGAGTTGGTAAAAAAATATAAACCTAATAGCCTTTTTTACTTCTTATTGATTTTATTTCATATTTAACCCATAACAGCAAAAGATACATCAGGGTAAATTAAGGACTAGTAGACCAGTGTGATGACCAATGTAATAGAGCTTTCTAGAATTAATATCACAAATGTTTAGAGAAGTAGAATATTAGTTGTAGCAAAAGTACAATAGTTTTTATTGCTTAAAATAAACTTTCATTTTTGCATGTCTAAGACCTTATTTTTTGAACACGTTATGCCAGAAACTTAATCACTGGTAGAAATCATGATTGCATTTAACTTCAGTGATTCAACTTCTGTCCACTGTCTACCACCCCTTCCTCATCCATATAGTTAACTTTAGATTCATGAGAAGGAGAAGAGAAGGGAAGTAAGCACATTGCTTTTTTTCTTCTTCTCTTACTGCCAAGACTAATGTGTAATACATCAATCTTCATCTCCCTCTTTCAGATAAATGAATGAATGGTGCCACAATGAGATGACAGCATTTTATGTGGCTAGGAAATGCTGGGTTGGGTTGAAGTTTGAAGTTTTGCAAAATAATCCTGATACTAAAACTAGTCTTTCAGTACAAAATATCTAACAGTAACATGGCATCGACAGACTGTTTAGCCAATTCTTTATTTTAGCAAAGGGTTCTGTGACTTGCTAGGTTCAGCAAACCAAACCATCATTGACCTGAGGCACGTATGAAAAACATATTATGGATTATAAAGCAGGGCATAATTGATTGTGCCATTGATTGTGCATGTTTCAATATGCCATATTTCTGGAATTTTAAATATCTCATCTTGTAATTGGAAGAGGGGAATCTTTGTGGGCCCTTAACTTGGTGCTGTTCTATTGTTCATAGAGAATATTTTCAGAACCTGATTTCCACTTATTAGATGTTCAGCTTGCTATTTGCCTCTTCATCTCTTTCTGATTCTGACCAATGGGAAATACATATAAGGAATAATTGTTGGAGAGAAAAATACTACTTTTACTTTCAGAGATAAATTCCTGATATCTTAAACAAAATTTGGTAAAAGCCGGATTGGAGAACCTGATTCTGGCCTGAAGTTGAGGTGCATGCTTCAGTCCAAATCTAAGTCTTTAGAGTCACCCAGTCCAAATCTAAGTCTTTAGAGTCACATGCTCAGCCATATGAGAGAGTGAGCTGGAACTGCAGATTAGGTACAAAGTCACTTATCTAACTGTACATATGCTAGGACTACATACCTGTCATACTCATTCAGTTGTAGATGGAACAAGAAGAATGGTGGGTCTGCCCAGGGATGCTTACCATGTGGAACAGAAACAGAAGAGGTGGTCTTTCATACAGTGATGCTGTCCACCAGTAATTGCAGTGATCACTATGAGCTCTCACTCATTAGATGACCCACTCCCTCAGCAGAAAGTGAGTTAAGTGTAGAAGAGGTGGGGAGGAGGTTAGGAGGGAGAAGACCTTTCATCTTCCAGTTGGAACTGTCCTTCAAGCATAAATATCTATTCCCTCCCCAGAATCAGTTTTGAAAAGTAAAACTATTGTGTTATCTCTTGGAAGATGTTTAATTTGTGATCTAATCTAAGGATTAATGATTGTGGAAACTAACTTTTAGCTAAAAAGATGATGGAATTTTGGATGGAGAAAAATGTTATGAAAACTCTTCATGGACAGTCTACAAGCCAGTCCCAAGTTTATGCAAAGTAGCGCCTGTGCCTCTGTGCTGATGGTGCAGATAAAGTAATTAACCACTTGGAATTACCAGTGCCTGCCTGGGGCTGGGGGAAAGTTTTTTCCCTCTCTGGGAGTGGGGGTGGGATGGGGAACTTTAAGTTAAAGAGAAATAAATATATCAGAGTCAGGTGTGGAAAGACTGGAAGGTCTATGATCATGTGACTTGTGAAAATTGCATTTTGTTTCCGAAACATTTTTTTGGAGGAAAATACTTTTCTCAATGTGAAAATTTTTCTTTTGTATTTGTATTTTAATTTTGAATGTACTATGGCAGTGTTAAAAAAAAACATGAATGAATTTTGGAATTAGGCAAAATCAGGTTTAGGATTTGGCTGTTTTATGTGTGGGGGAACTTGGTCAAGTTTTTCAACTCTCCTCTTACAGAGTGAGGATAATCACAGTTACCAGTCAGGGTTGTTGTGGAGATTAATGATTTTAAGTGTAAAGTGTCTGGTCCAGAATGAATTGTGATGATGATAATGCTGATGCTATGTGCTTTTTCAAATACTATAGTCTGTATCACAGTGTGTGGATTTATAAGCTTTATTTGTATGCATCACTAAATCCAAGAGGATATTGTTTTTTTATGTGGTCAGGAAAACTAGGTCAAATTTTAAAGTGAGAATTAGAGATCATGTTACAGATAAACTCTTTCTGGTCGATTGTATTGATTTTTCCAGAGAATTAGAACATTGAGGATCCGGTTCCAAGATGGTGGACTCTTAAGATCTTGAGCTTACCTCCTCCCTACGGACAACCAAGATGCATTATTTAGCAGCTATGACTTATGTTAAGGAAGGGGGATAAGCATCTCCACAGAGGAAGGACACACACCTTCATAAACATTAGGAGAAGCCAATCTCAGCCTCACACCACCCTGTTTGAAACTCCTATGACTATAAAGAGAACAGTGACATGGACACTGTCCTGGAGCTTAAGGACTTTATCTCAATGGGTGCCCCCATACCTGGGAACTAGCTTTCAGTCACTGAACTAAGTTGTGGGGTGCAAAGAGGGATAGTCTTCTTGTAAGCTGAGATGCTTCTTATGCATTGCACAGACACTGGAGGCCACTATTGCAGAAAAGCTTCTGGGGGAAAAGCCTGCCTTTCTGTGGTAAGTGTTCTAGTGCTGAACTTTTGGTGCTCACAGTTGCATTTCCCCTGGAGTTCTTGCCAGCCTGGGGCTACAACTAAACAGTTTTGCTATCTGCTTGGTACTTCCTAGAACTTTTACCCCCAGGTCTCCAGGCTTGTTTACTGCTTCCTGCCTGGACTGCCATTCCTCTGGAGGACTGAGATATTTTCACAGGTAAGTGTGCTCCACAAAGATCAGCTCTCTCTTTGGCCTCTGTTGGGACTGTAATCTTCTTGCAGACTGGGTCCACAACTCTTGGGTCTCTTCCCTGGCTCCATATTTATGCCTGTGGCTTTGGGGGAAACCTCTGCATTCCTTACCCCAACTCCAACACTGTAGACTGAACACTCAGCCCTCAACACAAGGCAAGCTCTAGAGCTTAAACACTCCTTACAAGTGTGAGATCAAACAACTAAAAGAAGCCCAGCATTCCACATCAACACCCAGGCCTATATTATGCAACCGACTACCCTAACACCATGTCTTTATATCAGGGAAGTCTAACCCTTAGAAATAAAAACAGAATGCCAAACAGACCAAAGAGACAGAAAAGTAAGCAAACTGATGAACCAAAACAAAACCCCAGGGAAAAATCTGAATGAAACAGAGTTAAGTGAACTACCTGATAAAGACTTTAAAGCAACAGTTTTAATGATACTCACTGAAGTCACAAAACAATAGAGGAACAGAAAGAGAAGTGCAACAAAGACAAGGAAATATGAGACAGTTCCAAACAGAATTCATGGAGCCAAGGAACACAATAGACAGGTTCAACAGTAAACAGGAAGAAGTCTCCAATTGAATAGCAAAGATAGGGCAGTGGAATGCTTCTAAGCAGACCAGCAAGGAGGAAAAGAGAATGAAAAGAAATGAAGACAACCTATGAGACCCAAGAGGAGCAACATTTGTATGATAGGAGTCCCAGAAGGAGAAGAGAGAAAAGAGGGCAGAAATCTTATCTGAGAAATAATAGCAGAGAATTCTCCTAATCTGAGGAAGGAAACAGACTTCCAGGCTCTGGAAGCTCAAAGAGTTCCAAACAAAAGAAACCCAAATAGACCTATACTAAGACATATTATGTTTTTGACAAAAATACACCATAAAGAGAGAATCTTCAAAGCGGCTAGAAAAAAATCAGTTACATACAAAGGAGCCCCCATAAGACTGTCAGCAATTTTCTAAGTTGAAACTTTACAGGGCAGAGGGAATGGCGTGATATATTCAAAGTCCTGAAAGAAAAGGAGTTACAACCAAGGATATTATACCCTGCTAGATTGTCACTTAGAATTGAAGAAATGATAAAGAGCTTTACAGAATACCAAATCATTTTCAGATTCACGCAAGGCTACCTCAAATTGTGAGATGTGGGTGTAGTGACAGAACACTTCCCAAAGCTTCACTGATGTTCTGCACAATGAAGACATTACCCTCAACTGGAATTTTTAGCAAAATTCAGGCATTTGAGTGGTAGGAGATTCAACTAATGAAATCCTGCAGGTAAGCCCTCATTCTATCAATGTTCCTAAGGCTCTATTGCATCTGAGTGTATTACCATGAGAGAATATTTGTGTTGTATTTTTGGGGCATGGATGAGAATGGGTAGATTATACCTAAACTTGGAAAACTAGAGGGAACAGGATTTGAATGCTGCCTAGGGGAGACCTGATTAGAGATGACAGCTAGAAAGTTCTGTTTAGCATCTAAAAAGTAGAGCTATAAAGAGTAGATATAGTCTTGGTAAACAGTAGGCACTGGCTGGAATAATTAATTTATCTAACAAACATGATGCTAGACATTGTGTTAAAATTATAAATTAATAATTATAAATAATTTTCATGCCTTCCAGAATGTATTGGTCTGGTGGGAAAACAAATAAGTGGAGTTACTGATCAATTGATAGAAGTATGTGGGTGAGGGATATTAAAGTGCATGGGAGTAGTATCTAGTCTGAATTGGTTATAGGGAATGGCCATGGAATTTTTCCCAGTGAAGGTAAGCTGAGGAAGAGTAAAGTTCACCAGGGGAAAAGAGAAGTTGTTCCAAGTAGAGGGAATTGTGTGTGTAAGATGTAAGAGAAAATCGTTCAATCTGAGATTGTAATGGTTCAGTCTGGTTATGTTCAGGGCTTTGAGATGAGGTTGAAAGTGGGAGGTAGGAGTGGTAAGAAATTAGATATGTAGGGTCAGACCATAAAGGACACTTTGAATAGTTAGTGAAGTATTTTAAATAGGGTAATATGATCAGATTTTTGTTTTAGAAAAATTACTCTGTCACATGGAAAATGAAATGAGAAAAACAGTGGTCAGTGAGATGAATTATCAAATCCAATGCAGTCATTCTTGCCAATAGTGATGGTGACCAGTAAGTCTTGAGATGAAGAGGAAGATACATTAGAGAGATATGAAGGAGGCAGAATTGAGAGAACCAGGTGACTGGCTGGAGGATGTGAATTGAGGGAGCAGGAGGAGGTAAAGGGTTGTTTCTGCATTCTGGTCTGGGCAACTGGGGAGAGGGTGAGAGAGGGTACAATCTCTTATAGTGTGTTTGAGGACTAATCACTGACTGAATAGGCTGCAACCAGGTGTTAATAAAACACAGTGTTCTGTGACGTACAATAGCAATACATTTAAACAAATTTTGCATTTTTGTCTTGAATAGGTTAATGCTCATTGCTGTTTCTCAACACAATCTGGTGGAGTAGTGGTTAGGTCACTGCCTCCAGCCAGCACAGTCCACATACATCCAAAGGACAGGGGCTCATATAATCAGGACTGGGGGAAATAGCCAACATGAATAAATAAAAATAAAAAATTAAAATAATAAAATGCTTCTTCCTCTTTCTTCCTTCTGCTTGCCTACTTGCTTTCATTCCTGCCTGCATTTTTGTTCAAGAAAAGATGCTATTTCCCATCTTATTTGAGTCTTGCTTTAATTGTCGATCTTGAGATTCTGGCAGAACATGGTCTGAGAATTGCTGACCTAGAGAACCCCACAGGAAGAGTAGTATTGGGGACAAGATAGTGAGGTCATTTACAGATATGTTGAATTTGAGTTTCTCAGACATTCAGTTGGAGACATTCAGAATTGCTTAGTATTTTGTTTGGAACTCAGAGGAGTGATCTGAGTTGGAGATACATATTTAAGCATCAACAGCTTATGGAGGACTTTTGAGACACTTAGAGTCAATGATAAGAGTGGGAATTGAAGAGAAAACAGTTTGAAACCCTAGGGAGTATTCAAGGCTTGTGTGTGGGAGGAAGAGGGGACAAAAGAAAAAGAATTTTTGAAGATGATTGATCCAACACTTTCAAGGACCACACAAGTCAAGAGCATTCAGGACTTAAAACTGTTTATTAGCAAATAAATTGTTAGGGGTCTCTATTAAATCCATTCCAGTGAAGAAAAGGTGGACAGATTTTAGATTAGAGTGGTGGTGGGGGTGGGTGGAAGCAGAAAGTGACAAATCTTTTAAGGATTTTGTTTGTGAAGGTAATGATAAGGGGATTTACTTTAAGATGGAAGAAATCCTAGTATGCTTAGGAGAAAGAAATAGTGGGAAGGAAGAAAGACACTGAAGACTCAGATGACAGGTAGGAAGGGTTAGGATTACCATCAGTTATAGAAAGTCTAAAGTGCTGACCACATTCAGAGATCCAAGCCTGGCCAGCAAGGATCATGAACTCCACTGGCAGTAGTCGAGCTGGATATGGGCTTGCACACTAGTCCCTCATGGGGTGCAGGACTTTCAGGGTTAGCAGGGTTTCTACTCTAGGTTCTCATATGTGCATAGGCACAGGGACTCAGTTACCTGAATAGGGGTGCAAGATTGGGAACAGGACAAGATGTCAAACCAAAACTCATATGGGAACAAAATTGGGAATGGTCCAGAAGCTGGGGGAGTCATCACTGAGTCACATAGTGTTAGGCTGGAGATATGGAAATCCCTTCTGTCCTGGGACAGGATTGGCATTGTGGTGGCAGCTGTAAGGTACCTGTTGGATTTTATTAATTACTCTGCTGAACTCTGCTTTTCTTTTGGAAACACTTTTAAGTTCAGAAAGCAGCGGAGATGGAGCCCAGTATTACCATAAGAAAGCTGGATTCAAGGAGTTTCCCCCAAATACACATATATGATACTATACTTCTTTCTCTTTCTCATCTTCCTTTTTATTAATCACCTCCTCCATTTTCTTTTTAATCTTATAGTATTTTAATTTTTATGTATGTTTGGAATATTTTATAATAACAAGGTTTTTCAGAGGGCATAGTTAAATTTCAGTGTTAGCATGAAATATGTGAGAATATCCAAGAAAAAAATGTAAAATTATAATGAAAATAGTTTGATACTGCTGCATGATTCCATTTGTATGAAATATAAATACAAATAAAATGAACCTCTGCTATTAGAAGTCAGGATAGTGTGTGTATGTGGGGTGGGGTGGGAAGAGCAGCTGCATGGATAATCGAGAAATGCTTCCTGGTAATGTTCAGTTTCTAATTTGGGTGTTGGTGTCACAAGTATGTCTGCTTTTTAAAGTTCACCAAGCTATACTCATATGATCTGTGCACACATATATATTTCAATAAAAAGTTAAAAAATTGCTATAGTACCAGCACCAAAATGGGGTAGCTAAAGCGATCAGAAGAGGTAGTCTTGAAATAGGTCAATATAGATAATTTAGTATTTGTTAAAAATGGAATTTTAGGTAAGTAGGAAAGGAAAGATTGTTTGAATAAAGGGAGTCAGGAAACTGTCTAATCATTTGGCAAAAGTAACTTTAGAATCCTAGTGCATATCTTTAAATAACATTAATTTGAGACAACTTAAAATTTGATTATGAAAAGTGAAATTTTATAAGTACTAGAAACACTCACGATTATATAACAGCTCAGTGAAAATTAGGCAAATGAATAATTGGGGAAGGTATTTCTAATATGATCTCTTACTGAGTATAATTAACAAATGAGTTCTGCTTGACATTCATAAACTAGTGGACATAGATATATAAATGGGATGATAAATAATTTCTAATCTGTAAGTATTGACAAGTTTATGAACATCTAAATTTCTTTTAAAATATGACGTGCATACAAATGTGTCAGATTTGCTTGGTAAAAATATTGACCTTTTATTCTGGATAATTATGACTGTATATAATTCATAAATGTGGAAATAGCTACCTGAAGCAATGTCTCCATTGTCCCTGAAAATAGTGGCTCTCCAAGTTAGAGGAAAAGTAATCTGTGTGGATTTTAAATTTGTTCTGGGTGAGAGATTTCGCATCAAAATGACTTGTGTTTCTTTTTGCAGCTATGCAATCATTTTGTTCGAGGTTGCCATATGAAGTGATCCAGTCTTAGTAAGATTCTATTGGACAGTTTTTCAAGTGAACCATCAGGGAAGGAGTCTGCTTCTTCATTCCTCAGAGTGAAGAATGTGCCCTACCTAGTGGAGAAGAGTATTGTGTATGATTTGTTCATATATTTTTAAAAGAGAATGTTATCAATATCACATAATTATTGTCTATCTATCTATATTTGACTATCACGTGCTTTTGACCTGAAAAACTATTGAACAAAAATCCTATACTGGAAAGTCTTCTGGGTATTAGGGTGAGTTCCCTTATCCAAATCTAGGCATATTGAGTTGAAGGAGAGCAGGACTAAAAATACTCTGACTGCATCTGGAACACAGGGACCCTTTGGGATTTGTTTCATTTGACCACAATCCAATCATAATTATGTTGAGTGTGGATTTTGTTCTCCAGGATATAAGTCCTTAAATAAATTCTTCTCACCCATAGGTTTTGTTTATTTATTTTAAGAAATTGCCCTTCAGGTTTATAAATCCCAACAGATCACAAAAATTATGCATGCTTACAACAGAAACCAAATCTGTTGTAAAGGCATTGTCTACAAGAGAAATGGGTGAGTGAGGATGGAGCATGTTTCCTTAAAATTATTTTTCGTGAAACTTTGAACATGATCCCTGATGGGGAGAGCTACAAAACATCACTAGAATACATTTCAAAACTTGCGTAGTAGAGCACAGGGACCTTCCTGGGAGATTCCAGGCCAGCCTCCAAAGAACTGTGGGGAGGGAGTAATAGCCTCCTATATCAGTCTTTAAAGGAACATACAGAGATGGAAAGGCAATCTTGCTCCCTGGTCTAGGAGCCAGGGGAGCAGAACGGTGCCAGCCACACAAAGGAGCTACAGAAACTGCAGGAGATTGCAAGACAAAGATCTATGTGCCAACTTCTGCCTCCTACACTTGAGAACTGTTTGAGCAGATACCAACCCCAGGGGATCCAGGGAGTTTATAGGGACAGACTTTGAAATGTTCCCCAATGAAGGAGGAGCTGCAAGCATCACTAGATGCTGCCTGGGAAATCGAAGGGAGGGAGAACAATCTCCCCTCCTCAGTCTTTAGAGGAGCACACAAAAACCAAAAGGCAATCTTGCTTTCTGACCAAAGAGCTGGGAGTTGGGGGTGGGGAGGAAGAACAAGGCCAATTGCCCAAAGTCACTACAGAACTGGCATGTGTGCAAGACAAGGTGCTACCTGTGAGCTTCCTGCCTCCTGTATTGGTAAGCTTTGGGCTCCACAGAACTCATAGGGCCTGCTTATAAACTCAGTCCATGGGTTGGAGAGCTTCCTAACAGCTGTGTACGAGAAAGAGTTTCCCCTAATCCCCACATAAACTAGTGGGTGCCACTGAAATAGCATTTGTGGCCCACCAAAAATGAGCATTTCAGAGTGGGGAAAAGGCCTATAGTTCACAGAAGCCAAGTGGATGGTACTGACCACACCAGGACTCAAAATCACTACTCAGGAAGAAAGCATACATTAAAAAGAAAGCAAGCCACTGTTAAATCTAAGACAGAGAAGATAACCATGCCAAAAGCAAAATCAACCAAAAAAAGTACAAATGGCCCAGAGAGGAAGATGCCAAGACCTACATAGAAAAGAGCTCCATTGACATTGAATTAGAGAAAGAGTTAAAAAAAAAAAGTTATTAAAAAGCTGAATGAAATGCAGGAATCACATACAATAACCCAAAGGCAATTAGAAGATCTCAAAAAAACAAGTGATACATCACAGGGAAAATGTCACCAAGGAGATTGAGACCATAAAGGAAGTCCTAGCAGAAATGCTAGAGATAAAAGACACAGTAAAGGAATTAAAGATAAGCATGAAAAGCTCCATAAATAGACTCAATCATTCAGAGGAATGACTCTCAGAAATTGAAGACAAGATCATAGAGGCAAACTTACAGAAGAGGAGAAAGAACTAAGATTGTGGAAAAATGAAAATAATCCTATTAGAAATATCAGACACCATGAGAAAAACAAACACAAGGATCAAAAGTTTTCCCAAAAGTTTCTGTACCTTTTTGGGAAACCTACTCAAAGAAGTAATAATAGTGAATTTCCCACATCTGTCACCAAAAGCAATAATGGAGCTAGCTGAAGCAGAAAGAATTCCAAATGTCTAATAATAAAAAGACCTACTCCTAGATATGTCGTAGTAAAACTAGCAAAAATCAACAACTAAGAAGAACTACTCAAGACTGCTAGGTGTGGAGATTGAACAGAGTGCTTCTGAACAACTCATGGATAATCAGTGAAATTAAAGATGAAATTAAGACTTATCTGGAAACAAATGATAATGAAAAGATCAGCTATTAGAATATGTGGAATGTGGCAAAAGCAATTCTGAGAGGAAAGTTTATAGCCATACAAGTTCACATCGAAAACCAGGAAAGAACCCAAATTAAATCTCACACCTGAGGGAACTAGAAAGGGAAGAACTATCAGAGCCAAAATCATTAGAAGGAAGGAAATAATAAAAATTAGAGCAGAAATAAATGAAATGGAAAATGAAAGAACCATCCAAAAGATCAATGAAACCGAGAATTAAAAAAAAAAAAAAGGCTCCTAGCTAGACTCACAAAGAACAGAGAAAACTCTAATAAAAAGGATAAGAACCGAAGGAGATGAGATTACAACTGACAGCAGAGAAATACAAAGGATCTTGAGAGACTATTATGAGCAATTATATGCCAACAAATTTGTAAATCGTAAAGAAATGGACAGATTCTAGAAACCTATAACCTCACAAAACTGAACCAGGAAGACACAGATATCTTGAACAGGTCAATCACAAGCATAGGAATTGAAGCAGTAATAAACAATCTTCCAAAAAATAAGAGCACAGGTTCAGATGACTTCACCAGTGAATTCTAACAAATATTCAAAGAAGACATCATCTCCATCCTCCTTAAACTCTTCCACAAAATTGAAGAGGAGGGAAAACTCCCAGATACATTTTATGAAGCCAATATTACCTTGATCCCAAACCAGAAAATGATAGTACCAAAAAAGAAAACTATATAACAATGTTACTGATGCATATAGATGCAAAAATCCTCATCAAACTCCTGGCAAACTGAATTCAACAGCATATTAAAAAAATAATACACCACCGTCAAGGATACACGGATGGTTCAACATATGCAAATCAATTAATGCAATATACCACATCGACAAAGAGAAAAACAAAAATTATATATCATATCAATAGATGCAGAAAAAGCATTTGACTAGATTCAACACCCATTCATGCTAAAAACCCTCACCAAAATAGGAATAGAAAGAACATACCTCAACATAATAAAAGCATTATGCAATAAACTCACAGCCAACTTAATCCTCAATGGTGAAAAACTGAAAGCCTTTCCCCTAAGATCTGGAATGAGACAAGGCTGCCTGCTCCCACTACTGTTGTTCTACCTAGTTCTGGAAGTCTTGCACAGAGCAATAAGGCTAGAAAAGGACATGGAAAGAATTAAAATTTGAAAAGAAGAAATTAAATTATCATTATTTGTTGATGACATTATATTATACCTGGAAAATCCTAGAGTCCATAAAAAACTTATGGCCACAATAAATGAGTATAGCAATGTGGTAGGATATAAAATCAATATTAAAAAATCATTAATATTCCTATACACAAATAATGAAATAGAGGAAAAATAAATTAAGGAAGAAAATCCACTTTCAATACAACCAGAAAGATCATATACCTGGGAATAAACCTAGCAAAGGAGGTAAAAGACCTTTACAACAAAAACTATAAGACCTTAACAAAAGAAATAGAAGATGACACAAAGAGATGGAAGAACATTTCAAGCTTATGGATTGGAGAAATTAGCTTAATTAAAATGACCATTCTACCCAAAGCAATATACAGCAATATAAATGCAATTCTCATATAAATTTCAGAGATATTTTTTAAGGAAATCAAGCAAATGATACTGAATTCTATTTGGAATCACGAAAGATCTCAAATAGCCAAAGCTATTCAGACAAGAAAAAAAACAGTGGAGGAATCACACTTTCTAACTTCAAGCTATAGCACAAAGCTATCATCATTAAAACAGTATGGTACTTGAACAAAAACAGACACAAATCAGTGGAATGAAATTGAGACTCCAGAAATAAAAATCACACCTATATGGACATCTTTGACAAAGGAGGCAAAAGCATATCTTGGAAGAAGGAAAGTATTTAGTAAATAGTGTTGGGAAAACTGGACAGATATCTGCAAAATAAATGAAACTAGAGTATTCATTAATGCCATTCACAAAAAATTAACTCAAAATAGATCAAAGACCTGGACATAGATGCAAAACCATAAACTACTTGGAAGAAAATGTGGGGAAACTGATCAGGACATTGACCTCAACCTCAAAGAGCTCTTTGGGGAAAGAGCAGTTACAGCAAAAGTAAACAAAGTAAAACTAAATAATTGGGACTACATAAAACTACAGAACTTCTACACAGCAAAAGAAACTACCATTAAAACAAGAAGGCAACACACTGAATTTGAGAAAATATTCACATAATATACATCAAACAAGAGCTTAATATAAAAAATATATAAAAAACTCACATATCTTAACAACAAAAAAAAATGAGCAACTCACTCAAAAAATGAGCAGAACTGAACAGACACCTATCCAAGGAAGACACACAAATGACCCAACAGACAGATGAAAAATATTCTATATCACTCACCATCATAGAAATGCAAATAAAACCACAGTGAGATACCACCTAACACCATCAAGACTGGCCTACATTCAAAGTTGAGAATAACAACTTTGGAGGGGGTGTGAAGAAAAAGGAACTCTCCTTCACTGTTGGTGGGAATGTAAATTAGCACAACCTCTCTGGAAAAAAGTATGGAGATTTCTCAAAACAATAAAGATGGAAATACCATTTGATTCAAAAATCCTACTCCTGGGCATATACCCAGAGAATACAAAATCCCTAATCAAGAAAAGTATCTACACCCATATGTTCATGGCAGCATAGTTCACAACAGCCAAAACATGGAAACAACCTAAATGCCCATTAACAGATGACTAGATGAAGCTGTGACATATATATGTATATATATACATTCAATGGAATTATATGCAACTACTAAAAAAATAGAAAAGAAAAGAAATCGTGCCTTTTGCAACAATCTGGATAGAACTGAAGGGGATCATGTAAAGGGAAGTAAGTCAGAAAGAAAAAGAAATATAGGATGATTTCACTTATATGTGGAATACAGTGAAATGAAACAAATACCTAAACCCCAGCAAAACCCCACAAGACACAAGATGATGACTGTCGAGGGGGATAGAATGGGGAGGGCAGAGGAGAGGGGAAAACATGGTGGTAAAGGACACTAAAACTCTGGTGCCGGGTGTGATGTGTAATACCTATAGACTGAGAAATGAGTTTAGTATCTTAAAATAAGTATGATTTTATAAACAAAAGAAATAATAAAATTTTATTATTTAAAAATTATTTTTCATTATTTGAAATGCAAAACCTTTGGGAATTATGTTTACATCGAGCCATAGTTTCATGTGTTTCTGAATACTATTTAACAGGTCAATTAAGGGATGTGAAATTTCAAACATTTGAACATTATCAACTGATTTTGGTGCTTTTAAATAAATACAAAGAACAATGGAAGGAGAGATGAAAGTATATAATGAAAGAATCCGCCTCCACTCATATCAAAGGAGTCATGAAATTTCAACTGGAGTGGAGAATTTACTTTATATCAATAACTGTATATGTGGGTTTATATACTATTCCTCTTTACCCCCATAGACTGGTTGCTGTAGGCTTTAATATATGCTTAAGTAAATTAAGTTTCAACAATAGACCAATTTACGTATTCCAGAGACAAAACAAAACCAAACAACAAACTACCACTTTTCCTGGACATCGGCTCATACTGGTCACCATTTGTGTCCCATATCTGAAAGTGGACTCTCTCAGACAAGTGCAGATGAACAACCCTATGTGGTTACTGACCAGTCTTTTCTACACTGATCAGTAGCCATATATGAAACTCATCGATGGGAGGGAGCAGGCTGGTATCACTGTCCTCCACAGGAATGAGTTGAGTTTGTGGTGAGGGTGTGCATGTGGAGAGAGGGTGTGGGCTGTGACGGGGCAATGGGAAGTAAGGCAGCCAACTCAATTTTTTTAGAGTCAATGAGCCCGTACTGGGAGGGCTGGGATGACTGCAAACCCGAGGCCAGGGCTTTTATAGTCTGTACCTTAGCTACCTGAGCTACAAGGGTACACTTGATGGATATTCTTAAATGTCAGGTTGAGAAAGTCACACTTGATCAGAAAGAGCCTTGTCGCCTCTTAAATGGTGGGGATGGCGTGATGGAAAGGACACAGTTATTGGAGGCAGAATCGAATTTTCTTTCCTTCATGGTTACTTAAGTCACTTAATAAGGACTCCAGAGTGGATCTCGTACAGGAAATTATCACAGTGTAATTCTAAATGCTGTTTAACAGATAAGTTCTATACATGCTAATTTGATCTTTTTTTCTTTTTTTTTTTTTAATCTGTCAGAAAGAGGCCAACAGGTTGAATCTCTCACCTTGTCCCTTTGGGGGCATCTCAAACAGGAACTTAAACTGAAAGTCACCTTATAGATTATTTATTTGTGCCATTTCATTTTTAGATGAGGCAGCTGAGGCCTAGAGAAACTTAAGGACCTGTTTAAGTTTCCAGCTCTTTTCTTTATTCCCATTTAACTTCTGCTGGAAGAACATAGATTCAGCCCAGAGCTCCCTGTTTTTTCTCTCCGACTTACATCAGCTATCACTTTGAATTAACTCAGTATTAGTAAGGCTGATTTGTCCAACACCTGTCTCATCAGTTCTTTGACTCCCATCTTGTCCTGTGTTCTTTTCCTTCACCTGCCCATTGCTATAGTGCACTGAGACACCATCATGGTAACTCCTCCACTATCTCCATGTCAGTATCCCACTCTTTGACTCTACCTCCTATTGTTCTATCAAATTCCCTTCAGTTTCCTTTGTATTCCTCCACAAATGTATCAGACTGGGATGTCAAAATCCACTGACCTCACTGCCTTCCATGTCCCCGCTCCTCACTCGGCTTAGATTTTGTGGTTTATCATTGATAAAGATTTGTTTGCTGAAATTGTCTTCTGTTGTCTTATCACCCACTGACAAGTTATATGTATTTGGTGGATTGTCCTCTCTCTCCCTTCTGGATGATAAGAGCCTCCAGGGCAGGTTCTTTGTCTGCTTTGCTCTATGATGTGTCCTGAGCTACTAGAACATGGTTGGCACATAGTAGATGCTCTGTAAGTATGAGTTGAATGAACATTCAGGGATGTCTCAGTGATGCCGCCTCTCAAAACTGGCTTGGTTATTGGATCCCTAGGGGAAGATAATTACAAGCCCAAGGGCCCCTGTAGAAATTCTTTTACCTTTAGGAACTTCAAAGAGAGAGATAAATAGGGAGCAAAGTGTTCTTATGAAATTATTTCTCTTTGTGATGTATCCTTAGATGGAGAAAGATAGCAGACACCTGGAAGTACTTACGGCAAAAAGACCCAAGACCTCAGGCATGAAAAACCAACTGCCTGCTCTGCGGTAAGTAATGCCTTGTTGAAATACAATATCAATAATAAAGACTGATTTGGTTAATTCATGCATTTCTATTTAACTTGTTTCTCAAGACTGCTCTTTTCTGAGAGCTAATTGTTGAAGCCTTGGAAATAACAATTTTACGTGTTTGTTTTAAAATTCCATGCTCTGCTGGTAGAGAGGTCCTTTTAGGAGGTTGTGGGGTGGGGGAGGCTCTCCGTAAAGCAGAGAATTCCCACCCTGGAGCGCAGCAGTATGATGTAGACATGGTTGAGCTTAGACTGTGGAGTGAGTCAGAGCTCAGTGTCCCAGTCTGCTTTTTTCTAACTTTATGATCCACGATCACTTTGGGGGCTCAGTTTCTTTATTCCATGAAATAGGAATTAGAAACTACTTCATAGGAATGTCATATTAAATGAATTCATTAAATGAGTAAGTACCTGTTACAATGAAGAGTTCAATAGATATTATTATTACTGTTATGATGATGATGATGATGATGATGTGAAATAGGATCTTTGAAGGATCAGTCAGACCAAGGGAGCAAATAGGTATCAGGTACCTGGTAGAGAGGGTAATAACCATATTTCCAGGTTTAGGTGCCTAGGCCAAGTCTACCATCGCCCCAAAAGATTGTTCTCCTTATCCCAAGAACCTACATTTTATGTTCTATGTTTTGTTAGGTGGGTGGTTATTGTAGAAAGTCCAGTTTCCCTTAGCACAGTACTTCTCCATCCTGGCTGCAAATTCCAGTCCCTGGGGCTTTCAGAATTAACTAATGTCTACGCTTAACCTCTCAGACTTTCTTCTCTTCTATAATTATTCAGGGAGAAAATTCAGGCATTAGTATTTTAAAACTCACTAGTGGATTCTAATGTGCAGCTCTGCTTGGAAAACTACTGACTAGCAGTTTAACAAGTAAACTAAGCATTGTTTTAATGTAGCAGAACCAATAACATCTAGTAGCAAGATGACTGCGAAACCCATAATTCTTTAATAACCAGTTGGAGTGATTGATTCCTCTTCTGTTGACCTCTTTCCAGCCCACCGGTGACTCCTCCCTCCTGTTTGAAACACTCTCCTCCCTGGATTTCCCTCCTCCCTCTCTTCACCTCCACCCGCTTAGCAGCTCCTCTGTCTTTGTACCAGCATTGCATCCTGCCTGCGCACCTTGGACGCTGGCAGTTTCCTGGGGCCCAATCCTTGGCATGCTTTTCCTTGTTCTAACCCTCTCTAATTAGCTCCTACTCCCATTTGCCACTACTGCCTACAAGCCAGTGATTTCCAAACCTGGAGTGTTAACCCTCCGTCTATCTTGAGATCCAGGTGTGTAAATTCCATTGACCTGAATGTTCCAGGCCGCTGAGACTACTGCTGCGTGGCAATCTTTTTATTTACCCCTAATTGCCTTGAAGGCAATTCCTAACCTTTACTGCTTTCTTTACATACCTTCTTAACCTCATCTGATCTCACTCTCAATAGGATCACCTTGCTCTCTTATCCTTCGTTCCCAATTATAGACTCTAAAAGGTGAAGGTGACCAGTGTCCCCTACCTCCAACTATCTCTGAGTTTATCAACTCATCTTTATCTTGTTTCTTCCTTTCTCAGAGGAGGGGTGGTGCCTTTTGCTTTCAAGACCAACCTCTCTACTTGAGTTCTGGACCCCATCTTTCTGCCTTATTTCATTTGGACATTGAACCAATAGTTATTAATTACCTAAAGTGCTCTAGGCATTGTCCTAGGTAGGTAATGCAGTTATACACAGGCATACTGAGTACCTGCTCACATGGAGCTCATAGTATAGTCGGGGAGGATGGACAGTGCCTATATATACATGTATGTGTGTATATACATGCCACGAACCCGCGGCTAATCAACAGGATCCCTGAGAGGGGGCTACAGGAGCCTAAAGACAGACAGACAGCATGCATCTAGAAAAGTGGGGGCCAGGTGGAGCACTTCTCTCCTCTTTGAGACAGTGACCCCGAGCCTGGTTCCATGATTTATTTTATAGGGCTGGGATACAATGAGGTAATGCAAATAAAACAAAGACAAATGCAGGCATTCAATTCTACTGCTATAATCAGATAGCAACACTGAAGGTCAGAGCTAGCGGCTTCCTGCTGTTATCTACTTGTAGCTCTGCTGGCTTGTGAGAACTTCTGTCCTGGGAGACTTTGCAGAAGCAGCCAGAAAGCAACTTGCTCCCAACATATATGTGTGTGTGTGTGTGTGTGTGTGTATGTATGTATGTATATATATCAGGTGATAAGTGCCAGAAGAAAAGTAGAGTTGTATGAGGAGCAGGAGAGTGAGTGGGGCTGTGGTTTTTGATGGTGTGGTCAGAACCCTGAATTAAATGATGGATATTTGGAGATAGAGGACCCGGGAGGTGTGCAGAGCATGCTTGGTGAATTGGAGGGACAGCAGAGGGGTCAGTGGAGTGGGATAGTGGAGCAGCGAAGTAAAAGAGGTAGAAAGACAAGCTTAGGTATGAGGTCCATGGTCTCTGAGGTTGGGGGAAGGGGTAGCAGAAGAAGCAAGCCAGTAAAGAGGACCAAGAAGGAGTAGCTGGAATCAAAATTAGATGGTGTCCCAGAAACTAAGTGAGGAAAGTGCCTTCTGTGTTAAACATTGATGCTGGCCAAGTAAGATGACGTTGTTTCTTAAGTCAACCATGTGGAGCTTCCTGGCTTTGGTGGGATGTGAGGAGAAAGTCATCTTTGGAGTGTGATTAGCGGGCAAGAAGAATCAGAGAGAGCAAGTCTGGGCAACTATATGAGAAGTTTTGTGTTGAAGGGGAGTGGAGAAATTAGGCTGTAGCTAGAAGAGTCAGCAGGCTTTTAAAAACAAAAACTTAGGAGATAAAATAGTTAAAGACCCTATAGAAAGGAAGATGGACCTCGTTCCTTTCATTATCTCCTTTTTTCACTGTATTCTGTGCCTCCAGCCTTCCCTTTGGCTTTAGTTCTGTCACCTCAGTTTACTAACACAGGCAATCTGCCTTTCCTTTATGCAAATGAAACCTTAAGAGCTGGACCATCCTGAGTTTAGATCTGACTTCTGCTGTCTTGGCTATGTGACTCAGTCTGCTTGAATATCTGCATTTTCATCTGTAAAAGGGAACTAATCCTAACAAGAATAGTGTGAAAATGAAGTAAGATAATGAACATAAGGAATTTAGTGCTGGTTTCCTACTGGGAATAGTTTTCCTACAAAAGTGTGAGATGGGGGTGGGAGGTAGGCAGTGGGGGTTGGGAGGAGGATTTAATCTGAATTTCTTTATCCTGAAGTAACTGTTTTCTTAGTTAAAGAAAAAGTAGCATTTACTCAATGATTTCTCTTTCTTTCTTTTTTTTTTTTTTTTTAAGGAAAAGTGCAGGCAGGATGAAGGTGACTAGGCAGATAGGCAGAGAGAGAGAGAGACAAGGGGAAGAATTATTTATTTTATTTAGTTGTTCCCCTTGGACCTGGGTCATGAAGGTGGGTCCTTGCGATGTATGTGGACTGTGTCCATGGCCTCATCTGTTAGGCCACTGGGGTGTGCCACAATGATATCTTTTAATCTCTCATCCCCTCAGTCCGCTGCAGTATGGTCCCACTCTCCTCATTCTACTGGAATTGACTTCAAGTTGATCTGAAATGATCTCGTTTTGTTCATTTCTGTGTCCGCAGTGCCTGAAACTATAGCACCTGTAGATGCTTTCTAAATATTGATTGGAAAACTGACTACAGTTTTTATTCCTCAGTTAACAATGGACACAAGAAAGCAATACAGCCAGATCATGCTGCATTTTGTAAGTATTTAGCATATTACCAGGACAGATTATGAATATGTACATCAAAAATGGCCTACTGAGATAGAAACTCCTGAGGGAAATACAAAAATAGCACCCTATTTCTTTCAGTGAAAAAATACAAAATTTGATTTTCCCACTATTATTAGACTCCAATAAATATTCATCCTTTATCCCTCCAGGGGGGTCCCAAGCTTCCTGCAAGTGAAATGAGTGCTAAATGTGTCCGGTAAATCACTCTGATTGTTTTTACCCTGTAGCCAGAATGAAGATCTTAGGTGGCTTGTTTTATCCAACAGTCTACAGATTCAAATAATGTTAGATTTTTAATCCACACCTTCAATTTAGGAAAGTAACACCCTGTGAAGAAAGTAATAGCTTGCTCTTGGGAACAAAAGGTCTCACTAAAATTCCCCAAGTTCAAAACCCCAGAGCTCTCTGAACTAATAATGCTCACTGCTCAGCCAACTAAATTGCATATCCCTGCAAGGTCGCAACTGGGCCTGCTTAACCCAACCTCATTGTCCAGTTCCTCTTAATAGTTAGGAGAGGCATCACTCTCAATGACCAAAGTGCTCAGTCAGTAAAGCCTAGTGTGAATGAAATTATAGGCAGAGCTTCCATCCCTCCCATTAAATTTCAGTATTCGTGTGATTTCGTAAAGTCCCTCCACCCCCGCCATGTTTTAAAATACTTAAACCAATTTCTTAGGGCTAAAAGACATCCTGTTTAACAAAACTGCAGGGAATTGCTTTAGAAAGGTATATTTTTTCACCTTAGGGAATGAGTTTTAAAATCTGAAGTAAATAGGTCATATAGTTTTTCCCTTTCCTAACAAAGGATACGATGACCACAGCAGCAGTGAGGCAGAACTGAGACCACTCTGCCTATGAGCAAATTTTGAAAGTTTAGAGAAAACCCCATAAATCTAAGTTGAACACTCAGTTCGAAACATTCTAAATAATTTGCACATGACCAGTTTTCTGCAGCCACTGAAGACATCCCCTAACTGGGGTTCAGGGACCTCCCCCATTCTACAGATGGGGAAAGTGAGCATAGAGTTTAAAGATAAACTCAGAGTCATGCCATGTGACTGATGGAGATTCTCTCCTAGGTTGGTGGGGGCAAAGGCAGAGACTCTCTTGCGAAGAGTGTAGTATAAACTCAAAGAAATTTATCTGAAGAAATGAAAGCCCCACTCTTACCAAAAAATAAAAGATCTAGAATGCAGGTAAAAATCAGGATAGCTGGCAAGCCAATTAACCTCGACCTGGGACTTCTGTAAATGGGCTTTGCACAGCCATCGCTATCTTTGTAAATCTCTTATATAAGCCCACACACTTGAAAGACAGGAACAGGGAGACTCCAGATGTTAAGGGATGGAGTTCTCATCAAACAGTCAGCCCTAGCTTTCAATATATCAACACCATTTAAAACAAAGCTAAGCAAAACAAAAAATAAAACTCGAAAACCAAATGGAAAAACCAACCAAACATATCTCAAACAACTAAGAATATTTTCTAAAGCAATTAACTGAACTGTCACTTTCCAGTCTCCTGGCTCAGGAGTCTGAGAGCTTCAAAAAATTGTGCTGAACAAGGAGGTACCATTGCTTAATCAGGTCTTGCCAATTATTTTGCCTGATTTAACTTTTTTTCTACCTCACTGCCCCTTTATAGTGACATTGTGGGCTTCAGTCAGCTTTCCAGGGCAAGAGTGCCATCAGGTAGTAGACTTCTTCAGCAAGCTGGCTAATACCTTTGACAGAATGATAGATCAATGTTGCATACTGAGTGGAGATCACTGGAGATGTGTGTGAGTGGTCATTGATGAATAGGAAGTCCCTTAGACGTGAAATAATATTAAATTACAGTGGGATCAAAGCTGGGAATTAATGGACACTACTAATTTATAGAAAAATTCCAATTTCCCTTAGTCATAAGCCTCTAGGAAGCAAATCTTCATAGTAGCCTTCACTGTCCCTGTGGCTTTTCTCAGAGGGTACTTGGAAAATGTCTGTTGATTTGATTTGAGAACCATCTTTATTGAGTAATAAGGAAACAAACTGGTTTTATATTTTCACTTTTGTCATTAGTCTCTCAGACACTTAGCCAAAGGACTTCCAGCCCTTCATTTATTCACATCGATGTTTTCCCTTTCTCCATGGTTAGTGAGGGAAGGAGGTAAATATTGAAAGATGAGGTAGCAAACATGAAACAATAATTAGATAAAATGATAACAATAATCATTCTAATTTCTACTGAATAATTTGAGAAAGGAGCAATGAAACGTTTTCATTAGCCATTAGGAAAGCTAAAAATTGATTTAGAAAATATTTATAATTCATTCAATGATTGTGAATCTATATGTGCCATACCCTGTTCTAGCTCTACTCTGGAGGTCATAAGGCTGAATGTAGCAGGCAGGATTTTCACCCTCAGAAAACTTGCAATCTAGTAATCAGTAGAACTGAGTCCTGTAAGTATTCTGAAGAGGGAATGATACTTCTCCCATTTTGCCTTAATTATTCCACCTGTCACTCACTTCGGTCACTGCACACTTCACTGCAACTCATACAGTTCATTTTCTTTTGACTCATTACTGGAAAATACTCAGTTATGAGGTTAACATTGATGAAATTATTGTCCTCATTCAGTTCTTTGTGTTTCATTTCCTTTCATTCCTGGAGAACCCTACATGGTGATATTAAAATTGCTCTCCTACATGACTGTGTAATTAAACTACATTTGCTTTGCATTTCACTTTTATCTCTAGTTGGATTTTTCTTCCCTGTGCTTCTAGTTGAGAACCAGTAAGTAGTTGTTTGACTCAAACATGCTCCCAGCAAAAGATGAACAGATTTCACTTAATGGGTAAATATAGGGCATGATTTTTGGGGCGTAAGAATAGACCCAAATCATAGCACAGGACTGCTGGTTTTCAGTAATCCCCAGATTTAAAGGCTTTTCCTTCATTTATCAAGGGTAAGCTCATTATACTGAAATGTAGGTGACGTCATAATATCATCTCAGATGGCCACTATTGAAAAAAAATGACATAATCTTTTGGCCTAATTTAAAGTAAATTTTGTTTGGAGTTGATTAAAAAATGGATTAAGTACGTAGGTACCTAAGTTCTGCTTTGTTATGCTTTAGGGAAGTGATGATTCATTGCATTTTGGTCTGATTGAGCGGAATCTCCATTCTCTAATATTGCCTGTTTTATTGTTGTTGCAAAATTTGGTTATGTGTCAGTGTGAACTTGTGTGATTATCTATGCATCACCACAGTGCTGGACAATGATCCATGTCACACAGTAAAATATAGTATGGATCTGCATAAGGGCAGCTGAAAATGTTTCTCCTATCTTTATTAATAAGGGATGAATAAGTTAATTATTTACCTTTGTGTTCGACTGATCGAATTATTTGAAATGATGGTGTCAGCCTAACAAGTTCTATGTTACATCAAAGCACATTGGAGCTGGAATACTAACAATAAAACTACCATGCTTAGAATGCTTAGCCATATGCCAGGCATTGTGCTAAGAGCTTCCCACGGATTATTTCATGATGGTAAATATTCTCGTGACATCCCTATAGCCTAGATAATGTCATCCCCATCTAGAGATGAGAATATTCAGGCTCCGTTACTTGCCCAGGGTCACATAGCTAGTCAGTGCTGAGCAGGACACCGACCTTTCTGATTCAGGAGCTCACGCACTAGCTGCTCATTATGCTGCTTCTCACCACGGGTAGAGAACTTAGGGATTTACTCCAACTGAAGAGCGTGAGGCCCAGGAAGACTAAGTGACTTAGCCAAAGTCCCCTTGTTAGTGATAGATCTAGGCTATTACCCAGATCTCCTGGGACCAGATCTTCCTTTTGCTCAGGATAAAAATAGAAGAACTGGGCCATAGGGCCATCCTCCTCTTTCACTTTATCAGTGTTCTATACACACAATTTACCCTCTGTTCTTCCTGACACCCTCCTCTGATATCCAGTTGGTTAGAAAATATTGTTGACCCGTTCATCACAGTGTCTTACTTATGGGAGAGTTCATGTGACAGAATGATTATGAGTCAGGCTGTGTAGTCAGATTCCAGCTGGGTTTAAATCTCTCCTCCGCCATTTGCCTGCTGGGTGGTTTTGGGCAAATAAACAAATCTCTGTACCTCTTTTTTTTTTTTTTTTTCATCTCTAAAATTGTGATGATAATAATATTGTCCACCTTATAAGATTGTTTTGAGGATTAAAAGCATATGGAGAGCAGGCATTTCTTATCCCAGGCAGCACAGAAGCTTAACTCTTATCCCTACATATTTTCCACTAAAAATAAACATTTTTGGATTTTGCTCAAAGAAATTGTCAATAGTTGCTAAATATTATTTTGTTTTGAAGCCGCGGCTATTCTTTCAATCTGTAAGTCTTATGTCTTTTACTTACTGATGTTTGGGCATTGTGAGTGAGTGAGAATGTGTGTGTGTGTGTGTGTGTGTGTGTGTGTGTGTGTGTGCATGCATTTTAAGTGTGACCAAATGAAAATGAAGTAGAGACTGTGAACATTAAAAAAATACACATATAAACACAATGATAATAAAAAAAGCAAATGGAGTATTTATGATGCCTGGCATGGTATATACTCTCAATAAATGTTCTTATCACACAGTTTTTACCTTCGTAGCCTCAGCCCTGGTCCAGGCCTTCATCTCACTACATCTGAAAAAAAATTCCCCTAACTAGTGTCTTCTTCTGTCTTTTGTATTATTGTGACATGAAACTATACTTTGCTTGTTCTCTTGCTCAAGAACTTACTTGCTGATAGCATCATGTCTAAAGTCTTTAATTGTGACATGCCCTGGTGGCTCAGGTATTAAGCTTATGCCTGTGGAACAGTCCATGTATAGCCCAAGGACCCAGAACTGTCAGAACAATTGAAAAAAGAACAACTAAGTAAAGTTGCTTCTTCCTCTTCTCCCTTCCTGCCTGCTGTCTGCCTGACTTCATTCCTACCTGCTTTCCTTCATTAAAAAAATGCTAAACTTTTTAGGCTTGTAGGGAATGCCCCACATAACTACTTCTTCAGTTATGTCAACTGCACAGTTTAAGGAAGCAGTCGCCACGAAACTGCCCTCAGACATATGCCACAAGTTTGGTGATCCCAGGACCCTCCTTACTTCAGACCAGCTGGCTACAAATTTGGGGATCTCTACAACCACCCTCAGGTTTGGTTATTTGCTAGAATGGCTCACAGAACTCAGAAGTGTTATACTTACTGTTACAGCTTTATTACAACAAAAGAACACAAGTTAAATCAGCCAAGGGAAGGGACACAGTCCAGGAGGCTCCAGCATGTGGAGCTTCTGGCATGATCTCCCCAGTGACTCATGGACACTATCACCTCCTCCTGGTTATCATATGTGACAAGTATTGAAAAACTGGAAAATTCACTCCAGAATCCTTAATGGGACTTGATCACATATTGCTCATGTGACTGACTAATCTCCAAGTACTCCCAGAGGTCAGCCTAATACTTTCAGTCATTAATTCCTCTTGAGGTCATACCTCAGACCGTGTGGACTTAAGGGTCCCACCATAAATCACCTGGTTAGACTGTCAGTGGCCAAAGCTCCCCAGCAACAAAGACCCTCTTATCAGGTAGGACATTCTAGGGTCTTAGACATAAACTCCCAGTAGCCAAGGGAAAACCCAGATCTGACCTTGGGCAAAGTTAACCCTTTATTAGTCAGATTTTAGAGGTCACCAGTTTGGGCAATACCCAAGCCATTCTATGCTTTCATGTGCTTTCTTTTATTGTAATCCTTTTACTTTACTTCTAGAACACAAATATTATTTGAAACTCAGCTGAAGTCTCATTTGTCCCCTGAAACTTTGCCCCAAGTTTTCCTAATCACCCACTTTTCTGACTAGTTGGTAATTTGCCTTATGTGACCCTGCTATGTGGTCTGTATTTATAAACTTCCCCAAGTCTTATATCTCTTCATAGCCCAAGGATCTGCTGCAAAGTAACTGCTCGGAAAATGCTTATTAATAACGATGACAATTTTCCTGGTTCCTAAGGCATTTAGTAAATCTTGAAGTATACTGAATTCCCCTGTGATGATGAATTAGCTAACTTTTCCTTACTCTTTCTGATTACTTGGGCTTTAATGTAGACAAGTTGCTACTTAAGTGAGTCACTAGACCCTAAGGCAATCACATTCAAACGGAGCTTCAGAATGTTTGCGAGTGAAACAAACAAACAAAACAAAAACAAACAAGGGGAGGATTGACATTTGTAGACTTTGATGTTTCCCACAAAATAAATTGAACTAAAAATGTTTCCTGGAAGCTGGTGCTTTATGCTAGTCGACCCTGCCTTCCTTCCCTCCCTCCCTCCCTCCCTTCTCCTTTTATTTTATTTTTTACTGTGGTCTAGTTCTATGACCCCTGGTAAGTTAGAACCTATAAGAGATGGGACAGTTCCATCCATCAGTGAGTTCTTTTGAAAAATAACTGATTTCAACAAAAAGAATGAAAATCCTATGATAATTTCAATAGATGAATAAATGCATTTGATAAGATCCAGCATCCATTTATGATTAAAAAAAAATCCTCTCAATAAAATACTGCAGCTTTAGTATCCCAAGAACCCAGGGCTTGACTTTAGTTAGACAGGGTCACTATCTCAGTGTAGACAGATGGATGTTTGCAGCTGTTGGGTAGGCAAATAAGTTCACCCCCACCAAAACAAAAACATTTTCCAAAGTGTCTGAATTACTGATTCCATTCAAATATGGCCTTGCTATCTATTTTTTTTTTTTAGACCATGCTTCAATTGTCATGACAACTGTGCTTGTGTGTTTGCTGGATGATGTCTGGAAGCAGCACCTTCAGCATCCAGGGAGAAATAGAGTGGGTGTGCTGAGCGGAGATTGTTTCCCTAACCATGTTAAATAATGCTGTCAAAAAAGGTTGAAAAAAAATCATTCAGCATCACTCGTTTTATTAAAATCCCAAACAATTAGCTATTCTCTCCATCTGAGCAGAGCAGTCATACATTTAAGGTCAGTGTTTAAGTGTCTAAGGTCTCATTCTGTACTGTATCAATGCCCATTATGATTCTACCATATTCTGATCCTGCTCTCCCCACTGTGTCAGCCTTCTGCCCTGCGTCTCCTCCAGCCCCATCTCTTGCAGGAAACTAACACCTTGTATCCTCACTCTGGGGAATTACTTACAGACTATACTGTTTGAACCTTCTGAGATTTTGTCACATTTCTCTGAAGAAGGTCAACTATTTAAAGACAAATCATTCGTCTTTGGACCAGGAAATCCTTTTTGTTCGTAGATTGGGACAGTGAACATCGGACTTGGTCTTTATGAGTTTTCCATGTTTTTGGATGGTCTGCTAATTGCTGGGCTGCTATTCCAACAAGTACTCCTCTCACTACATGAATAGTCTTGTGGAAGTCAAAGAACTAATTTCTGATGTTCCATTTCATTATATCTTATGTCCTTTAGTAGCTTTGTCCCAGAGCTCTGTTCTTGGTAATGAAAAGCAGATATAAGAAATCAGCTCATAATGTGCCCTGGTGGAGAAGTGGTTTGGTCCACTGTCTGTGGTTGAGAGTGCAGTCCACACACATCCTAAGGATCGGAGTTTGTTTCCTGGAACCAGAGAAACAAGCAAGATGAATCTTACATAAAATGAATAAAGTCCTTCCTCCTCCTCTCTCTTCTTGCCTGCCTACTCACTTTCATTCCTACCTGCACCTTTCCTTAAAAAAAAAGGAAACAAGCTAATTTATGACTGATTGTCCCAAACTGTTTGTCTTGAAACTGAGTATGAGAGGACATTATTTCAGAAAGATGAAGAAAGCAGTGCTACTTGATGGTGGTGTCTGGAAGAAGCAACTCTGGAACACACAATGACCAACAGCTGCCAAGAGGTAATCTATTTAGCTGTCCACCAAAAAGGTATGTTGGATTACTTCGTGTCCAGGTTGCTAAGTTTGGTGACTTTTATTTTTGAAGACCCATCCTGAAAAGGAATTTTTTTAAGAAGAAGAAAAGATAAAATAACAAACAAATGAAAACAAAACCCATTTTTGGAAGTGTTTTCTGAACTCTCTGTGCTGAGGTCCTTCCAATTCACAAGGAAAAGTTCAGATGGATAGATTTGGAATGGCATAACCCTGCCAGTGATTTTAAAACATTTCAGTCTGCTTTAGCTCATTCATGCGTGTCGTTGTTTCATGTTTGTGGATGTGGCAGTCCCTGGGGTGTCCAAGGACAATGAAATTCCTCTGTGCTGGGGAAGTAGCAAGCATATCCTTGCATCTGGTGGCTGGTGAAGTACTTCTGAGATTCTGCACACGCCCAATGTCTAGCTGAAAATCTGTGCTGGAATCTATGCAGGTAAGGCAAGAAGGAGGAAGAGTTTCTGTGCTTTTCCCCATTCTCCATGGTACATCAGCTATCAAGAGAGGCAATATGATCCTATTCATGTAGGCAAAAAAGAAAGAGACTGTTTAAACTCCATGTTTGTGATGTTAACATTTTGCCAAATATTTCCCTTGGAAATAAAAGCAAAGGAAATAAATGAACATTTATTAAGCACTGTGACAGTTGTCATTCATATGATCTCAGTTGACCCAAGATCAACAGATTATTATTATTGGTTTTTAACTTTTTAAAAACTGAGGTAAACATACATATGGTACAGTGCACTAATCTTAATTGGAAAATTTGATGAATTTTTATCTATGTATGCACTTACTGAACTAGCGACCAGATGAAAGTAGAGAACAATTCTAGCGCCCCAAAATCGATCACATTCCTCTCCCACTCTCCTGATCTGCACCTGTCAATACTATTGACCCTGCCAAGGTAATCACTCATCTGACTTTTATCTGGATAGATTACTTTTGCTTGTATTTGAATTTATGTGTTCGTTTGTTTCACATGCATATATTTTCATCTTTTATGTGTGGTTGTTTGTAGCTAGTAAAGATTATTTTTAAAAGAAAATTAAACCCTCCAAGGCTACAGGGAAACATTTTATGTCATGATAGTGATCTGATTGATCTTGCGTGCCAGTTGGAAATCAGCCAGATGTTTTGCTTTGGGGAAGCCAAAAGTTTCCTGTGTGTTGACATACAACAGATAAAAAAGACGCCGAGTGTCGCATGTGGAGAGAGGTTGTATAAATCTTGGTTAGTCCAACTGTAATTATATTCATTTATTTCAGATTCCAGTCATTCAGAAGTGACTCTTCCCATATTCTAATATTAAAAATGGGAATACATGCATTTTTAAAATATAAAGGAGACAACACAAAGATTTGTATGTAAATATTAACCAGCAGCAGGGTTAGTAATAGTCTGGAACTGGAAATGACCCAAACATCCATTAATTGGTGAATGGAAACAATTAATTATGATATATTCATACTCAACAATAAAAAGGAATGGAATATTAATGTAAGCAGTAATATAAATGAATTTTAAAAACATACTAAACATAAAGGTCAAGTTCTACATGCTATATAATTTGTATGACATGCTAGAAAAGACAAAATGCTCATGACAGAGAGCTGATGAGGGGTTGCCTGGGGTGGCGAAGAGGATTAATTATAAAGGAGCAGAAGGGAATTTCTAAGGTGCTATTCAGATTCATTAAATTGCTCATTTAAAAATGGGTGCGTTTTATTGTATGTAAATTATACTTCAATAAAGTTGAAAAAAAATCCAAGTGTGTAGCAGTGAAAAGCAATTCTCCTTCCCAACTCTCGTCTTTTATCTCCTCTGTCCCTAGTCTATGTACTTCTAGTGGTTTTTTTAGATTCATGTAATGGATATTTGAAAAGCCCAAAAATTCAGCTGAAAGTTCTGAAATTTAGATGTCAGATTTTGATGTGTTATCATATAAAGGTCCCCAATGTTATTTGACTACACACTCAGAAGACTTTTCTGTTTCTTGGTGTCCTTACGAACGCTTGCTGTGGGCTAAATACTTTGCAAAAGCTTCTCATCCCATTGTCATCGCACCCTTCTGAAGTGCATGTTAGTATCTAGTTTGGCAAATGAGAAGATTGGAGCTTAGAGACTTTTGTTAACAGAGTTACCCAGTTAAGTCAGTAAAAGAGCTGGGGTCCAATTCCAGGTTGGACACGAAGTCTGTGATGGAGACGCACTTGGATCTGCTGTTGTCTTGATTTGGAAAGGGTGTCAGCAGAGCAGCCTGTGTGATCTTACTTCTAAATCCCGTGATTCTCCTGGAACAGCCAGCCTTCTCCAGTGGCTTCACCTTTCTTGAGATTCTTTGATTAGCACTAGTTCTCCAAACAGGAATATTCTAGTTTAGTCTTATTGTCTGAAATTCCTCGGGACCTTAGCTGTCTTCACCTTTGTTTCTTATACAGTGAAAATGAATTCTATTGCAAGAGATAAAGGTCTTCCTTATATGTGAAATGCTTTATTCTGTCCTTATTAAAACTTTATCAAATTTATTTTTCCCATTCTTTCTGCTGCAGGAATAGAGTAAGGCTCAATAGCAAAAAAAGCCCTTCTGTTCCAAGGAGCACTTTCTCCTTAAAATAGTACCCTCCAGGGATACAGGCAGGCAGATGTGCTTACATTGCCCAAATGATCAGCCACAAGAGTCTTAATAAAACAAATAAATCTTCTGAGCCCTATGGGTCATGCCTGCTCTGTTGTTTTCATCTCTCTCTAGTTGAGTCTGGTGAACCCAAGGCCAAATGTTAGTACACTATTGGAAATGACTTCAGCTTGTAAAGAAAAATGAATGCAATGATATTGCTTTTGCCAAAAACATTCTGGAGCTTTTAGATTCTCTTATATTATGCTATACAATTCTCCCCTCTGCTCTCTTCAGACAGTGGTGTGGCCTGATGGAACACATTGCTCTACAATATAATGTCAAACTCCAGAAAATGCATGTCTGAATTTCTACAGCAAGTTGAGCATACATCCTGAATGTGCTTTTGTTCCTCAGTGGGTGTGTGGGATGAGCAGACAGCTAAAATATTTTCTAAATGTAAAGTGAAATCTCTGCTGTCAAAGGGTGCCCGCAGCCTCATATTGTTGAGATTAAGGTTCTGCCAGCCTCTCCAGTTTCTACGCTCTGTGAGCAGGGAAAGTGTCACAATCTCTACTGTGTCCCCGGTGTCTAGCTCCTTGCCTGGAACATAGAAGGTGACTAATAAAAAGCAGGGGTGGAACCGATGACAGTGCCATCTAACACAAATTGTTGGCAGAGTGAATGAGTCCTCCTCTAGGGGCCAGGTAGGAAAAGAAAGAGGCTAGGGGAGGTTAGGGGAGGCTAGAAGGAGCTGGAGAGCATGTCCCTCTTTTCAATGAACTAGCAACCACTCAGTTCATATGATGGATGCTGTGCTGTCCCAGTGTTTCTAGATTTCTAGAAAATTAAGAAGTCTAGATTTTTATGTGAAGTTGCCTGAAATTTATAGCACTCTTTAGGCAAAATATTTGTCTGCCAGCTATCCTGGACCTATGGCTTTCCAGTTTGGACTCCTTTTCTAAGTATTTAAAGGATCTAAATATTTATTTTGCTGAACAAAACAAAACAAACAGCTTCGTTTCATGGACTAACTTAGATACATTCTAAAATTTATTTTATATTGTAATTATTCTACACATAAAATAATTTCCTATGTATAGATTCCCAGTTTCTTAGATTTCTTTCAACACACCCTGCCCTCCCCCAAATCACCAAGTGTTCTTCCCCACTGTCCAGTGGCCTCCAGCACCATTTACCTCCCCCCGCCCCATTCCCTTTTGATAACCTCAGTTCTGTTGCAGATGTTTCAGGGTTGGTTATGTTTCCTCTTTCTTTGTTTGGTCTATTCACATTCCACCTATGAGTGAAGTCATCTGGTATCTTTCTTCTTTTGACTTATTTCACTTAGCAGAATTCCCTCTAGTTCCATCCACGTTGATTTGAACGACAGGGTTTCATCTCTTCTAAGGGCTGTGTAGTATTCCATTGTATATATGTACCACATCTTCTTGATCTGTTCATCTGATGTTGGGCACGTAGGTAATTTCCAGTTCTTAGCTATTGTGAGTAGGGCCGCAATAAACACGGGCATGCATACATCTTTGTGGATGGGTGCTTCTGTATAATTTGGGTAGATGCCCAGAAGTGGAATGGCAGGATCATATGGGATTTCCATCTTCAGTTTTTTGAGGAATCTTCAAACTGTTCTCCATAAGGGTTGTACCAATTTGCACTCCCACCAATAGGGCAAAAGTGTTTCCTTTTCTCCACATCCTCTCCAGCATTTATTGTTCCCTGATAGCCAGTGAATAGGAACTTAATTTCACGTGACTGTATCTGTATATCTTCTTCAGAAAAGTGTCTCTCCTATTCCTCCTCCAATTTTTTGATTGGATTGCCTGTTCTTTTGTTGAGTTTTATGAGTTCTTTGAATATTTTAGATATTAAGGCTTTGTTGGAAATATCAAATGCAAATATCTTCTCCCAGTTAGTAGGTCTCCTTTCAGTTTTGGTGATGTTTTCTTTTGTTGTGAAGAAACTCCTTAGTTTGATGTAGTCCCATTTGTTTATTTTTCTTTTTGTTTTCCTTCATGGTGGAGTTGAGTCCCCAAAGGCTTCAATACAACTGATGTCTTGGAAAGTCTTTCCTATGTTGTCTTATAAGAGTTTTATGGTTTCTAGTCTTATGTCCAAGTCTCTAATCCGTTTTGAGTCAGTTTTTGTGAATGGTGTTAGAGAGTGGTCTAGCTTCATTCTTTTTGCATGTGGCTGTCCAGTTTCCCCAGCGCCATTTGTTGAAGAAACTTTCCTTTTTCCACTGAATACTTTCGGCTTCTTTGTTGTAGATTAACTTACTGCATGTGAATGAGTCAATTTCTGGTGATTCAGTTCTATTCCACTGATCTGTGCCTCTGTTATTATTCCGGTACCATACTGTTTTGATCACTGTTGCTTTGTAGTGCAGTTCAAAGTCTGTAAGTGTAATCCTTCCGATTTGTTCTTTTTTCTAATGATTGATTTGGCTATTTGGGGTCTTTTGTTGTTCCATACACATTTTAAGATTTCTGTTCTATTTCCTGGAAATAAGGCTGATTTTAATGGGAATTGCATTAAACCTATATATTGCTTTGGGTAAGGTGGCCATTTTAATGATATTGATTCTTCGCAGCCATAAGCAGGGGATGTCTTTCCATTTCTTTGTGGCTTCCTCTATTTCTTTTTAGACAAACTTGTAGTTTTCATTGTATAAGTCTTTTACTTCCTTTGTTAGGTATATGCCCAGGTATTTCATTTGTTTAACTTCTATTTTAAATGGTGTGATTTTCATGATTTTGTTTTCTTCTAGTGTGTTGTTTGCCTATAAAAATGCAACAGATTTTGTACATTGATTTTGTAGCCTGCCACTTTGCTATATTCATTAATGAGTTCAATAAATTTTTTGATAGAGTTTTTGGGTTTTTCAATATATATAATCATGTCATCTGCAAATAGAGTTTTACTTCCTCCTTTCCAATTTGAATTACTTTTATTTCCTTTTTTTGCCTAATTTCTCTGGCTAAGACCTCCAGTACAATATTAAATAGCAGTGGTGAGAGTGGACAGCCTTGCATTGTTCCTGATCTAAGAGGAAATGCTTTGAATTTTTTGCCATTGACTATGGTCTTGGCTGTGAGTTTTTCATATGTGGACTTTATTATGTTGATGTATGAACCTTCTATTCCCATTTTATGGCAAGTTTTTATCATAAATAGTTGTTGGATGTTGTCAAAAGCTTTCTCTGCATTTATTGATATGATCATGGGGTTTTTCTCTTTGCTTTTGTGATATGGTGTATGACATTAATAGATTTACATATGTTGAACCATCCTTGCATCCCTGGGATGAATCCCATTTGGTCATGATGGATGATCTTTTTGATGCATTGTTGAATTGGTTTGCTAATATTTTGTTGAGAATTTTTGCATCTATGTTCATTAGAGATATTGGTCTGTAATTTTCTTTCTTGGTGACATCTCCGTTGATTTTCAGCATCATTGTAATGTTAGCCTCATAATAAATATTTGGAAGAGTTCCTTGTTATTCAATATTTTGGAAGCACTTGACAGGAATAGGTATTACTTCTTCTCTGAAGGTTTGGTAGATAGAACTCATTGGAGAAGCCATCCGGTCCTGGACTTTTATTTTTTGGGAGGCCCTTGATTACTTCTTCAATTTCTTTGCTTGTGATTGTTCTGTTCAAGTTTTTCAATTCTTTTGGGTTCAGTCTTGGTAGACTATACATTTCTAGAAATCTGTCCATGTCCTCAAGGTTGTTCATTTTGGTGGCATAGAGCTGTTCATAGTAGTCCCTTAGGATGTTCTGAATTTCTACATTATCTGTTGTAACTTATCCCTTTCCTTTATGATTCTAGTTATGAGAGTTTTCTCCATTTTATTCTTTGTGAGTCTAGCCAACGGCTTGTAAGTTTTGTTTTTTTTCAAAGAACCAACTTTTGGTTTCATTGATCTTCCCAATTGTCTTTTTGTTTTCTATTTTGTTTATTTCTGCTGGAATTTTGATTATTTCTTTTCTTCTGCTGATTTTGGCTTTAATTGTTCTTCTTTCTTTAGTTGTTTTAAATGTAAAGTTAAGTTATTTATTTGAGATTTTTCTTGTTTCTTGAGATAAGCCTGGATTGTGATGAACTTTCCCATTAGTACTGCTTTTGCTGTATCCCACGGATTCTGTTAGCTTGTGTCCTCATTCTCATTTGTCTCCAAGTATTTTTTTAAGTTCCTCTTTGATTTCCTCTTTTACCCAAGAGTCTTTCAGGAGCATATTGTTGAGTTTCCAATTGGTTTGGGGTCTTCCAGCATTTTTTTTGTGGTTGATTTCCAGTTTTAGGCCACTGTGGTCAGAGAAGATGCTTGCTATGACTTCAATATTTGTAAATTTGTTGAGAGATGTTTTGTGTTCCAGCATATGATCTATCCTTGAGATTATTCTATGAGTGCTTGAGAAGAAAGTGAAATCTGTAGTTGTTGGGTGAAGTGTTTGGCATATGTCTATTAGACCTGTCTGTTCCAGATGGTCATTTAAAGTGGCTCTTTCCCTGTTAATTTTCTGCCTGGTTGATCTGTCCATTGTTGTATGTGGTGCTGAAATCCCCCAGTATTATTGTGCTGCTGTCAATGTCTCTTTTCAGGTCTAATAATACTTGCCTGATTTACTTTGATGCTCCTTCATTTGGTGCTTATTTGTTAATAAGTGTTAGGTCTTCATGCTGGATTGATCCTTTAATCATTATATAGTGTCCATCTCTGTCTTGTTATGCTTTTTAGATGGAAGTCTGTTTTATCTGATATGAGTATAGCTGTTTTGCTGTTTTGAGGTTGCCATTTGACTGTAGGATTGTCTTCCAGCCATTGACTTTGAGTCTTTGTTTATCTTTTGGAACAAGGTGGGTGTCCTGAATGCAGCAGAAGGTAGGGTTATGCTTTTTAATCCATTCAGTCACTGCGTCATTTGACTGGTGAATTCAGTCCACTAATGTTAGTGTGATTTATTGATATATAACTTCTTAGTGTCATTTTCCAATTTGTCTTTTGTATGTTGCTCCAGATTATGACGTTCTCTTTCTCTTTTTAGGTTGGATGGGTGCAGTTATGTTTTGATTGATTTCACCTTTTGTTTTCTTTCTCTCTGGGATGTATTTTGAGGTTACCCTGAAGTTAGCATTCTCAGTTCTATGTGTACTACCTAATTTTATTTGAAAGCATATTAGTCTTCCACTCATTCTAACTATCCACATTTTTTTCACCTCTCTTCTTCTCCATTTTTAATATTTGCTGTCTCTTACTGTTTTTCTGTGTGGTTTCTTTACACTTTATAGAGCATCCTTTAATGTTTTTTTGCAAAGCTGGTTTTGTGGTGATGTACTCCTTTAGCTTTTGCTTGTCAGAAAAGGTTTTTATCATTCCTTCAGTTCTGAGTGATAATCTTGCCGGATATAGTATCCTAGGTCGAAAATCCTTTTCCTTCAGCAATTTGAATATATTATGACATTCCCTTCTGGCCTGTAGAGTTTCATTTGAGAAGTCCACTGACAGTCTTATGAGGGGTCAGCTGTATGTGATACATTTTTCTCTGGCTGCTTTTAATAGTCTTTCTTTATCTTGTATTTTTGATATTTTTATGACAGCATGCCTAGATGTATTTCTGTTTTTTTTTTTTTTTTTTTTTTTTTAATCAGGAACTCTTTGAGCTTCCTGGGTCTGGAGGCTTGCTTCGTTCTTCAAATTGGGGAAGTTCTCATTTATTATTTTTTCAAATATGGTTTCTACCCCCTCTTCTCTCTCTTCCTCTGGGACCCCTATGATGTGAATGTTGTTCCTTTTGATGTTATCCCTAGAGGTCTTGAATGCTGTCTTCAATTCTTTGAATTTTTTTTTAATCTCTTTGCTGATTTACTTGGTTGAGTTCCTCTGTCCTATCTTCCTGATCACTGATTCTATTGGAAGCTTCATTCATCCTATTGTTGGGTCCCTCTATTGAGTTCTTTAATTTAGCCATCGTGTCTCTTACCTGTTTGGTGTCTTATTTTAATTCTTCTCTATGCTTCCTGACATTCTCGTTTACTGTCTCCACTGATTTCTGGATTCCCATGAATATGTTAATCACTGTTACCCTAAATTCCTCTTCAGGTAATTTACATATGTCTGCCATATTCAGATTTTCCCCTGGGTTTTTGATTGGATCCGTCATTTCACATATATGTCTCTGTGCCTTTCCTCTATTCGGCATTCTGTTAATATTTCTGAAAGTTTGGTTTCCGTGGCATTGCCTAGGTTTGACTTACCCAGGATTAACAATTAGGCTGCATTTTTGTCTCTACCCACAAGATGGCGCTAGCCGGTAGCATCTAGGTTTGGCATTGCCTTCTCACTGTAATCCAGTGGGTAGTGTAGCTGACGGGCGGGGTTTACGGTGGGTGGATACACGGTGGGCAGTATTTCTGTTCAGTGGACCCCAGGTTCTGGCGTGAAATGTTTGTGGAATAGTTTGATTTGGCTGATTTCCACTGTGGCTGCACCCACTGCAATGTTACCATGGGCTCCAGCTCAGCTTCCAGTGGGCTGTCTCTCCTCTCACCTCCTCCCAAGTTGGCCCTCCATGGCTCCGAGTCTCATCCCCACTGGTCCCGCCTCTCGTTGCCTAAGCAGCTGGTCCCGAAATCCCTAACCTCTGCACCCCCTGTGCGTCCAGAGACTCCCAAGTTTTGTCCCAAATCCAAATCTGCGGCTTAGCTGAGAACCATGCCGGGTGTCCTGATCCACAGTTAGCAGCCAGTCTGTCTCCAGTTGAGGTACCAGCTGTTTCCTGATGTTTGTCTCAGGAAAATAAGTGAGTTTTGGGGTTTTTTTTGGTGTCTGTGGGGAGCGACCTGAAAGTGTGTCCTTTTGAGTCACCATCCAGAAGTCCATTCTCTTAGATATGTTTTAGTCTCATTTTCCCCCAAGTAGTGGTGCTTTGACTAAAAATTGAGGCTTGCTACTAGTAACGCACAAACTGGTGTAGTCCCCATTGTCTAACTTGGATATTTTTCTTAGTGCTGCTCCTTCTTTCTCCTTTCTCTCCCCCTCACTTGGGCAGTGAACTTTGGGGTTCTCTGAGATCCCTAGTGTTTATTTTCCACCCCAGAGTGGTGATTGGAAGCCTGGGGTTTGTTTCAGCTCCTGCCCAGGTCACATTTTTTTCCTTTTTTCTTTTTCCTTCTTGAGGAGTTTCCCCTTCTATCCTGGCTCCTTCCTATCAGCATTGAAACATGCTCAGGTCTCTCTAAATATAAAACAGAGTTGAAAAACCCTCCATCAGCCGCTTATTCCTATCCAGCTACTGTCTGATCTCCTGCTCATCTTCAGTCTTCTTGAAGGATTGTCTGTACCTGCTGTCTCCGCAGCCTCCCCGGTTGGCTGTAATGTGGCATCCATCCCCATCACACCTCGAAATGCATTTTAACAAAGAAAGAACCTCTGATGATATTTCCCAGCCCTCCTTGTCTTGATCTTTCAGCATCATTTGACTTCACTAATTCCTCCTTCTTGAAACAACTTTCTCTTGAGATTCATGAGTCCTCATTTATCTGACTTTCCTTGACTTCCATCACTCCTCTCTAGGCTCCTACAGTGCATCTTCTGGGGGCTTCATGTTGATGAGCCTCAGTGGTTTACCTGAAGTCCCTTCCTCTTCTAAGTCTGCACACTTCCCTGGGTGAAGCAGCAACTCTACGGCCTATGCTAGGAGCTGCATGCTAGACAGTCAGAGGGCTTTATCACCTGCTCACCTTTCCCTCCTGAACAACAGGGGGTTATCCCACTTCCTCAGACACCTCCACCTCAACATGTCTAATTCTGAACTCCATACTCTTCCTCCTCCAGCACTGCTTTTCTTCCACTGGTTTTTGGTCTTTTAGAGAATGACACCCCTACCTAGTAGCCCAAGTCAGATATCTGAAAATCATCCTTGATACCTTCTCTCATACACACTCCTCTCAGCCACAAACACTGCAATTCTATCTCCTAACCATCTTTCTTATCTGTCCCCTTCTCTCCACTCTGAGAAGACTCTAGGGCAGGCCACGAGCTTCTCTTGTCCAGATTATAGTAACAGCCTTCAAATGCTGTTCCCTACCTCTGGCTTTGTCCCAGCTCCCTGTCATTCCTTTATCCGCACTCTAGCTAGGCTGGTCTTTATTTGTCCTTCCTTTCTCCCTCCCTCCCTTCATGTCTCCCTCCCTCCCAGGCAGGAATGAAGGTGACAGGCAGAGTTATTCATCTTGGTTGCTCACCCTGTCTTCACTCCCCCAACCTTGGGTCCTGAACCTGGGTCCTTGGGATGCATGTGGACTATGTCCTATGGCCTAATCCATTAGGCCACCAGGGTGCCCTGATCTTTATTTTCTTCACTTAAGATTTTTTTTATTACAGAACTTTTGCATCAGAATTATCTTTCTAAGAGGTAAATTCAATGATTTCATTCTGTTGAAAACCCAGCACTGCCTCCCCTAACATGAGTCAGAAGGGCTGGAAGACCTGATTGGGGTTATCCCCTCCAGCCCTGCCCCTCCATCTATACTGTAGCCACCCATACTAACCTCCTAGGTGCTCTGACACCTCCAGGCCATAGCGCTTTAGCACATACCCCTTCCACTGTTCAACACACTCCCAGCTCCCACTTTACCTGGCTGGCTCCCTGATGTCCTAACAATCTGCTCTGAAACCTTGTCTCGGTTAAGTGCCCCTCCCTGTCCTTCTTTGTCACATTACTCTCCCCACATGGCTCCTACCTCACAGTGCTGTAATGGCTGCGTAATTGTTCATTCTTTCCTGATGGCAAGCTCCAGGGAAGAAAGTGCCATCGCTTCTTTGTTCATTTTTTAAATCCCCTTTGCACAGTAGATGCTGGATCATAATAAAATAGAATCAGTGTTTGGTGTGTGTGTGTGTGTGTGTGTGTGAGTGAGTGTGTGAATAAATTAGTCTCCAAGGACTCTTTTGGGGAATTCTCAGATAAACATTCAGTTGTTTATAGGAGCCAGGTGATGTTGATTCCTATAGCCAAATGTGCTCTGGGTGATGTCACACTGCACTGCTAATGAAATCAGTCATGATGGAGATTCTTACACCATGGAAATTGGCAAACATGGTCTCTCTTCTTCCCTTTACCTTTTCCCCAAATGGTTTACTAGCATACTGCTATATACACATTGTTTTGAAGGACTTTTCAGAGAGGTTAAGATTGTTCTGCAATGGCTTGGAAGTGATTCATTGTCCTAAGCACACCATTTGAGGAAAAAAACCCACAAGTAAAACTCCATACTTAGTGCTTTACATACTTGATCTTTTTAATCTTTGTGACAAAGCAGGCAAGATAGATATTATTAGCCCATTGTGCAGAAGAGGACACCAACAGTGGGATTTACCTACCCAGTTGGCAAGAATAGAGATGGAGCTGATGCCAGCTCTGACCACAGAGTCAATGATTTTTTAACCTTTTGCTCTGCTGCCTTTCACACCCAGATGCTTGGGAATTCAGTTCTCGCTCACCTTCGCTTCTCCGAAGCCGTCTCTGGGGTTTTGGGGCTGACTCTCATAGCCAACTCTTCCGTTGACTGAGAACGCCCCCGCCCCAAATAACAACCCATGGATAATCATCTTGCAAAAGACTGAGATCTTGACAGGCATTTTATTTAAGATTGAGAAGTAAAGAACAGGGTGTCAGCAACAGTGACATATTCAACTGAGACAGTGATTTTAGCTTCTTGATGGCATAATAGTGGAAATTACTTCTTACACGGAACTTTCCCACCTGGTGGGATAATTGAGGTCAATAATTATTTATATTCAGGGCTTAAGTACTCCAGGGTTTAGGGTGCCAGAAGACCATCCAGCTAGGAAACCATCTCTCCAACATCCCTGCACAATAATATTCTAACACTTGGTGGTTGTAGAGTACTTTTTATTCAGAATCTAATAATACTCATCAAAAAAGCCTGTTCATTTGCAGTGTTCCCTGAAGAGGGTGAATGGGGCAATGGAAGCTGCCCAAGCTGCTCAAGGGTTGCAGCCCAGACCTGTCATTGCTTGAAATGGCTCCTTTAGGAAAGCCCACCAGGTGTCCCTCTCACTGAATCTGTTTGTTCTTCAGCTGCATCAAGGCTCCAAGGATCTCAACTGTTCCGGCTTAACTGGCTTTCCTGGTTTACTTTCTGACACAGCCCAAATCTGTGATCAGTCTCAAGGGTTTATTCTCAAGTTCTGGTTTTTATCTGCACTTGCTCTATTCATATCCCTTGATGGTCCAACAGTCCCCACTCTTTCCTGTACAATGGATGTCTTGTATAATAATCTTGCCTAACAACCAAGGCTCCACTTCAAGAGCTAGCAATAGAGACCGCAAGTGTGAATTCTCCCTTTCACCTTTAAAGTTGTCTGTGAAAGTATCTCCTTTCTTTTGTTTTAAAAAAGTTACCCTTTAATTCTTTAATTCTTATAAACCAGACCCTGCCACTTAGTTTTATTAATTATTTTAAAACATAAATGTGATTGTCACTTTTCTGCTTGAAATTCTTCAGATGTTTCCCATTGTATCCTGACAAAAAAGCAAAATATAAACCAGTATTTCTTACCCCAGGCTGCACAGCAGAAGTTAAATAACAACCTTACCCCGGCACCTCCAGCAGACATTCAATAATATTTTAGAAAAGCTATCCAGGTGATTGTGCTTACTTCTCCTGTGGCAACTCATTCTATTCTTCCCTTTGCTCTCCTCCTTGAGTCCTCGCCTTCAATCTTCACAAGGCTGCCTCTTGCCCATGTTTCAGTTTCAGTGTCACACATAGGTAGGTATCCTATTTGTTTCCTTCCTCACACTTACCATGGTACATGTTGTTGGTCTGTTTTCTTTTTTTCACTGGTTCCTCACTGCTATACTGGAAGCTTCCTGGGGTCAGAGCCATGTCTCTAATTTACCACTGTATCTCAAAGCCAGGTAGAACATGGCATGTGGGTTCTCATTGAGGACTTGAATGTCAATAATAGCTAAGGAATTGGTTCTTATTCCATTTCTTCCTGTGGGACTTTGGTTCAAAGATTTTCTTTTTCTTCCCAAGATTTTCTCCCCCGATTGCTTTCCTTAAGTCTAAAAACATAATATTTTCCCACCCCAAATGGAACATGTATAGAAAAAGCTACTTTTTTTCTTTAGTCCTAACTTCCTTCTGCAAAGAAAGGAAATTTAGCCTGAAGAGTAGAAAGCTGGGGTCTAAAATCAGATTTCCTGGGTTCAAATTTCTGATGTTGCTTCCTATTAGATTCAAAATCTTAGGTAAATTCCTTCGCCTTCTTAGACCTCATTTTTCTTATCCATCAAATAGGATAACAAGATTTTCTTCAAAGACTAGCTATGAGGATTAAGAGTGGGCTGACCAGATTTCCTTGAGACAAAAATGGGACATAGGGATGGCGAAAATGGGATGAGGTTATGTACTGGTGACTAAGGGGAGGGGAGGAGGTGGAGCAACCCAAGCAGGAGTAGAGAAGCCAGACCGGCAACAGGTAAGTACTATGAGATGCCCATTGGTGATCACATAGTTAGAGGAGCAGTCTAGAAGACTTCATACAAACAGCCAGGACCCTGCAGGGCATATTGGCACCTTAAATTGAAAACTATATTTGGTGCTCTTATAAGCCCTGCTCTAAATGTCCTGCCTAAACACATCCCACTTTAACCATCCCAGTGTGAAAAATGCCCTATGACTGACCCAATGCCAGAAATGTCCAATAATGCCCACGGTCCCAAAGACACACCCCACAGTGCCAGAAATAACCCCTGTAGTACTTATCTGTGGCTCCACCTCTCTGTGGTGTTCTGCTCCCTTTGAAGAAACTGGCACATGGGGTGGGAGGGATCCTCTTCCTGAGAGACTTTTTTTCGTCACTGTGGTCAGGAACAACAGTAGCAGCCACAGCTGAAAGCAGTCAGTGCTGGCAAGGGCCGTCTTTAACATGGGACAAAAGGGGCAGCTGCTTTGGGGGCCCCTCAACAGACTGGACCCAGGACAACTCAACTACCCCTTTTGCCCTATGTTAAAGATGGCCCAGGTTTATTAAAAATGGGACAAAATTGACATTTATGTTAAAACAATGGGATGATCAGAGAGGACATATGAAAATATGGTATTGTCCTCTTTAAAATGGTAAGTATAGTCAGTCTAATTAAGGGAAGAATTACATGTAATGCTGCCTGGATTTCAGTAAGCCCTCTGTAAATATCAACCATTATTATTAAAATGCTGGATTCCTTAGAGTCATCTCTTTGATTGTTTCTATCATCTTTGACTTTCTAGGAGCCTTCATACCATTATAAATTATTCCATGCCTTGAAGTATGTTCTAATTCTTACTTCATTTGATCTGACTAAGGTCTGAAATTCTTGACTATCTTTTCTTTCTTTCCCTCTTTTCTACTTATCATTCTCTTCCCAACTTTATGGCTGCCTATTCCCCAAGTCTCCTTCACTGGTTCCTTCTCATAATTTTATTCCAGGGCTTTGTCTTTAGCCCTCTTGACTTTCCATTCTCCCTGGGCAATTTCATCTGCTTTCATAGTTTACAAATAACTTTGCTGAGGAAAACTCAAATCATTGTCTTTACTCTAGACCTCTTGAGTAACAGACCAGTAATGATAAGTATCCCTGAGATTCCTCCAACTGGATATCTTACATGGCATCAGATCCACATATCTAAGCCAAACATATTAACTTCTCAACAAAATCTTCTCCTTCAATCTCTATTTCAATTACTTACATATCTACTCTAAAATGCTTGCTATCTGCACCACAAAGCAAATCCTTTCACTGTTAAACAAATGGCTGCATTCCTTGCTGGAGCAAAGAAACAATAGTTAAAGGCTGATTAGATTCTTCCCCCACCCCAATTTAGTTTTGTACACTGGAAAGAGGCTTTAGAATTAGACATGAAATTGGATCTTAGCTCTAACTTTAGCTATGCCACTTAAAACAAGGATGATCAGTGCCTACTTCTTAAGATTGTTAGGATGATAGAATAGAATGAGAATATAAAGCACTCGGTACATAGTGGTAGCTTCATATTTTATTACCTCCGATTTGCTTGCAACTTGCTCCGTAGACTTACAGATTGATTCTGATTCCATGATTTTCTCACTGGCCAGGTTCAGTGGATGCTGGAGTTGTTAGGACCAAAAATACGTAGATACTGTCTATTTGATGACTTTGTGAACATAACCTCCCTAAAGGTCAACCATCAAGGTAAGATGCCTCCAATGGCACAGGGTTAAAGATCTAGTTTTCCAGGGGACTAGTTGGTATGCTTTCCTACATATAAAGTTACATGGTAATACCTTTGCCTGCTGCCTTCTAAAAATATTCCTTAAAACTCTTTTTCTTTTAACTTTCTCTGTCAAATGAAAATGAACTCAATCCAGGCTATCAGTATCAACTGTCAGATGAGAACAGTGAAGTTCGATGGTAAGGATTGGAACTCGGAGAATGGAGAAATAGCCACAGGAACTCTGTATAAAAGACTGTAAACTGGATGGAAATTTTGTGAAATACAAAGTTTTAGTGAGATGATTGCAATCTGTATTTTTTCATAATCCTTGAGGGAGTGGAGTCCCAAATATTTTCAGGTTCTGTTTGAGTTCAGTGCAGTAGGAATTTGAATACGAAGCTAAGTGAAATTCCAATGAGTAGAAAGTAACAGAGTCATTGCCAATGGGGAAAGTGTAGGTTGGCATAGGTTCTAGTGAATCAAGTGCCAAAGTAAAAATGAGCCAGACAGAGTTAGAGACCCAAGAAGATTTTATTCAAGATTATTGCAATAAGGAAGAGAGATTGAGCTCAACTGTGTTAAAACAAAATCCAGGGAATTTTTTAGTGCTGGGGTGAGCTAATGGAGGAGTACTTATGATGTTAGAGGGGAGCTTGGTCAGTGTGAATAGGCCATCAGTGTTTGCTGATTGTTATTTAAGGGAGTTAGGCTCCCACCTCCCACAAAGATCAGAGAGGGGCATTATCTTGATGGAATCATTTTAAAGGGATGAGTCTTAGGTCCTTGAGAGAGACTTTCCTTGGTTGTAGAGTGGCAAGAGATTGAAAGAATATTTACATCTTAAAGGCAGAGAAATAATTTACTATTACAAGGTTTCTAAAGTAAATGCTCTAAGAAAAGGGCATTCAGGTTGCTTAGTGAGGAAGAAGCCAGCTTCAAGCTTAGTTTACTGAGGGAAATGTTGCAGTCAACCTGGTCAAAAACCAAACGCCACTTGGGAAATTTCAAGTTGGGTTGTTTGGATACATTAATTTTCAGATTATTTCAGTGTTGTTTTTTAATATGATACTCCAAGATTCTATGCCACTTTCCTTCATTATTGGAGGCTCTTTAAAAATAAAAGACTCAAGCAGCAAAATATGAGAATTTTACTAAAAGTCTTCTTTCTATTCTTCTACTGAGTTGGTAAAATCTTAAAATAAGGTCTTTCTTTTCGGAAACTATTTTCTGCTTTATAAAGACATCCATTTAAATTCAGCCGTTTTTGGTTTCCCAGGACTAATCTTTATGATGGGTAGTTTAGGATTTAGAGTGTTATGACCGAAGTGTTTAAAGCAGTGACTTTGCAATTTGTAAGCGATGTTGGCCACACTTATAACCTCAGTTACCTAATCTATAAAATGGGAGTGAGTCTATTTACCTCTTAGGGTGCTATTAAAATCTTAGTACAGTACCTACCAGATAGTTGTGCAAATGAGTGGTTGGTATTAATATGCTCTGAAGTTACTATGGGACTTTTAAAAAGAATTTTAATATAAAAATTAAAAATGGTAAGTGCTATTTCAGGTTTATTATCTACTTTATGCAAAGTAATATACTTTACATTATTTTTGTTCAGTTATGATTGGCTTGTATGACTAGAACAATTATTCAGAGACCAGTTATTATAGCTGGCATTATCCAAATTTTATTTCTCTTTCAGCTTAATGAAATTTTATCAGGCGGGGAGTGTAATAAAAATACAAGCTAGGACCAATCAGTACTGTTACTTGTTATCAAGGTTTAGGGTTGACTGTTCTAAGGAAAACAGTGAAAGTCAGCTCTTCCTATTTCTGAGCCTGGGGAACTCTTTTGCCCCATAGTCCTAGGCTTAGATGAGGTGAAGGCATAGTGAGGTATTCTTAGCCTCTCTCCCTAGTCAGTCCAGGATCTTAAGATTCTGGGTGAGAGTAGATACAAAAAGACCTGTAATGAGAACAGAATCCTTTTTTCAAAGACTTAGAACAGGTTAGTCTCAGCTGTCCTTTCTGACTCCTTTATATTCTTACTCACTTTGTTTGTTTATGAGGGCCAAGGGTGAGTGGGGGAGGCAGCTTCCGGACTGTCTGCCCAGGGGTTAGGAGAGAAGGGAGATAGAAGTGATCCAGAGGAGATCTAGGAAAGAGGCTCTTTCACATGGAGACTTAACCCCTTTGGTTTAACTATACAAATTTCTACTGACCACTGTGGTCCAGTTTGGGGCCCTTTAGGTTGGATCAGAACTCCTCCTTGCTGATATGTGTGTTATAGGTGGTGCGTGTGTGTGCGTGGTATGGGGAAGGGTGCCTGGTTTTTCCCTAGAGCCCTCACACCCTGTGTGGGATCATAATACTAGATGATTTCAGATGGTCAAGGGACCATTTAGTTACATTGTGAGGGCACACTCTGTGGCTCAGGTGGCTGAGGTGAATAAGGTGCAGAACATGTAAAGCCCAAGGACCCAGATAAGACACCTGGGGCCAGGGCAGGGGAGAGATTTCATCATAAGAAAGTTGCTTACTTTTGGATTCTTGCAACCCTTCTGATTAGGTCAAGAAAAAAGAGGACTCACTTTGGTACCAGGATATATTTTTATCCCTAACATCAGATCACACATATTTTGCTGTGAACACTTTGTAGAGATTAAGTGAAGTAGAAATTGGGCTTAAAGGGGAAAAAAAGAATCACACAGTGCTGGAAGGGTAAAGAATGCAAGAATTCAGACATTCTGTGGAGGATTACGTTCTCTCCGTTAAGAGGTGCATAAAAAGATGCAAACTGAGATCCATAAGGGGAGTCAACAGGAGCCATGTTTGTTTTCCCCACCCCCTGTGATAAGTTTTTGTGGAGGGGCCACTGCTAGGTCCCAGCTCCCCTCTCTTTGCCCTGAGATGGCAGGGCAGTACAGGGGCACAGAAGGAGCACGTCACGTCTCGTCTCGTCTACTTATTCCCAGAATTATCATCATTATAACAGTTGGCATCTTCCTCCTCCTCATCTTCATCATCAGTGTCGTCGTCGTACAAGTCGTCATAAAGCAAATCTGAGCTGTTGTCATCGGAAGGCACTTTAGTTTTGATGCAGTATTCTGCCTGGGTTGTGGGGACCTTCACTCCATCCTTTTCTGCTTCGGCTTTAGTGGCTGAAACCTGTTTTCTAATTATTTCAGTGTGTTCTTTGTCTTATCCTTTTCTGTCCCTCCATTTCCTGAACATAACCAAAGCATCCACATTGGCTGGGGAAAAGGTGTTGGGCTCATTAAACAAAGACATTACACCTAACAGGGTAGTCCTGACATTTGGGGTAGGATTCCACCTTTCAGATTCACCTTCTCCACTCTTGAGTCATCTACAGGCAGGTGAAGAATTGAAATCCATGTATCTCCATTCATAAATGTTGAGATCCATTTTTGTCAACAATCTGAAGGTAGATGGTGAATATGGATAATAAATAGGAAATTTAATATGTGTCTTGAAGAAGCTACCTTAATAGAGGGTGTAGAGGTTGGACTCATCCACTAGGGTGATCCGGAAGCCCTCCTGCAGGGATTTCAGTTCCACCATCAAGGCCTTCTGTGAGCTGGTCATCTGTTGCTGGGCCATTGAGGCTGAGGCACATCCCAGGGCCCCAGTCCTCAAGCACTAGCAAAGATGAATCAGTTGCACCCTGCCTTGCCCTGGTCTCAGGGTGCACTGGGTCATTGAGACCCTGTCTTCACATACTCAGCAGGTGGAACCAGGCCCTAGACAGCCTGTTTGGATCCTCCTCTCACACAGCTCAGGCCGGGCCCTTCTCCTCACACTCCGGCTGGGTTGTGGAGGGGTTGAGGGAGTTAGGAGAATTCGTTTTTCCATCTATGTTCATTAGAGATATTGGCCTGTAATTTTCTTTCTTGGTGACGTCTCTGTTAGCTTTTGGTATCAGTGTGATGTTAGTCTCATAGAAAGTATTTGGAAGTGTTCCCTCTTCTCCAATATTTGGAAGAGTTTGAGAATAATTGGTATTATTTACTCTCTGAGGGTTTGGTAAAACTCATTAGAAAAGCCCTCTGGTCCTGGGATTTTATTTTTTCGGGAGACTTTTGATTACCTCTTCAGTTTCCTTGCTTGTGATTGTTCTGGTTAGGTTTTCCAACTCTACCAGGTTCAGTCTTGGTCGACTGTATTTTTCTAAAAACTGTCCATGTTCCTGAGGTTGTCCACTTTGTTGGCATAGAGTTGTTCATAGTAGTCCCTTATGATATTTTGTACTTCTGTGGTATCTATTGTAACTTCTTCCCTTTCATATCTGATTCTAGTTATGAGAGTTTTCTCTTTTTTTGTGACTCTAGCAAATGGTTTGTCAATTTTATTTTTTCAAAGAACCAACTTTTGGTTTCATTGATCTTCTGGATTGTTATTTTGTTTTCTATTTAATCTGTTACTGCTCAAATTTTTACTGTCTCCTTTCTTCTACTAATTTTTAGCTTTAATTGTTCTTTCTCTAGTTGTTTAAGTTTAGGGTTAAATTGTTATTTGTGATTTTTTTTGTTTCTTGAGGTGGACTGGATTGCAATGAACTTCCCTCTTAGTACTGCTTTTGCTGCATCTGATAGATTCTGGTAGCTCCCATAGATTCATGTCTTCATTCTCATTTGTCTCTAAGTATTTTTTAAAGTTCCTCTTTGATTTTCTGTTTTACCCAAGACATTCAGAAGCATATTGCTTAGTCTCCAATTAATTTGGGATCTTCCAGCTTTCGTTTTGCCATTGATTTCTAATTTTAAGCCATTGTGGTCATATAAGATGCTTATTATGATTACAATCTTATAAAAGTGTTGAGGCATGTTTTGTGTCCCAACATCTGATCTATACTTGAGAATGTTCCATGTGCACTAGAGAAGAAAATGAAATCTTTAGTTGTTGGATAAAGTGTTCAGTATATGTCTATTAGACCTAACTGTTCCAAATGGTCATTCAAAGCAGTTGTTTCCTTGTTAATTTTGTGCCTGTTTGATTTGTCCATTCTGATAAGTGGGGTATTGAAGTTTTCCACTATTATTATGTTGCTGTTGATGTCTCTTGTCAGTTTTAATAACACTTGCTTAATATATTTTTATGCTCCTGAATTTAGTGCAGATATGTTAATAAGCCTTATGTCTTGTTGCTGGATTGACCCCCTTATTCATTACTTAATATCCACCTTTTTTGTTATGTCTTTCGTTATGCTTTTTTTGGGATTCTGTTTTATCTAAGTATGGCTGTTCCTGCTTTCTTTCTTTTTTTCTTTTTTGGGGGGTTTGCCTTTAGACTATAGTATTGTCTTCCAGCCATGACTTTGAGCCTTTATTTTTTGAAAGAAGTCGAGTTTCCTGAATGCAGCAGAAGGTTGGGTTATACCTTTTAATTTATTTGGCCACTCTGTGTTGTTTGATTGGTGAGTTCAGTCCATTAACATTTAAGTTATTGATATGTAGCTATTTATTGCCATTTAGTAATTTGTCTTCTCTGTGTTCTAGATAGTGCTTTTGCTTTTCTCTTTCTCTTCTTAGGTGTATTGGGTGCAGTTATGTTTTGATTGGTTTTCTTTTTTGTTTTCTTCTTTACTTTTTCCCTGGAGATGTATTTTGAGGTTAATATTAAGTATTCTATGTTTTATTTCCTATTTTTATTTGAAAGAATATTAGTCTTCCACTCATTCTAACCATCCATATTTTTATTCTCTTATCCTCCTTCCTATTTTCTATATTTTGCTGTTTTACTGCGGGGTTTCTTTACAACTTATAGAGCATATTTTAATGTTTTTTTTTTTTTTTGTAGAGCCGGTCTTGTGGTGATGAATTCTTTTAACTTTTGCTTATCTGTAAGGCTTTTTACTATTTATTCAGTTCTAAATTGTAATCTAAATTGTATCCTAAGGGGTATAGCATCCTAGGTTGACAATTCTTTTCTTTCAGCACTTTGAATATGTCATATCATTCCATTCTGACCTGTAGCATTTCTGTTGAGAAATCTGCTGACAGTCTTATGGGGATTTCTTTGTATGTGACTTGTTTTTCTCTAGCTTGTTTTAAGATTCTGTCTTTGTCTTGTATTTTTGACATTTTGATGACAATATGTCTTAGTATAGGTCTATTTGGGTTTATTTTATTTGGCACTCTTTGAGCTTCCTGAGTCTGGAGGCTTGCTTCATTCCGCAGGTTAGGGAAATTATCAGCTATTAATTCTTCAAATATAGTTTCTGTTCCCTTTTCTCACTCTTCTCCTTCTGGTACCCCTATGATGTGAATGTTGTTCCTTTTGATGTATTCCCATATGTCTTGAATATTGTCTTCATTTTTTAAATTGTTTTTTCTCTTTGCTGCTTTGCTTGAGTACATTCCTCTGTCCTATCTTCTAGCTCACTGATTATATTGGTGTCTTCATCTATTCTGTTCTTGAATCCTTCTGTTGAGTTCTTTAGTTCAGCTATCATGTCTTCATTTCTTTAATGTCTTACTTCATTCCTCTCTCTCTTTTTTGATCCTCTCTTTTTCTTCCTCTATTGTTTTATTGATTTCTATGAGTATGTTTATCACTGTTGCCCTAAATTCATCCTCAGGTTGTTTGCACATGTCTGCTGTGTTCGGATTGTTCCCTGTGGTTTTAATTGGATCCATCATTTTGTGCACATTTCTCTGTGTCTTCACTTTGTTTGGCTTTCTGTTTATGTTTCTGTGGGATACTTTTTCCTACAGTGATGGCCTTGTGTAGGGTATTGACTTGCACCAAATAAGTCTGGATCTTGGTTTGAGCACTCGGAATTCTTGAGGTTTGTGGCATCACGACTGTTGGACTTGTTGAAATTCTTAAGTGGACCCTGAGTTAGGCCTGAGAGTTCAGTCTATGGTATTGGAATTTGTGTGGAAGCTTCAGCCTTCCCCCAGTGTCCCTGGTCTGAAAGGTAATGATCACCTTGTCATTGGCCCACTAATCAGCAATAAAGTTGCAGTTCAACCCACACCCACAGGGTTGTGCTAGTGGGTAGCTTTGATGGTTCCTCCCTTCTGGGAGACTCTCTTCTTCCTTAAGCCTAGGACGGGATTTCCTATGGGTGGGTCCTGAGGCTCCATTGCAATATGGTGGGATGGGGTGGGGGTGTTGAATTCTCCTAGTTGCCTTCTAGTTATGATGGCAACTGTGTAATTTTCTTAAGGGGTGCCTGCTCAGTTCCACCAGGTCACTGGTCCTCCTTTACCCTGTGCTATGATCTTCTCCCTCAACTCTGTGTCCTGGTCCCACTGGGTAGGCTCTCTGCTATCAGAATGACTCTCTGGGAGGCCTGGCTCTTCCTTAGTCTCTACTCCCTCTGCCATGACCTGAATCCTGAATCCATGGTGTAGCTCTGAACCCCAACGTTTTTCCTACCCTTTATGGCGGTGATTGATGCTGCAGTCTCTGTAATCTCTGGTCTTGCATTTCCCTCAGCATTTGTGTCTGGAAAATTACTAAATTCCTAGTTGCTCTGTGAGGAGGAGGTGAGACATGTTCCTCCCAGCTTGCCATCTTGACCCCATTCATAGTATGATGTTTTAACTCTTTAAGCCTTGCCTTATCTTCATTAAAAAAATTAAACAAATCAATTTAAAGAAAAATGTTAATAATAGTATTTTAGGTTACCACAAAGATGATGATGTATCTTGCACCCCACAAGGTAGATTCCCACCATTTTGGATGTAAGAAATGATAAGATGAAAGTGTGGAGTTTTCAGTATTTTTCATATCTTTGCTTTTGTTTTCACCACTCTTATCTCAGGTGGTCAAAATCTGACTGCTAGAGGGAGGTATGTGATGAAAAAGGGGCAGTTATTTCTGTAGAACTGTTCAAAATTAATAGACTCAACTTTTCTCTAGAAAATGCAAGATTTTCCGAGATCATCAGCCCCTGCCACATAACTACTGGAAAAAGCTAATCAGGTGAAGGACATTATATGAAGCACTTAGGGATGTTTGTTGGGATATTTCCTGGGGCACCTTTTCACTGGGTTTTTGGAGTAGAATTTCTTGGTCATGCTTTAGAGCTTCTTGACTTTTTAGCAAAGTAAAAGTAGGGATATTGACTGGATTTATGTAACTATGTTCTCCTTTTTTCCTTCAGCTCTGAAAATTCTGTATAGTTCAAGTACATATGGCTCTTAGAGAAAATTGGAGACTGCATAATAGGGTGTTCTGAGAATTTACAAATCAGGGTAGCTATGGGCAGTTTGTGTGTGTGTGTGTGTGTGTGTGTGTGTGTGTGTGTGTGTGTGTGTGTGTGAGAGAGAGAGAGAGAGAGAGAGAGAGAGAGAGAGAGAGAGAGAGAGAGAGAGAGAGAGAACCAAAAGAGAATTCTAGTCCTTAAAGTCTAATGGGGCCCTGCTCTCAGTATACTCACTGGTAGAATTTGCAGCGGAGGACTTTCCCAAAAAAACTTAGAAATCCTTGGACTTTTGATGAGATATTATTATTTAGTGCAGGTTTTTGGATTACACATCTACTGAAGAACTGCAAATGTTTCTTTGGGCTCATGGTGTTTTCTACATTCCTGACCCATTATGAGCAGATCAGACCTTGTTTGGAACACTACTTTTTCAGAAAAAGGGTTAAATTAGGGAGGGCCAGAAATCCTTGGAAAAATGGTGAAACAGGCAGAGTACTTGTCTTTGGTTTACCCAGCCTCTGGGCCCATTGCCTATAATAGAAAAAATCCATTCCTGAAATCATTCTCACCAGGTACTCACTCCTAGGATACTCCCTTTCTAAGGATTGTTTTATTTTAAGAGTATGGATCCCTAGGAAAAGCAGTGAAGTTAATTGTATTAAAAGAACTAAAATTTGTTTAGACAGGATTGCACTTGGGACAGAAGGTGGGACTAGCTTAAGGTAAGGGAGATTTTTCAGTCCCTAAATCCTCTACTCCAGCCAAAGGAACGTGAACCTGGGAAGGGGTACTACCTCTCCTGACACCAGAACCTGACTCTGTCTGCTCCTGTATTACCTCTGGCGTGACTCTCATGGGACACATCACTCTGTTCCAGTTTCCCGGGATGGAAAGTCACAGAAATAATGATTTAGAAAAACATTGAACATGAGTTCTGCTTGAAGCCAATTTAACCAGCTATAAAATAATGTGAATGCTTGTGCATTATTTGTGGGTGGTTCCCTTGAGACATTGTCCAAATAGTTTCTGTGGTATTTTTGTATATTTAAAATATGAAATATGTTCAGAGGGAGTGCCATGGTAACCACACAGAAAAGCCCAAGAAAAAGCAACTCACTCCTGTGGCTTAACTGTGAAATTTGTTTTGTACAGGGTACTGCCTGCTTGAATGTTTCTATTAAAATGAATCACAATTAATTCAGTTGAATCTGACCAGCAAGTATGGGTAGATCAGGTAAATAATATTTCTCTTGCAGAGTGTATCAAAATGATTCCAGAGGAAAAGTCTCCAAAGGTCAGTTGCCATGTAAATGAGAGACCGAGGCACTGACCTCTGTGCTGGGAGGATGTTACTGATCTCTAGTTGATGGAAAAGTGCTAATTTTTCAAGTGGCAATATTGCCTCCTTAGTAACCGTCCTAAGAAGACGATGTCAGTTCTCAGAGTTACTGGGTTATCGTCCTCGTTTAACTCTGCTGGAAAGGCCGAGTCACTGCAGAGCCCAAGACTCTTGTCTCCTGCTTGACAGCACACATGGGATCTGTTAGCCATGGCCGCATCAGTGAGTGGGTGCGGGCGACTGTCATTAGCCAGCCAGTGTGTCACAGTGCCCATGAAGCAGTTGTTTTGGGCCCAAATGCAGGGCGTTCACCTGACAGCATGCGGGGAGCCAATTAAAGAGCCATCTTTTAGGGATGTCAGTCCCTGGGGATGCCAGGGTTCCCCGGGCCGGCTGGGGATGTGCTTTATCATGTCCAACGAGGTGGCCAGGCTGTCACTGGACTGCTCCCTTTCTGGCCGAGTCGGCTATTTCTTCCCTAATTAAATGCTTGCAGTTTTCCTCCCTAGCGGAAGGAAAGAAGTTTCTTGACACCCCGAAAGGTCTGTGTTACTACTGTCCCCACTAAAGACTGGAGGAAACTCTTTTTGTTTCTGGAGTTGTTAACAACGAACCACTCTATAATGCCATAATTTCTTTCTTCTATACCTAGTTTTTGACTCTTTCTAGCCGTGTGGATCAGCCTGTCACATTCTTCCCATAAAATGCAGAGGAGGCTAGAATTTTGAAATTTCACTGGCTCCTTAGGTCAATGGGAAGGGAGCCATCTACTCCCTTCAGACGGTGATCTGAAACCAGGCAGGATTAAAACTGTAAATTCTCTCTCCCCCACCCTCCCCTTTCTCTCTCTCTCTCCCCACTTCTCCTCTCCCCCTCCCTAGTGAAAATGAGTGAACAGAGGTGGTTCCCGGTAGGGGTGTACATGCAGCCAAAAGGAGAGAACACTAACTCAAGCAGCAGTGAGAACCAAGGTTGTCCAGTTTAGGGAGCAGACGTACGTTTCATTAAATACATCGGGAATGATTTCCAACAAGATTTTGAGATTGGCAAATTTATTCCCTAAGTTCCTTGGCTCCCCTTTCTAGATCTGCTTCCCGCATTAATGTGGTCCTGGCCCACCCTGTCTCCCACCTGCGCCTTTTCCTGGTCCTCACTTGTGGTCACACTTTCATTCAGATCATGTCATCAGGCTTGCAGTCAAGCCCAGCTGTCCTGTCAGACCTCATTAGCTACTCGCTTATTGTTAATTGAATAAATTACTCTTGTTGCAATATCCAGTCTGGGTGGGAAAGCTGATCTTTATACAATTTAGTAGGGATGCCATTGTGTTATTTCATGGAAATAAGACACAACGAGAACCCAGGTTTGGGGGAAAACCCACCACGGCTTTTTAGCACTCCTCAATACCTTCTGAAGAGGAGAGCGTGTTCTGTTCTCATGAAGGACTGTGTCATTTACAACAAGACTCTTATTTCCTTAAGTCTTAGTTCAGGCTGCAGAAGGAAGACTAGAAGCTTTTAGAGGTGGTTTCTTGATATATTGAGTTCCTTTCCAAACTTTGGTTCAGGCTGGTAGAAGCTTTTTGCCACAGACAGTAAGTCCTTTTCAGTTTCCTCTACACTTTAATCAGGTGGTTTGGATAAGGATCAACCTGAAGAATTTGGCCTCTGGCTCTCCTGCCACGACATGCAGCCCATTATTTATACTTGTTCACTCCCCAGCCCATCCCTACTCCCACCTGTCCCCCATCCCCATTTCATTCCATGCCTTACAGCTTGCCAAACTCATAGTTTTAAACTCCAGTTCTAATCTGATCACATCTCTAGCTCTGTGTCCAAATTGAGTGCAGACACCTCTCTCTGGCCTCCCAGACGCCCTGTGGCAATAGTGTTGACACCTGTCACTCATGCTGCATTTGCTGTGTGACACACATCAGTCTAAGCACTTTACACATATTACCCATCTCATTCTCACAACCCTATGAGGAAGGCACTATTATTGTCCCTATTTTATAGTGAAAAAACTGAGCAACATAAAAGCTACTTCCTGTTACAAAGTTAGTAAGAGGCAGAGTGGGAATTTGAATCCAAGCAGTGTGACCCTGGGCATGCATATCCTTTGTTTTATTCTTTTTAAAGGAAAGGTGCAGGCAGGAATGAAAGCAAATAGGCATGCAGGCAGGAAGAGAGAGGAGGAAGAAGCTTATTAATTTTATTCTTATTTAGTTGTTCACATTGATTGCTTCCCCCTAGGACTGGAACTCAAACCCAGGGGTATGTGACTTGCTCCTTTGGAGTAGAGTGACCTAACCACCGCTCCACTAGGGCGTGCCCATGTATGCCCTTTAAAACCACAGTTCCTGCTTTTCTGCAGTGGTCCCACAATATTCTCCATCTACCTTTTCCTGGAGTTGCTCTTTCTGTATTCCAAGGAAAGGACTGGTTCATTGTTTCCAAAACACCTCCCTTGCTCCCTGGGATTTTTCATTGCTTCTCTTTACTCACCACACTCTCTCCAGTTCTGCTGGTTGAATATCCCAAATGTTAGCTGTTCCATGAAGCCTAAAGAAGCTTCTCCCTTCCTTGAATCCTGAAGACACTGTGGTAGTTGCTTCTTAGGAAATACTGTTTCAGTTAGAGAGCCATTTGCACCTAGAGAGGAAGGACTATACTTTAATCATCTCAGTGTGCCCAGTGGACTTGTGGTCTTTCAGAGGATACTTTTTGTATTTATAAACATGTATGAAGACAATCTTGAGCTGTGTATTTTTGTGACTAGCAACCCAATCCTGGGTGATTATATTTCTTACGTATGTGACATGTTCTTTGTCTTTCCACATGCCAGTGCATATGAGTCACCTTATTTCTCGGGACTGGACAGTCTGCTGGTTTGACCTTCACTTAAAGAAACAGCCAGAGGTAGATGTCCTGAATTCCCTTTATCACCATTCCCTTGGTCACAGGTTCGGCTGTTGTCCTGAGGTCTGGTAGTAGGCACAGGTGACCGAGGTGCTGTAGCTGGGAGTGTCACACCATAGGGCTGTAACCCAACAACCAAAGGGCAGGCTATTGAGGTGTCAGTTCTGCCCAGTCCCTGGACAGTCAAACAGAGAGCTGGGGTGACTGTGCTGGTTGTGAAGCTGATGCTGAGAAGGATCATTAAATAAAATGACTGGAAGTGATCAAGAGCAGTGATTCCAACTCTTGGCACTACTGAGGACCCTGTGAATTTATTTTTCTTGAAAATCTCTTTTCTCTGTAAAACTGTAGCTTTTAAGAACATTTAATTTGTTCCCTAATCTTTTATTAATTAAAAAATCTATGTCACTGCCAACCATAGCAAACTCTATTACTTCAGGGAGTTGGGATAGCTATGGTTAAAGGCACTTTAATTAGACAATGTGGGTTTATTGAGAAGAATGTGCTATTTTTGTCAAGTTTTAAGATACAATTAAATAGCTCTAATTCCTCACTGAAAGACTACTGGTCTTTCACCACAGAGGGAGAGCTTGCCAGTTTTAGAAGTCAGTCCCAAGTCAAAATAAAAGGGACTTCTTTTCTGTGTTCTTGCTGCAACGAGGTCCATGCCTTATCTGTCTAAAGCCATCGCTGTTGCAGAGTTCATTTGACAGCTGTTCTGTGACCTGTTCAGGTCCCCTGCAGTGCATTAACATGAATTAAGGCCTAAGAACATTCAAGAAGGGACCTTACTGGAATTCTGCACACCCCTCCTCTTTTATTTTAAGCACCTTATCTCTGGTGTTGCAAATAACTTTTTTTTTTTTTTTAAGGAAAGCTGCAGGCAGGAATGAAAGCAAGCAGAGGCAGGCAGGCAGGCAAGAAGGGAGAGGAGGAAGAGTCATTTATTATTATTATTTAGTTGTTCAATTTTGCTTATTCTTGTCTGTCCTGGGATGCAAACTCAGGTCCTTGGGATATATGTGGACTGTACCCAACCTCTACTCCACCAGGGTGCACCCCAAATAACTTCATGTAGGGAGCATTTTGTGTATCCAGCTCTGTGAAAAGGAAGGTGATGAATTGTGTTAAAGTTCTTCTATGGCACCGAAATACACAGTAGTGACTTAATATTTTATTTTCGAATGAAAGAGAAACTTTTTTGTTAGCACAAGTGATTGATAGACTAATGGGATAGCAAATGTTGTCAGTGTTATTGCGTTGGGTGCCCTGGGTTATGCCAGGGCTGGGAGAAAGGAATATCTGAAAGAAACTTGCGCCTGTGAAACCTTTTGTCAGCTGAAGTGGCATAAAACAAGCAATTACATCAATTTATCTGGTAAAATTGTTTGAGCATTCTCAGATCCCCAGAATAAAACCTATGAAATCATACCTAATAACAAAACATAAAATAATTCTTGCACATGCTAAAAACATGAATGAAGCGATAAATGCATGGCCTGTGGAAGTTCCCAGTAAGGAGGGTGGCTCCTGCAGTCAGGGGAGGGGCCCGGGGCTGCTGCAAAGGAGATGCTGAACACTGAGCTTTTTGTCTGTCTTTCATCGTGAAAACAGAGATCCTCTCACGGTTAGGTAAAGCAGGTGCTAAAGGTCTTTCGTGAAAGACAGGCGATGTAACTAAAACTGTGTAATAGGGGGTGGATACCTGCAACCTGACATAAGAATTGCTGCTGTGGGAAAATTGAGAGGATCTGAGGAGGCTTGAAGAGAATGGATAAGTCATAGGTAAGAAGATAATTGAGAATTTCCATGCTCATTTTAGGAAAACAAACTGTGAAACCGTTGACCTGAGCCATGGGGTTAGTGGGGCTGTGACACATGTTGGGGAGACAGGTGGGTGCTCTCTCCAAGGGAGTGAGTGAGGGAAGAGAGGTTTTCCCTCAGAATGTTCTTTACTCCGTACTAACTTGGTATTTGGGAGAGGAAACCACACATGTATATTGAGTTTTGTGGGTTACAAAATAAATTTTGGCGTGCCCTGCTGTTATAGTGGTTGAGTCCTCAGCCTCTGACTGGCACAGTCCACATACATCCCATGGACCTGGGCTCATGTGCTGGGGCTGGGAAGAACCACCAAGATGAACAACTAAATAAAACAGATGTTTCTTTCTCCTCTCTTCCTGCCTACCTGCCTACTTCCCTTCATTCCTGCCTGCATGTTTCCTTTAAAAAAAGAAAAAGTTTTAGGTGAGATCTCAGAAAAGTCAAACAGTTTCAGGAGAGAAGGCATTGCTGTAACAATACTGGTAATTATGAACATATGCTCTATATTTCCCTCTGCTTCCTCTTGTCTCCTGGGAGAAAATGTCCCTGAACTGGTCATGTGTGAGTAGGTGAAGATGCTACTCTGAGTGTCACAATGTGTTTCCTTTTCTGGGCAGGTTTCTAGATGGAGGGCACATATAGTTTCCCCCTGTGAAGAGATGGGTGATCAGTTGACACTTGAGAATGGCAGGCAGCCTCCAGGCTGGTGTCTTGTGAAAGGCTGGTGGAGGACTGAGGTGCAAATAATGGTGTCTTTCGACTGAAGGTTGCAGGCAGGGATCCATAAGATTTTGGGTAGGGGTGGTGATCAAGCATTAGGAATCTTTATGAAAGTTTTGGAATTCTTCCCGGGGGAAAGATGCATAGATCTATGAACACACACATACACAATGACATATATAATTTAATTAAAAATTGTAATGTAAAATATCCCTTCTAGATTTATGTGTTAGTCTTCGTTTTCAGAGGGCATAAATGCTTTGTAATAATCCCCATTTAGTTAAAATCAATAATTTCTTTTTCCATTGAAACAGTCTTTATTTTTCAGATCATTTTTAGGTTCACAGTAAAATTGAGCCCCCCACATGCATTCCCTCTGCCACTGAAATCCCCCACCAGAATGGTATATTGTTTCAATCTATGAACTTACTTTAACACATTATTGCCCAAATCCGTAGTTTTTCTTAGAGCAGGCTGACTACATTTCATTGAGACAAAAGCGAGACATTGGGATGGAGTTATTATGCAACTAAGGGCAGGGAAGAAGGTGGAGCAACCCAAGCAGGAGCAGAGCAGCCAGGCCAGCAATGAGTAAGTAAGATTTGATGCCATTTAGTGATCACATAGTAACAACATGTAGTCTGATGGGACTTTCCAACAGCCAGGGCCCAAGCAAGGCATTTTGGCACCTTAGGTGAAAACCATATTTGGTGTGCCTGTAAGCCCTGCTCTAAATGTCCTGCCTAAAACACATGCTGCTTTCACCAGCCCAGTGCCAGAAATGCTCAATAACCCCCACAGCGGCAGGGATAACCCTCAGAGTCCTTACCCGTGGCGTGATCACACTGTAGTGTTTTGCTTCCTTTGAAGAAGGAGGCATGCGGGGTGGTGGGGTGTTGCCTGTTCCTCACTGGAGGCAGGAACAGTCAGCACTGGCAAGGGCTGTCTTTAATGCGGGGCAAAAGGGGCGGCTGCTTTGGGGACCCTTCCACAGACTGGGCCTGGGGCAACTCGGCTGCTGCTTTTGCCCCACATTAAAGAAAACCCTGTTTTATTAAAAAATGGGACAAAATTGACAATTTTAAATGATGGGAAGGTTGGGAAATATGAAAACAAGAGGCACCGCTTAAAACAGTACATATGGTCCACCTACCTAGAGTTTGCTTTTGCTATTGTCCAGTCTACGGGTTTGGAGAAATATAAAATGACATATATCTTACCATAAAACATCACTGCCCAGAGAATCCTTTCTGCTGTTTGTCCATCCCTCCCCACCAACACCTGGCAAAAACTGATCTTTTTGTAGTCTCCATAGTTTTGCTTTTTATAGGATGTAATAGAGTTGAATTGACTTTTTCACTTAGTAATATGCATTTAAGATTCCTTTATGTCTTTTCATAGCTTTTTAGCAGTGAATGATATTCTGTTATTTGGTTGTGCCACAGTTTAATTATTTACCTATTGAAGGCCATTTTGTCTGGTTTCATCCTTCAGCCATTATGGTGTTACTATGAACCTCCACGTGAAGTTTTTGGGTGGGCATACGTTTTCAACTCCTTTGGGTAAATAACCAAGGAATATAATTGCTAGATCATGATAAGAGTATGTTTTGTTTTATGAGAAGCCCTAAGCTATCTTCCAGAGTAGCTGTGCCATTTTGCGTTTCTACATGCAATGAATGAGAGTTGTTGTTGCTCATACCCTTGGATATTTGGTGTTTTGGCATTTGGTGTTTTGTGTTTTGGATTTTGGCCATTCTCACAGGTGTGTAGGCGTATCTCATTGTTTTAGTTCGCATTTTGCTGATAACATATGATATGGAACATCTTTTTGTATGCTTTTTTTGCCATCCGTATATATTCTTTGGTAAAGAGTCTGTTAAGGTTTTTGGTTCATGTTTTAAAACATTAAATATTTCAATCTTTCCCCAGCTTTATTGAGATATAGTTGACATACAGCACTGTGTAAGTTTCAGTAATACAATGTGATGATTTGTCAATACGTATATACTATGACATGATTACCACAATAAGTTTAGTCAACCTGTCTATTATCTCACATAATTACCATTTGTGTGTGTGATAAGAACTCTGAAGATTACTTCGTTAGCAACTTTCAAGTAGGTGTTATAATAATATGGTATTGTTAATTAGTCACCATGTTACACATTTGATCCCTAGAACTTATGTATTGTATAACTGGAAGTGTATACCCTTTGACCACTTTTACCCATTTTCCCCACCCCATCTCTGGCAACTACCAATCTAATTTCTGTTTTTATGAATTTCTATGAATTCAAGTTTTTATTTTTCACATGTAAGTGATCTCATATAGTTTTGGTCTTTCTTTGATTGATTTCATTTAGCATTATACCCTCCAGGTTCATCCAGTTTGTTGGATGGGTTTCCTTTCATTGTATTGCTATAACATGTTTTCCTTATCCATTCATTGATGCACACTTATGTGCCCATGTCTTGGCTATTGTGAATAATAGCCAATGACTAAGTAGTACAGATATCTCTTAAGATAGACATTTCATTTCCATTGGATATATACACAGAGGTAGGATTGATGGATCATATGGTGGTTCTCTTTTTAATTTTTTGATGGATCTCTATATGGTTTTCCAATTTATTTATTTCCAATTTCCATATACCAATTTACTTTCCTACCAGTAGTGCACAAGCTTCCCTTTAGCCCACATTCTCACTAGCACTTATTTATTGTCTTTTGTCTTTTTGATATAGCCATCCTAACAGATTGAGGAGTTATTTCACTGGGTTTTTAATTTACATTTCCCTGATAATTAGTGATGTTAAACATCTTTTCATGTACCTGTTGGCCATCCGTGTGTCTTTGGAGATATCTATTTACATCTTTTGCCCATTAAAAATAATTTAGGTGATTTTAATTGCTCAGTTAACTCTTTTGACCCTGAGGTGCCATTTTAACAAATGAGTACTTCAGCCTATTCAAGGGTACCTGGCCTCATGAAAAAACTAACCCACCATCCACAAATACCTACTTTATAACTAGGGAAATGCTCTTATAGTAGACTGTTTTATTATGGAAAAAGGACTTTAAAATGAATTAAAAAAAATTTGGATTAAATTTATTTCTAAGATATTCTCTTAGAACAACACTTTCAAACAAGTGCCATGGAAAAGTTAGTTTTAGATTTAAGCTTTATAAGCCTACAGTGTACCTGGCTCTCTGTGTGTATGTGTATTTTTATAGCCCTCTCTCTTTTCTTAGATGAGAGGCCTTTACCCATTTTTAAAAATCAGATTGTTTTATTATTGAGTTGTATGAATTCTTTATCTATTATAAATATATAGCCCCTTACCAGCTATTCGGGTCTTTATTTTTATCATTTTGACAATCTGTCTTTTAACTGGTGTATTTAGACCATTGTTTAAAGTGGCTATTTAGTTGAATTAATATCTACCATGGTTATATGTTTATATATTACTATTTTCTATTAGTTGGCTTTATTCTTTGTTCCTAATATTGTCTTTCACTCTTTTCCTGTTATTTGTGGTTTTGGGTATTTCTTATGATTCCATTTTTCTCATTTCTCTCCTTATCTTATTGGTTATCTTCAAAAAAAAAAATCAAAACAAAAACCTGTTTTAGTGGTTTCCCTAGAGTTCAAAATATACATTTATAACTAATCAAAGTCTACTTTCAAATAACAATATATCATTTCACCAGTAGTGCAAATATTTTATTCCTAATTCCTCCCTTCTGTCCTTTTTATTACTGTCATCAATTTAGGCTATAAACATAAAATACACTATTTGCTATTATTATTTTGAACAAATTATTATTTGTGAGATCATGTAAGAATAATTAAAGTAAAAGTAAGTAAAAATTTTTTTATATAATCACTTCTTTCTTTTCTAATCTTTTTCCTTTCTTTATGTAGATTCAGTTTCCTTTATGTAGATTTCTTGACCAAGATCCTGATACTTTTCCTTCTGTCTGAAAATTTTTTTAAAAAACATTTCTTGCAAGGCAAGAAGCTTCTTTTAGGATATGTCCTAAATCAACTACTTGCACTCAAATCCTTGGCTCATTATCTGCGTCTAGGAGAACCAACTGAAGACAGTTAATTGAAAACATGTGGAATGGACTTGTACATTAACTTTCATCACTTTTAGACATACTGGAATATAAATGAATAAAAATAAACGTGACAATTTTGATTTTTACCCAACTCATTTTTTCTAATTTTTGTTTTGAAATAATCTCAAACATACAGAAAGCTGCAAAGTGGCACACAAAATGCCTCTATATTTTTCAACTGGTTTTCCATGTCCCTTCAATCAGATTATGACTTTTGCCTTTTCATTCTTCTGAGAGTAAGGTGTAGTTATGATGCTTCTTTCCCCACAAGTGCTTCAGTATCTAAATTCCCAGGATGAAGGCATTCTTTTATATAATCATAGCACAATTTTCAAAACTAGAAAATTTACATTGACATAAAATTATTTTCTAATTTCCACATTCAATGCAATTTTGCTAAACATGTTAAATAGTACTTTTTCTTGACCTCTGGTCCAGTGTCCTATACAGGATCACATATTACACTGAGTATCATGTCTCTAGTCTTCTTTAATCAAAATCATTCATTAGTCTTTGTCTTTTATCATCTCAACATTTTAGAAGAGCAGCAGGTCAGTTATTTTGCAGACTTGCCCCTGATTTGGATTTTTTCTGATGTTTTGTCATGATTAGATCTGGGTTATTCACTTTTGACAGAAATACCATCAACATGATGCTGTGCCCTCACTGTATAACATCATAAGATACTCTTTGGTGATAACTTTGATCATTTGATCAAGGTGTTTCTACCAGGTTTATTCACTTCAGTATTACTATTTCTATTTTTGTAATTAGCAAGTGTTTTACAGGTACATCTTATGACAGAAAGTAGTGTTTAAAGCAAGGTAGAGATATCAAAGGGACATAGGAGCACACTTGAAGGGATTCCTCTGGTCAAATTTGGGACAATTTGATCACTAAAAATGTTAATAGCAGATTTTAACTTACTTCATAAAAATAATCCATAAATTCCACACTCATTTATAGATAAATAAGTGAACAAACAAATGAGGAAGGAAAACGTATTTCATATGGTAGAATTCCAATTGAAAAATAGAATGAGCAACAAAAATGAATAGCAACCATTATGGTAATAATTGATTCAGGCAGGAATCATCAGGGAATGCTAAAACTTTCATCATTGGGTTATATCTTATTATATTAATCATACTATATTAATCAATATCTAAGAAATACTAAGCAGAAGACCATGCCCTCTCTGAAGTTAAAATAGTGTAAAACTGAGTAGAGCAGTTTTGTGTATCCAAGTCATTACAGCACAGAGGAGAGATTGCTTGTGTATCAAATAAAATGCAGAGGAAAAATAAAGCCATTCAAGAAAGAATACTGGACAGAATTCTCATATGCAACATCAGATGTTTTCAATGAGCAAAAAAAAATAGGCTGTTAATCCTTGGGACTGATGAGTGAGGAGGGAGAGATGTTTTTGCAGGTAGCCACTCCTTCGGTTTCCAAGGGAGACAGTATAAGTTGCAAGAGAAAAGGAGAGCGAAGGCTGCGGTTTAGCACAGAGGGTCATTCTTCTATTGGGTGTCATAGACTTCTTCAGTGTTACAGGGTTGTGGAGAATATTAAAGTGTTGACGTGCTGCTAATCATCTGATTTTAATTTTTCTTTCTGAATTTCCTGGAAAAACCTTTATTCTTGAAATTTACTTTCCCCATTATATATCAAAGCCTGAATAGTTGGTTCTCCTGGGGTCACAGTACAATTTTCTCTTCCATACACTTCACAAATATGAGTCACAAAAGAAGAGTGAACTTAGCTAGTGCCCATGCACTCAGAGCATGACTGAAATAGTTCAAGAGGAAATGGTAAACTATTCTTTATTCTGACTAAGCTTCCAAGACCTCTAGTTTAAGTCTATTTCAAAGTCATCATTGGAACCTGGTTCCTGTGATCGCAACATTGCTGTGAAGTTTCAACTAGGATCCTCCTGGGAGGTGTTGGAATTGACTTTTACCAGACAGGCCAGGTGTCTAAATTCCAGGGTCGAAAGAGGGCCTGTCAGTAGTCAAAAGGTCTGACTTTTGAGCACATGTCCCTGTAAGGCCTGCAGACAGGAAGGGAGGTATGAGTCCAGTTAAGCAGGTTGGGGTAAAGGACTGGGTTCCAGCAACTTCATGGCAGGTGGGGTATACTTTCCTGAAGTAGAACCTAGTCTTCGGGTTTAGATGAAGTATTAATTAGTTCAATCGAAGTGTTTACTGAGTGCCTATTTTATACCAGGTCTTCGGTCTAAATGCTACTTATGGGCATAGCTGGACCCAAGGGTCTGTACCAGGTTAGTGGCTATAAAGTGAATAGAAAGCATCTTTTATTATATAACATATATTCACTTCTTAACTGAATAGAGTATTGAGGAAGCATTCAGGGACCAGCATCATTGGTATCACCTGAGAATTTCTCAGAAATGTAAATTCTATTAAACAGAAACTCTGGAGGTGGGTCCCAGCAATTTCTATGTAACAGTCACCCTACAGATGATTCTGATGACAGCTAGAGTCTAAAAACCACTGCCTACCTTGATAATATTTGTTCAGGTCTTGGGTGAGGCTGAGAATGCTGGTTCAACGTCTTATGGTGTGGGACTAGGGAAGGTAGGGACTGTGATTTCCCATATATTGCTGACTCCATGACACTTCTGCATCATAAAGTTTCTTAGTGTGTGTGTATGTATAATATTTATATACATATATATATAAATTCATCACTGCTTCTGGCCTCTCACTATGCTAGGTGGGTGAGAGGTGAACTTTGGGGGGATCTTAGCTTGTGAGGGAGTGACAATGTGGGTTCTCATTTTCAAAAAATTAATTTTATTGAAGGAAATTTGCATAATAACATTACATAGGTTATATATATGCATCTGTATGCATCATTGTAAGTCAACATCTGTAAATAGTTAACTAAGTTCGCCCCCACCAGACCACTAAATTTTTGTGACCTGAAGGATGAGAACCTACTTTGAGGTAATCCTGCCTCTCAGAAGAGCTGGCCCAGCCCTGTCCCCTGTCTGTCCTCAGCTGAGCATACACTGTTGGGCAATCAGTCCTGGCTTCTGTATTACTGCTGCACCTCACACTCCATTCTTCTTTCAGTAAGGGCAGATTTGCACATTTAAAATTATTTAAGATTACTATCTTTATATTTTTGATACTTTAGCTATTTTTACTTCCTGGTTTTTATTACACTTTTTAGTCTATTATTGAGTCATTTTAAACCCTTATTAGGTGCTATTTTATATTCTTTTTCACTCTGTCCAGCAGGATTTTCTTAGTTTAATATTTCCTTTCTGGAATATATACCAAAAAGAAATGTGTGTATGTCTTTTTTTTAAAGCTGTTTAAAATATGTCAAAATTCTCTAGTATTTTTTTACTCTTTACATTAAAAAAAAAACATTCAGCTTGCTTTATACTTTTTTGTTCACTTTCTAGCATTTGCTATTAAATTAAAGATGAGCAGTGATGATGTCAGGAGGGCAGAAGGAGTGGACACTGCACAGGACTGGCTTATTCAGGGACTGTTGGCCCTTCTCCCCATGCTGACGTTCCTTTGCCACTTCTTCCCTATCCACACACAAAAGAGGTTTTCTGGCTATTGTTATTTACCATGGGTTAGAAAAAGAATTACTCAAATTAAACTCCATTTTTACCCAGTCAGATAGTTTGGGAAAGTCCTAAGACAAGTTATATAGGTCAGAAGTTATTAAGACTGGCCTCAAACACTACTCAGGAGATTTGCTGATCAATGTCATCATCATGTTGCAGAACAACCTAGGGCTTCTCTAAACCACAAAGCGCAGTCTCTGAGCATCTCAATCTTTATGGAGAAGGGAAGCTTCCCTGGGGGTATGGTTGAGGGTATGTAACTGACTACCCCATCCCTGAAATTGACCCAGGAGAATACCCAAGTGGCCTTGAAAGTACTATGAAGAATTATTGGATGGAAGCTTAATAGAGGGACATGAGTCAAAGCTGGGGAATTATGTTTTGTTGACCTACTTACAGGATTAAGCTGAGTACACTGATTCACCTTCTTTCTGGTCAGGATTTCAAAGGCTTGGTTGTCAAATGCCCCTGGAGCCAGCAGTCCTTGTCATGTGTGTGGTGTAGCCACCGACTCATGGAGGGAGACAGGGAGTGGGAGTTAGGTCAATCATGGAGGGAGGAGAAAATGTTCTGGAAAGGCCTCTTCTCATTATGTAAGGTGTGGTTTCCCCAAGGAAGCAATGTGTTAAGTGAAAGTTAGGGTCCCTACCCACAGAAGCTATTTTAACCCATGTTGTCCCTGACTGTGTTCAATTTTATTTAATTCAAATCAACAAGGCATATTTTTTCCTGAAAGAAAGAAGTAGGCTTTGAGGGTGACCCAAATGGTATAATTTAGAGTTTTCACTGAGTAAGGCAGATTGTGTGTATGTGTGTAGGAGGGTGGAGTGGAAAGATGAAATTGAATGTGGTCCGTGCCCTCAAAGACCTCACTCTGTAGTTGGAGAGACAGACATATATTAAGCCAACATATGCAGTGATAGTGGTGGAGGTGTTGTCAGACCAGAGAACAAGTGAAATATTAGTTCCAAGTGGAAAAATCCAGAAGATTGTAGGAGATGTGGCAGCTACTCCTTGAAGGAGAGTAGAACGTTAAGCTGCAGATGTGGTGAAGACAGGGTGGGCGTTTTAAGCAGAAGAAATGGTTGGTTAGGGCAAAAGTTCAGTGTAATCAGCTTTGGGCACAAATGGAATAGCCATGAATCTGCTGCAGAGGATCAGCGGTGGAATGGACGAGCCTTCAGCAGGTGGACCCCTTTGAGTTGGTGTCATTGTCTAACACTTACATGGAAGGTAATTATCCACATTTTCAGTGACTTACAGGCAGGTGGTTTTCCAAAATCTAATTTTTTTTAAACAACTATGGTCTTGCCTCAGAAATATTCTCTCATGCAAAATAATTCATTGCATTGAAAAATAAGAATGTGATTAATTGCAAAAACATTCCCTGTATTTAACTAAGGAGAGATTTGTCAAAGAGCAGCACAGGGACATTTTAATCACTTTATGTCCTGTTTCATTACTGGTTCAGTCTATAATTCTGTATCTTGTTAGGCATAAAACCTGTTAAACCTTGGACTGTCATTGAGGGTGCCAAATTTACAGTCTCTAACATGCAGTCAGGAGGAAGAACAAAGGGAAAAATAAAAGAAAGGATCTTTAACAAAGATCAAACCTGGGAATAATTTGCTAAAGAACATGGTAATCTATTATCAATGCCTATCTATGTATCTGGACAGAATCATGTATTAATTTCTTATTTTTGTGTGTCCATAAAATGAGGACCCTCTGACAGGCAGTGAGAAATCAAAGATTTTATCTGTTGTTAATTAGAGTTTACATGATTTTATGTTATCTGGACAAGAGATTGAATAGAATTCAATCCTTTATTGAGATACTTGGTTGAGCCTAATATTTGTCTACATAGCTATCTTCATTTGAATTTTCCCAGAAGGAACTAAAGCAGACTCTTGATTAAGAGTCTGTTCATTTAATTCCAGTTCATTGGTAATTCACTAATAGACAGCAATAGATATACATATTAAATATATTATAAAATATATGTTGAGATACTTTCATACAATGTTTTAAAATAATTACAAAGTAGTATTGTTTATGTCTAATTTTCATTTTGCTTGTTCAGCAGTATGTTCTTGCAGATTGACAACACTGTCATCTGATTTTGAGATACACACTCATGGTATTTTAACTAAGGAAATGCCACATTTACTCTTTGTAATACTAATTCTGTCTCATCTTACCTTAAAAATTCATCTTCTTTTTGAAGAAGTGTTATTTTGTCTCCCATCCTATGTGTTGCATTTACATGAATGAAGAGAAATTCAACATTTGAGCCACATCTGTTCCCTCATTCTCTCTGTGAGGAGATAGTTTTCAATTGTAAATTTGCACCTTCAAGGGCAGATGACAAATAATGTAGCCATGTTACCAATAATAGAATAAAGACATATTAAACATCCATAAAATGCGGTATCTCTCTAGCATTAAGGAATTATATGATAAATAGATTATCACTAAAATGACCTGTTACACAATTACTAAGTGGAAATTTGGAGCACTGGTTGAAACATAAAAACATATTTAGGATGTAATGAAAAGAGAAAAGGAAAACATATGATTACAGTATGTAAGCTGCCTAAACATATGGAAAAGGCCCAGAGGAGAATATACTAAAGTGGAAAAATAATAGTTCTATTCCTTTAGGGGACCATGGATTTTCCAAAGCACTTTCTTTAATGTCATACAATTATAGTAATGACAGTGAATTCACCAAATATGTGATACAGTAGGTACATAGGGGGAGATATTAATAAATAAGTAGAAGCTGAATAATATATAAAGGAAAAACAGTTAAAGAATGAATCTTTTCCCTCTACATTTGCCAGCTCAAGGGATAGTAAGATCCATGCTGTTGAAAAGATATTAAAATATATGATGAGACACTATAGTAAAATTGTGATGCAATAGTATTGAAAACATTTTCCAAGAAGTTGGGTTTAGGAGAGAGCCTGAATTTAACTATATCTGAATTTTGTTTGCTCTGATGATGGCAGTAGAAACTAAATCTTTAAACAGTTGTCTGAATATGCTCCAGCTTGGGTATCTTGGTTGAATTCACATGTTAGTATTAAGAAACAGTTTGGGGAAAAAACCCCATGTGCATAATAAAAAGGAATACAGAGCAAAAGAAATTCACTGGAGAAAATTTCAAAAATTAAATTCCTATCTAAAATCAAGTTAAAATGACTATATGGATTAATAGGAAAATAGAGGAAATAATGTCTACTTAAATTTGTGTTTATTTGAAAGCTGTTAAAGGATACACACCCCATGTCGATTGTATTAATTCTAACAATGTGCCCAAATTGCTGATTGGAATGAGCTGCTGCTTTTCTCTAAAGAGCTCTGACATTTTTCTCTCCTTATTTTCTTCTCCAGCCTCTGTTCAAAAGAATGACCACTTTACCCTGAAGAGTATTTAACAGGAGTTCATTTGGGGGCACAAATCCACCTTGTTTCATACTGGAAGGGGATTGCTTTGTGAGATGTTAAGAAAAATTCATACACACAGTTGCACATTTTATTCTTTTTAGTCAAGCAGAGTTAAGCTTCCCAATTCAACATTTACAAACCATTGTTATAACTCTGTAGAAAGTTCACTCCAATGCATAATTAATACCTTTCGTATATCTGAAGTTTCTTCTGAAATACAGCTTGAAAATGTGCCAAATACTTTGTACCTCTAAACTTTAGTAGTTGACTATGGACTTGGAAATTGGAATATGTGTATGTGCATGTGGGCAATGGACTTTGAGCTAATCCCAAGAAATCAGAAAGTAATTTTTCCAGACCCCAAACTATGCTAAATACTGTAAGTGTCTCTTTTCAGATGCTGTGGAAGGTTTGCTGAACATTTCTTCTCTGATGTCTCACTATCTCTTCACCTCTAAAGATATCCAAAGTGGTTAACAAATTTCAGGAAGTTTTTATTCCTAAGAGCTATTCAGTAATTTTCACCTTCATAGAAATAGGATTTCTTTCTTTCGAAAATTCTTCAAAAAGAATTAAGTGGTATTGTGATTTCAGGAAACTATTTCCCTCCTGTTCCAAATTCAAAGTGAGTTACATTTTGTGCAAGGCTATATATTATACTATATTTTGGGCTATACCCATATAAAAATTCTTCTCAAAAATACTTTATTCTTAACATCTTCATTTTATTTCTAGAAATGTATTTTCTTGTAGAAATAATGTTTAGTAATAAATCTGCTTTCAAACCTCTATAAAATTACTTTGAGTAGTAGCAATCCATGTCGCATAATTGTTATCATAAGTTGCATAACTTTGGCATGCATTTACTGTGACTTATTTCCTGGCAATATATAGAATGCCTTTCACATAATGCCATAGACTATGCAAACTGGGAATGAACAATAGACCTAATCTAGTGTAAGACAGCCCCACCCTCACATTTCAGGGAACTGAGACATGAAAGAATAAAATATGCTCAGGATCACACCTCTCTTTTCCAATATTTAAGTCCTACTAGAAAAAAATTACATATGTTGGTTGTTGAACTTGATTTGAAAATTGTGATTTTTAAGGGTATGATCATTAAGACAGAAAAACTGTTACACTTAAAAAGAATTGCAGAGTTGGACCTCAAATACAAAAACAGGTATGCCCCCAAAACATGAAAAATCATCAATCTTTGAGGGATGCAAAATTATCTTGATCTTCAAGATCAAGAAATATACCACCATTTCTCTCTATTTCAGTATTTCTCTCCAGCCAGGATCAGATGATACTCTGACCGATTGCTGTCTTGTCTATTGCAGTTGAGCTAGTAGAGTAGGAAATACATTTTAGGATTCCTTTGTGATGTTTTTCCTTAGCAACAAAAAATTAAGTAGGAAATAAAACAGAACTTGTCATATAATGCTGATGGGTCAGGGGAACTTAAGAAAAGCTAAGCTATAGTTTTATTTAGTAGGTTAGTACATTAACTGTTTCATTGACATTTACAGTTTTGGGGAACATTGAACAGTTGTATAAATAATGACATTTCCAGAAGCTTAACCATTGCATTTCTTCTAAATTCTGCATACAGTTCCAAACTAGTGTATTAACTTCATAGTCTTCAGATTTTAAAAGGCATCTAGAGATAGTAATTATCAGTACATATCTCCCCAAAATATTAAAGACACTTGTATGCACATGTAAAATCCACTATGACTTGATGAAAAAAATTCTAATCTATGAAAATATCACATGAAGTCAATTTGTACCTCATGAGGAAATTATACTTTGATAGGAAATGTTAAAAAAATTTTCAGATAAAGACGCAGTCAATCAATTTAAATGAAGAGTTTAAGAAGTAGCATAGCCATCTAAGAATGATTCATTTTCACACAGCTGATCATCCTTTATTTGAAATCCCTGATCTTGTCAGAGGATCTTACCATAGAACTCAATTACATAATTCAATGGTTTTTAATTCCCTTTTCTCCACAAGCCATCCCACCTAAGAGGGCTCTACATCCTGATCTTTTTTCTTTCAGCAAATATTAAGTGTTAAAAGCTTTTTACCAGAAAAAATTATTTCATATAACAAAGAATTAAACTGTTTTATCTTTTAACTTCTTCAAACCTAAAACATCTGTTTCTCTATGGATAACCAATGTATCATTTCATGCCTGGTAACTGCAGCCCATTCTAGATTTATCTGCTTTCAGTAGGTACTGCATAGCACTTTTGGGGTTATTTTACAAAATATCCGACATGGTTTAAATTGCTAAAGCAATTGGAACTGCTTCCTCTCTGACCCACTGCCTCATTTAGTATCCTTAACCCTTATCACTTTTCCCTAAAATGTCCCCAACATGCCTATTTACACGAGTCTCAGGCACTGGAGGTTTGCACACTCATCACATACCAGTCAATTTCTAACAGTGTGAAGGCTGTTGGAGCAGAGCAGTTTCCTTCCATTGGGCGCTGGGTGTAGTCATGTTTCTATTGACACAGCGACTCTTGTATGCAAAGCCTAGACTATTGTCTCGTGGTCCCACCTGCCTTGGCTCTGGTTGATGTAACAACAGTATCTGTCATAGGGGCTGTTTTGCTTGTAGGAACAAACGATGATACTGTCCTGGGGCACAAAGAAGATGCTATCCTCGGGCTCAGGGCACTCGGACCTGTCCCAGGCTGAGCACTTGGCGTCCAAGGCACTGTAGGCGAGGGAACTGCCCGAGGGACAGTAGCCATCCAGGAATCTCGATGTCTCCTCCCGATGCCCGCTCTGGGCCAGGCTCTGGGCCAGGCTCTGGCATTCTCCTTCCTCGGTGGGTGTGGGGGTGGCAGTGATGGAGCTGGCTGTAGGCGCCTCACTCTGCCCCTGAGGGGGAGGCTTCCCCCTGAGGCCCGCCTTCTTAGCCAGCTCATCTGAGCTCCCCTTGCCGGACTCCAGGTCTGAAGGGGTCCTCAGTAGTTCAACCACCTCCTTGTCCTTGGGTTTCCGGAAGCAGGGCAACTTTCGGACCCAGAGCAGCTCATTCTCCGGCCACTTAGTACATCCCTCGGTTTTCCTGGCCAGAGCAATGGCTGCAATGCCTGGTAGGCAGATGGCTGGCCCGATGGCCAAGAGGGGGATGTTGCCCAGAGTCTCTCCTTTCATTCCAGAGACTGTGAACATGAAGCCAAAGACCAGGAAGACACTGACCAGGGCCACCACTAGTCCAGTCCTCGGGTTAATGTCATCAGGCCGCATCTTTCACTCCATTCAGGTTGGGGAATGCTTGCTGGCCAGGGAGCAGTGTTGCTTTCTTCTGTCAGAGGTGAAACCACAGTGGGTTAAAAAAAATCCAAATCAGTTTCCCACCCATCTACTGTCTTTTTACTCTTTGTCCCTGACTCTACTTCTGTCTCTCTCTCTGTCTCTCTCTGTCTCTCTCTGTCTCTGTCTCTGTCTCTCTGTCTCGCTGTCTCTGTCTCTGTCTCTGTCTCTCTGTCCTCCCACAACCTCTGTCTCTCTCCTATAATCATCCACCGACTGGGGTCACCGAGGTACCTGAGATTTTCAGCTGTCTCCAGGGAGCAGGGAAAGAAGCCAGTCTGAGTCTCCTTAGAAACCTCCACAGCAGCAGTCCCCTCGGCTCTCTCTCTCCCTTGTTTCTGGAAGGAAAACCTGTTTTTTTCCCACTGACTCCGCATCCAGGAGGTGGGACGTGGGAACGTGTCCTTCCCAACGGTGCCCGTCGGGTCTCAGGGCTCGGGAAGCGGAGCTGCGGTGCAGCCCAGCGCGGGACTGTGTGCGGAGCACTGGGTATTGGCGGGAGGAAGGACTTCGTCTGGGAAAGAGGGAAACCAGCGCGATCCTGGCCTCGTTACATCACTTTCAGAGCAGGCTCAGAAACAAAGCAGGACGCGCGGGGGCGCGACGAGGTCGGACTCAGGGGAGAGGTCCCCCGAGAGGACGATGATTTCCCGGGGGTCCAGGCCAGGGTGCTTGGAGTTGCAGGGGTTTGTTCCGCTGCTCCCTGGGAGGGCTGAGCAGGATGGCTGGACGAGCTCTCGTACCTGGGGAGGGGTGCGAGGCTGCTGCGGGCCGAAAACCTGAACTCCCGTCGGTTTGCCCACGGGGCAGCCCGGCTCCGAGGGCCAGAGATGCCCCCTGGAGGTGTCCCTTGAGGCCCTACACCCTTCGCCATTTACAAATCCGGGAATCACAGTTTGACTGAGAGCAACTCCCAGGAGATTGTCCAACTACCCATCTGTCCACTTGAGCTCCGAGGGCTGCACGCCTTCAGGGTCCAGCTGCCCGCGGACTGCTCTTGGTCCAGGCTCTGGGCGGCAGCGGCGTGCAAAAGTGCTATTGCAGCGGAGTTGGCTGCGCTACAGTATCACTCTGGACCTGCGCCCAGGCAATTGGTGGTGGGCGTGTCAGGTGGTGCAGGGGTTTGGGGGGAGTCATCAGATTCCTTCTCCTGGTGTTCCAGCTCTGGACTCTGGAGGGGGTGACCTTGGAATCCGGATCCAATTCCCAGTGCCTGGGTCAAGGGAGAGGGGCTCTTTGCCTTAGCTCCCCACCCTGGGCTCCCTGGCACTTTGCATCCAAACTGGAGACAAGAGGGAGGGGCGGTGACTGCCCGGCTCCCACGCATCAGCCCACTCCGCAACTCTGGCTTTGGAGATTCCTTCCTTTCCTGCTGGTGAGGAGAACCATCGCCTTCCCACTGTGGCGGGTGATGGATTCCTCTGACCAAGGGACAAGACTGGCTTTGGATGTGGTTCTTCAGCAAGACTGTTCATTTAGGTAGATAGAGAATAATGAGGAACAGGCCGCGGAAGTGGTGTGGGGGGTACATTCTTTCAAGTCAAGGCATTGCCTTAGTCAAAAGGACTTTGACATCCCCTTTAAACTCAGTGATCTTGGGCAAATGACAACCTTTGAGAATCAGTTGTCCCATCTGTAAAATGAGAATATTACTACCAAATATATGAGGGAATGTTATGAGGACTGAATGAATGCACAGTTCCTAGCACAATGCTAGGTGCTGGTTCCTATTCTCTAAATGGTTGAAATATATTGTTGCATAGTATATCAATCAATGTAAGAGACAAACGAATTCTTAAAGGGCCTGCCTGTAGGACTATGACTTTATTCACTAGGCAATGAAGAACCATAGGAGCATTTTAAAGAGGTATCAACACACAAATATTCCAGATGGTAACAGTAGGGTAGGGGACAGGGAGGATGGGGTAAGTATGGAAGCTGGGAGACCTTGAGGGGGACAGTTCAGTAAGCCACACGAGACATGGGTCTGAACAATGCCAGACCAGCAGAGGTGGTTAGAAGAAAGTCATTTGGAGAAATATTTACAGATAGAATCAAGTGTTTGTCAGAAGAGGAAATGAGATGGCGTCAGGAGTCAAGGTTGACTCCCAAGTCTCTTATTCTTTCAGCTGAGTAGATCAGAAATTACTTATGATTTTCATCCATGGTGTGTGTCTTTGTACTAACATTCATTAGACAATGCTGTACTTCGAACACAGAATTGTTGTTTCAGAAGGAAGAAAGGGGAAAAGGCAAAAGTGAGACACCAACTTTTGTATAAGGAAAATGGCTTCCCTGGCAGGCCCCCAAGTATATATGCATTTGCTTATATTTACTGGGTTAGAAGGATGTCCTATGGACAAACTTTAGCTGCCTGGAAAATCAAATGTGTGTGTGTGTGTTGTTGTCAATGAGATTTATTGCCACTCTGGAAAACAAGCAACCAAACAAACCCACCCAGGGTTTTGTGAGCAAGAAAAAAGGGGAGAATGACTATTGGGTTAACAAGTGGCAGCATACACCACAACTACTCAACACTTTTACCTTTTTGAAGGCTTCTCTTCCTCTGCTTTTACTAACACCATTCTATCCTCATTTTCCTACTATCTCCCTGGCCACTTGTTTATAAGCTCCTTTGTAAACTCCACCTTTTAATGTTTAATAAAGTCCTTCAGCATTCCGCTGGTTATGCCCCTGTTATCCCCCCTTTCCTGACTTCTTTTCCTTCTACTCTTATTTTATTTCAGTTTCAAACACCAATGGGATAGACTGATGACTTCTAACTGTATCTCTTTAGCCTGCTCCTTTTCCTTCAGTTTCAGATTTACAATATGTAATTATCTGCTTGATATCTAGCTGGGTGGCATACAGATACCTCCAACTCCATATGTCCTGAATTGAGCTCAGTATATTTTCTTCATACTTAACCTTTCTCAGTTGACCCCCATCATTCTTCTCATTTCCCAGCTGAGTAACTGGAATTGTCCTCTTTCTTTCTCTTAACAACCGACATCCAATAAGTCACCCAAGTCCTCCCTTAAATCCCTCGAGCTCCTCTTCTATCCTCTTCTATCTGCACTTGAGGCAAATCACTTTACCTCCCTGGTTTTCAATTTCCTGTGACACAAGTGCTTTGAATAAAGAGCTGGCTGAGGTCCCTTTAAGTTCTACTAGTCCACGGTGCTCTAGGTCAGTTCTGCATGCTTGAACTGATGGCATTGTTGTGCAGGTTCCTCGAGGATCATGCTGGAAACGAAGCTGGATCCTAAAGAAGCAACGTTGCTCAACAGAGACCTTCTCTTACCTGTGCGGGCATCTAATTCCGTTCTGACTTTTATGCCATGCAGCTCATCTACTTAAGCATTAGATAAGACCCACACATAAAACCACAGGAAACTTCAATTACTGTTTAATTATAAGCCTCATTATCAAAGCAGTTCCTTCTTAGAGGTAATTTCAGATGGTCTTCAAACAGCAGGTATACTTACCCAAGTCAGCAGTAAAGTGGGTGGGGTTGGGAGAGATCAGGGTCACAATATTCAGAGACAGGAAGAGACATTCTCAGTATTTAATTTCTTGCCTGTGCAGGTTGACTGCACTAGGATTAAAAACCTTAAGTGGTATTGCAATGCTGTAAGCATAAGCAACCACTGACAAAAGCTCTTCATAGAAGAGAAAGGAAATTCAGATTGGACTGAAACTTCGGCATGTGGGTATTTGAGAAGGAAACACAGAACCTTTTATTTCTTGAATTATAGAAATTGTGGGATACTAGAATTTTGCAGATACCTTATAGAAAATGTCTACTCTAACTCCCTTTATTGTAAAGACAAAATTCAGAAAGCAATCTTTTACAATTATTCTTTCAGTCTTACTTGATTATTTATTATGTGTTTGGCACTGTGCTAGGTTCTGGGGATACAAGTCAAATAAGACAGTCTGCCTTTGTGGAACTCACATTCACAGAATAAGATACGTGGTTTAGTTGGAATAGAATGGGTTATGCTGTAGCAGCGAAAGGTTTCTACATCTCAAATACTATATGTTCATACCACGTGTCTCTCATGGGTCAGCTGCTGCCTTGCTCCACATTATCTTCACTCGGATTCAAGCTAACAGGGCAGCGTCCATTGCTAGTCCGTTGAATCCAGGCAACCCAAAGCCCTGCACTGAGCCTTCGCTTTAGCTTCTTTCTGACTCCTCTAGCAGTGCTATTCCCTACACACAAAGAACCTGCCAAAGAGATGTGCATTCCCTGAAGAATTTTCCTCCTTTTAAGACTATGTGGTGGGTACCCAGGGCCCTGGAATTCCCTGCCTAAATGTCCCCATACCTGTGTTGAGAACTTGTGCATCGCTCTTTTCTAGCAAAGTTGAGATGTTGATAAAGTTGGTGTGCAAGTCTGGAGTTTGGGGGAGAAGTCTGGGCTGGAGATAGAAATTTGGGAGCTGCTGGTGCACCCTGGTGGCCTAGCAATTAAATCAAGCACTGTCCACATACATCCAAGGTCCCTGGTTCAAGACCCAAGAAACAATGATGAACAACTGAATAAATTAAAGTACGTCTTCCTCCTTTCTCTTCCTTCCTGCTTGCCTACTCACCTTCATTCTTTGCCTGCACCTTTCCTTTAAAAAACGTGGGAAGTGCTGAGGGATAGTTAGCATTTGAAACCCTGGGACTAATTAAATAAATTGGGGAGCAAGTGTTGATAGGTTAAAGAAGGAACATCAATATTTTGAGGCTAAAGAGATGATGAGGCATCAATTAAAAAGACTGAAGGACTGACCAATGAAGTGAAAAATTAAGAGCTACTCACAAAGCCAAAAGAAGAAAGCATTGTCTCAATTTTATTGATAGATGAGGTATGGAAAGCATTAAAAAGTGACCACTGGATTTACCACTATAGAGGCTGCTGGTTAGCTTTAGAAGAGCGGATCTTGTGGGTGTGAATGCCAGATTGAAATGAGTCCAAGGGAGAGAAGGAGAAGAGGGGTTAGAGGCAAGAAATGGGATAACTCCGAGTTTTACTATTAAGGAGAACAGACAAATGAGATGATAGTCCAAGGTGGGAGTGCGAGGTCAAAAGAGAAAACTTAAAAAAAAATGGGAGCTCTTTTAGTATTTTGCCTGTAGAGATGTAACATTTATAAATGACAGTTTTATCCACTGAGCTTGTAAATATAAAAAGTAATGCAAACATTGGGGATGGACCACTAAGATGAGCACTTACATGTAATGATGGTGGGAATGAGCCAGTACTGCCTCTTAAGTGGAAGAATGTATGTCCAGACATGGCAAGAATTTTAAAGTTCATACCTTTTACATGACTACTATGTGGAAAATTATCAACGATAGGTATGTATTGATGGAAAGAACAAGCCCAGACACCATTTGAGTAAATTAATCTGTACTTATCTCAGGCTGTATAAGGAAACCCCTATAGCTTCATCATGGATGCACAGTTGGGGCTGGTGATGTATGAGGTAGGGAGGTCACATCCAATCCTCTGGAAAGAGAAGAGTTTCTACGTTCATTATAGGCACAAAAAGCTTATTTTCATGAAGAAATTTCCATACTTGTTTATAGCCTGACTTCATGTCTGTTGGGACCATCTCAGTATGACAGCAGGGCACAGTTATAAGGCATCAACAAAATCTTCATGATTATTTTGAGACTCTTCATGTTCACACAACTAGTTTCAGTACATTCTTGAATTAAGTGCTATCTGAGAAACAGAATGGGGGTCATTTTGTGGAAATCTCTGGAAGACGAACAAGACCTCAATCAATTATTGCTGCACTATCCAGTACCGTAATGATTAGCCATGGAAGGTTATTTAAATGTAAATTAAGTAAAAATAAAAATCCAGTTTCTCAGTTCAGTTATTGGGAACCACATTGGACTGCAGATATAAAGTATTTAATCATCGCAGAACATTCTATTGGATAGTGCTGATCTATAGGGCTCTCATGATCCATTTGGCCCATTACTATACTTCTAACAATCTTTCTTGTGGGAATGATCAACAGCACACAAAATACTTACATATGAGAAGCATTTCCAATGCCCTAATAGTGAAACACTGGAAAACATTGAAAGGTACAATATTAGAGGAAAGTTCATATACAATAGGCAACAGCTATTGGAGAGACCGTAGCACATTTAGTTAGAGGCATAAAATTATATTTTAAAGATTTTTTCATGATCCACAAAAAGTCTCAATAGAATGCTTATGAAAAAGTTATGAATAAAAATATCTGTATTTTATTTATTTTTATATGTATAGGACTGAGAACTAAAAAAGGGAAATACTCTTAAAATATTAACAGTGATTATTTCTAAGTGGTAGAATATTGCACACATTATTTTCTTTAGATATTTATGACTTTTTCAAAATTTCTCCTCTTGTAATAAGAAAAATGTTATTTAAAATAAAAGAATTATTTCTTGCACATATTAAGTACTGAATAAGTGGTAGTTGACTGAATAATTTATGAGGATTTGTAAGACTGAAAGCACACATTCAAAAGTTCCCAACTTTATATTTTCTCTAAGTTCATCCTGCCCTTTTCCTCACCCCAGCACTTCCTCATAGGAAGGAGAGGATATGGAATAAATTGAGAAAAGATAAAAATTGAAAGAGAGCAAATGGATTTTCATGTTGAGTTGGACTGATGACTCTTCCCAAATTTCTACTTATCACTTTTGGGATTTCTTATAACTCTGTTATAAGAAATATTAATAAATTTTAGGAACTATTAATAGTAAATAATAATAAATAAAACATTTCCCCCCTTTTGATTCAAACTTGATTATTTTGATGCACTTGCTTACAGGCTCGATTTTTTTTCTTGGCTGTAATTTTGACTCATTTACTTGACATATTTGTTGAGAGTCTCCTACTTAGTTGTGTTCATGCCTCTGCTGCTTCTCCTCACATCGTCCCTTCGTCTTGGGAGGTAACTAAGATCTTTACTAAAGGACACATTTGCACCTCGCACTCCCCTTATCTCACTTGGGACCTCCAGAGATGGTAAAGTAGCTTCAGTTGTTTTTCCAGTGCTGAATGAACAGTTTTAAAACGCTTGCAGCTCGTTAAAGTTTATTAGATTTGCAGAATGAACCACAGAGTATGAAGGAAGCTTAAAATTTTTACAAACCTTTCTTAACTAAAAATAAAGCTGATGCAGGTAAAAATGTTCAGTTAATGGTTAAATTTTAGGCATCTGAATGATTCTGGCCAAACATCCATTTACTTTCTAGGACTGCGTTTGTTTAATAGCTTACATCTTTTCCATGTTATCTTTCTTTTGATTCTGTGTAGGATCGTTGGAAAGGAATGGAAAAAGGATGAGAAAACACAGTTAGGAATCCTGAAAAGTTGGAAGTGGTGAATTATGATGTGATTTGATCTACAAACTCTAGATTGACCTGGTTTTCTTATTCTCTTATCCTTAGAGTACATGACATGTCTAATCTTTTGATAATATATATGTCTATGAAAACCAAGAGACTATTTTACTATTTTATTTAATATGAACTAAAAGGTTTTCTTTAGAAGCAGTCATATGCCGACATTTATATAAAATGATGCTGATTATAATGTTAATTTTAATATTAAAATATGAAGTAATTATATAAATTATGTTATATCCACAATGGGGCTATTATACAATCATGATAAATAAAATTGTAGATTGGATTAAGATGGCAGACATATAAATGTATTTTATGGTTTCAGGTCTTACATCTAAGTCTTTCATCCATTTTGAATTAATTTTTGTGTATAGTATCAGACAGTGGTCTAGTTTCATCATTTTGCATGTGACTGTCCAGTTTTCCCAGCACCATTTATTGAAGAGACTGTTCTTGCCCAATTGTGACTCTTGGTTCCTTTGTCATAAATTAGTTGTTCATATATGTGTGGGTTTATTTCTGGGTCTTCTCCTGTAAGATTGGAGCGGGAATAATGAGAGGGCAAGTGTGTCAACTTTGGGGAACTAACTTGAATAGTGAGGTGAACTTAGGAAATGAGGTTACAATATCAGGCAATGAGCAAGAAGAATAAAAAGAGGAAGCCAGAAGAGACTGAAGGGAACAAAGCAGATGTGCCAAGAAATTAAAATGAGAGAACACAGAGACCTTGAAAGAAAAGGATAACATCAGTCCCTGAGGTTCTGTTTCCAAACCACAGCACTAGAGAGGAAGGGCTTGTTTTCCTACTCTTGGTTTCCATAATGAAGGATATTTTCCTAATATGATCTTGGCTTCTCTTCACTTGGGGGATGTTGAGGATAATTTGAGCGTGCTTCGTTTGTTCTTTCTGAAAGTGAACTTACCACCAGGAACGAGGAATCGGCTCTGACTCTTCATATGGAAGCATGTGCTGCTGGTCTGGCATATTTGGGGCAGAGTGGTGCTATAGATGGAATGCTTGTCTCCCCAGATTCATGTGTTCAAACCTAATCCCCAGTGTGATAGTATTCGAAGGTAAGGCTTTTAGAAGGTGATTAGTCATGAGGATAAAGTCTTCATGAAGGGGATCTTGTTAAAAAAAAAATGTCCCAGAGTGTTTCCTTGCCTCTTCCAGCAGTCTATGAACCAGAAAGGGGGTCCTCAGCAGACGCTGAATCCACCAGTGCCTTAATCTGGAACTACCCGTTCTCCCAAACTGTGAGAATGAAGTTTCTGTTGATTATAAGTCACTCAGTCCATAGTATTCTGTTATAGAAGCCTGAATGAACCAAGACAGGTGGGTAAACAACTAAATTCTGAGGTTGGAATTGCTTACTCATTCGACTGAAAGCTAAATACGCCAGCCAGATCTCCATCAGTAATAGACTATTTGACTTTCATAGGTCATTCCTTTGCTTTATTTCTCAATTTCTTCAGCATCATGTGGGGAAGAGGGGAGCCTCTCAAAGATGCCCAGATACTCATGAAGGCCAGGAGCCCTTCTTGTTCTTGCTGTTGGTGAGATTTTCCAGGACCCTTTTAATAATGCCCTCTTCTTTGGAGTTAGTTTGAGTGACTTCTTCCTCCTTGAAATTCAAGAGTCTTGTGTAGAATAGATGTTTTTCTAAAAGTGTTTCCACAAAGATAAACTGGCAATTTATTTAAGTTTTTATTATTAATTTAGAAGATATGATATAGGTGGGCAGAGTCTTTTACATTAATTTATATTGAAGTATCAACATAGAGAAATAACAGTACATCATCAGTGTATATCTGAATGACTTTTCACAAAGAGAACATGTCTATTTAACCTGAACTCATATCAGAAAGAGAAACATTTTAGTATACCCTTCATGTCTCTTATTTTACTACATCCTCCTTCTCCGTTAGGAACCATTATCTTGATCTCGAGCAGCATGACTTATTTTTGCCTGTTATTGAACTTTATATAAGTGAAGAGCTGGGATGAGGATAGGGTGAGTCATTAACTTTAGGTTTAAAATTCAAGGGGGTACCCAAAAAACCCCAACAAATCCCAGTGATCAAGACAAATAATACTATAATGCAATTTTTAAAACCCAAAATATCAAACATTTAAATAAAGACAATATCACTGTTTCTTCAGAGCCACAGAATGAATAGATTCTTCTCCCCCTACACACCCCCACCCTTTGTCTCTCTCGCTCCCTTTTCCTTTTTCCCTCTTGAACTGTTGGGAGATTTAAGGAATTGACTCATGTGGTTGTGGAGACATGGCAAGCTCCATATTTAGAGGGTCAGCCTGCAGGCTGGAGACTCAGTGAAGTCCAAGTCTAAAGGTGGACTGCTTATAGAATTCCCTCTTCTGGGGAAAGTCAGTCTTTTTTTCTATTAAGGACTTCAACTGATTGAGGTTATATTATGGAGACTAATCTTTTTGACTCAAAGTCAACTGACTTAGTGTTAATCTCATCTAAAGCATATCATTATAGTTATATTGATTTATGTTTGACCAAAATCTGGGGACCATGGCATAGTTAAGTTGACTCATAAAATTAACCATCATATCATGCTAAGAGCAGAAAGAAAAAGAGATGTGCAGGATGGTTTTATTCATTTGTGATATATAAGGAAACCAAACAGACAAATTTCAACAAAATTCATAACAACCCAAGACTAGCTACCAGGGGGACAGTGGGAGGGAAGGAAAGAGGGAACAAAGTGGTGGCAAAGGGCACAGAACTGTGGTGGTGGGTGTGATGTAAACACACACAGGCTGAGGTGCAATTTAAGTATCTAAAAGTACATACACAATATAAACAAAAGACATAATAAAATTATGAAAAAAATTAACTGTCACATAGTCTTTTAGGTTAAGGAAGCAGATGAGATGGAGTCAAATTATACCATAAGAAAGCTGGATTAAAAGAATTTCCCCAAAATACATGTACACGATGCTGTGCTTTCTTTTCCATTTCTTCCTTTCCCTCTTTTTCTTCATTTCCCCCATTTCTTTTTTCTTTTCTTTCTGTATCTGTTTTCAGTGCACCTTTGAAAAGTCAAGTATTTTATACCATGTAAGTGTTTCGAAAAATATGTGAGAAATTTTGTTTTTGTTACATAAACTTATAATTTTGTTCTGGTATTGACTGAAGTGTGGACTTTCTGAGATCATTTGAGACCTGAATCTTGCTTCAGCTTACCTGAAGTCCTTTTATATGTCTCAGGTTTTCCTTTGTCATGCGCATTGTACAAGGAATGTCCTGTCTCAACCAGAAAAGGCTAAAAATCTACTATGTAATCGATGATTTCTGAGTTTGTAAAATTTCATGAAAGAGCATCCTATTGGTATATATATTTCCTAGCTATATGTTATATTTCACTTAAGAATCACTTTTTAGATGTGGTCTGTTTCATACAATAGTTAATCATGTATGAAACCATTCCTGTACAATGGTGTTTTTACTGAAAATCTGCTGATTTAGATGTTAATCTCATCTAAAATATACCTTCTCAGAAACATCTAGAATGTTTGACCAAATATCTGGGTACTGTGGTCTAGTCAAGTTGACATCAGGTTTATTGATTTTTCCTTTTGCCTTATTCTCCTATAAGACTTGACAAGGCACAGGCTACAGTAAGTACTGTGTGATGTGGCATTTTTGGTTCAGTGCTCGTCTGAGATTCAGACATGCTGTTAAGTTTAATAATAATTCATTCCCATTGTATTAACTCTAACAACTTATTTTACTGTTGATAGATGTATGGGTTATTTCCAATTTTGGGCTACTATGAGTAGTATTGTTTTGAACATTTCTGTTGCGTGTATGTGTAGGAGAGGAATTGTTGGGTCAGAGCTATGCATCATTTCAGCTTTAGCAGATACATACTTGTTTTTTCAAAGCAGTTATCCAAATGACAGCCTATCAGTAGTGAGTGGACATTCCATTTGTTCCACATCCTACCAATACTTGGTATTATCAGTTTTTAAAATTTTATTCCTTAAGTTACCAGTTAATTTTTGTATTAACTGTGGAGGAAAGCTTGTGGGGACGCTTGATAATGAAAGATGTCAGTTCTGTCTTTCTGTGTAGGCATTTGCCTCACTTAGTTGTAGCTTAGCCTCTTGTTATAACTAAAGTAATTCTTTTCATTTATTTGTTTGATTTCTGTGTTGCTAATCTTGTCTTAATATATTGTGCTTGTCATCTAAAAGGATATTCATTAGTTTAGCCCTTGTTTATAATCCCCACTATGCCCCATGGTGCCACTATGAGAAACAAAGCACTGGACTAATAGATTGTATGTAGCATCTCAGTAATCAAGACAAGTGGTTTCCAATGTTTTTTATTTGTTCTCCTTAAACTAATATGTTACATAGCTTAAAATATGTATAACATAGAAAATAAAAAGATAAGATAAAAATAAAATAGGCAGTGCTTTTAAAACGTCTTGCTCACTGCGTCAACTTCATACTATCATAATTTGAAGGTATAATATGTCTGCGTATCAGCATTTATGATAGTGGCTTTATATTTCTATTTCAGATAGTGTTGATAATTTCAGAATTTTAAACTTTTGACAGATCTGATCAGCTTATCATTGCTTTTACCTCACAAGGTGGCTGACAAAGAGTTTGTGGTAGAAGCAGGAGACGCATCATCTCTGTCGTTTTCTTACTCACTTGTGCTTGCATCATTAGTATTATTTTCAAATGAGTTTCTTTGTGGGAATCCTTTTTATCTTCTTGTCCATTTTGTGAGTTTAGTTTAATTAAAATTGCATAGTAGAGCTCACATATCCCTTAAACTGGGCACACATAAACTGCAATGTGTTAGAATAAAGAAAACATGGGAAGGGGAATGGTGCTAGGTGCACCCTTGTGACTCAGGCAACTGAGATGCTGGGGTGTGAACCATGTAAATCCCAAAGACCCAGGTTTGTGAGCCAGCACCAGGCTGAAGAACCAAAATAAATAAAAATACATCTTTCTTTCCTTCCTCCCTCCTTCCCTTCTCCTTTCCTTCCTTTCAATGCTTCTTTAAAAAAAAAAAAGTAGAGCTTCCCATTTACCCTCCAGGCTACCTTACACTTATACCTGACACATGAGGGGACCCCATGTCAATCCTTCTTTTAAACATTAGCACAGCTTGAGCTCTAATTTTAAAAGATACATAGGAGTGCATCCCTGGGGATTTCCACATGCACCCCGGCTGGAAACTAGAGCTTGTCTCCAGGATGCAATGTGTGAATCCTACTCTGGAGACCACTGACCTAGAGATCAAGATCACAAACCCTCTCCCTTTGTTCTTTCAGCCTGATGACACCACCAAATACTGGAAAGGAAACTAACAGGATTGAAAACAAAACTAAATACGGACCATTTGATTTTCTAGCAACCAAAATTTCATCCACATTTTAAGCTTTCCCTTAAGACAAATCCTTCACCTTTTCTGTGATGGATTATACATTACACTTTCCTTACTCACAGTCAATCAAATGCTGTTTCCATTCCAAGAGGACCCTGGGTACCTATTATGTACTATGCATTGCATTAGGTGCTAGGCATCACCTCCCAGAGACTGTTGGATAGGGTGGAAGAAATCCTGGCTTAGGAGTCAAAAAATGTAGAATCTTGTCCTGGCTTTGCTGTTCATAGGCTAGGTGACTTTGGCTCTGTCGTATGGCATTTTACCCTGTTCCATCTTAGTGACTTATTTGGGCACCTGGCTCTAATGTTAGATAGAGAACTTTTAGTTTGCCAGGCAAAGGTCTTCTGTGCTTTATAATACTTCATTTAAAAGTTTTTATTCACACATCCTTTATATGCCAGGCACAAACACTGAGAGTTCTGGCATGGTTCTTATCATAGTTTACAGAAATTTATCTCTTCAGTCTGTGCACACTGTGAGTTTCTCAAGTGCAGGGAGGCTCCATTCATTTGTGAGCTCCAGCACTTAGTATATTCTCTGACCCTGAGTAAGCAGGCACTTAATACATATTGGGCGAAAGAATAAATGAGCTTTACTGTAAATGAGGATCCTAGTAGACAGTTGGTGTCCGGACACCCCCATGGAATTCACCTCCCCACTTAAGCACTCGCTTAAGATATTCGTGATTCTGTCTGAGGTCTTCTAGTTTTGGGAGAACTCTGCCTTCAAGAGCAGGGAAAACTGGAAGTGCCAGAGTTAGCATCCCCAAAGCTTCCCATCAGTGGATAAAGTTTCTTCTGGCCTGGTTGAAAAAATAACTGTGGTCTCTATGCTGTCTCTCAATCCCCCAGGGTACTGAGCTATTTCTCATGGCTTCCTGCTTGTGCTTTCTAGCATCACCCCCCCAAATAAAGTATAGCATATTGTAAATCCCTAAAGGAAGAAAGGAGTAGTCACGCAATAAAATTTCATAGGAACTGACTCAAAGTTAGAGTTCTGGACTTCCTAACTTCCAGACTCAAAGTTTATTTCTGAGAGAACCCAAACTTTGCTAACCTTGAACCATTGTTATCATCAAATGAAAAACACCAGCAAACAGCTTTAATGTCTCAAAATATAAATGGCATTACTTTAGGGATGAGTTATTCTTAAGAGGTAAGTGATAGATTAAATAACGGCCCCCAAAGAATAGTCACATCCTAATCCCTGAAATCTTAAATGGCAAAAGGAACTTTTGTGGGTGTTATTAAATTAAGGATCACATGAGGGGGAGATTATCTTGGTCAGCTCTAAATGTAATTACAGTAATCATGAAATAGAGGGAGAGGGATTTGAGCAGAGGTAGGCAGGCAGGAAGAGAGAAGAGGAAGAAGCATCTTTATTTTATACAGTTGTTCATCTTGGTTGTTCCTCCTGACCCAGGACGTGAACCCAGGACCTCAGCATGTATGCATACTGTTCCCAACCTGACTCCACCAGGGTGTGACAGAGAGAGATATTTGATACAGAAGAAAAAGGTGATATGACCACGAAGGTGCTATGTGGCTGACTTTAAAGATGGAGGAGACAAAGAGTGCAAGGACTGCAGCTTTGTTTAGAAGGTTCAAGAAAAAGATCTTTCCTTAAGGAGATTGCCCTGTCAACACCTCAATTTTGGCTCAGTGAAATTGATTTTGGACTTTTGACCTTCATAACTGTAAAGAATAAATGTGTGCTGTTTTTAAGTCACCAAGTGTATGGTAAATTTGTATAGTGGCCATAGGACACTAATGCAAGGAGTGTCCTGTTTATTTTCCCCAAACCGCTCCAGCAGGAGGCATTACAGGATGAAGAGGTAATTTCCATTAGTCTTCAGAGAATCCTACTTACCCTTCAACCTGCTACCCTCAAATAAAGTAAGACTAATGAGTGCTGTCTTCATCCCTTTGGAGACCAGCCCTTCACCACAGGCTCATGAGGACAACAGAAAGAGTCAGGGCTTTTATTGGCTAATGGAAGTAAATCAACAAGCACTAAAATGAAATCATAAATATGCATTGAGAAAGCTGAGTAGAGGAACTAGGAAGGCTAGCCCCAGTTCCCTGCTATTATTAAAATTAGCTTTAACCATCAACAGTGCTCTTTCTCATGTCTGGACTCATATCCCCAAACCAGCTATAGGATATTTATTGTCGTTGTGAGCTCTGTGTTTTCCTTTCACTTTCAACCTGAGCCATGTGGAGAGTTTCTGGGAAATTTTGTTGCGTGACTACTCCTTTCTTCCTTCAGGGATTTACAATATGCTGGGAAGCGTGGCTTCCTCCTTATTCAGTGTCCATAGCTGAATATTTTCAAGACTTACAACAATGTGTTTGAGATCATCAGAGAAATTTGAATATGAATTGACAGTGAACAATTGGTGTTAGTTTTATTAGGTGTGATTAGCATTATGGCTATGTCGGAAAATATTCATATTTTTCAGAACTATATAGAGGATGAAATGATACAGTAAAATGGAAGAAAGGAGGGAAGGAAAGAAAAAAGAAAGGAAAGATAATATAAATAAACCAAATATGGCAATTTCTTGCTTATTAAATTTGGAAGATAAGTATATGGATGTTTATTGTATTATTTTATATGTTTTAAAATATTTTATAAACTTTTCTGGAAAAATCAAATGATTCAAAAAGTGTAAAAAGTTTTCAGGCATGTCCTGGTAGAGCAGGGGTTAGGTCAATCACCTCTGAAGGAGTAAGTCACATTCCCCTGTGTTTGTGTCCTGGGCTTGGGGGGAAGAAACTAATATGAAAAACTAAGTAAAAATAATATAAAATGAAATGCTGCTTCTTCCTCTCTCTTCCTGCTTCCTACTCATCTTCATTCCTGCCTCCGCCTTTCCTTTAAAAAAAACTTTCAGAGGGAGGCAGCTGCAGAAAAAATGATGATGAGCACCATTATCGAGTTGTTTGACTTCCAATCTGGGCTTTCTAGCCATATGACCTTGGTCCTGTTACTCAACCTCTCTGTTCTCAGTGTCTGTATAGGTAAAAGGATACAATAATTGCATCTGTTCCAAAGGATTGCTGAAAATAACCTAATTCTATGGTATTAGAATTTTGTTATTTTCTTAGTAATGTCTCTTACACTGGTATAGTGACTCTCAAATTGGGGCAATTTTGACCCCCATTTGATATTTGAAAATATCTAGAGATATTTGTGGTTGTCATATCTGGAGGATGTTCCTGGCTAATATTGGGTAGAGGTGAAGGATGATGCTAAATGCCCTAAGCCACAGGGTACAGCTCCCTACAACAAAGAAGTATCTGAACTAAAATGTCAATAATTCTGAGGTTGAGAAACCCTGCTAGTGTTACACAGACTTGTAAAAATATTAGAAAATACTGATAAAGAAAATAGAGAATAATAATATCCCATAATTTCACCATACAGAAATAATCACTACCCTCAAATGGGAAAATAACATCATTAAAATTACAATGCATGATAAAGAAAAAGCCCCTTTATCTCGCTTAGACCGGTAGTGACCTCGCCTCATTTCTTTAAAACTGTCACAGCGTAAGAAAGATGTTGAACCTCCTTAGGCTTCTGGTAAATGTACCATTTGGCATTTGACTAGGCTTTTAGCTTCTACTGGAATGAAGCTGAATAAAACGCAAGGAAACTCTGAAGATATTAATGATGCACTTCAGATATCTTATGGGGTCTACTCTGATGCCACTTTTCTGGGGGCGGGGAAATTGGCAGATTATATGAAAAAAATTTAAAAGAAAATTTTAAAAAGAACATTTAAAAAAAAACATTTTAGTATGACAATTTCACACTAAGAATTTGCCTTAAAGAAATAATCAGACTAGTGTACAAAGATATTTTTAGAGTTGGCACTGCTCTATTGTTTTTAGTTTTTAAAAAATTTTAAAGGAAAGTCACAGGCATACCATGAGGTAGTAGAGTTTGGTCAGCTGCCTCCAAAGGCACACCGGCCAGATACCACCCAAGGACATGGGTTCACATCCCAGGTCTGGGGACGAAACAACAAAATAAAAATAAAATAAAATGCTTATTCCTCCTTTCTCTTCCAGCCTGCCTACTTGCCTTTATTCCTGCTTGTACCTTTTCTTTAAAAAAGAAAGAAGGAAAGGTGCAGGTGGAAAGGGAGGTGAGCTGCAGGTAGGCAGGCAGAGAGAGGAGGATGAAGCATTTATTTTACTTAGTTATTCATACTGGCTGTCCTGCCCACTCCCTCACCACCCACCTCTGGCCCTGGATATGAAGCTGGTCCTTGTATGTATGTGGTTTATGCCCCCGAGAGGTAGCAGACCTGACTGCTAAACCACCAGGATGTGTCCTGTATTGCCTTTTTTTCATTGAAGTAACTTTTATTCTACCTATTCTAAAATAAACTCATATGTATAGGTTTCCCATATGTGCATTTTCCCCATTTCTGAGCTATATGTCAGCTCACCAAATCACTAATTGTTCTTAAATATGTACAGAGGATTCCACCACCACTTGCCTGCACCCTCCATAGTCCCATTCCCTGTTGGTAGCCTCAGTTCTATTGTAAATGTTGAAGGGTTGGTTTTGTTTCATCTGTTCCTTTGTTTTCTCTATTCACATTCCACCTATGAGTAAGGTCATCTGATATTATCTGTCTTTCTTCTTTTGACTTGTTTCACTTAGCATGATGTCCTCTAGGTCCATCCATGTTGATTCAGATGTCAGGATTTCATTTCTTTTAAGGGTTGTGTAATATTCCATTAATATATGCACCACATCTTTATTCATCTGACATTGGACACTTAGATGGTTTCCAGTTCTTCCCTATTGTGAATAGGGCTGAAATAAACATGGCGGTGCATAAATCTCTTTGAATTAGTGTTTTGTATCTTTTAGGTAAATACCCAGAAGTGGGATGGTGGAATCATATGGGATTTCCATATTCAACTTTTGAGGAATCTCCACACCGTTCTCTATAGGGCTTGCACCAATTTGCACTCCCACCAGCAGTGTAAAAGTGTTCCCTTTTCTCCACAGCCAATCTCTCAGGTATAAGGTGATATCTCATTGCTGTTTTGATTTGTATTTCCCTGATAGCCAGGGAGTAGGAACATCTTTTCATGTGCCTATGGGCCATCTGTATAACCTTTTTGGAAAAATGTCTCTCCAATTCCTCTTCTCATTTTTGGATTGGATTGCCTGTTTTTCTGTTACACAGTTTTTTGTTTTCTTTGTATTTTTTACATATTAAGTCCTTATCTGAAATATGAAATGCAATTATTTTCTCCTAGTTAGTGGGTTATCTTTTTGTTTTGGTGATGTTTTCTTTCCTCTGAAGAAGATTTTAGTTTGATACAGTCCCAGTTGTTTATTTTTCTTTTTGTTTCCCTTGATGCTGGATCTGCATCCCCAAAGGCCTCCCTAAGGCTGATGTAACAGAATGATTTCCCTATGTTGTTTTCCAAGAATTTTATGGTTTTTGGTCTTATGTTCAAGTCTCTAGTACATTTTGAGTTAATTTTTGTGATTGGTGTTAGACAGTGATCTATAGCTTCATTCTTTTGCATGTGATTGTTCAAGTATCCCAACACCATTTATTGAAAGGAATTTCCTTTCTCCATTGAATGCTTTTGGTTACTTTGTTGTAGATTAACTGACTGCATGTGAGTGGGTCAGTTTCTGGTGATTCAATTCTATTCCACTGATCTGTGCCTCTGTTAATATTCCAGTACCATACTATTTTGATCACTGTTGCTTTGTACTATAGATAAATATCTGGGACTGTAATCCCACCAGATTTGTTCTTTGTTTTCATAATTGCTTAGGCTGTTCAAGGGCTTTTGCTCTTTCATAAAAATTTTAAGATTTTTTATATTATTTCCTGGAAATAAATCCATGGTATTTTAATGGGGATTGCATTAAATCTGTATATTGCTTTAGGTAAAATAACCTTTTTAATGATGTTGATTCTTCCCAACCACGAACATGGGATGTCTTATCATCTCTTTATATCCTTCTCTATTTCTTTTAAGAAGGACTTGTAGTTTTCATTATATAGGTCTTTCACCTCCTTTGTTAAGTATATTCCAAGATACCTGATTCTTTTTACTTCTATTTTGAACAGTATGGCTTTCTTGATTTCATTTTTTCCTAGCATGTTGTTTGTGTATAAGAATGTGGCAGATTTTTGTGCATTGATTTTATAGCCTGCCACTTTACTGTACTGTTAATGCATTCTAGTAGTTTTTTGACAGTTTTTAGGGTTTTCAATATATATAATCATGTCATCTGCAAATAATGGTAGCTTTACTTCCTCCTTTCAATTTGAATTCCTCTTATTTCTTTTCTTGCCTAATTGCTCTGCCTAAGACCTCCAGTATGATGTTAAATAGCAGTGGTGAGAGTGGTGATAGAAAGCCTTGCCTTCTTCCTGACCTTAGAGAAAATGCTTTCATTTTTTTAGCATTGACTATGATGTTGGCTGTGGGTTTGTCATATTATGTTAATATGTCTTGTCATATTATGTTTGTCTTTACTATGTTGAAGTTTGTACCTTCTGCCCCCATTTTATGTAAGATTTTTTTTTTTAATCATGCATGGGTGTTGAATGTTGTCAAAACCTTTTTCTGCATCTATTGATATGATCATGTGATTTTTTTTTCCTTGCTCTTGTTGATACGGTGTATTACATTAATAGATTGATAGATTTATGTTGAACCATTCTTGCATGCCTGTGATCAAGCCCACTTGGTAAACTGGATAATCTTTTCAATGTATTGTTAGATTTAGTTTGCAAATATTTTGTTGAGAATTGTTGCATCTATGTCCATCAGAGATACTGGTCTGTAATTTTCTTTCTTGGTGACATTTCTACCATCTTTTGGTATCAGTGTGATGTTAGCCTCATAGAAAGTTTTTGGGAATGTTTCCTGTTCTTCAAGATTTTGGAAGAATTTGAGAAGAATAGGTATTAATTCTTGTCAAAGTTTTTAAAAACACATTAGAAAAGTCATCTGGTCTAGGGTTTTTATTTTTAGGGAGAGTTTTGATTGCCTCTTTGATTTATTTGCTGTGATTATTATGTTTAGGTACTCCAGTTCTTCCAGGTTCAGTCTTGGTAGATTGTATTTTTCTAAAAAATCTGTCCATGTCCTCAAGATTGTATGCTTTGTTGATATAGAGGTGTTCATAATTGACTCTTAGAATGTTTTGTATTTCTGCGGAATCTGTTGTAACTTCTCATCTTTCACTTCTGATTCTAGTTATGAGAATTATTTCCCTTTTTTCCTTTCTGAGTCTAGCCAATGGTTTGTCAGTTTTGTTTATTTTTTCAAAGAACAAATTAGGTTTCATTGATCTTCTGGATTTTTTTTTTTAAGTTTTCTGTTTTATTTCTGCTTTAATTTAGACTATTTTATTTCTTCTACTGATTTTTAACTTTAATTGTTCTTTCTCATGTTGTTTTAAATGTAGGGTTAGATTGCTTATTTTTAATTTTTCCTGTTTCTTGAGGTGGGCCTGGATTGTAATGAACTTCTCACTTAGTATGGCTTTTCCTGCATTCCATAAATTTGGGTTACTCATGTCTTCATTCTCATTTGTGCCTAAGTTCTTTTTAAGTTCCTCTTTGATTTCCTCCTTTACCCAGGAGTTATTCTGAAATATATTATTGAGTCTCCAGTTAATTTGAGGTTGTCCAGCTTTCTTTTTGTGGTTGATTTCCAGTTTTAGGCCATTGTGGTCAGATAAGACACTTGGTATGATTTCAATCTTTGTAAAATTATTGAGACATATTTTGTGTCCCAACATATCCTTGAGAATGTTCCATGGGTACTTGAGAAGAAAGTGAAAAATGTAGTCATTGGATGAAGTGTTTGGTATATGTCTATTATACTTAGCTATTTCAAATGGTCACTTAATGTTTCTGTTTCCCTGTTAATTTTGTGTCTGGTTAATCTGTCCATTGTTGTAAGTGGAGTATTGAAGTATCCTACTATTTTGTGTTTCTTTTGATATCTCTCATCAGTTCTAATAATAATTGCTTAATATATTTTGATGCTCCTTCATTTAGTGCATATATGTTAATAAGGATTATCTTTTCTTGCTGAATCGACCCCTTAATCATTATCTAATGTCCATCTCTGTCTTTTGCTATGCTTTTTAGTTGGAAGTCTGTTTTATCCCATGTAAGTATGGCCATTCCTGTTATTTTTGTGGTTGCCATTTGACTGTAGGATTGTCTTCTAACCATTTACTTTGAGTGTTTGTTTATCTTTTGAAAGAAGGTGAGTTTCCTGAATGCAGCAGAAGGTTTGATTATGTTTTTAACCATTCAGCCACTCTGTGTCATTTGACTCATGGGTTCAGTCCATGTACATTCAGGGTGAATATTGACATGTTGCTCTTTATTGTCATTTTGTAAGTTGTCTTCTCTGTGTTGTTTCAGGCAGTGCCTTTGTTCCTCTCTATCTTTTCTCAGGTGGAATGGGTGTAGTTATGTTTTGATTGGTTTTCCTTTTTGTTTTCTTCTTTGATTTTTCCCTGAAGATGTATTTTGAGGTTACCCTGAAGTTATTATTAAGAATTCTATGTTTATTTACTATTTTTATTTGAAAGCAAATTAGTCTTGTACTCATTCTAACCATCCACATTTTTGTTCTCTTCTCCTCCTTCCACATTTTATATTTGCTATCTTACTGTTTTTATGTTTGGTTTCCTTATACTATATAGATCATCCTTTAGTATTTTTTGTAGAGCTGGTTTTGTGGTGATAAGTACCTTTAACTTCTGCTTGTTGGGAAAGCTTTTTGTCATTTCTTCGGTTCTTACTGATAATCTCACAGGGTGTAGTATCCTAGGTTTAGAATTCTTTTGTTTCAGCACCTTGAGTATATCATGCCATTTTCTTCTTGCTTGTAGAGTTTCAGTTGAGAATCTGCTCACAATCTTATGGGGCCTTCTTTGCATGCGACTCATTTTTCTTTAGATGCTTTTAAGATTTTTTATGTTTTTTTTTTTTTTTTTTTTTTTGACATTTTGATCATAATGTGTCTAGGTATATGTCTCTCTGAGTCTCTTTTATTAGGGACTCTTTGTGATTCTTGGGTCTGGAGGCTTGCTTAATTCTTCACGTTAGGGAAATTTTCAGCTATTATTTCTTCTAAAATAACTTTTGGTCCCCTTTGTCTCTCCTCTCCTTCTGGGACCTCTATGATGTGAATGTTACTCCTTTTGATATTATCCCATACGTCTCAATGCTGTCTTCACTTCTTTGCATTCTTTTATCTCTTTGCTGATTTGCTTGAGTGCATTCCTCTGCCGTATCTTCAAGCTTTCTATTTCTATTGATGGCTTCATCCATCCTATATCTTGAGTCCCTCTATTAAATTCTTTACTTCAGCTATTGTGTTCTTTATTTCTCTGATATCTTGCTTCATTTCTTCTCTCTTTTTTCTTGTTCTTTTTTTCTTCCTTTATTGTTTTCTTGATTTCCATGAATATGTTTATTACTATTGCCCTACATTCATCCTCAGGTATCTTGCATAGTCTGTTGTATTCAGATTTTCCTCTGGGTTTTTTTATAGGAGCCATCATTTCCTGTATACTTCTCTGTGTCTTTGCTGTGTTTGGCATTCTGTTTGTATTTATGTAGATTATGTTTCCTTGTAGTCATGGGCTTGTATATGGCCTTGTATATGGCCTTGTGTTAAATATGCCTGGTTCTTGGTTTGAACACTGGGATTTCTTGAGTTATGGTGTCACCACTGGTTGAATTTGTTGACCTTCTCATGTGGATCCTGTGTTGCTGTCTGAGAGTTCAGCCTATGGGGTTTGAGTTTGTGTGGGATATGCAGAGACTTACCCCAGCATCCTAGTTCTGAGCTTCAATGACCATGTTGTTATTGGCCCACAACCAGCAATCAGGCTGCAGTTTCCCTTCCACCCGCAGGGTGCCACTAGTGGATAGTGGCGCAGGTTTCTCCCTCTGTAATACTCATTTTTTTTCCTTTTAATCTGAGGGTGGAATTTCTGGTAGATAGGTCCTGTGAGTTTGGGGGCAATATGGTAGGAGGTGGTGGGGTTGGGTGTGGGGGATTCCTGTAGTTGCTTCTGGTTATGGCACTCTGTGCAATTTTCTTGCGGGGCCTATTGTTCAAATCACCAGGGCACTGGTCCTCCTTCCTCCCTGTGCCAAGACCCCTTCCCCCAGCTTTGTGTACCAATTCTGCTGGGCATGATCTCTGTTGTTTTTGCGATTCCTGACAGGGCCTGTTCTTCTAGCAATCCCACCACCTCTGCCATGGCCCAAGTCCCGACTCCTGATTCTGTTCTGTAGCTCTGACTACTGATGTTTTTGCCTACCCTTTGTTTTTGTGGTTGCTGCTGGTCTCTACAGCATCTGTACCTGCTTTTCCTCAGTGTTTGTTTCTAGAAATTAGTTGCATTCCTAGTTGCTCTATGGGAAGGATGTGAATCTCACTCTTACCAGTTTGCCATCTTGACTGAAAGTCTCTGTATTACTTTTAACGGTGAAAAATTGGATGGACCTTCATTAGAAACAATAAAGGTCAATTGACTTATACTCTGGTGTGCTTATGCAATAAAATATGTAGTCATTAAAAAACAATGCGTATCTGTGTGTATTTACATGGAAAAGAGAATCAGAATGCCTTCAGTGGAAAGTAATCGCAGAAAAGGTTTGGAGGGCTAATGTGTTAATGGCTATTATGTAAAAGGTGTAGGTGAGCCTGAGCAAGCATTGCCAGAAGGTCTGGAATTTTGAGGGAGAAGGGTTAGAAGCCTTGTAGGACCTTCAATCTCCTGACCCTATAGAGAAACATGATTGGATCACGGTGTGGCTAGTTTTACTTGGGAACTGTGTTCTAGTAATGGGAATTCATCCTCAGTTGTTTTCTTTTTTAACGAGCCAAAGGGAGCAATCCTGTCCTTGGTGACAAATATTTTCTGTTCAGATTCTGAGTAGCCTATGCTTAGGTTCACCTTTTTGGGGAGTTCTATGACACACCCAGAGTCTTTGAGCCCCGTGGTCCTTGAGGTGAGGAAATTGGTTTGGGAACAGCCCCTCCATAGGGAGCATAAAAGATCCAGTTAGCTCATTTCCAGCAGCCTGAAAAGAGTCCTGAGGCTCCGCAGTTTGCCTTCCCCTCTCATCTAAGTGGCCAGCTTTTCTAGTCTCAAAATGAGGGATTATGTCAGATGATCTCTAAGGACCCTTTGCTCTGTAAGTTTTTATGGTTCTATATTTTAATCACTGTCAATGGTAATTATTACAAATGACCTGTAAACTGTCCTGCGGCTTCACTGGTTGTGGTGGTGAGGTTCACTTTCTTTAATATGGAACCACCGTGGAAGTTCATTTTTGTATCAGACAGCATTTCTCCATCCTTCTCCCTCCAGTTTTTCCTCCTAGGATTTCTCTCTCTCTCTGGAGGTTTATGTAGCTTAATTAATTCAGATCAGTCAAGTATTTTTGAGACTCAGAGTAAAGTCAGCATCTTGCTATATGAATAATAGTCTAGTGGGAACTCAAATCATTCACAGCATTATTAGCAGATGTTAGTCTCACTGCTGTGTAACTTGAAGTCTATTAGATCTCATCTGTAACATCTGCTTCTAGGAGGAAAAAGCAGCCCAGGAGAACCCATCCAAGTTCCCTGAGGCCTTTGCATAAATCCTCCAGGGATTTGAGGCTGAGTGAGGGAATTAGGGGATATGACATTCCTTAAAGGTGTAAAAGGAAGTATTTTTGGAGGCTTCTTACTCTAGTAGGATGGTGGGGCAGGGAGGGGGCTGGGCATGACAGATATTTACTATTTTAAGGTAGAATTTCTGTGTGTTCTCTAATTTCTCTACCCAGGGGAATGTTGAGGGCAGATAGTGAGATTAGTTATTCAGGGCTGTCCATCCCAAGAGCACATCCAGGCAATAAATAACTGCATTCAAGAAGAGCTTGAATGAGCTTGAAGACATGTTTGGGGAAGATCTGTGTGCTATTCAAGAACTCTGGAGCCTTGGCTGGTTGCAGATCTCAACTCTTCCATACTTTTGGCATCATATAACAGGGATAATAATACCTAATTCCAGGTATCATGAGGATTAGATACAATATTAAATAGTCAATATATGTGGAGCTTTTCGGAGAGCGCTAGCCCATAGTAGGTTCGATGCAGGATCTGCTACAACACACGGGAGTGCCTCATGCAGACTGACAATGGAAAATAGCTGTCATTTACAGAGAACTTTTGATGAGCCAGGCTCTGTGCTAAGCACTTGACATCTATTATCTTATTTAATCTTCATAATAACCCTGTGAGATAGCACTATTACGTTCCCATTTTAGAGCTGAGGGAATTGAAAAGGAAAAGGTTAAATAACTTGTACAAAGTCATCCAATGAGTAAGTGGGATACCAGTATGTAAGCTCTTAATTTATTTGATTATGTTGCCTTCTCCTCCTCTATAACTTCCCATAGTCTTAGAGTTAACTCCCTCTAATTATAACTCAGATCAGGGGAGAAGGAACATTTGTAGATGACCTGCAGAAAAAGCCCACATTGCTGAAGTCTCCATATCTTGTGATTCAAAATAGAGAGGCTGCAAGACACCTCCATTCATCACTCTGTCTCCTCTGCCCTGTTCCCTCTCTGACTGACAGTTCCCATTTGAGCACCAAACTCGAGGGCTTGGCAGCACTATTCATGTCCGGGAACTAATTCAAGTGGTTTTGATTTAATTTTTATCAGAGTCTATTCTGAAAAGCCTGGGATACCTTGTGCTCCAGAAATTAACTTCTGGTAGCCATGATGAAAAGAACTAGAATGACAAAACCAGTCAAGAGAAATGCAGAGATTATAGAATCCCCTCATTTTGTGGGAGGTGTCTTTATTTTTACCCACATAATGTTTCAATAATTCTAAAAGCAATGCATTAGGATGATGCAATATTTGTTCAATGAAAATTAAAGCAATATATTTAATATATAAACATTGGAAAGCATAGAAAACATAAACCTTATATCATAGTCCTATTTTGAGACATCCATAGTTGCATGGGGATTTATTTACTTCCAGATTTTTCCAACAATTCTGATTCATAGTTGGGATCTGTATAATATGCATGCATATTTGCTTGTTTTTTATTTAATTAAGTAATGTTAGCATTACAACATAATGTACTTACAAATACACAAGTGTAAATTTTATTGGCTTCATAATACAGTGTGATGTAGCACTTTAAATAAGAAGAAAGTAACCCCTACATTAACTACCAGTGGGTTTAGAGATAGAACACTATCAGTATTTTAGACGCTTCCTTTGTGCTTCTTCTTAATCACATTCTCCTTTCTTCCTGAAAAGCAATTACTGCTTTTGAGAAAATTGCTTTCTTTCTTTACTATGGTGGTGGGCTATTATAATAGTGATCCCCCAATTGGTGGGTGGCCCCTCTATTCTGTTATCGTGTGGTCCCTTTCCACATTGACTTCTGAGTCTGTCTATATGACTTGCTTTGGTCAACACGACATGAATGAGCAAGATGCAGGAATTTGTATATTGGAAATACTTATGTCCTCCCCTGCCCCATCAGGCTGTCCCAGCCAACCCTCAAATTTTTATGCCACCTCAGCTGAGACTCCAGACTGTGTGGAAAAGAGATGAATCATTCCTGGTGTGCTCTGTGCAAATCCCCAACCCATGTTGTGAGCAAGTAGAATCATTGGTGTTTTAAGCCAGCTAGTTTTTGAATGGCTTGTTTAGGCAACAATAAATAACAGAAATACAACCTATGTGTGTATCCCTACATAATACATTATTTAGTTTTGTCTATTTTTGAACTCTATATAAAATGGAAACATGCCATGTATTTTAGTTGATGACTTGCTTCTTTTGTTAAGCACCCTTTTTGAGAGACAACTCGATGCTGTTCTGTTTGGTTAAGGTTCATTCACTTTCTTCGGTGGTGAGCAGTGTTTCATGATTATTTTCTATTGCTGACAGATATTTGGGCTATTTCCAGTTTGGGGTTATTAGAAACAAATACTATGGACATACTTGTACACATCTTCTGGGGTGCATGTGCTGGTTTACCAAGGGCACATTCATAGAGTAGAATTGCTGAGATGTAGAACATGTGCATAGTAAGTTTTATGAGCCATTGCCAAACTGTTTCCCAAAGTGGTTTCCTTTTACAACTCTTACTGGCAGTGCAGGTGAGTTCCTGCTGTTCCTTACCCAAGGCGATTATTGGTGCTATCAGAGTTTAAAGTATTTGTCTATGTGGTAGGTATGTAAAAGTATCTCATTGAGGTTTTAATGAATTTCCTTGATGCCTATTGAGTTCCCTTTATATTTATCAGTTATTTGGATATTCTTTTTTTCTAAAGTGCCAGCTCTAGTATTTTGTCCATTATTCTGTTCAGTTGTCTTTTTCTTATTAGCTGCTTTTTATAGAGTCTAGATATAAGGCTTCCTTTATATTATAAATATCTCCTCAATTTCACTGTCTTTTACAGTCTTTTTGGACATTTTATTTAAATGTCAGCAAATTTATCAGTATTTTATTATATGGCTAGTGCTTTTTATGTCCTGTTTAAGGAATTCTCCTTTACTTTCAGCTCCTAAGACGGTCTCCTAAAATTTCTTTTAAATGGTTCTTTTAAATGACTTAACATGGAGGGTCTTAATACACCTGGAGTTAAATTTTATATATGGTCAAATGGACTTTTTTCCAACTGATTAATGTGGTGAGTTATTTTAATAGATTTTCTAATGTCAAGTCAATTTCATATTCCTGTATTAAATTAAACCTGCTGGATTCAGTTTGCTAATATTTTATTTAAATAGTTTGTTTATATATCCATGAGCAATATTAACCAGGCATTTTTTTTCTCGCATTTTTCTTAGGTTTCAGAAACGTGGTTATACAAACCTATACATTCTGAAAAACTTTGGCTATGATGTTATTCAGTAGATGTTGCCAGTGAAGTTAATTAACAGAGCTGGGATTTCAAAATGATAGATTTTTGACTTCTGATTTAATTTTTTAAAGCTTATAGGACATGTTCTAGCTCTTCTTGAGTTAATTGGTAAGTTATATTTTTTCACTGTTACCCTTCTTTTATAAAGTCTCAAACTATTGGCATAATATAATTAAAAATGCACTCCTATTATCTTTTCAAGTTTCACAGCATCCTAATTATGTCTTCCCTTTCATTACTGATACTGGTTGTGCCTTCTCTCTTTTCATCTTAATAATCTTCCTGAAGGCTTATCAATTTTATTAATCAAAGGACCAGTATTTCCCTTGGGTGATTTTTTTTCTAGTGCATTTTTTCTTATCTCCTTTTTCTTATCTTAATTTCTGCTGTCAGCATTATGTTTTCCTTTCTTTTGCTTTCTTGATTTAGATGGACATCTGGTTCTAACTACGTAGGTTCCTATATTGCCATGAGTAAAGCATCACATGCTCTTCCCTCAGAGTCTTCCTTGACTGTGGGCCTGATTCTTCCCTTTTGTTTAGAAGGGCGTAAGGCTTGAGCCTCTGCACCCAGTTTGGAAGAGAATTTGCCTTTGGAGTCTCCTTTCATATTCTTTGCTAGGTTCCTGGCCAACTCTCTGATATTGCATATAATGTTCCATCCACTATTTACGTACACACAACTCTTTCTCACTTTCAGTGTCTACTTTATACGTAAAAAAATTGATCTGAATGTACTTTGATCAGAGCATGCTAATTTAACTACTGTAATAACTCCATTACCTGGTAACTACTAAAGAAAGCCTTGAGTAGCTATATTAGATGCAACAAAAGAAAATATGAAACAGCTGAGCCTCCTGCCTCTCCACTCTATCATAGGATTTATTTGAAATCTAGGACTTCATTTCATTTTTGGGTACACACATCTATTCATCTTGTGACCCATGCACACCAACACGTTTCCTTTGCCTTCTTAGAGAACCACAGAATGGTTATGGAGTCTTTCCTCCCTCATAACTCACTTCCTGCTATGTGACTAAAAATACTAGTTTTGGGAATTTAAAGTATTTTGAGATGTTGCTCTTGAGAATATGCGTGTGTGGCTTTTGCCCTTGGTTTATGACTAGGACCTGGGTTTCTTAAGGGTACTGTCACATTTCTCTCAACCAGAAACCAGGGGAAAAAGTAATTGTACTGGAGATCTGCATCCCATTTTCAAACATCCCCAATGATAAGGACAGGGGTTTAGGAAAAGATTATCTACCAGTCAGCATGATTAGAACTGTGCTTGGCAGATCTTTGTTCGGAGAATCCCTTTGTCCTTCAACTTCTCAGATGTTCTTCTAGAGACCTGAATTGTGTGGTCACAGTTCTTAGAGGACCTCGTTTTCCCAGAATCTAAGAGATCTTGGTACAATGGCCTTCTCACATATGCTGTCCCCAAGAAAGAGTAATTCAAAGGAGATCTTTGAAGAAAAAGAAAGTTGCCCTACTGAAAGTTTCAGAGGATTGAAATTTGTTCCATGAGCTTAGAGAGGTAACCACTTGTGTTATAACTATAAACTTCAATCAAAAGTTATTCCTTCGTTGGCCTTATCTTCACAAGCACACGAATAGTGAATGCGATTTTCTCCATTCATCTCATGTGGTGCTCTGGGAAAGAAGATGTGTTCCAGGACCCACGGGTCCTAGGAACACCCAGCAGCATCAGCAGATGCCACCTATACAGGCCATATGGTACTTGTTTTTCAAAATTGTTGCCTCTAATTGAAACTCAGCAAATATTTCTTAGGGAGCTACATCATGCTTGGTCTTCCATCTAGAGAAGTGAACAGAAATGGTTCCCACCCTTAGGGAAACCACAATGTAGAGGGGAGGTAAAAAGGGCAACAGACACTTACTATGGAATATGAAAGGTACTAGAGCAACATCAACAGACTCCCTTGTCTTCTAATCTCTGGTTGCATTGGTCCATGGAAGGCAGCAGTATGCAATGTGGGTGGAGGAAGGAGAGAGAGTGAGATTTTTTCCACTGGCTTCCTCTCTGCAATGTGGCCTTTGGCTGGCTGAAACCAGAGTCACAGCTTTATTGAAAGTGAGTCTCTTCTCATAGCTCTCTTTTTCCAGTTTCAACAACCACTCCTCCTTTTTTCCTACCAGACCTTGGGTGGTAACAGTCCTGCTCTTAGCACCCAGGTACTACTTTAGCCCTTATATATTCCCTATAAACTGCTCATCCCTTTGTAAATAGTCCTTTATTAAGTCTCAGTCTAATTATCCTTTTTTGAGTGTGTCATTGTTTCCTGCTGGGTCCCTGGCTAATATTATGTTTAATCCTGCAGGAGGTGGGGCAATGTGATGTCCCAGCAGGAAGACTTCACAAAGGAAATGATATTGAAGCTAGTGCTTCAAAACTAAAGGGAACTGTGTCTAAAGTTAAGTTAGCCTTAATTTCTTACAATCAAAAAGAAATAGTTAATATATCACTAGATAAAATCTCTCCGTAGTGTTCATTTTTCTCATCATCAGTATTTCTCCATTTTGTAAGAAAGATGTAATAAGCAAAAAAGATTCCTCAAGAATAATGGTATTATTCTTTTGGTATTTGTTGCTTGGAAAAAATTATAATTAGAAACATTTAGCTTTAAAATGGACTGGCATTTAATTAATCCTAGAAATGCCTATGTAAATTTAGAAGTAGTACATATATGTGTGGAATATGTTTTATCAGTCTGCAGATGATGTTTGGCTCATGTATGGAATTGAGAACCTCATGAAAAATTTCTGTGCCTTCTCTCTTTGTGCTTCTTGACCAAGTTAAGGAACCACAGATATAGGCAGAGTTTCTAGATTCTTTCCACTATCCCACTTCTTCTGTACACATATAGTTTAATATTAGAGCTGGAAGGAAGATATACAATTTACTGGATCCAATCAGTCTATTTTGCAGATGAGGAAATAGAGGCGAAATTACAATCTTGAGTCACATAGTTGGTAGTCCAGTCAAGAGTAAAACATATTCATTGTCTCCTCATCAAGAGCTTTTTCTGCTACTAAAAATTAAAAATTGTCATTCTCCCCTGGTAACATTTTGTGCCAAAAATTTGATCTCTCAGTATCCTCCAGATTGAACAGATGGTAAACATTTCCTTTCTCTCTTCATCCTCCCACTCCCTGCTCATTCTAAGGCAGCAAGTCCTGAACGGCAGAGCATCTGCTCCTACACAAGGACTAATTCCTACACCAGGGGAACAGTGGGAATGTCTAGGTTTAGCCCACTTCACATTAGGGTTAAGAGAGGTAATCTACTCCCCTACCCCTAATACCAGGGATCCAGAGGGATTTAAGTCAGCCATGGGCAGAACAGACAGCTATGGACCCTAACAATGAAGGAAGCTCCTGAATGTGAGGCCAACTGGTTAGCCTAAAAAAGTTCTAGAGAAGACCACAGGTAGGCCTGTAATACCAGCATCTGATGTCTATGCACAACTCAGGTGCACATGCTCATCGCCATGATCCTATTTGTGCCCTGTGAAGTAAAAATATTGGGTCCCTGACTTACAGGAGAAATGATAACAGCATTTGGTCAGAACTTGGATCTGTTATCTCCGTATCACTCACAGGCTGCTTTTGTACCCACATTAGGGGTTTGAGGGTAGAATTTTTCCCACTATAGATAGGTTTACCTGCTTTCTGTGTTTCATTTTCAAGGCCAAAAACAAATTTGACTTAGTCAGTGGTTAACGCCCTATACAATTTGGGCTTGAACTAGATAATAAGCAAGTTTAGAGGAGAGAGGGGTCTTCACAGTGAAAAGATCCAGACTTTTCTGCAATCAGAGGTATCTACATACATTTGAACAATGTATGGCCTATGGAAAAATAAACAGCCCTTCCAGGAAATGTCTGTACCTTAGAAAGTCTTATGAATGGAAGGAACTTAGTCTTGTGGAAATAGTCATGGATATTTATTGTTTTATTGGCCAAGAGTTACTTTAGACAAACCATTAAATTGAGATGTGCTATATTTTTATAGTTCTGAGTCTTCTACTCATTGTTGATTGGCTAAGAATGGACATTTGATCTAAGTTTTGCCATTTTTTTACAATCACAAATTTTTATACTTCATTTTTCACTGATATGACATTGTTTTACAGTACTATATAAATCTTATGTGTGCAGGTTCACTCTTCATTAAATATGTGCTATCACATCACATCCATCAACAAATTTCTAATAATCCATCACTGTAAGTTGAGTCATTTATATTATCCATCCCATTGTCATAGCTGATTTTTCTGGGATTGGACACTGATCCAAGTTGGATTAGTCGAAAGTCTTTACTGGGATTGTTTTTACTATGGTCATGACTAGTGACAAGCCTGGGTGGTATAAGCCTAGATGTTTGTAGTGTAAACTCTAACAGTTCACTTTTCTTTTTATGGTGTCGGTGTCTGACTTAAGCTTTTATGACAAGGCATTACTTTCAAAGAGGCCCAGCTCAGGCATTGCCAGCCACATGACTAGAGAAAGTCAGGCTGCCTCCCTATCCTGAGGCTCCTTTGTTTTACAGATCTTGGTTAATTTGGATCATCACTTGGGTCAAAAAACACACAGCTTTTTTCTTTTCTTTCTCCTCTCATGACTTAAATTCCCACTCATGCTAGCAACGCATCAGTGAAAGAGTGAACCTACAACACCCTCAGCAGAACCCAGGTCTGAGGGCTCCTACCCTTTCCTGCAACCTCACTGTGGGCCAGGTGTGCTGTGCATTTTCTCCGTTTTGCAAGTTTTTTCAGTCTTTTGATGGTTATTGCTGAGCAGCATCTTGCAGTCCTGGTAAGAGTCCCCAAGGATCTGTCATAATATGGCTTGAAAGAGGATGCCCATGGTAGTACCCTTGTGACTCAGGCAGCTGGGATACTGGTGTGCGAAGCACCGACAACCCAAGGACTGGGGTTTGAGACCTGGGAACAGGCTGAAAAACCAAAGTGCACAGCTAACTAAATAAAGATATGCCTGCCTTCCTTCTGTAAATGCTTCGTCCTTCTCTCCAAAAAAAAGGGACGGAGAGGAGGTCTCTGGGAAACTCACCAGGTGCTAGGTGAGTATCCTCTTGCCAATAGCATTATTATCAATAGTCTAAGATCAACACAAAACAGTGCTGCTAACAGACATATTTCCAGTGATTTGGAGAAAACAAATTTGCAGAGAAAGAGATGAGGTCTCAACAGGGAGTCCTGACATCAGTCTATTCCTGGTTTTAGTTGACTTTCAGGCTTTGAAGTTTCACAATTCAGTTATATATATATGTATGCATTTCATACACTTACACATATATGTATACATATATGTCTATACATATATGTCTATACATATATATATATATATATATATATATAAAACATCTGTCACTTGGAACCAACAGAATTCTGACTAATTCTGACATAGTATAAATGAAGTAAATATCTTGAAATTAAGTTTTGTGTTTACTCATCTTAAAAACTCTCCAGTGTTTAGTGCTGCCACATGGTTTTCTCTGAGTAGACCTAGAGGAAAATGTTAAAAAATATAAATTAAGTGTCTATTATTCTAGATCCCAAATGTATGTTAAATGTCTACCTCCAGATATCCAGATCTAGTGAAAACCATATAGTAAAACCTTCTAGAGAATTGAGGGTAACTCCAGGAAATAGTTTGCATTTAAGAAATCCTGGCATGCCCTGGTGGAATAGTGCTTAGGTCAGTCACCTCCTAAGGAACTCAAGGCCACATACCCCAGTGTTTAAGTTCGGGTCCAGGGGAGAAACAACCAGTATCAAAAACTAAAATAAAACTAAACTGTTTCTTCTTCCTCTTTCTTCCATCTGCCTGTTCACCTTCATTCTTGCCTGCACTGTCCCATTAAAAAAAAAAAAAAAAAAAAGCAGCAGAATGAAATGTCTAGAATTCTAGATCTGGAGTTGCTATTGAGCAGGCAGGGTAGAACCTGGAGCATGTTAAAGCCAAAGCAAGAGAACACAAGACCTTGTCCCAGAAATTAGGATCCTGAAGTTTTCCCAGATCCAGCATTATGAAGCAGAATAGGACATTTACAAGAAAACCAAATCCTACAAAGATAACTCATAGCAGCCTGATGGGTTTTTAGCGACAAGGAGTTTAGGGGGCAGTGGGGCTGTAGGGATCACTGGCCAAGTAACCAGCTTCCAAGTTTTACTTTCCCCTTGGCCTCTTCTCACGTTCATCTGTCTCATTCATTCAGATGGTTTTTGAGTACTCATTATGTGCCAGGCACTGTCCTAGTGCTGCTGCCGTAGCTCACTGGCTCCCGTTACATCCCCGGTTCAGCAATGAGGTTCCTGAGGTTAATTTAGGCAGTCTAAGTGTGGCAGGGGATTCAGAGAGGGAGGGCAGCCGTCCTGTAGTGGGGGAGGTGCAGCGGGTGGGGAAGAGGTGGATCTGTCCAAAGGCAGCAGGCTTCAGCTCCTAGCTGAGCCCTGGACTAGGTCAGAGGGCCTACAAAAGCAGACTGGTCAGAGCCACAGAAGGCTTTTGAGATACTATAACATTTTGGAACTTGCAAGGACTGAGCAAAAAATGTGTTCTACTTAGCCTTATTCTCTAGAATCATCTTTAGGATATAGTATGGAAATCTTCTTGCTAGTTTAGTTTCCTTTTTGGGGAATCTGCTAATTTTCTTTGAATTCACAATCCCACAGCCTAATGCTATTCAGTGATTTCCAAGAATGTAAAGGGAATAAGGAAACTTGGGTGCATATATTTACTATACAAATTTTTGAAGAGCCTATCCAAAAGGAGAGATCAGATTAAATGAAATAATACTGAGACACATAAACATAATTTGTGAAAATAAAACAGTTTGTTAATAAAGAGAAAAACAACGCTTACATGATTAATATAGGAAACATGGGGTCACAATGCACTCAACCTTATGATAGTCCTGTGTTGGCTGTCATAGTGTCTGATGGCCCTAAACATAAACCTTGATTTTATTGATTTTTGGTAGTTTTTCTAAATTTAGAAGAGTTCTAAATATGTGCTTCATTCAAGAATTAAGTGTACTGCATTATAGTAATGGTGTTTTTTAATAATAGGAAAAGAAATAATACAAAAAATTGATTGACTTGAAACCAAGTATTTATACACTAGATATAGAGAGTCATTTTCTGGGAAAAGGACTTGGCAGTATTATACTAAATTAGGTACCTAATAAAGGTATTCATTATAGATATAGATATAGATATAGATATTATTAAATATTTATTATAAGTAGTTAATGCATTTATTTATAATAAACTTCTATTTAATATAAATTACATATTTATAGATGTTATACAGCAGATATTCTTAACTCTTGGAGTTGTAAGTCTTTCTGAAGATATTTACACACATTCACACAATTTTGCTATTTCAGGATTTCTTGAGTCTATTGAACTCCATTGACAATTCTCTAGGTCAAGAATTTTTCTCTACATGTAAAACATTTGTAAAATGTAACATGAAAGACTTAGTTTGGTATTCTTCTTCAGATAATGGTAGACTAGTAGGTTGCCAAAGAAGTCTTCCACGAGGTGGGGACATAAAGCAAACTTGAGAGTCAAAGAGAGCAGTCAAGAGCTAGTCCAGGAGCTAAGACTGAAGTTCTCTTAAAGAAAAGCTGAGTTAAAAAAAAAAAGAAAAGAAATATTTGAAGACCTTGGAGATATATGAAGATAGCCAGGACTGGAGAAAATTCTAAATAGAAGGGAAACTCACTGAGGTGAGCCTTATAACCAAAACTACTTTTTCTCCTTCAGTACATTTCTTCTTGATTCTTACAAATTGCATTTCTCCTTCAAGACATTTCTTCTTGGTTCTTAAGCAGCAAGGACAGAGAGCTTGAGAAACTAAGCAGAAAGTGTCTTCTAAGAGACAGAATTGGAGCAGGGCTCTCATCACTTCTCAAGACTGGGAAGACAAAAAAAATGGAGGTCAGGGCGCCAGAGACAGCAAAGACTCTAGAGGCCAAAATCCTACAGAGACGTGAGGCTATCTGAAGCACTTACCGCTAAAGGGCATTCAGTGATCAGAAAGAGGTTGCATTGTAAAACAGAGTTTTCTCACAATGCTGGAGAGTGAAAAATTGACTGGCAGGGTCTTCTAAGGAGAAGAGACTCTGATAAACATCCCAAGCTGCTAGCTGGGATCTTCAAGTACCTGACCCATAGAGGAAGAGTAAAGCAGACATAGAATAGGCCTTATAAAACTGAAACCCAGGCCTGAGTTATCATATATTGATGATCTCATCTGTCTTCTACAAGTTAAAGTGTTCTTCACAGCTTCTGCAATTTTTTATTATACAATACCAAGAATTAAATTTAAACAAGAACTGGATATACTCAGAGACAAGGCCAAGAGGAAGAAAAAAGAGATAATAAAAATAGGATCCTTGGTAATTGAAATAGTGGAATTGTTAGATGAAAAATTGTAAAGAATATTTTTGGGAAAACAATTAGATGACAAGATAAGAACTTATAGCAGAGAGCTGAGCATGTCAAAAAATTAATAGAGGTTCTAGAACTGGAAAAATACCTCCCTTACTTGCCAAAATGCCTTGAAATTCAGAACTCAGTTGATGGTTTTTTTGAAGAAATGAAGGAAAGCAGGTGGGAATAAAAGCAGGCAGATAGAGAGGAAGAAAGTGGAGGAGGAAGCATTTTTATTTATTTGTTAATTTTGGTTGTTTCCCTTGGCCCTGGACTGTGAACCCAGTCTTTGATCTTTATGCGGTCCATGACCTGGACTTTGCTTAACAACTGAACCACCAGGGCATGACGAGAGAGATTTAACAGCATACCAGCACCATCTGAAGAAATTATCAGTTATCTGGGAAGATATAGTGAATAGAAAATATCCAGACTGATACATGGAGAGAAAAAAAAATATGGACAGAAAAGAGCATAGGAGACATATGGGATTATGTAACAAGACCTAATAAGCATGTAATTGGAGTACCTGAAGAAAGGAAAAAAGACAGCAATATAAAAGCATTATTTTAAGAAATAAAAGATGAAAAATGTCCAAAACTTTAAATTAGAGACTGATGAGAACATTAAAAATACAGTAGTATAAGTACAAAGACAATCACATCTAGGCAGAATAATAAACATTTTAACAGGGGACAAATATAAATACTTGCATAATTCAAAAGAAACCAAAAGAGAGATAAGGGGACAGAGGGGGCAACTAGAAAACAAGTATAAGAAGGTACATATAAATCTAAAATGTCAGTAACTGCATGAAATACAAACTGATAGGACTCAAAAAAAAAACAAGTAAGGATAGAAAAATATCTGCAATTGTATGCTTCTTATGAGGAGACATATCTTTTTAATATCAGGATTCAGACAAAGTAGACTTTAAGACAATAAGTGTTTCTAGAGATACAGAAGGGCATTTTAAAAGATCAATTCACCAGCAAGAAATAAAAATTCAAATTTCTATAAAGCTAATAATATAGCTTCAAAACATGTAAAGTAAAATCTGAGAATTTAGGGAACTGGAAAGAAAAGGGAAATAGATAAACTCAAAATTATAGGGAGATATTTTAACAACTTTTTCTCAGTACATGTAAAAGAAACAAACATCAGCAAGGATACAGAAAATTTAGACAACTTAATAAATTGATATTATTTACATAATAAAGCAGTTTATGTAACAAGTTCAGAATGTTTTTATAAGTTTGAAGGTCTGAACGAATTTCAAAAGAAATTAAGCTACAAATAATTTTTTTAAACCATTTGAATATTTCCATATTTTAGAAATTAAGTAATACACATTCAAATATTCCATGAATCAAAGAAGTAGACACATTATGAATTAAATTATAATGAACATCCAACATATCAATATATATGAATGAAGCTTAGACAGTGCTTAGAGGAAAATTTTTATTCTTCGGTGCATATATTAGAGAAGAAGAAAGACCAAAAATAAATTGCCTACGCTTCTGTCTCAAGGAGTTATAAAACAGCTAAGAAGAAGAATACAGGAAATAATAAAGATAAGAAAAAAATCAGTAAAATGAAAGAAAGTCAAAATAGGAAATCAACAAGTATAAATGCTGATTTTGAAAAGTCTAATGAAATTGAGGATATTAATTGACAGAAATTGCAAGATTAATCAGAAGAAGGAGTCACCATTATCAGACATGAAAAATAGAGTATCATTTCACATCTTACTACAATTAAAAAGATGGAAGTTACAACTATTCCTATAGAAATACAAATATTCCCTGGTAGTTCAGGTGCCTCAGGACTCAGGTTCATGACCCTGCAGCAGTGGGAACAAGAAAAGCAAATAAACAAAAGTGCTTCCTTCTCCTCTTCCTGCCTCCCGTCCTTCAAAATGCTTCTTCCTTCTCTGCCTTCCTTCCTCCCCTAAAAAAAAAATATATATAAAAGTGTATTATGAGCACTTATGTGGCAACAAATTGGACAATCTAGAAGAAGTGGGCACATTTTTAGAAACAAGACTGAATCAGGAGGAAATAGAAAATCTGAATAAACTGTCATGAATAAGTAAATTAAAAGTTAATCTAAAGTCTCCCCCAAAACAAGAGTCCAGGAGCAGGTGGCTTCACTATTGAATTCTACCAAATCTTTTAAGAACTATATTTTTCAAAGTCTTCAAAAAAAATTGAAAAGGAAAGAAAACTCCCAAACACATTTTATGAAGACAGTATCACTCTGATTCTGAATCCAGACAACAAAATCATTTTTAAAAAAGCTATAAATATCTCTGATGAACATAGGTGCAAAAATCCTCAGCAAAATGCTAGCAAACCAAATTCCACAATACATTAAAAGAATCGTACAACATGATCAAGTGAGATTTACTCCAGGGATGCAAGGATAATTTAACATATACAACTCAATAAATGTGTTACACAACATCAACAAAAGGAAAGATAAAAATAATATGATCATCTTAATAGATGCAGAAAAGTATTTGACGTGATTCAACATCTATTAATGATTAAAAACCCTCAACAAAATGGATATAGAAGGAACATACCTTAACATAATCAGGACCACGTATGACAAATTCATGGCTAACATCATGCTCTATAATCAAAACTGAAAACTTTTCCTTAAAGATCAGGAGCATGACAAGGATGTCCACTATCATCATTGTTAATTTAGTATAATGTTGAAACTCTGAGCAAGAACAATTAGACGAGGATATAAAATATGTCCAAATTGTAAAGAACAAAACCCATTACTGCTTTCAGATGACATGATAATATACAGAAAACCCAAAAGACTTCATAAAAACCTTCTAGAAATAAGAAAATAAATACAGTAAAGGGGCAGGATACAAAATTAGTATACAAAAAATTGTTACTTTTCTGTATGCAAATAGTGAATTAGCAGGAAGAGAAATCAGGAAAATGATCCCATTTACAAGTTAATCAAAAAGAATGAAATGCCTTAAAATCAACTTAGCAAAGAAATGAATGATCTATACACTGAAACCTTTGTTGAAGACTTTGTTGAAAGTAATAGAAGACATGAAGAAATGGAAAAGAATTCCATGCTCATGGATTGGAAGAATTAATCTTATTAAAATGACTATGCAATGTATAGATTCAATGCAACTCCTATCAAAATTCCAATGACATTCTTCACAGAAATAGAAAAAAATAATGAAATGTGTTTGGAACTACAAAAGACCCTGAATAAAATCTCAAAAGTAGCAACAACAACAAAAAAGATCTGAGTATAAATGATAAAAACAGAGGTATCATATTCCCCAACTTCAAGTACTACTACAAAACTATAGTTATCAAAATCAGACACACATCTCAATGAAACAGAATTCAGAACCGAGAAATAAACCCACACATATATGGACAACTAATTTACAGCAAAGGAGCCAAGATTATACAAGGGAACAAGGATAGTGTCTTTAATAAATTGTGTTAGGAAAAGTGTACAGTCATGCTCAAAAGAATGAAACTAGACTACTACCTAATACTATATGCAAAATTAATTCAAAAATATGAAAGCGTTGGATATAAAAACTGAAACATAAAATACTTAGAAGAATACATAGACAATACACTCTTTGCATCAGCCTTAATGATGTCTGTGGGGACCACATTCCAAAGATAAGGTAAACAAAAGTAAAATGAACAGATGGGATGGCAGCAAACTGAAAAGCTTCTGGATAGTGAACAAAACTTTCATGAAAATCAAAAGACACCCTACTAAACAGGAGAAGATATTTGCACATCATGTATCTGATAAGGGGTTGACACCCAAAATATATAAAGAATTCATAAAATTCAACGAAAAAAAACCAAACAACCCAATTAAAAAATGAGTCAAGGATGTGAATGGATATTCTCCAAAGACATACAGTTGGCCAATGGGCACATGGAAGATGTTTATCATCTCTTTTTATTAGATAATTGGAATCAAAATGAGGTATCACCTCACATGTGTGAGAATAGTTGCTATCAAAAAATAAGAAACAAGTATTAGAGTGGATGTGGAGAGAAGGGAACCCTTGTACATTATTAGTGAATATGTAAATTAGTGCAGCCATTATTGGAAGCAGTATGGAGATTCCTCAAACACTTAAAAATAGATATTCCAGATTTTCCTGTTATCCAACTTGTGGATATTAGTGAAAAAACACTAATTTGAGGTGATATATGCACTCCCATGTTCATTGCAACTTTTTATTTACAATAGCCAAATGCTGAAAACAACCTAAATGCCTATCAACCAATGAGTAGATAAAGGTGTAGTCTGTATACACAATGGAATACCATTTAGCTATTTAAAAAAAGGTGAAATCCTGTTGTTTGCAACATCATTGATAGATCTAGTGAATATTATGCTTAGTGAAAGAAATCAGACAGAGAAAGACATGAATGGTATGATTTCACTAACCTGTCACTAAAAACCAATTGATAAAATTCAGCACCCATTAATGATTTAAAAGGGATCAAAATCTTTGAGCAAGCTAGAAGGCTTAATTGGTTCAGGCCCTAAGGAGACAAAAACCCAATTTAGATTGTTTTCTATCTGGGATCCTATTAGGGAATGCTTTTATTATGAGTAGGATGAATTCCATGAACTAGTTGGCAAAAATGTCCACAATAAGAGACCAATCAGCATATCAACTTTCATTTATTGATCATTTACAATGTCAGGCACTGTACCAATTTGTCTTTTCATCTAAACTTTTGTTTATTTTTCACGTTTAAAATATATTTCTCTTATTTCTAAATGGGGCTGTATTTTCATGATTCCAAATAAATTAAGTAAAAAGTTATTAATACTACCTACTTTTTATCTTCAAATTTTTAAAAACTATTCTTTTGCCAAAGAAACTTTGCATTATAACAAGTTTCAGGAGTGCATCATTACAAATTATTTAATTCTCACAGAATCCCAATGAATTATGCTGTTATCGTCTGCATTTGATACAAGAGGAAGTAGATGCTCATAGAAGATAAGTACCTTACTCAAAACAACATAGCCAGGATTTAAACAGATATGTTTGACTTGAGAACACAAGATTTTTTATTTTAGTGTTGTTTTATTGGTTTATCTGGCATGAGATTCTGAGCCATGAGCTTTGCGATTCCTACCACATACCATTACCATGCCAGACAGGAATTGCATCCCTCATCAAGAGGCTCAGGAAGCTAGTGGTACAGGTCAAACAGAGTCACACAAAACCACATTTTTTCTCTTTTTTTTTAATACATGGCTATTTATTTTATTTGTAAACTAGTAAAACAAAACAAAAAAACCAACAAAAGTAAGTCATACAATGGAGAATTAGGGAAATTGTGGTGTACTTATTAGATGAAATAATGCAATTATTTAAAATGTTTTTGAAGAATTGTCAATACTGTTTGAATGTACATAACAGAATAGATGACAAAACCAGACTATGGAATAGCATACATTATATAACCCCATTTTTACTTTCTCCATGCAATCAATTAAGAAAAAAACTGAAGATATACTCAAAATGTTACCAGTGCTTCTATTTAGGTGGTGAAATAATAAGCAATTAAAATTTTTCTTCATTATACTATTTTTTAAAGGAAAGGTACAGACAGGAATGACCTACATACGTAGGTAGGTAAGCAGGAGGAGAGAGGAGAAGAAAAAGCACTTATTTTTTACTTAGTAGTACACATTAGTTGTTTCTTCCTGGCACCAGGATATTAACCTAAGTCTTTGGGATATGTGTGGAATGTACTCTTGGCCAGAGGCAGTGAATCTAACCACTGCTTCACCAGAACATGCCCATTTTATATGTGTGTGTATATATATATGTATATATATATATTCTTTTTAGATTAATTTCTATTTATTTTTATGAAATTCCAATAACATACTTTAAACTATTTGATATTTTACCACAAGTCACTGAAGCCCTCTTTATTTTTCCCCCAGTCTTTAGAAAAATTTATGTTTACTTTTGGGTATTTTCTATGAATATTTATATAAATTCATGCTTTTTTCCTGTAGTTTTTACTATGTTGTTAAGTCCATCCAGGGAAATTTTTATTTCTGGTATTATATCTTTTAGTTGTGGAAATTTAATTTTGTTCTTTTTGATAGTTTTGTTTCTCCACAGATAGGACCTCTCTGTTCATTCATTATGTCCATATTTTTTTAAATATATTTTTATTGTAGTAATTATTCTATACATTAAAATAATTTCCTATGTATAGGTTTCCCATTTCTTAAATATATTTCAACAAACCATGCCCTCCACTAAATCACTAAATGTCCTTCCCCATTGTCCAGTGTATTCCACCACCATTTGGCACTCTGTGTTGTTTGACTGGCGAGTTCAGTCTATTAACATTTAGGGTGTTTATTGATATATAGTGTCTTAATGTCATTTTATGATTTGTCCTTTGTATGTTGCTCCAGATGATGATTTTGTTATTCTCTTTTTAGGTCGGATGGGTGCAGTTATGTTTTGATTGATTTCACCTTTTGTTTTCTTCTTCGCTTTCTCCTTGGGAATGTATTTTGAGGTTACCCTCGGTATGTTGATCACTGTTACCCTAAATTCCTCTTCAGGTAATTTACATATATCTGCTGTATTCAGATTTTCCCCTGGGTTTTTGATTGGATCCATCATGTCACATATATTTCTCTGTTCCTTTGCTCTATTTGGCATTCTGTTTGTATTTCTGAGTGTTCAGTTTCCCTGGCAGTTGTATAGGTTTGACTTGCCCAGGATTGGTAATCAGGCTGCAATTTCGCCTCTACCCACAAAGTGGCACTAGCTAGTAGCATTGAGGTTTGAGACTGCCTTCTCAGTGTAATCCAGTGGGTGGGGTATCTGATGGGCAGGGTTTCCAGTGGTTGGATATGCAGTGGGTGGGATTTCCGCTCAGTGAACCCCAGGCTCTGGTGTGAAATGGTTGTGGGAGAGGTTTGAGGTCTTTGGCTGAATTCCAGTTATGGCCGCACCCAGCACAATTTCACCATGTGGGCTCCAGCTCAGCTTCCAGTGCTCTGGCTCTCCTTTCACCCCTCCCAAGTTGGCCCTCCGTGGCTCCGCTTCTCAGCCCCACTGGGTCCACCTCTCACTGCCTCTGCAGCTGGTCTTAAAATCCCTAGCCTCTACCCCACCATGCATCTGGAGACACCCCCCCCCCCCCACCGACTTCTGTCCCAAGTCCAAAATAGCAGCTTAGCTGAAAACCACACTGGGTGCCCTCACTCACTATTAATCATCAGCCGATCCATCTCCAGCTGAAGTGCTGGTTGTTTCTTGGTGTTTGTCTCAGGAAAATAGGTGATTTTTTTGGTGTCTGTGCGGAGCAACCTGACAGTGTGTCCTATAGAGTCACCATCCGGAAGTTGATCTCAGCACAAGAACTTTAGCAAGTGCGGATACTGGGAAGTCTCCTAAGTCAGCATCTCTGTTCTGCCTCACTATACCATGCTTCAGAAACCTATACCAAGGAGTAAATTCACCATTGCTCTCTAGGTCATTTCTTGCTGACCCACATAACCTTTCTCATATTAACTTTCACTTTTTATAAAAAGTGACTCACTTTCTGTCCTTTTGTTTGATATGCAGCAGGTTATGGCTTATTAAGTGACAAATTCAACTATGATTAAGTCTATAAGGAAAGAACAAATATGACATTCAGAACATCATTTTATGTGTGGGGCAGAGTTTCTCCACAGAGAAAAGAAACTTAAAATGTCTAAATTAGGCAGTTGATGATACAGAAACAGCCTGACTTTTAAATCACTGTTATGCCTTTTCCCATTTATCATTTTTATATTGTTTCTTGAAAAGAAAGTTATTCATACTAGCCTAGTCATGAGTCTTATCTTTGATTTATCCCATGAATTTTCTATCAGACTTAAGATAACATTTACCAGCTATCTTATAGGAGGTCATTAAATTCCTACATTAGGAAATTGGAACTAAAAATATCAGCAGCTTCACAGACAGCCCTGTTCCTCTGTCTTATTTCCCAGTGTTCTTTGTTCTCAGTCCAGTATCACTTTTAACATAAAAGTTTTTATCTTAAGAAGATAAAATAGGTTCTCTAAATTATATGATGAGTCATAGCTCTATGTTAGATTTGACCAAGATAAGTGGATATAAAAGACCACAGGACCTGCTAAACAGGCACCATCTCTCCTACCTATCACTTTGTCAGTAAGGAGCTCTAATAGCAAGAGTATGGAAACAAGATGAATGGAACAGATGGGTCTTTGGTGCTGGGGATAGAGCTTGAGTTTTGGAATCAAATAGACTGTGGTTTGAATTCCAGTTTGGTCATTTAATAATTAGAAGAATTTCAGCAAATTTGCTTTCCAGAACCTTGGTTTTTTGGTGGGGAGGTTGATGTTGTTATTGTCAGTGTCATGGCTTGTGTGGATAATAAAAACTTCTGAAGTTATGTGCAATTTTGTGTATAACAAAAAGTGTATAACATATGTGCTTCTTTTTTGGTGGAAAAAGTCCATAACTTTCAAGGTACTTAAAGGAGTCTCTGACCCAAACTACATAGAATCACAGATCTACAAAACATTAAAAATCTTCAGAATAAGTCCTGCAAATGAGTGTTATCCAACTATTAGCTAAACATTTAGAAATGTTGAAGGCTATCCTTCTAATCAAAAGTTTTATTGGCACATACTGTCATTTGTATGAAAATGGGGAAAGATCTGAAAATATCTGAAAGTATATATCAAAAAAAATTAAAACACTGATTGCTTATGGGTGACTTGGAGTCAGGAGAGCAAAGGAAATTTTCACGTGGATACTTTTATACATACTTTTTCATTTTCTGAATTTTGAACCATTTGTTATTTAGTGAAATAAACTTTGAAATGATAAAAAAGGATACTAAGAAAATATACAGTGAAAGCTAATATTTTGGTCAGTTTCTAATCCATTATCTGAATTACTGCGACTGACTGAATTGGTCAGTTGAGACAAACAAGACTGAAGTAAATTGAAATTTTTCTAAGAGAGTGTAACTTAAATGTTTGTACAACAAAAATGTATGAGGCAATGGATGTGTTAACATGGTACCAGTGAGTCCTTTCACACCATATATCAATCATCACATTGGACTCTTTAAATATCTTTTAATTTTATTTCCCAATTATACTGAAATAAATCTGCAAAACACTTAAATATGTTATCAGGGTCAAGATCTTCTAGTAGAATGTACCTAAACAAACTCAGTGAATAACTGAGTTTAGCTTGCTAATTTTTTCATTTCCAATATTTCAGCTGTTCTGTTTCAGGTTGAACATAGGTTTTTAGTCTAATCATTATTTGTGACTTTAAGAACTACCTTTAAGACGTACACATTATTATGTTAAAATGTAATAGCTACTGCATGTGTTTCTAGACAAACACAACTTAACTGTAACATATAAGTAGGATTTACTTGGGTCAGGTCCACCAAATATACCTGAAATATTCTTTAATGGGAGAATTTATGAAGACACAAATGGACTTGTTCAGAATGACTAAGCTTTGGCTATTTAGAACTTCATAAAATATACACAAAGGGTCATCACTTCCCCCACCCACACCCCCCATCGCATTGTCTATTGGTAACCTTGGTTCTATTACAAGTGTTGAAGGGTTGGTTTTGTGTCATTTGTTCCCTTCTTTTGTCTACTCACATTCCACCCATGGGTGCATAAATTTCTGTGAATTAGTGTTTTTTGTATCTTTTAGGTAAACGCTCAGAAGTGGGGTGGCAGAATCATATGGGATTTTCATATTCAACATTTTGTGGAATCTCCGTACTGTTTTCCATAGGGGTTGCACCAATTTGCACTCCTCCTAACAGTGTAAAAGTATACCCTTTTGTCCACATCCTTGCCAACATTTGTTGTTTCAGACTTTTGGATAAAAGTCAGTCTCTCAGGTGTAAGTGATAGCTCAATGTTGTTTGAATTTGTATTCCCTGATAGCCAGTGAGTAGGAACATCTTTTCATGTGCCTGTTTGGCATCTGTGTATCTCTTTGGAAAAATGTCTCTCTAATTCCTCTTCCCATATTTTGATTTGATTGCATATTTTTCTGTTATTGAGGTTTATGATTTTGGAAGAGTTTGAGAAGAATAGGTATTAATTCTCCTCCAAAAGTTTGGTAAAACTCATTAGAAAAGCCATCTGGTCTAGGGTTTTAATTTTTAGGGAGACTTTTGATTGCCTCTTTGATTTCTTTGCTCTGATTATTATGTTCAGGTTTTACAGATCTTCCAGGTTCAGTCTTGGGATACTGTATTTTCCAAAAATCTGTCCATGTCCTCAGTGTTGTTTACTTTGTTAGCCTTGAGTTGTTCATAGTAGTCTCTCAGAATTTTTTCGTTGTTGTTTTTTTTTAATTTCTGTAGTTTCTGTTGTAATTCTCCCCTTTCATTTCTTATTCTAAGTATGAGAGTTTTCTCTCTTTTTCTTTTGGGAGTGTAGCAACTGGTTTGTTAACTTTGTTTACTTTTTCAAATAACCAAATTTTGGTCATTATCTTCTGAATTCTCTTTTTGTTACTATTTCATTTATTTCTGCTTGAATTTTTTACTATTTCCTTTCTTCTACTGATTTTTGGCTTTCATTGTTCTTTCTCTAATTATTCTAAATATAGAGTTAGATTGTTTATTTGCATTTTTTTTGTTTGTTTGTTTCTTGAGTTGGGCCTGAATTGCATTAAACTTCCCTCTTAGTACTGCTTTTGCTGCATCCCGTAGATTCTATAGCTTGTGTCTTCATTCTCATTTGTCTCTAAGTATTTTTTAAGTTCCTTTTTGATTTTTTCTTTTACCTGAGTTATTTAGAAGTGTGTTATTTAGTCTCCAATTACTTTGAGGTCTTCCAGCTTTCTTTTTGTGATTGATTTCTAGATTTAAGACATTGTGGTCAGATAAGATACTTGGTATGATTTAAATATTTGTAAATCTGTTGAGACTTGTTTTGTGTACCAACATATGATCTATCTTTGAGAATGTTCCATGCGTACTTGAAAAGACAGTGAAATCTGTAGTCATTGGATGTATATGTCTGTTAGACCTAACTGTTTCAAATGGTCATTGAATGTTCATATTTCCCTGTTAATTTTCTGCTTGGTTGTCTGTGCATTATTTTAAGTAGAGTGTTGAAGTCTCCTTCTATTATTGTGTTACTGTCAATGTCTCATGTCAGTTCCGATATACTTCTTAATATATTTTGATGCTCCTTCATTTGGTGCATATATGTTAATAAGTGCTACATCTTATTGCTGGATGGACCCTTGAATCATTATATGATGTCCATCTTTGTCTTTTGTTATGCTTTTTAGTTGGCAGTTTTATCTGACATAAGTATGGCTGTTACTGCTTTTTTGTGGTACCATTTGACTATAGGATTGTCTTATAACCAACTGACTTTGAGTGTTTATCTTTGGAAAGAAGGTGAGTTTCCTGAATGCAGCAGAAGGTTGGATTATGCTTTTTAGTTCATTTGACTATACTGAGTCCTTTAACTGGTGAGTTCATTGCATTAATGTTTAAGGTGATTATTGATATATAGCTGTTTATTGTCATTTTGTAATTGGTCTTCTGTGTGTTGTTCCAGACAGTTCCTTTGTTTTTCACTTTCTCTTCTTAGGTGGGTTGGGTATACTTTTGATTGTTTTCCCTTTTAGTTTCCTTCTTTGTTTTTTCCTGGAGATGTATTTTGAGATTACCCTGAAGTTATTATTAAGAATTCTGCATTTATTTCCTGCTTTTATTTGAAAACAGATTAGTCTTACACTCATTTTACCCATCCACATTTTTGTTCTCTTCTCCTCCTACCCATGTTTTATATTTGTTGTCTTACTGTTTTTAAGTGGGGTTTCTTTACACTTTATAGAATATCTCTGGTATTTTTTGTGGAGTTGGTTTTGTGGTGATGAATTCCTTCAACTTTTGCTCTTTGGAAAAGCATTTACTTTTTATCATTACTTCAGTTCTGAATAATAATCTCATAGGGTGTAGTATCTGAAGTTGAAAATTCTTTTTTTCAGCACTTTGAATATATTATGCCATTTATTACTAGCCTGTAGAATTTCAGTTGAGAAATCACTGACAATCTTATGGGGACTCCTTTGTATGTGACTTGTTTTTCTCTATGATGTGAATGTTACTCCTTTTGATGTTGACCCACAGATCTCAATGCTATCTTCACTTCTTTGCGTTCTTTTATCTCTTTGCTGATTTGCTTGAGTACATTCGTCTGTCCTATCTTTGAGCTCTCTGCTCTGTTGGTGGCTTCATCCAACCTATATCTTGAGTCCCTCTGTTGACTTCTTTACTTCAGCTATCATGTTCTTCATTTCTTTGATATCTTGCTTCTTTTCTTCTCTCTCTTTCTTGTTGTTCTCTTTTTCTTCCTGTATTGTTTTCTTAGTTTACCTGAATATGCTTTTTACTCTTGCCCTAAATTCTTCCTGAGGTCTTTTGCATATGTTCGCTATATTCAGATTTTCTCCTGAGGTTTAATGGGATCCATCATTTTACATATATTTCTCTGTTTGTTTGCTCTGTTTGGCATTCTGTTTATATTCTGTGGGTTCAGTTTCCCTACAATGATGACATTGTGTAAGGCACCACAGAAGCCTATATTTTTGTTTGAACACGGAATTCTTGAGTTTTGTTGCCTCACCACTGGTTGGATTTGTTGACATTCTTTGGCAGACTCTGCATTAGGACCTAAGAATTCTGCCCATGGAGTTGGAGTTTGTGTTGGGGGGCACAGAGACTTTACCCAGCGTCTCAGCTCTGAACCATAGCAGTTATCTTGTTGTTGGCCCACAATTGGCCATCAAACTGCAATTTGCCCTCCACTCAGCAGGCTGTTCTTGTGGGTAGCACTGATGGTTTTTCTCTCTGGAACTCTTTTCTTTCTTCAAGACTGGAAGTGGGATTTCCTGTGGGCAAGTCCTGTGACTCTGGTGCAATATGGTGGGAGAGGGTCGGGTTCAGGGATTTCCCTAGCTGCTTTCTGGTTATGGCAGTGCCCATTGTAATTTCCTCACTGGAATTCCTGGTCAGACACTAGGGTGCTGGTCTTCCTTCTGCCCTACTCAAAGATTCTCTCCCCTGGCTCGGTGTTCCAGATCTGCTAGGTGGGCTCTCTGCTGCTTTTGTGATTCCTCAGAGGCCTGGTTATTCTCATGGTTCCACCCCATTCACCCTGGTCCAAATCCTATATCTGCACTGTAGCCCTGAACCCTGACGTTTTTGCCTACTTTTGGTGATCACAATTGCTATTGCATCTCTAGAGTCTCTGTGCCTGCTTTTCCTCAATGTTTGTTTTTGAGAAATAGGTGAATTCCTAGTTGCTCTGTGGGGAGGATGTGGGTTTCACTCCTACTAGGTCACCATGTCGAATCTTTATTCTCAGATTTAAATGCATAGAAACAGATTAAACAGCTCCCGGTGCACTGTAGGAGTTCAGCAAATGTAGCTGTTATTATGACTGCTGATTGGATGAAGAGTTCATGCCTCTTTGTTTACCCATACTTTTGCCTTGGCCCACAGAATAGGAATTTTAGCAACAGAAATCCTGGAGAGAAACCTCCTGTCTGTCTCTTCCCTCTCACCTCTCCTGGCTGGAATGATGTACCTGATCAGGGAGACTGAAATGTTTCTCCTGATCTTGACCCCATCTTTGAGGCTTACCCACCAGAGCCATGTGCATTTTCTTTTTCTGCTTCAATTTTCCTTTTTCTAAACACATCTGGTTAAATCTAGCCACAGAACAATTTCTCAGCTCTCTAGTATGTTGGAATTACCTGGGAGTTTGTATTTATGCTCAATATTCTGAAGTAATGGGTCTGGGGTAAAGCTTAGAAATCAGAGGTTTTAAAAATTCCCAGTAATTCTAATCTGTAACCAGGTGGGATGTCATTGTTCTAGATAGCCTGAAAGTTGTCTGTCTCTCTCTTTGATTCTTCCTGGCAATCTGTGGGTTTTGGATGATTTGTGTTCTTTATACCATATGCTGAGAAAATACCTACTCTGCAGACCCAGCTGTCCACATCAAACTCCCAGTATCAGACCTGAAAGTATGTAATAGAAAGTGCCTTCTTTGATCACAGGAGTCAGCTTCAGGTTTTTTTTTTTAATTTAGTATTTTTGAGGTAACTTTGATTTACAAAATAATATAAGCCCATATGTGTAGGCTTGCCAGGCATCAAATATATGACAACATACCCTGTCCACCTCCAAATTACCAAAAGTTATCTACCATTTCCCACTGGATCCCACCACATTTTGCTCCCACCCCCAGCCCTTCCCCACTGGTAACCTCAATTCTTTTGTCAATTTCCAAGAATTGGTTTTTGTTTTATCACTTCCCTTTGCTTTGTTTCTTTATACCCAAATATAAGTGAGATTATCCAGTATTTGTCTTTCTCTTTCTTACTTATTTCACTTAACATAATCTCTAGTTCCATCCATGTTATCACAAAATATCAGGATTTCATTTTTAAGGAGCTTCAGTCTTAAATTGAGCTTGAACAGTTTTAAAGCTGATACTATAGTTTAATTCTCATTTAATTTCTTGCCTTATGTCTATTTTCCACACCAACAGGATGGTGTGATTAAAATTAGCTCTCACAAATGTCCGATACTACTTTTGGTAGTAGTAATGTTTTATACCCTTAGCATGTAAATGTCTGTTTTAATCTATGGATTTGCCTACCACTTGACCTCCTCAAGAGCCTCTGGCATCCTCACCTGGTTCTTCAAACTTCCAGGCAGCATCTGAAGGAAGAATTCCCTGACTTGCCAGACTGATTATTGAATTCTAGAGAACAGAGACTCTTAATCACTAGTAACTTGCCAGCAAAACAAGCTCATAATCTCTGATGACATAAAAATATCTTTAACAACCCAAATAAGTGGTAATGTGTTATTTTGGGTGTCACCATATTATATAATTGAAATAAAAGACCAGCCCTTTAATTCACTCCTGGATACTTGAATTGCTACTATGTCAAAAACAACATCAATATCAGTTTGACATCATGTACCTAATTTACCAGGGAGACAGATGACTAAGGACTAGCCCTAGGACTTCTAAGAGTTTCAGAATCGGAGCATTTAAATGCCATTCTGTTGATACCATCCTTGAGTCCTGAGTCTGACCCATGTCATACTTTCTTGACTGGCCTCTCCAAAAGATTTTATTCTCCAGTAAGGGTTGTGTCCCTTTACCTACAAATAGACTATCTTTCACATCTACCTTCATGGGCCCTAGTGTTCTCATAGATGAGCAGTGAGTCAGAACAGCACCTGCTCCTGAGGAGAAGTTTGTTGGGGTTGGAGTGTTGGGGAGGTGATCATGATAGATGGGGGCCTTTGAGTTATTTAAGTGAGAAATGCTATTATGTGATCAGATAAGAACTTCTTGGCATTATGGTTCCCCAAAGGAAAGAGAAGAACCACAATCAGAGAATAAAGTCATTCCTGTCAGATGGAACCCTGACCCTATGTTCTCATCCTGCTCTGTTGAATTTCTGACTAAACTTTTTGTTGGTTTGTTAAAAGTGTAATCTGGATTCATAAAATAATCCTATTTGAATATGAGATTGGGTGGAAGAAATTTTGCTCCAAGTACCATGAAATATCCTTCCTTATCCATGACTTAATAAGGTAATTATCAAAGTGTGGCCTTTGGACCAGCAAAATCAACATAACTTAATAACTTACTGGAAATGTAAATTAAAAGGTATACTTCAGACCTCCTAAATCAGAAATTCTGGGAATGGGGCCTCCTTCATTCAATGTTATTATGTTACTCTGTCAGTTTCTGGTGGTTCTTAATTTTTTATCATTGTACTAACCTGACTGCCATTATTTAAAGCAGTGGTTCTCAACTGAGAGCAATGTATAGAGAATTTTCTGGTTGTTATAACTGAGGACAGTGCTATACTAGTATCAGATGAATAGAAGTCAGAGATGCTGATAAACATCCTACAATGCACTGGAGAGTCCCCCACAACAATAAATTACCTGGCCCAAGATATCAATAATGCTCCTATTGAGAGACTTTTATCTAAAGCAAATTTGGGAAATAAATTTAATTTCGGTGCCAAGCCCAATCACTTGCTAGTGTGTGCCTAGGGCAGGCACTGTGTTAAGTGGCATTCTGGGGTTACATCTGGGTACTTAGAAGAGACATGATGGATGATCTTTCATTAGGGTAGAGAAAAAAGGAAAGAGGACTGGGTATTTTCCACATCTAGCCTGGAGCATCGTAATCTTACTTCCTACTTTAGCTACCACTATTCCAAGGAGGAGAAACAAAGCTGTATGAAATCTCTCTTGTACTTTTTCATAAACTTAAGGTCTTGTATAGACTATCTGTGCTAAAGAACCCAAGACTTTATTCCCCTATTGTGTGGGTAATAATTCTGTATTCGGTTCCTAGGGACTCCAAATTCTCTAAGGTGGGTACATACCTCTATGTACTTATCCCTCAGATATTTTATGAATTCCCAGTCTTCAGTTATGGGTATAGATTCTTTACAGATTTTAAGGGCTCTAGCCAGAGTATTCATAGTCATTGCTCAGAATAAGAATACTGAACTCTATCTTTGCAATGTCTATTGAGGAGTGAACATATACCAGCAAGAATAGTGGTTTACTTAGTTGGCTTTTGAAATAATCAGATGAAATCCAAAGTAGAAATATGGTAATCTCATTTAGATTCTAGAAGGGAGTGAATAGAAAGCTTCTTTTTAGGCCTTGAATGGTAAGTTTAAATTTATGAGCAAGTCTGAAAACTTGGCAATATCTTACTTGTAAACAAGATAAATCATAACCTATTTAATGAATAGCTAGATAAAAGATTAGGGATCAGTTTGAATAACATCCTAAGAGATGGTTCAATGTAATATCTAGATTGGATGTCCATACTCCATCCGTTCTAGATATTTTAGCTAAGTTGCCAATTAGCATGAATCAATGCCTGCTGAAATCCCATGATAGTCTGCCTTCCCACTGGGATGGAAATGGAACCACCAAGGATGCAATGTTCTGGACTAAAGGATAACCCCACAAACTTCCAAAATAATCCTACTGCTTCTCTGGGGCTTTTTCACTGTCATGGACTGAATTGTGCCTCTCAAGAAAGATATATTAAAGTTCTAAACCTCAGTACCTCAGAACATGATGTTATTTACCAATAGAATCTTTATAGATGTAATGAAGTTAAAATGAGGACCTTAGAGTGGGTTATAACCCAATATGACTACTGTCCTTAGAAAATGAGGACATTTGGATATAGAGATAGACAAATACCCAGGGTAAACACCATGTGAAGAAGGCAGAGACCAGGATAATGCATCTAAAAGTCAAGAAATTGCAAACATTAGTGGAAAATCACTGGAAGTTAGAAGAGGGGCATGGAATAAATAAATTTCCTTTCTAATCCTCCAAAGGAATCAACCTACTGATATCTTGATCTTGGACTAAAGCTTCCAGAACTATAAGGAAATAAATTTCTATTCTTTAAGTCACTCAGTTCATGGCACTTTGTTTGGCAGCCTTAAGAGACTAGTAACTCATGAGCCAAAATGTAAGGCTGCTGACCATCACCATCTCACCCACATCCCTGAACCATCTTCCCTGTGATCTGCAGAAAGGTAACCTGTCAGTGTTACTTATCACTGCTTCTGAATCTCGCTGCTACAGATGTGGTTCTCTGCACATGGATCCAAGTCAAGACCATGCTGAGCCGCCTCACAGTACTGTCTTCGTTGGCAAACAGGCCATGCCACCATCGCTTTAGAAATGTTTACTGATGGCTTAGCAATGGCCAGCCTGCCCTCCCTCACCTTATGGCTGCCAGTGCCACCCCCTCAGCTGTTCTCATTCCTAGGTTTTCCCTGATTCAGCAATCACTTCTCTCTGTGCCAGGCTCTCTTAGGAGCTTTATTACCACCCAAAAACCCACCAGTTCCAGACTCACACAGCCACATCTCACACTCCCTCCTATCACCAGAAAACCTCTCCTTCATGGAGTGGATCACAGCTATACATGCTTCTAGGTCTGTAATTCTAAATGTGTCTGCATATATTATTCTTCCAGTTGGTATAGCAACTGCAAGAATAATATATGTAGACCTGAGGAGAACCCCTTTTGTTACCAGTGAAAGCTACCCAGAAATATTAATAGGTTCAATTTATTGGGCACCATGTGCTAAGTACTTAATGTATGGGATTTAATTTAATCTTCACAAAAAGTCCTCAAGAAAAGAATTGCCACTCATATTTGTCGATGAGGAAACAGGGGATATGAGAACTTGAGTAACATGTCTATAATTACAGAGTGATGAGGTTTGAGTGTTAACATTCAAACAGAAATTTGAATGCTTACCCTCTTCCCAGTTCAGAACATTGATGCTCACACAGGCTTCCTGCTGGAAACCCTAAGATACTATACAAGGACCATAATTTACCTCCTTTCAATGATCCTGAGGCAAATGGCCTGCCTACCTGCCCTTATTAAACAGCTTCCCACTCCATATAAGGTAGGAGGATCTCAGGACTGTCTAAACCCTATTATATATTGGAGGTTTTGGGGAGTTAGTCACAGATCTCTTCTTTTTGGATTCTAGCAATTCTAGAAATGAACACAAATACAAATGGGGATTCAAGAATAGCAATAGATGCATTGTCCAAGATAGAGGACATCTAATCTGTCACACTGAAGAACACAGAGTGGACATGGGGCTGAGCGAGACTTCCTGCTCTTCCTTTGACCCCAGACTAGATCCAGGAACTCATTTGAGGGAAAGGAAGAGTCTATACTATGAACCCTGGGCCCACATACCCTGCCAGCTATCTGAAGAGAGCCCACTTCATGTTTTGTCAAATATAAGAGAAAGAGATTTCACCCCAGCAAAAGGGAAGGGTAGAGTGAGGGAAACAAACTGGAGAGCTAGAGCTGGAGAAGAGCGGTGTGTGTGGTTGCTGGAACCAGAGCCAGACCAAAAACAGGAATCCACACCCAGGCCCAGAGCAGGTCTGAAACTGGCAGAAAAAACAAGAATTGTCCTCCTCCTAACTTAGGAACCCACCCTTTAAGAAATGTGGGCAATCAGCAATGAATTAGGAGACTTTTTCTCCTATAAGGAGGCGAAAACTGCTAGCATTTGCTCCAAAGTAGCTTCTTGGGATGATCCTTACATGGGATTAAGACAATACTAACATGGTTCCTCCTGCTGAGAATACTTAAAAGGGATGAGAGGAAGCTCAAAAAGGGCCTAGTGGTAAGCATCTAGCCCGAGCAGGGCATCTGAGATCAACAGCTGTCTCAGACCCTCTGCAGTTGTATTCTCCCTTCTTGGGCCTTGGAGTTCCTTGAAGTCCCATGTCCCTGCCTGTGAGTGGTGCTCTGCTGTCATAATCTAACTTCACATTAGAGTACTTGTCCATGCCCCATCAGTGGACTTCAAATGGATTTTATTTGCAGATTCTTTTCTCAGGCAATTATGATACGGGAATGAAACAAGAACATTGGCCATAAGATCTTCCACAGTTGATGTGGACACATTTGATACATGTCAAAATGTCATGAAAGTCTGGATTTGCGGACACTTCCAATGTCAAAGGCAGGATTGAATGGCACAGGATGTGAGACACCCACAAGTAGAATAATTGGATGTGCCTCCTTCACATGAGGAGCAAAGCTTGTACTTGCAGCTCGAATCTCCTTTCTCTCCTTTCCATGCTGCTTATCGAAGGTTGAGGGTTATTATGGTTTTGCAAGGGGGTGGGACTGGGAAGTGAGAATGGTCAATAAAGGCTGTATTTCATTTTTTCAGTAAAGGACAAGGTTGAGTTGTAACATGACTGTGTAACATGAAGGGAGATTTAACCTGCATAAATCTTTGTGACTTGTTTGAATTGAGTTTGAATTATCTGCACCTGTGACGCTGCTGGGCCTTGTGTTATTTCCTAGATTCTGCAAATGATGCTGGTCTCTGCAATGCTGAATCTCCTTAGTTCTCCTTAACACCCTTCTGGAACTTAACATATGTTAATAGAAACTACTTTTATCACATTTTTCAGAGTCTGAAGTGGATTGTTTTATAGAGTCCTATTGGAAATGGGCAATAGGTTCAAATACAGAAGGGACTGAGAGGAAGTTCAGTCCTGGTGTTTTCTTGATACCCAGCAGCTAGGTTTTGGTTTTTTGGTTTTTTTTATGTCAAACACTGTTAAATGATCTGTCTTACCTCTTCTAGCACTAACATCTTATGACACTTCACCCAGCGCTGTGAGGAGAATAATCAGATTTTATTAAGTAAAAGTTGAGACAGAAAGCAAAATACTTCTGTGTATCAGAGTTGGGATAAATGTGAGATAAATAATCTACGATCCAGTTCAAAGAATAATGTAGAAATAAAATTCCAGTTCTGAAGTTTAATCTGTGCCTCACAGAAAATGAGTCTCTTTCCACATTTTTCACACTTCCATCTCGTCACCACCTTTTGTTCTAGGAACCCAACTGCTGTGTTTAGACTGAAATGCTCAAATATTCTGCTAAATGAAGTCACAGCTGCTCTGTCAGAAACATCACATTAAAATGTGCTCTGAAACCATTTGGCAATGTTCTGAGGACAACTTTCATTTTGTGAGATACAGAATCAGCTCTGGGGACTGGGAAGGCTATTAGCCCCCCTGCAGTTCTTGAGCGGGAGCCGGGAAGCCAGAGGGAGGCAGGAGCAGAGGCCAGGCATGCAGGGCCATGTTGAGTAGCAAAAGAAAATAAAAATAAGGTTTTTAGATTACATTTATTTATTTTTTCGCATTTCAAAGTATTTCACAGGATTCCAAATTCTGAAGGTACCAAAGAGAAAACTAACATCCCCCTCACCTAGTCTTTCAACTACCCCAGTGTTCTTGGGCAAGCTCACAGGTGTATTTTATGCACAGACCAGCACTAACCAGCTCTGCCCCCACCTTTTCTCTCTACATAGTCATCCTCTAAATATACTATTAAGTGATATGTCAGTGAAGTTTAAATTACACTCTCGTGTTATGAATGAGGTTGATTATGTTTTCTGATGTTTTAAGAGACATTTGTATTTCCTTTCCTGTAGCGTGAATACACCCTTTGTTCATTTTTTTTCCATTGCATTTTTAGGTTTTTGTTTTAGTTTTATTTTTTGCCCCTCTTATCAGTAGGAACTGTCTTATACTGGGAAGCGCTCCCTTTTTCTGCGATATGAGTTGCAAACAATTTTCTACCTATTTGTTAGCTTTGCTCATAGTGAGTTTTGCCATGTAATCAACATTTTTTTTTGTTGTTAAAGGTATAATTCTTTTCTTTTATGGCTTTTGGTTTTGTGTTATAGTCAAGCTTTTTCCACTCTGAGAAAACAGTCCTCCATCATTTCTTCCAGTGCTTTATGATTTCAATTATTACAGTTAGATCTTTGTCCATTAAGAACATTTGGAATTTGTTCTGGTGTATGATGGTGAGTATGGATCCAATTTTATTTTAGTCTCAGTAGCTAACCAGTGTTCCAGTTCTACATATTGTATGAATCACCGTTTCCCCTACTGATTTTAGGTGCCTGTACCTATTGACTCCATTTCTGGATTTTTTATTCTACTCTATTCATTTGTTGATGTAGTCATAAGCCAGTATTACACAGTTTTAATTATTATATCTTTAGAATACGCTTTGATTTTTGATAGTGATAACTCCACCCCTTCTTTGTCTCATTATTTTTGTTTGTTCTCCCATCTCAACATTAGAATCGTCTCTACTAGTTAAAAATTTTCTGTTGGTATTTTTGTTTTTATTTCATTAAATAACAGGGAAAACCAGCATATTTTATTGGGAAGGAAGAAGTTTGGGGATGAAAACAGATTCTTCTATGTGCTGAATATATCCATAATAGAAATGAAAAGAAATTCCATCAGAATTTTTATGACAAAAGTGTATATAAAAGACACTTGGAAAAGTAATAAGAGAAACTGAAAAAGGATTCTGTGTTAAAAATGTTTGATGAACATTCTCCATCATATTGCCCCTTGGAGATTTACGTTGAACAATAGCTAATAAGAAGTCTTCAGTAAAGATGCATGTTTACTTCTTTTTACCCAAGCTTGTGTCTCCCAAGCTTGTTTCAACATGAAATCCATTCTTTAAATGTCACCATATAATATTCCACAATATATTCACAAAAACTCATTTTGGAGAACTTCTGTGTCAATTGTAGAAATTTAAAAGACAATTATCTACATATAAGGTCCTTTCCAACACTGATGTTCATTGATTCTAAGAATCAGGAAGGTAAGAATCTAGGAAAATTATCTTTAGGAAGTTATTTTGACTCCTCAAGTGTATCCCCACAGGGACAACAGATGATACAATATTGTTTTTCCTTCATCCACTATTGGGCTTCTGTGGGGATTCACTAACATGGAATGAGTTACATGTTTTATGTCATCCTTCTAGCTATTTATTCATTCATTCATTTGGAAGTGCTTACACTGTGCTAGGTTCTAACTAATCTCCTTTCATGAGTCAGGAGGAACTCTACACCAGGGTGAGGGGTCTGTGAAACTGAGCCTCTGCACCCCTCTCTTGTTTCTCTCTCATCACCTCCCCTTGTTCACTTTGAGGGATAAATTTCTAAGAGCATTTGTCTTGAAAATGATCTTGTTCTCTATGTGAAAAGCATAATCTTAGGCTTTTGACAGCACTGTCTGCATTCCTGAAAGTGAGAGTGACAAAACAAAGTCTGATTGCAGGTAGGATGGAGTGGCTGGAAGAAAAGAGACAGGAGTTCTTGCAAGTGGTAGGGACTCAATTTTAAACAGATGGCTCAGTGCTATTGTCTGCAGGTAGGAAAGGCACAAAGGTAACATAAGAAAAGTACAAAGAAAAAACAGGAGGTCCTGTTTAAAAATCACTGAAAAATGATCCTCTTTAGTGGTAATCTTCTATTATGAAATCTCTTTGAAATAAGCGCAAGGAAAGTGAGTATTGACAGCATCCTGCCGAGGCAAATTATCCACTAGATGAGCTGGGTGACTCCCCTGGGCCCTGAGATATTGGAATAACATTCCTTGTCAAAGACATCAGATCCTACAATGGTCAGCACTGATTAGGATGCATGATTTCTAGTTGCATGTTCTTGATTTAGATCTAAAAATGGTCTGTCCCCCTGACTCTGTAGGGTGAGAAAAATTCAAAGAGACATTCCAGCATCATTAAGTGTCAAAAAGCATCAGGGTTTGTTTCTAACCTACAAAATATGTCTAGAGATACATGTGAAAGATCATTCCTCCATGAATGTGAGGACTAAGATTTGCTCAGGACATGGCAGAAGCCATGAGATTTGTTTTGTCCCCTGCTCCCTCCTGTTAGGAATTGATATCATCAGGACAAGATCAACGTAAGTTGCTTAGTCTCTTCCTTTACTTTTGTCCAAATGGGCGCTAAACTAGATGTCCTGCTCCCTCATTTCATAACTGACAGTATTTTGAAGGTTCTTTTATGTATTTCTTCTTACTGAAGATATATGACTGTGTAATATAGGGTTAAATACTTCCATATCTACTAAACTTAATCCTGGAAACAGAGAGGGTAGGATGCCTTAATGGAAATGTCATATGATCGTAAGTGGGCCTTGAATTGCATCTATAGGAATTTTCCTGGCCACCGGTGTTCTGAAATTTCAGGGAAACCATGTATTTCCCCTTCTAATGGGCTAAACTGACAAATGATTGTAAGTTGAAAGATTCACAATGCCAGAAGCTCAGAGAAGGGCAAGGGGTCTTACAGATCATCTGCTACAGCGATCTGTGTTGTCTAGAACCTGGTATTTCTGTGTCCTAATTCTTTCATTTGATAGTGGTGCAAGCACCATTCAAGCTAACTGGAAAAATCCAGGGTTAATATTAGTATCAAGAATGTCTAGATCTAGAGACTGAAATGATGTTATCAAGGAAACCCTGCCCCCTCAACTTGTCTCTTACTCCATCTTCCCTTGGGTGTAGAACTTCTTTCTCAGTCAGATTCTCTACCACCAGATAGCAAAAATGGCCAACCGTGGCTCCAGGCTTTTATTCTACCAGCAAAGAAAACCAGAATAAAGAGCAACCTCATGTTACTGAACCTCTGGTTCTTGTGCAGCAGTGCTGCATGAAAACTGAACACAGGACTTGGGAGAAGAGAAAGAGCCCATTTATTTTCTTCAGAAAATGGAGACAGGGGAGAGCTAAAGTCTCAAATCCTCAGTCTCTGAGGGAAGAGCGAGCAGGGATTTTTAAAGGGGAGTCTGCGCTTGGAAGCTGCATGATAGGGAGCAACCTCTCAGCAGGTGGCCATCTGGTCATCTGCAGAACTCAGGACCCAGATTAGAGGGAATACTGATGTGCATATTGAGCAGTTGCAGTCAGTCCTAGCTTTCTCCAGATTTGAGATACCCATGTGCCAACCCCCATCAGTCTGACTTATAAGCTGTTTTTGAGACTTTGCAAGGGGAAAACAGAAAACAGTAGAATATTAATCCCTACCAGGAGGGAGTGGGGGACAAAACAAATCTCATTAGTCATATTCTTAGTGGGTTACAAAAATATTGTTAGTCTTATTAGGGTCTGCGGTTTCACTTATTCCTGATACTTCCTGAACAAAGCCTTAGAATTGAGTCTCATTGACCCTGAATGGGTTATGTGCTCATTTCAAAAACAATCATGGTGATTCCACTTGACCAGGTCTGGGTCACATTCCTGCCTCTAAATCTTGGAGACTGGGTCAGCTCTGTGTGAACCAATGAGAGAGAGAGGGGAGGGGGAGCGGAGGGAGGAAGATTATCCCAGAAAAAGAAGTCAATTCTGTTATTAGAAGAGAGTCTGGAAGATTAGAAATAACAGATGGCCATCAGCTCCATGACAGTGTTTCAGGGTCAGCCATGGCAGTGAGTGGGAGAGGAGGGAAGTGGGTAGCTTGCCAATCCTCTTGCATCTGCTTCAAAAAGAGCATCTCTGTTTTATTTTCCCCCACCTTTATTGAGATATAATTGACATATAACATTGTGTAGGTTTAAGGTATACCACGTGTTGATTTGAAACACTTAAATACTGCAAAAATGACTCCCACCACAGCGTTAGCTAACACCTCCATCACATCACAGAGTTCTCATTTCTTTTTTGTGCCAAGAATGTTTAAGATCTACTCTTGGCAACTTCCAAGTATATAATATTAACTATAATAACTATGCTACATATTAGCTCTCCAGAATTTACTCATCTTCAAACTAGACTTGTATACCCTTTGGCCAATCCCTCTTCTTTCCCGCTAACTTCTGATCCCTGGTAACCACTTTTTCTGTATGTTTGATGTTTTTAGATTCCACATATAAGTGATATCGTACAGTATTTGTCTGTCTCTATCTTAGTCACTTAGCATCATGCCCTCAAGTTCTATCTATGTCTTCACAAATGGCAGAATGTCCTTCTTTCTCATGACAGAATATTCTGTTACATAGATGATATGAATGCACATAAAAAGATATAGATACAGAGATGCACAGAGATCGATCTCACACTTTAGCATTCACCTGTTGACTGACAATTAGGTTGTTTCTATATCTGGGTTATTGTGAACAATGCTGCAATGAACATGGGAGTGGAGATTTCAAATCCTTTTTTCATTTCCTTTGGTTATATACCCAGAAGTGGGATTGCTGTATCATGTGGTAGCTCTATGTCTAATTTTGGGGGGAACCTCCATACTATTTTCCTGAGTGGCTGCACCAATTTACATTCCCACCAAGAGTGCCCATGTGTTCCCTTTTTACCACATCTGCTTTGATCATCTGTTTTGTAATTTGAAGAAAATAATTTTTAACTTGCTGATAAGTCAGGATATTTAGAAAGCACAACTTTAGTTTCAGTTTATATACTGAGTTTCAGAGATGCTATGTAATTTTTCTCCCATCACACATCAAGTTGGTGGGGAATTTGTGATGCTGTTATTTCAGAGATATTTAGTCAACTAATATATTTTGAAGACTTATTGTGTATAAAGTCTTGTTCAAGGCACTGAATAGAATTATAAAAATGAGTATCTCACAGAACTCACAATAATTTAGGAAAGAGAATACAATGGGAAAAAATGGGTGAGTCTTTATTTTCCAAACATGTTACAGCGATATTTCTGGCCCCATGTCCTCTTCAGAATATTGCCATTCTCCTTCAAGATGTGGAGTCTATTTTCTGTCTCCTTGAACCTGGATAGTCTTGTGAGGCTCCAATAAATTGAGTGAGGCAAAGGTTTGAAGATGTACACAGTGTACAGTCTCTCCATCCTCCTCCTCCTCCTCTCCCCCTCCCCCACCCCCCTCTAGCTTTGGAACCCAGCCTCCTTGCTGTGAGCAAGCCTAAATCATCTCACACAGAGAGATTACATGTACAGGCCATGTGGAAGGAATTGAGTCCCCCAAGCCCCAACTGCCAATCATGTGAGTGAATGGGCTTTTGTATGAATCCAGCCCCTGGCTTGGATTCTCATCTCGAGCGCCAGTACTGTGGAACATAGACAAGTCATCCCCACTGTGTCCCATCCAAATTCCTGACCCACAGACTCTGTGAGCTAATGCATAGTTGTTTTATGCCTGAGAAACTGGAACAGAGTACTACTATCTGAGTCTTCACAGATGGTCTAATGAACTATAGGAACTGTTGCTGTGAACATCCCGGGATGTTTCTCTCCCACCCTGTTCCTGTAACAATCCAGTCTTCTTTGTCTGCTTGATTCTAATAGTCGGTTCCCTTGGACACTGAGATTAAGGCAGGGGTTAGCACACAACCCAAAGAGGGTTAATCAGGGCTATTCCTTGTGTTGCTCAGTGGACAATGAGAAATGAAAGAACATTCTAGCTGCATGGAATCCTTATTAGACCCTAGTTCCTAAGCAATTCCTTCAAACATGTACACCACCTCAGTATTCTTCCCAGCTGCTCAAACCATTTTTCCTTTCTTGTATCTTGGATAGTTATCCCTTCCTTCCAAGGGTTCTGATTTAATTTAAAAGGCTTTGTAGAGCTGGATCTTGGAAAATGATAGGGTTTGGATTTTCTCTAATGGGGAGGGGGCTGTAGTGGGGAAACAGTGTCCCTGGAAGGCAGCGCAGCAGCTGAAAGCACTGACTGCTCAGTCACCCCATCCTGGGACCAAAGGCAGCCCCACCCCTTGCTCATTTAGAGAACTTGCATTTTACAGCATCAGCTGCAGTTTCCTCCTCCGTGAAAGAAATGCAGCACGTGGGGCATGGAATTACTGTTAGGATGAAGACACGTCTGAAACCCAGATAACTCAGTGTCTGGTGCCTGTTAAGGTTCAGTTGGTGACTGCCATGCACGACAGCATGGAGTGTGGACGAGAGCGCAGGGCAGGAGTCTGGCTGAGACGAAACTGGAGAAGGGACTGGAGCCGATTGTGGGGGGTCTGGGGGCCTGTGTTAGGGGGGCGAGGAGGATCCTTGGATGTTTTATTAGCAGACATGATCAGGGATGTGAGTGCCCATCCCCCCATATATCAAGTACATTTTGATGATAGGAGTTGTATTTCAGTGTGGCGCTGGCCGTGTGGCACATGAGCATACATAGCATATATACCAGTACAAGAGATGGAGATGATTGTAAGATTTGTTCCAAAAGCATATGGCTCACATGCCAGGTGTTCCCCATTCTCTGCACCCACATGCAGTCTCGGCTTCCCTTTCCACTCACACACAAACACTGGGGAGTACATGTAGATGTTATTGAAAACTTTGTGGTGGGTCATACAAAATGTATCAGATCCCCTCAGGTTCCTTTGACCACTTTGTGTTGGTTCCCCACCCACCCCCTCCTGCTGCCCCCCAGCTTCTTTGGTTTCTAACACTCATCACTTGGTGCACTTTTGTGTTTGGAGAACACAAAAGCTCTCTAAAGAGAGTCCTCCGGAGCCACTTTCCCTCCAACAAGGCCAGAAGTGCTTGTATTCCCTTCTCCACCTCGCCCACGACCAGTGGTTGATGGCTGCAGGAGTGTGGAAGCCCAGCTCTTCACCTGTGGTGGGGATACCACCCGAGCTGCCCTGCGGGGTCAGGCTGTAGGACTTTGCCTGGGTTGCATTTTCGGGTTGCACTCTGGCTTGTCTTTTTGTCTGTCTGCGTGTGTGTGTGTGTGTGTGTGTGTGTGTGTGTGTGTGTGTGTGTGTGTCCCCGTACTGGTCTCCCTGGGTAACATCTTCTTAATAAGCCCTTTGCACAAGAATCCCAGCCTCAGGGTCTGCTTCTGGCAAACAGTTTTTCTAGGGCAGATGGAGGGAGGAGTAGCTGTGTTTATCCTACAGCAAATAACTTCCAAATCCCCTTGGACATAGCAACTCCCCTGCTCTGCTAAGAAATACATTTTAACTTCTTTCCTATCTTGCATAAAAAACCTGGCTTTATTGGTTCAGAGCTCTGCCCCGGAATTCTCCACCCCTAGTTTCAAATCCTCACCTCTTTATTTTGCAGTGTCAAGTCTACTTCAGTCATCACCCAAACGTTTTCCCCCAAACCATCCAGGGGCAACAATATTGGACACCTGAAATCAACAAGACCCTCTTTCCTTAAAAAGCAGTTAGGGAACATCTTTTACCATAAGAGCATGCCTCTTGGGTCTCACCCTTTAGTCTTTTACCAACATATCAAATGCTATTTTCCCTCTGAGAGGAGCTATCTTGCCACAAATATTTTGCCCAGTCACTTTCTGTATCTATGTGTGTATGTATTATCTGTCTGTCTATCTAATCTATCATCGATTTAAACAGAAAATATCCACCTTTCCTTTCTTGCCTAGGATAAGTATTTACGAGCATTTGATTTCTTCACACTTTTAAGAAAATGGCACTGGGATAGTTTGAAAACGAAAGTCTTTTTTTAGGGTTGGTATCAAAGCTTCATGAGCAGGACAGTGTGAACTGGGCAGAAGGGGCTGCTGGGGAGTTTCCCAAAGTTGCTTTGTCCTCAGACACTGAAGCTCAGGTCGGTGGCTTCCCTCAGAGATGAGCCTGTTTGTTTTCACTGCCCCAGAAGTTCTGCTGCCAGCAACTTGATCTACACCTACAGCAGCATGTTTCTAAGACCTTTCATGGGAAGCCGCTGGCTGCCAGTGCAAACTAATGAGTATTTTCCGACACAAAGCCTCCAATTGAGATTATGAAGTAATTTATTAGGCTCCTACTGCAGTGAGCACACACAGTTCCTGCTCAGAATGGACTAATTAAAAACTTCCCTACCATGTACCATTTCAATTGCACTGAAAAAAAAAAGAACAATACCTCAGTGGTAATATTTCACAGAAAGGAAATGATAATGATTTCTAAAAAAAAAAAAAAAAAAGAATGCAGAAGCCTTATATTGCTTAAATAGACAAAACCAGCATCTGTGGGTTTTAGTGTATAACTTAGAGCATGATTGTCTTCATGCAAATTAGATCTAATTTTCCTTCCCTAGTTCTATGGGATGTTTTCTCTGAGTTCAATTGCTATGTAGTCAATATTACTAGTTGCAAAAAAACCCACAAGTTTAAAGGTAATTTTGTTTTGGGGGTGCTGGTGATACCCCTATAACCCTGATGGTCCTAGTTGTTCCAGGTTTAAGGAATCTTTCTTCTTTAATAGTCAAATATCCATGACCCTAGTTCCTGCTATTCTACCAGGTGAGCCATATCCTGTGACTCTCTCAGGAACACTTAAACTTTTCAGAATTCACGCTGATCGTTGCTTGTCACCCAGGCCTGACATCTGGCCTTGAACTGTGGCTACTTTTCATGTCAAAACTCACTTTTACAAGCTACTTGTATACTATTTTATTCCAAAGAAAATGTTAAAGAAAAGTTTCAGCAAGCCTCAAGCTTGCCCATTCAGATTTGCCCACTGAGTCTTCTTAGGCAGTCCATTCTGGGCCGGTTGGAGCCCGATACCTGTACCTCAATGCTTCTAAGCTAGAGAAGTAACCCATTTCAAGGAAGACTTTACAATCCACTTTTAAACCAATCTGAAATCTGGAAAAACACAACAAAACAACTTCTCTTCCTTCATATTTTGTCTTCACTTGACTTCCTGACTTTTCTTAAGGAACATGATCCACCTTTGCCTGGTGAGTAATAAACTACTTCAATTTTAGACTATTTTGGTGGTCTTTGTATTGATTCTGTGACACTGGCCACTGGCCACTGTATAAATTCCCCAAAGCTCAACATAGATGGGGATTGTGACATTTGACAGAAACTTTTTGAAGAACAGGATAACCAAGGGAATAGACAGGAAGTCAGGGTGCCTTAAAACTATGCCGCAGGCATCTTTTCTCGGGGTCTTTGGAATGAATGCTCTTCCACAGAAAGCTCCCTGGTTTTGCCTTCCTTACCACCAGCTTGTTGCCTTGCTGCTGGGCCAGTGTGCAACCGGCTCTTTCAAGTCCCTGCCTATCATTGCCAGACCTCTGTCCTACTAACACGCCATTGCCACCTCACGCTCAGTCTACCCCAGTCTCTCAATAGCAAAATGATCTTGGGGCTGCCTTTCCATAGCAGTCAGTAAAGCCTACTTTTTATATTCTCAGGTGGAACACTTTAGCTCCTCACTGTCTCTGGAAGCTCTCTGTTATAATTGTGCATCGTGATTTAGTTTCTTTTTGTAAAGGATTATTAAGGTTTTCTAGAAATAAAGGAACAGTGTGTCTTCAAAGGTGAATCCAAACCTTCATCTTTAAAGGACTAGAAAAATTATTGATGGTTAAAGGAGATCTGTCTCTCTCTCTCCCTCCCCATTGTAGTCTAGTTGAGAACATCTGCTTTTCACTTTGTCAAGTCATTTGCTTCAACTGTGTGTCAGGCACAGTAGCCAGAACCAAGGAGGAAGAGAGAACAGACACAATTCCTGCTCTTAAGAAGCTCGCAGTAGTGAGGGGATAAGGACAATAGCAGATGCAGGTCTAAGATGCAGAAGCACAAAGGAGCAGGAGAGGCAAGCAGAGGTTTCAAAAAGAGGCTGCACAACATGGGTTTTGAAGCACAAATAAGAATTTACCAGATGAACAAAGTGGGAGAAGATTTTGGGCAGAGGAAATAGAAGCAAAGCTATGGCGGCTAGGACTAGTATGCCATATGGGGATTATCAAGTACACACGAAAGGCAGGGAGAGAGAAGATACGGGTCAGATTCATCTATGGACCCTGGGTTTGCTCCATAGCTGATGAGGAAAACTTGAAGCCTTTTAATCAGGGTGTGGTGGGAGTGGGGTTGGTAGTGGATTGAGGCAGATTGGTTAAAGATCACATAGAGAGTTTGAGTTGGAGGTCAAGATACCAATCAGAGAAACAGTCCAGGTGAGATGAGCTGAGTGGTGACTATGGAAATGAAAGAGAAAAAAGAGCTGTAAGGACTTTTGGGGAGGTTCGGTCAGTAGGATTTGTTGTCTGATTTAATGCAGAAGATGAAGGAAAGGGACAGTGATGTCTCTGATGGGCAGGTGGAGGTACCACCCGTTAAGACTGGTAGTGCAAGTAGTGTGTTGGTAAGAGACGGGGCTGGGGGAGAAGGTGAGAAGGAGGGGACAGAGGTTTGTCAAATGACGAACTCTGGTGTAGGGACATCAGAAATCTGACTTTTGGCCAGACTTCCGAAGATGACTGATAAGTGATTGGACCCTCTGGTTTGAAATTCAGCACTGATACATGGATCGAGGATATAAACTTTAGGTGGTTATTATAATCAGAAAGGCATTTTCGACTCCCGGAGAAGTATAGAGTGAGAAAAGAAATATGACTGATTATAGAGTCCTGGGATATGTCACCTTCATTTTGGTCATTTTTTGTGGAGCCTCTGCCTTTAAATTTTTTTGGTAAAAATTAGAAAGCCAATCCATCTGAAAATAAGATGTTTTTCGGATAAGTAAAATTAAGGTACCAATCAAGCACATATTAGTGATCAATAAATATTCTTGAATGCAGGGGTGACTATTTATTTGCTCGGTTTCACAGTACGCAGCATGAATGGGCAACACCTTCGCCTTTATTCACCCTGCTTGACTGAGGGTGAATCATGCAAATAAATGTGAGTGATTGTGGTGCACAGCAGAAGGTTAAAAAGAGAAGAGCAGTACCTGCCTAACTATAACGGCGGAGTCGGGGCTGGCACCATTCGGAGGATTATCGCTCTCTTCAGAAAGATATTTGCTCCCATGAGTTCTGGCAACTAAGCAGCAACGGTGCCATTTCAATTCGAACAGTTGAACAAATGACCTGGGTGATGAGTAGGCAGAGGGAGTGATGGCAGTAAAGTATACATTTGTTTTTTGATAAAAAAGAATAAGGCACAACCCCTCTCTTGGTCTCTTGGTCTCTTGGTCTCTTGCCAAAGTCTCACTCTCCACACTTTTGTATATTGATCCAAATAATCTCTTAATTCTCCCGGTGTCCCTCGGAAATGCCTATTTGTATTATCTTCCCAAAGTAGTGACTTAGAATTCATACCAAAACCTGTAGTACAACCTAGAACACTTTGACTCAGGGACTTGATATCAAGAAAATATGCTAGGTTGGCTCCAGTAGCTTCAAAGATCAAAGACTGGAGAAATCATGGGATAACATTTCCAGATGAAATGGGAGTTTTCCCTGCAACATCTGCTCAGGCATCCCACAAACTCACAGCATTTCTGTTTTAAAATGTCTTTGTTGCTAGAGGCGGGTAATGCCAAATGTCTTTTCTATCTCAGAGTTCAGCTAATGGACAGAGATGATCATGTAAAAATTGCTGTACTTAACAGTACTTCTTCAGACAAGGGGATGGCACAGTGAGGTCACAGTTCCTCTGTAAAACTTGCCCCCACTTCCCCAGGCTGTTCTAGAATAAGTGTGAAGTTCATTTCATTTTCAACCTTGGACACTTGTGGACCTGTGACTGTTCATGAGATAGCACATCCTGCCAGCGTCCCCGTGGGTAGGTTAGTAGACACCCACTAGCCTTTGGATTTCAGATTCAGACGTAACTTTTGGTTGGACAAAACCTATGGTCATTCAGGCCAACAGTTCTTTACCAAATAATGGCTTGCTTTTTGTTTTGTTTTCTTTTCTCATTGAGATATATAATATTATGTTAGTTTTAGGTATAACATAATGACTAGATAAATGCACATAGAGCCACATGATCCCCACAATAATTCTAGCTAACATCCATCGCCACACAGTTACACATTTTCCCATGATGAGCACTTGTAAGATTTTAGCAATTTTCAAATAGAGTATTATTAACTCTAGTTGCCGTGCTGTAATTAGCTCCCCAGGACACAATTTATTTTTTATAACTGTAAGTTTGTATGTGTTGACTGCCTTTACCTATTTCACTTTACCCTCCACCATCTGGCAGCCACCAATCTGTTTTCTGATTCTCTGACTATGTTTTCGTTTCTTCCGGATTCCACATATAGGAGAGATCATACCGTACTTGTATTCTTCTGTCTAACTTATTTCTTCTTTATCCATTCATCCACTGATGGAGGTGGAGGTTGTTTCCATGCCTGGGCTGTAGTCATATGCTGAAGTGAACATGCGGGTACATAGATTTGTTCATGACTGCTTGTTTTTTCCACAAAAGTATTGAATTTTCAATGAAGTATGAAAATTTGTTAATTTTTTTTTCTTTGTCAGTCAGAACAGATTCAAAATTACAATAATGTCTCTCACATTTCCGTTCTTACGTATAGTTTCTGTGGGTGGGGAGGATGTCTTACCCATCAGTTATTCTCCAGAAACCAAGCTTAGCTTGGAGCCCACTCTCCACGCAGTCTCTGTTAGCATTGTGCGGAGCACTGCAACTTCATCCACTCTGCGTTGCATCAGAATGTTTGAGAGGCTAAGCAAAGCCACTGCCACCTCACAGGGTATGCTTGGATATTTTCAACAGTGGGGAATTTTCTGCCAGATGACTCATTCTACAATTAGACATCTCATTGTTCAAGTGTTTTCTATTCCTCTTTTGGACCTGGTTCTGCCCATTTGGGTTACAAAGAGTAATTCAAAGTCTATTCTTGGATGAATGTCTTCAGTATTTTCGGAGGCCAATTTCTTGTCTGATTTTGAGTGTTTTCCAGGTATAACTTTACTTGTTCGTTGAAATATTCCTTATGTGGCAAGCTAGCTTCAAATTCCTACTTATCCTATTTGTTCCATCAGGTGCAGATCAGTTTGGCAATATCTTTGTTAGTGAGTAGTGTCCAGAATGGAATACTTCTCACTGGCTTTTAATTTCTTGTCTTACTCAAGTAAGGGAGGATAACACTGTCTTCCCTAAGAAGCAACTTGAGTCCTGACTATAAAAATGTATTGATTCTGTAGTTTCACTGTCTGAAAGAAAGGACCGTTAATAGAAAACAGACATATTACCTCTAACCCTTCACACCTTACAGGTGCATGTTGTACACTGTATTTTCTCAGATGTAAAAATGTATGAAAGAAAAAACTGTCGTAAGGACTAAGTTGCAAGCATTTTATCAGATTGCCTCTTATGACACCCAACTACTCAAAATTCATTCCCCTTTCAGTCCAAGTGGTTTGGGTGAGCCTGATGCCAAACTACATCGGGGAGGGAGAATGTAGCCTTGGGTTACTAGTCAGCTAATTCCATTCCCATGGTACGCATAAAGCACCTACTATGTGCAGGACTCATGGTCCTGCATGATCATCACTCAGGCCAAAGATAATCAGGCCCTGATTTTCATGAAAGCCTGTGGGAGGAGAGAAGCTCTGTTTTCAAGTCAAACCCAGCCTGGGGAGATATGAACCTGAAACTGAGTGACTACCTACATCATACTGAGCATGATGTCAGCTCAGCATAAATCCAAGTAAAGAGATGAAGAAAAGTGACTGGTGTGCATAACCCAGACCGCTGGATAAAGCTAACCCTGACTTTTAAAGACTCCCCTGGGCATTTCAGTTATGTGAAAAATACATCCCCTTTGTTAGCTATGTCAGACTGAGTCACTTACATCAGAAACAATTCTCACTTACCCAGCACTTACCTTCATCTGCCTTGAATTTGAGTAACTTGTCTCTTTTCTGCTTGACTCCAAGCTCCTGAAGGTGGTCATCTTTAAAACCGCTCAGCTAGCCTCCTACTAGATGTTAGGACTATGTGAGTACAGTATAAAGAAATACTCCCCAAATATTTGGTGCAGGAGTAACATGAAATAAAATGGTTTATATGGAAAAGTTCTGTTGACTCTCAATGATCTTAAAAATGAGTAGCATATTTATCAATCTGTCTATAAAGTTTTCATGAAGATTTCCTTCCAAAATCTTTGACTAGTGAGACATCTGAAAGCAGTAAGATTAGCACATAAGCAATGACATTGCTCACCTAGTTTGAGATTCACATTTGTCTCCATTTTCATTTAGTATCAAAGTGATCTGCCCACACTATCATGCCCCTGATAGTCTCCCTCATTAAGCTGAGTTTCTCAGTGCAAAGACTTTTCTTCTTTACATGTATGTCATCAGTGCACCTGGGAGGTGCTCAGTTGTTTGGATGGGGCGCCACTCGCTTCTCAGCTCTTGCAAAAGCAGCCTCTGTTACCTGGAAAATATTTCCCTGTGGCACAGTGAGTATCCTCAGGGACTCGCGGCGTGTACTTAATTTCATTCATTCAGAAGACATTCAGAGAGCACCTACTATGTGCCGGGCATTGTTTTGGGGAATTCATGCTCTTAGGGTACTCATAGACAAGTACTTATGCACTAATCGTGCAGTCTGGGAAGCAGTAGTGGGGAAATGCGGAGTGTTTGGGGAGGAAACAGGACATTCCCGTTTGGGTTGGTGTAAACCAGCTGCGAGGTGCTTCCAGCTGTGGGCTGCTTTGTGGGTGTGGCTTCTTACCCTCCGCGTCAGGATGCCCTTTCTGCAGCCCAACCAGGTCATGCCCGTGTTTGTCTGACTGGGTGGTTTTCTTTCTTTTTAAAGCTTATTTTATTGGCACTTCCTGGTGGAGTGGCTGTTAGGTCAATGACCTTTGAAGGAGCCAGCCATATACCTCCGGGTTCGAGTCCCAGGTCTGGTGGGGTAACAATCAGTGGGAATAACTAAATAAAAATGAAATAAAGATACTCTCTCTTTCTCTCTCTTTCTGCCTGCCTGCCTGCTCACCTTCATTCATACTGCGCCTTTCCTTTAAGAAAAATTGTTTTATTATTTCACATCACTCTGTGCTTTTAGGATGTTGAGTTCATGTCTTTAGTCTGCGTGTGTTTCACACAGCTCCCACCCTTTACGGCCACCGTGTTCCCGCCTTCCTTCCCCGCCCCATCACAGCCACAGTCTTTCCCTCTGTGAATTCCTTGGAAGTTTGTCAAACAGAGGCTTGATTGGTCTACTCAGCTTAGAATCAGGTCATTCATGATTATAACCATCTCAAAGATCATTCTGGGTGTTTTTGTTTTTGAGAAAAATACCTGAGTCTTAGGTGAAGTAAGATCTGGAGGTGGGAGAAGTAGAGTTAAGAAGTGACGGGGGCAGTTTGGGGGAGGAGAGACTTGCCACAGCCTTATTCACTCAACAGTAGATTCTTTTCTCCCCCCTGGATGGCTTGGGAAACCTCCTGAGAGCATCTGTCAGATAGGAAGAGTCTCAGAAATTCTTGAACTTATTGACTTACATTCTTCCAGAGATGGACATTAAAATCCAGCCTGGAGGCAAAAATGCAGTCACTGTTGTTTGCTCTTTGATAACAAGCAGTTACCCCTTCTTCCAAGTAGGGGCACCCTTCCTGAGTTCTGCTTGGGCTTATGGCTCTGTTTTTAAATCTTTCCCAATCTTCTTCACAGCAGAGGAATATTGGGATCCTTGGGGGAAGCCAGAATTAGCTTAACACCAGTATGAATTTCTTCAAGTTTCACATTTTATCTTCAAATTTTGTGTATATTTATATTCCCCCTCCATAATAAATTTCTGTTTGATTTTATATAGTGTTTTAAATCATTTACCATGAGTAAAATGGCCACTTCCCAGGATGGACAGTGTTTATTGACATGGCTTCTTCTGAGCTGCCTGGTACACAGTTCACACTTGGAGAAACAGGCTTCTAGGTTTTCTAGATCTGGGTTACTAGCTGTGTAACCTTCAGCAGGACACTTCACCTTCCCAAGCCTCTGCTTTTCCATCTAAAATATGAGAACAATGAAGCCTACATGTCAGGATTAGTGTGAAGATTAAACAAAATGAAAGGAAATATCTGGCCATAGTAGGCATTCAAGAAATGTGAACCGTTCTCCTGGGATTAGGAAGGTCTCCGTCAGCTTCTCGTTTCCAGAATTCTGTGATTCTGATTTAGCTGTGCAAGAGGATGACCCCACAGGACATTTGCTATTAGAGAAGTTTTGAGGAGAAAGAGTATATCACTGCCAGATGACACAGCAGATGACATTACCAATAAAAATAAACTGTGTGGAGAGAGGAGAGGTGATACGGTTTTGGGGCTTGTCAGAGTCTGTTCTCCATTTCTGGGCCTTTCTGAAATGTGAACATTGGCAAGTGGGTGATGCTCAGTGTCCCATCTACTTCTCTGTCTTGTGGCAGCTGCAAGTGAGTCACTGTCCAAGAAAGTCAGAGCCTGACAGCTGTTCCTTTCCCGGGTTCACCTTTCAGTCCTACTGTTGAAATTTAGGCCATGGTCACTGCCTGAACTAATGAGCGAATCTCAGAGTATCGAACAGCAGTACTAGGAAGTTTGCTCCTAAATTCCAAATGATAAATCGGATGCTTGGAGCCCAATTAAAAAGGAAATATCACCTATGATTCCATTCACTATTATAAAAGCTTAGCTGTCGTTATGAATATCAAACCACTTTCTGGAAAGAAGGCCTGCTATAGGTATTTCTCAGACTTACCAGGTTCAGCATCCAGTGGGACCTGGAGGGCAGGTAGACACGGAGGTAAAGAAGAGTATGATGAACACCCAATATGGAAGTATGGATGCAGGCACGGGAGTTTGTATCTGGAGGCTTGATGCTGGAGGTAATATCTGAGTCGAGACCTTGTGGGATTCAGTCACAACTCTCTTTTTAAGTCTCTGCAGAGATTCTGATGCACAAACAGGGCCAGATCTCCTGGCAGCTATCTGTACTTGCAGAGTGTTTCTCCACCTGAGCCGGGAGCTACTCAATGGCAGAGTCTTGCTCTCTGCCCAGTGTCATGGCGGGCTGTCATCTGAGCCTGACCCCAAGTCCAGGGCTGCGTCTCTTCCCAGGGCCCCTCCCATGCTCTGATGAGGAGCTCAGCATCTTGATATTCAGAAGAACTCTGGTCATGTGTTATTAATGTTAAAAACTCAACAAATGCAAGTATCTGTAGTGTTTTACTGTCTCAATATCATATCTCCATCCTTCTTCTGAAAGAGTACTGTGACTCCCTTTCTTTCAATTGTGTGTCCAACTGTGGATCTCTTTTCAGGCACAAACACACACACACATTTTATCTTTGTTTACTGTTATTTCCCCTGCCATATTTTCAAAATACACCCTTCATTCAATTGTAAATGCAACATTGAGATGTGTTTACTTGTGAAAACAAGGGCACCTCTTCCCTATAGATCTCAAAGCAGTTTCTGAAAGAAGATGGGGGAGGATTTCGGGTACTACCCAATAAAAAAATAAATAAATAAAATAAAAAAAAAAAATTCAGAAAACAGGTGTTCCCAGAACTAACAGGTGAATCAGTCACCTGGTATCAGCTTGTACCAGCTTCTCTCCTTTCTTCCAGCACATGAGTCAAGTGAAAGGAAAAGCCTGGTGTCAAACATTTCTGGATCTGTGGTCTTATTTCTACCACAATCATTCACTTCTAAGTAGGAGCCTCACTACATTTGATGAATAAATGAACTCCATCATGAATGAAATGCAACACAACCCTGAATGCTTTCATTCAACCCCCTTTTGTCAGTGCCAGGGAAAGGACAAAGCCCATCTCTGAATGGAAGAACCTGGCAGAGGGAGCTTTTTCCCTTGACCCCCCAGAGGAAAGAGGAAGACACTGAGAATGCAAAGGATACACATTTTCCAGGGTTGCTTCTCTCACCTCCAGTAGAAGTAAAGGAAGTCATCTTCCTTCCTTGGGGCTGTGAATGGGGCTAAAAAAGCCTGACAGGACTCCAGTTTCTCAGTGCCATCTACAGCATCTGCATGTCCACATGTACTGTCATCTAAACTTTTTTGGTTGTTTTTAAGCCTGTGCTGTGGTTTGGGGAGAAGAGGAGTGTGGAGAAGTCAGACCTCACCGCAGAAGCTGACCGGGGACTGTGATACAAGCCCTCAGTGGTGCATGCTGCCTGGAGCATCCGTGCCAGTCCAGGGACTGCTCTTGAGTCAAGGACGGGTGCTGCCTCATGGAGAGACTCACCATCCCAGCTCACCATCGCTGTATGAGCCCTGAACACCCACTGATGAATTCACAGTGAAGTCGATAGTAGAGCAAGATGCTCCTATAGAAATTCAGTCTCCGCTCACCCCCCCCATCCAGAATTGTGAGGGAGTCTCTCTGGAATCAGCCAGGCAGGGAAGAGTCTCTCCAGATGTGGAGCAGGAAGCCTCTCAGGAATACAATTAGGTGCTTTGTTCGGAAAAGTGAGCTGGCCCCTAGAGGGGGGCTCATGGAAGGGAGGTGGATGGTGGTGAGGGGCTTGCGAAGGACCAGTGCTGCCTCTGCCTTGTCACCAGGGAGGCAGACATTCCTGAAAGATTCCTGGCAACAGTGGGCGAGCTCACTGTCTACCATACCCTCTTGTGATAAGAAGAAACTGGAGGGGGGCTGCTTTTATTCCTGCTGGGGTGTGGATGCTGGACTGATCCCCATCTCTCAGGAAGTGTGTCAAACATGGGGTTCTTGGACAATTAAGGAAAGGGTGGCCATAAGAGAGAAATAAGCAGGAAGGGGAGACCATGAGCGATTGAATTAGTTCAAGTGGCGATTGTGTCCCATCTGAGTGGGCTGACTGGCTCAGACCAATGGTAACTATGAAGGGAATGTTATTTCCATGCTGTGTGTCAGTATGTCCCCTCCCTTTCAGGAAGTTTCTCTGGAAAGATAGATGATGAAGAGACAATCTCTTAGTGAGCTCAAGACTAGAACAAGAGGACTTAACTGCATGGTCCTTAATTACTGGGGTCAGCAAGTTCTGTGAGGCAGAGTTAGGTAACTTCGTTTTGGACTTTGACTCACTGGCCACAAATGCATATGCATGAGTCAGAGCACCCTGTCCTCTGGATGTAGAGGAAGCCAGTGCCAATTTCTCTCTTACTGGATTCCCCTCTCATAATGCCACTCAGACTCTCCACTTCTATTAATACCTGCCTCTTCAGAGGGTTTATTTAAATTGCTTAGGCCTCAGAGTTTCCTGTTTGCAATCTGTGAGGTTATGTTCAGGTCCCGTAGATTGGAGTTGGAGATAATCATAGTCACTATTTTGTGCCATTTTTACTGCTGCTCTTACCATTTCCCAAGTATGAGAATACTTGCAGTTAACACACTGTGCCACCCATACTGGCTAGCAGGCACCTCTCCTGGCCACTCCACAGCCTCTCAGCACATCTGTCTTGACCTTTTGCCCGTTTATTCTGCTTCATCTACTATCTGGTGATCAGCTTTGAATGAGCGCCAACGGATCTCACATGACCCCAACCTGACAGCATCTTTCCTCATGCCTAGCAGATATGTGTCTCTTTGGGAGCTTCCTTGTTTATTCTGAGGCATGTGACACCACTTCCTTTGAGAAAGACATCTTCCATTTACATACAGATGCTGAAAGTAAGAAGTCCTCTTTTTCTTCTGGAGCTTAGCTGGGATTCTGCAGACCAGCAGCTACCTGCCTGTGACTGCACCCTCTGCCCGGGTGAAGCCAATTTGTGTTGGAAGAAAATGAGCCCAACCACCAACAGAAGTAGATGAGAAAGCGAGAAAGCTGGTGGCCTCATTTGAGTTTCCAGAACCAGCTTTCCCTCTGGACTTCGCATTACATGAGCCAGTAAATTTCCTTTATTTACTTAAGCTACACAGAGTTCTGACTAATACCCATAACTCTTAATGGTGAGACTATACATTGTTAACTCTTACTGTTGAACAAGCACCTATAATCATATCATTATAAAGTAACTCTGCTTTTGTCTCCCACTGTCCTTTGTTAATCCAGGCCATGAGACTAATTCCCCCTTGCCACAGGCTGAAAACTCAGGCACGTCCATGAATTTTCTCGTTATTATTGGGTGATATAAATACCCTCAATCTGGTAATTAAGACATCCAGTGCCATTAGTTTGATTCAAAGTGGACATCTCCTCTCTTTTATCTTGGGTATTTTGCAGGAGGAAGGGTTGTGGTCATTTTCTTCGTTTTTTTCCCATTCAGTCCTTCTCTCTGCCATCTTGCTAGTTATGCTTCGAGGGGCCCAAGATTGGAAGACAGGAGACAAGAGGAGGCAGCTGCTCTGAGATCCTGTTGTGTACTCTGGCACTGACTGCTCTTCACAAGATCGGTGTTCAAAACTAACCACAGCAGGTAGGTGTTTTCCCTTGGATATGTTCCATCTCCATGACTGTAGAATTCTCACCTGTATTCCCTTTACAAAGGTAATTCACCTCTGTCCCAGGTGGCCGTTCTTCCTCAGAACCTGGCACTCTAGCCATGCTTTCTGCTTCTGTTTGCCCTTCTAGGGGTTTTTCTCCCCACCAGGGAACAGCCTAAAACAGCCCAGTGTCAACTCTCACTTGTGGGGGACCCACATCTGCTCTATGAAAAATGCATCACTTTTGTCCCACAAGCTGGGAGGGGATTCTCTCCCTCCACTCAACTGTAAGAGCAGGATTAGGCTCCCCACCTTCAGGAGGGGAGTATACTTGATCTCTGTGCTGGTCAGACTTCTAGGATACATTATTTGTTTCCTAAAAATAGATCTTTTGTGAATTAAGATGAAGGGAAAGACACTGACTTCAACTTCATCCCCTTAATGTGGGTGTGGTGAGGAAAGTATCAATAGATTTCTCTAAAAATCCTCTCCCCCTTTTCTTGAAGCACCTATTGCCAGGAGTTAGGAGGTGATACCCTCACTTCTCTCTTTGGTAGGGCCCATCCTATAGCACTCTCCAAAGAAATCCTCCTGGAAAGTCCTTAGCCTTCACTGTAGAGAGAGGTCTAAGAGTGGAGGCAGTCTTCAGGAACCTACTTTGAAAATTCTTCATCTTCTTTGGCATTCATTTTGAATGACAACAGGATGCCATTCCCATGGTCTTTGGACCTTGAGTGAAACTTCCATTTAACATCCTATCCCATAAACCTGCTGTCATTATGAGGATCCAATTAGAGAAATATATAAGGCAACATATAAGTGCAATTAAAGAAACCTATTGTAAAGGGAGATGACATTTAATAAGTCAGGTTAAGCCCAATTTATGAAGAGGTGAGATTGTTAAACTGAGTGGCAAAGAAGAAGATATGAGATAGGTTTGAAACAGAATTCAAGCAGCCATGCATAAGACATGTTAGAGATGCTAGCTTTACTAGTCACTACAGCCCAACAAGTGAGGCAAATTATTCTCATTTCACTGTGATTCAGAGAGGTTAAGTAATTTACCCAAGGTCACACAGCCTAAGCGTGTGGATGTGTTGACACCTGTGACTTTTCGAAGTATTCACTAGAATGCGGGGCACATGTTTTGTGGAGGTGTGGGGATGGTCTAGTGCCATCACTGAAAGAGGACAGTGAAAGTTGAGGGCCATGGTCATTCCTGGGAAAGAGGAAGGGTTACTACATAGCTTCTCTATGTGTAGGATTGGGAGATCTCGGAGGAAATGTGAATAGCAACTGAATGAGTTTTGCCTAGGGAGGTGCATTCCCATTTAAATGGGAGTAACTATGCCAGTCAGTCTCCTTCCCGAATGTGAGAAAATTCCTTATTGTAGAAGTAAACTGTGGGTCCTTATTTGTGTCTTTGCCTTGACTTTCATGAGAAACCTTTTCACTTCCAAGAAGCCCTCCCCAAAAGTCATTGTCAAAGATGAAACTGTGACACAGTGTCATGGGAGCAGTGTCCCAGCTTGTGGCTAGAACCCACCAAGGAAGCCTTTCTGATTTCTCAGGGGTATCTCTTCCAGCAGGAGTCCTCAGGCAGCCAAGGTTGAAGGAGCCAGCACGCCCGGACTGGAGCCTGGGGCAGAGGCGAGGACCAGGTGTTTCCTGCAGCCTACTGCCAAGTGTGCAGAAATGGGCTCCCTGTTGAGTCTTTCCCGTTCCGGTGACTGGAGGGTCTCATTAGCCCGTGCACACTAACAACTTTCTTTAGGGACAATGAGGTCCTTAGGGATGTGGAGGCTGGAGAGAAACTGGAAAAGCTGATGGAGTGCTCCAGGTTTCATGGGGTGCAGCCTGAATTTAGCCTTCCCTCCTGGTGCAGTTCCAGCTGCCTTCACTGCACTGTAGCCAGGGTTGGGGTTTTTATGTTTGTTGGTTTTGTTTTGTTTTTTCTTTAAGCTCTGATAGCAGGACATTTTGACTTCATTATTAAGAACGTGCACCTGACACAAGAGTGTGAAAGGGAGAAAAGAGAATACACACGGGGAACAAGGAAAGAATAACTCAACACCTACGACCAGGAAGCCAACGGAATGTGCTAACTTAAACAGAAAGGGCTCGCTCAGCAGTTTCCAGCACCGAAATACATCAAGCTGTCAGGGAGGCACGCAGGCCTCCTGCTGGTAAAGCCCCTAGGGCCCCTCTCCATCTCTAGCTCTCTCCCAGCGCACCCCCTTTCTCCTCTCCGCCAGTCCCAGAAAGTTTTTTAAAGAGCCACCCTTTTATTTTCACGGTTAATTTTTCTCTTCTGTCTTACTGGTTCATTCATTCACAGGGCGCTAGGAGTTTCAGGAGAGAGATGCACATGGCAGTCAGTGCTCCTATCACGCCGCGCCCACCACCAGAGTTCTCCTGCCCTCCCCACTATCCTTTACTCTCTCAGCCCCAGCTTCCCTGCCCACCCCACTCCCTGCTCTGGAAGCCAGTCTTGATTTCAGAGTCAAAGAGAATTTTGTTGTCTTTTGTTAGTTCCTTCATTATGTTGCTATAGGAGCCTTTTAACGCCCCTCTTCCTTTCTCAGGTTCTGCTCCTTTCATTATGAGGAGGAAGCCCCTCAGCTCTATGGAGGATGTCGCCTTTGCTAGCCTGGCCTGAGCTCCTCTTAAATCAGACATTGCCTAGTGCTGCACCAGTTTGTTCTGTCTTAATTAGGAGCCAGGCCTGTGGATTTTAGCTAGTCTCTCTCCTCGGTTATAAGCTGTTTCTGGGACAGAACACCTGTAAGCTGTTCTAGCCAGCCGGACAGGCTTCTCCCCCAGGTGTGCAGGTACCTCTCTGGCGCAGGTTGGTGAGGGGGTGTTTGGGGGCTTGTTAGTGGAGTTGGGGTGAGGAGCAGGGCAGGGAAGCCTGAAGAGCAGCCAGAATCAAAAGAGCAAATATTCGATTAGTGCAGGATCACATCATGGTTCTGGGTCATCCATCAATTCAGGGCAAGAGCCCCACCAGAGACAGTAGCCTGTGTGAAAAGCAGAACTGTGAACCTAAGGGGAGAAGCCAGCCCAGATCTGGAAGTGAATGAGTTAGAGGAGGGGTTGTTTGTTTTTGAGGGGTTGTTTGTTTTTCTGAGCAGCTACTTGCCCGTCTGGCCATCTCAGTGAACTCTCCCCACATGCTCTTGTTTACTTCTCATTGGGAAGGCAAGGTTCTGAGAGGCTATCTACCTTCCCAAGATTACCCAGCTAAGTAAAAGGTGGGTATAAGATTTGAAGTTAGGACTTCTGACCCAAATTCAGGCTTTTCTACTAGGCCAGACTGCCTTTTTTCCTTAGTTGCAGTGAGTCCTATATGTCACTTCTTAATTTCATGTAAGTAGAATACACTTACTTCCTTGGTTACTATATGGTGTCTTACTTACTTGCTATTTTTCTGCCATTTCTAGCAAGCTGTCAGCCCTTCACAAAGTGGCAAGACCCATGACAGTCTAGCAGAATTCCCAGTGTCTGTAGGACAGTGTAGTGGACAGTAGGGCTTTGGTCTCTCAGTTCATAGGCTGCTTATGAAGCCAAGTCCTAGCCACTTCCACGCTCTGATGAGTTAGCACGTATGCATTTTCATTTACTATGCTGTTTATTTTTCTACAACTCAAGTTACTCTTTGATTCCAGCCTGACTTTAATTCCTGGTAGATTTAATCTTGCCTAATTTCAGGTGAAGGCATTCACTTCAGTCTTTTACTTTAGTTAATCCAGAACATTGTCCTCCTATTCCTCAAGTCCAGAGTCCACTTTAAGATCCAGGAACCATAAGCAGCATCGCGGCACCAGTGGCAAACAGATTAGGTCCTTGGTTGTTGGCACCTTTCCTTACTGGTATCCCCTGAGATGTACCAATTTTCTCCTGCGCTCAGGAATTGCTGTCTTGCCACGCTGATATCTACAGAAGCACCCAGCTCCTAACTGACCTCTAGCCATGTAATCCTCTCCACCTCTACTGTGGTGTCCCTGCAACAGGACTTCAGTATTCCTTTAGGATGATTTTCTCTTTGCCCTACATTCCTCTGGGTCATGGGAAGAGGCATGGCTCCCATACCTTTCTGATCCATGGAAAACCCAGTGGGGGTGTTTCAGGTCTTCTCTGATTCAGCACCAACTGCTATCTTCTCAGTCTAACTATGGCTGTTCCGTGAGGCTGACACGACCCAAGTCCAGTCAGGGCACAGGGCAGAAACCTCTTCTCCTCTCAAGTTCCTGCTCTTGTTTGAGGTTTTACTCTATTCATTTAAAGCAAGTCTTAGGGGAATGGGATCACATCAGAACCCAAGGACTGCAACCCCCCCAAAAAATTTAGGGTCAATAGGCTCTTTTCTTTTGCCTGCCTTCCCACTCTTCCCTCAAACCTCAGATCATAGAAAAGTTTTAATCCTTTCTCAGACATCAGGGGAATACAGCTAATTCTGAAAGCTTTCTTTTCAAGGGATCATGCCCAGGTCAACTTCCCCTGTGGACAGTGGTGTTCCAGTGAATCAAAAGGAAAGGGGTCATAGATTAGAATGAAGTACAGTTGTAGGGTTGCTAAATGACAGTGATTATAATTCAAAAGTTATTCTGTCCCAGGAAGCGAGTTTAAGCAGTTGAGACAATAATAGCAAGTATTTTTATAGTATATACTATGTATAACTAGGACAAAGTACTCCCATACAGCAACTCCTCTATTTCTTAGGCTTCCTATTTATTCCTCAGATGATGTAGTTGTTATTACACTTATTATTATCTCCCTTTTACCAATGAGAAAACTGAGACACAAAGTTGTTAAACAGCTTATCTGAGATCCTATAGACATTGGATTAGGAGTCAAATCCAGGCATCCTATGCTGTTAACCACTGTATGGTTTCACTGCCTACATATATAAATAATGGGTTAGTCTTCCTTTAGGATTGGGCTGTAGCTGCTTCTGCTTCTGTGGTGCCCTGAGGATTGGAGCAGGAAAATAATGATATAGTTTCCACCGAAAACCTCATGCTTGCTAATTTCCTCCTCTTTTCACCAACAAGTTGGTACTATGTCCTCATTTGTGAAGACTGTTTTTCACCCACATTGGTTTCTAATCACTTGTCCAATCTGGTTTTTTAAAAAAATGAAAAGGCCCTGGAAAGAGCCAGTCACAGAGAATGAGTGTGTTTGTTGGGGGAGAGTTCCAGGTTGTTGGTTCTACTCTTTGAATCCACAAAAGTGTCAACTTCATGGATATTAAAAAGACCATTATGAACAAAAACACTGTCAAAATCTTTTCTCTGCACCTATCAGAAAGTCTAGGAATCAAGTACACACAATGACCGTGTGTGACTCTGATACAAGTTTTTCTTCCACTTTGTCTTTGGTCACCCAACAAAATTCTCTTTTCTCCATAACTCATGGAATAGGGAGATTCCTGGTGATATTTTGCAATATGCTATGACAACTGGTGAGTTTGAGAAGTAGTGACATAATGAAAATAGGTGAAACAACTGAAATTCTTCTTTTTTCCCATGGAATTCTATCAACATGTTTTCTATGATTCTGTAGAAATAGAAACAAAGTTAGACTTTCTCAGCATTTGGAGAAATTGCAGCTTATGTTCAACTTATTATAGCAAGCAAAACATTTTCTCATGGCTTTGAATCAGAAAGGAGTCAGAAGAAATTTGGATTGTTAGAGTTATTGAAAAAAACCATTAAATTTTGGGGAAATGCAAGTGGTTAATAAACAGCCACTTGGAAATCCTGTAGAGGGAAGTTCCCAGAAAGTGAAGGATGGAGAGTTCAGTGGGTACTACTAATAGAGAGCTTGGAGCCCTCGTGGCAATGATGATAATAGGGCAGGAAGAATAACGCTTCCCCAAACATTCTCACACATTTTCAGAGATATGCATCCATTTGAGCAATGAGAACATTTAAGTGTGAAAAACATTTAATTTAATAAAGTTCCAATTCTATACATCCTGCTCAAATCAACTGTCAGCATCTCTAAAACCCTTTAAAGCTTCTTTGTCTTAATGGCATCAAATCCCCTTTAATGGCATTCATCCCTGACTTAAACCTCCAGCTAAGACAGGCAATTTTTTCCCTCATCTCTCCAGGAAAGAAGCAGCTGGAACCATCCTACCCTTCTCCTTCCACTTCTCATCTACTTCTAAGTCTGGCGTGACTTTGATAATACCCTTAACATCTGACTCCAGAGGCAAGCCCGGGAAACAGAGTTAGAATCTGGTCTGTCCTTGTTATAGCAGGTCCTGTGTCCATAAGCATGGAGAGAGGCATCCTCGAAATATTTTTGAACAAGTCACACTGGTTTAGTCAAGGAACAATGTTCTTGGCTGAGCTGAGGGCTTGGTACCCCAGGGAAGTTCAGCAAGAATCCTGAGGAAATGGAAAAGGAGCTGGTTTAGAGATCGGCTGATAATGTGGGGAATCTTAGGTTATCTAATTGCAAGTCAAGTGTTCCAGTCAAACTTAAATTCATGCTCAGTTAGTGCCCAGATATAGACAGAGTCTTAAACTGGGATGCATGAAAGTCATGAAATTATAATTTGTCTTTGTGTGTGTATATGTGTGAGCATTTTCTAAAAAAATAAAAATAATTTCTGTTTTCCATTGAATTCTCAAGGGAGTCTGCAACGCCTCCCTGACTCCTGCAGTCACTAAAGCTAAAAACCAGTGGCTGAAGGAGATCATCTCATTTTTAGCTGAAAGGGATCATGGATGGTAGTTAGTTCATTTTTATTCCCCTTTTATATTTTCTGATAAGAGAATTTGGCTATGATTAACATGAAATGTTTAATAAATATTTAAATCCTTTATGTCTTTCTCTTCAAAAACACCCTCCAGATGGGTCTTGGAAAATGCATCATGATGATCCAGAAAAAGGGCTGTGAGTGGTGAAATGATTACACACTCATATGTCAAGTGATGAATGAGGGCGTGACAGGCACACTCCTTTCCTCTGCTTCATCTTTATGTCTCACTTGGAGCGCCAAGGATGAACTTTGTAGGTTAGAACCCCTTTGTCTAGAGGGAACTGATGAGATTTATTGTTATTAGAAGAACCTGGTGTAGTCCCACCAAATATCTTCACTGTGTTGATTTCCATGGCCCAATCTTCCCCTTGAACATTTGCACATTTATTTCTTTTATGTTTCAGATGAAAGCAACTCAAAAATACATAATTCAAGTTATTATAGTTTGAAAAAGTCTCCTTTGCTCAATACAAATATTGAAAAAAAGAAATCAGCTTGACAGTTGGCACCTTTCACTGCAGCTGGGTTCAGCCTTCCTAAGTCCACTGTTTTCATTCAGTGAATGGAGGTTATATATGAAGAACAGAGTGAGAAAATCCAGAATTAGGATTTACACATAAGATTCCTCTGGGGTGAGATGGAAAGTAGGAAAATAGTCAGTTGTTTATCTTAATAGGTAAGTCAGAAATGAGAGTAAGGAGTAGAAACAATGAATTTGGCACCATTAGATGTAAAGGCAGAAATGGAGAAGTTAAAAGTGACTTCCAGGCTTCTGACTTGGTGATTGGGAGACAGAGAAGTAAAACCATTTGGGAGAAATAGAGGAGACCCATTTTGGATATGTCGTATTTGGACACAGGTGAAGAATTTGATGTGTAGTTTGATATGAATGTCTGAAGCTCCAAGAAGAGGGTTGCACTAGAGATACAATTTGAGAGTCTTCAGAATACCCACAGGATGCTAGAAAAGAGAATTTCATAGAGGAGAGACATTACTGACACCAAATATCTCTGAGAAGTCAAATAAGGAAGAATCAACTGTCCACTGGCTTTAACAATGAGGAGTTCATTGATGATGATAGGATAATCAGTTTCTTTAAACTCATAGAGGCAGAAGCCAAATTATATTTAATAGAGGATTGATTGGACAGCATGAAGTAGAAAGAGCTGTATGGAGATGGCTCCAGGAGATTGGACAAAGAAAGAGAAAATTATATAGTGTGATAACTAGAAGAAGCATACAGGATAGTGGAAGTTCTGTTTATTCTATTTCAGGTTTGAGGAGACTTGAACATGATTAAATGATGATAAGAAGAAACCAGAAAAAGGGATAAATTGAAGGATTAGAAGAAAATATGAATTGTCGATGGAACAAATTTCTGGATGGAAATAGGTAAGAGTGAATTCAAGAGCACTTTGGTGATAGTGACCTTGAAGCATCCACACTCTATGACATCAGGGAAGGAAGCCTTGGGTGCAGGTGAACTTGTAAGTGGGGCATGGAGACTGAGTGAACTCAGATCTGGTCACCTACTTTTTCCCAGTTAAAGAAGAAAGGTGGATGCTGGAAGCGGGTTAGGGAGCCTGATTGAAGTGGGAAGAGTTTGCACTTACATGGAAAAGAGAAGAGAAAGCATACAAACTAGGGGAACAAGCAAGGTTGATTAGCTGAGCTGGAAATGCTACATATATAGTAGCACCAATCTACCTACCTAGCTGTGTGTGTTTCTCTGATGCTCAGCTTCCCATGTGTAGAGTTGGAGAAGGTAGATCTGTCTGGGTTAATCGAGGGCTGGGGATGTATAAAATAAGAGTAATTGAAGGACAAAGGGATAGGTTTTCTAGATAGAGAGCAGAAGTGATAGGACATGGAATTTGAGTAACAGAGAAAATGAAGCAGGAAAGGATTGACAAAAAAATGAAAATCTGAGATAAAATGAAGTCTTCAAGTTGCTGAAGATCTTGTGAAGATCAAAGAGCTGATAGAGTCAGAGGAGGGCTGGCAAGTTCTGCAGAGGTAGGATAATATGGTCATAACATTCTTGAACTAAAATATGTTTTCCAAAACATTTTACCTCTATTTCCACATTATACTATAAAATTCAAAAGTGCATTGCAAGTGAAAGCATTAATGTCTAGTAGTTTTTTAAAAAAATATCTGTGTCTTTTGCTCTCTTCCATGTGATAATCCCATTCTCTTTTCATTGAAATAGGAAAATATAGACTAGGTCTTTAAAATAATTTTGTATTGGAGTAACATTGCATTATAAAATTATAGGTTCAAGATATGTGTACTGTAAATCAACAGCTGTACATGCTATATTAAGTTCACCACTAATAGTTCAATTCTATTTTTCATCAGATAGCCTATTTGTCTACCCCCTTTCCTTTCTGAAAACTGCTAACTTGTGGACTAGGTCTCAAGAATATTATTTCTTTAATGCTTTGTTAGTTATACATATATATGTATATATATTTTTATAATGATATTATTAATTTTTATTTTAAATTTGAGTTCTTGGGAAAGAAGCTAGTGTTCTTTTATTTAATCAATTCCGGTGGATGTTATAAGCCTTTTGTACCTCTGTTTTCTCTGACTTTGTCTTTTCCCCTAAAGTTAATTGGGTTATAGGAAAAATTTAACCTCAAGAATACAGATCACATTACTAGAGCCCACATGACGAGTGACTAAGGGTAAAAAGTGGAACCATGGGTGATGGAGAATGTCAGGAAGGCTGTGCATCCCACTGTGGAATGAGAGCTGAGCCTGAACCGAGATATGTATGGGTTGGATATCCATTACACATAAATCTAGTACAGCTCACGTCCATCATCTACAGCTGTTTCAGCTGTGCTGGTAGAGAGGATGTTAAGAAATAAGTGTGTGTGTATCATTTGAACATAGTTCAGTAGGAATTCAAATATTTAATTTGTATGTACCCTTTTGCTAAAATAGGTATTTAGCAAATATGCAGATTAGGTGAAAATGCAAACAGAATTCTGAGTAATGGATTAGCATTCCATTTGCAGGGAAAATAACCATAGGAAATTTTATTGGCCAATAGAGTTAGAGTGTGTCTCAGGAATCCTACTCAATTTATCTTACAACTAGACAATGAGGATGGAGTTGACACATGTGTGATGGCCACCAGTGACTTGGAAAAAATAGCAAAAAATATCAAAACAAAAACAGGAGCAAGGGTTTATCCTTGGGTCTCCACACACAGGGTGCTAGCAAGAAGAGTATTTTTTTTTTTAATTGAGGTAAATTTGATTTACAAAACAGTATAAGTTTTAGATGTGCAATTTCTCTCTTCATCAAATATATAGCTCACAATACACACCATCAGCAAGACGATTCTTGTTCCTTTGTGAAGTATATTCTTACAAGATTGAAAATAAGGACAGTGTTTGGCCCACAGTAGGTGCTTTGTTAAATAGAGGTCTGTTTGTATCTCCTTCCCTTTGATGGAGATTGCGTCCCTGGTTGCCACATCTCATGATATTAACAACCTCTGGTTCCCACGCTCTTTGTCCATGCTCATCAAACCGCCTGCTAATGGAAATTTAGATTTTTATGTAGACGTCTCTAAAAAAGAGCAACTCCCTAGCATGCTGACATGAATATTCCAGTTTGCTTAGCAGTTTTCTTTCCTTATAATTAATGAAATAATATTCTAGTTTATTTACCAGTCTCCTGTGAGATGGCTAATTAGGGTGAGTTGTTACCCCTGAGTTTGGTTAATTTGGGAAAGAAAAAGTAAATTTCTCCACCTTTAAAAAAGATGAGCAGGCCTGGATTCAACAAAAATGCTGCCACTCAGAAAACCCCATGTGAGCTGCTGCTAGCCTTTCTCTGACACTTTTCCTGTTTCAACAAATGCCTTGTTTGTCTTTTCCAATCATATTCATATCCAATCCCTTATTCCAGTTTTGGTGCCTAGAATTCCACTAACTCAAGTCACCTCTACCATGATGAGGGGCCTCATTGTGGGGCAGTGGGCTCACACTTTCATCTCACCCAGAATGCTTGCGGGAATGCATGTTCCAGATTTCCCTAGAAAGGCCCTGCCTTATAGGTCCAGAATCTGCACTTTTAGCATAACCTGATGCACGTTGTCAACAGACCATACTTAGAGAAACTACTTTAGATCGAGGTGCGAGCTTATTTGTGGCTATGGGCCAAGGAATGTTTGTTGTTCCTAAGAGTCATAGGGTCCTCCCCCCACCAGAGAGGAGTTTGATGCACCCAGAGGAAGGGAAGCGAAGTACAGCGTGGAGTACAGAGAAGAGAAAGAAACGTTAGGAAGAAGCTGGAAGACTTTCCACAGGCTATTTGCCTAAGGGACTGTTTCGGGCCATGGGGTAAGACAGTTTGGTCTGCCCGATGAATTAAACCAGTTCCCACCTTCCTTTGAGCAAGGTCTGATTTCAAGTTTAAAGGCCTGTTTAATTTGGTAAAGGCAACTTTAGCAAAAGGTAAGGTCTCCCGCAAATAGTAATAGCTGCAAGTTTGGTGGTAAATGTGGATATGCTAACAAGGTTTCTTTCTATGGTTCTGGAGACAGCAATATTGGAATTTCTCATCCATACTTAGTACTAGAAATCTTTATTAACTGGTACTTGGCAACCTAATTCACACATAGAGTTGAATTTTAAAGACGGAGAAGTGGAGCAGAGGCAAGATGGGTGATTTGTGAGTGTCTAACAGCCTCTCAGAGAAAATGCTGGGCCGGGAAGGAGGTCTTCTGACATCAGAGCAGAGAGTCCTGCTCCTGCTCTGAAGTGCCTACTGCATCAGCATAGAATGGGGTAGATAGGTTGGTTTGGTAACTTTAAGCATATTTTATCAAACAGGTTATCAGTAGTTTTATCAAGCTATTAGCTGCTTTAATTATGTCCATTTCATTCTACACAATTCCTCACTCCCTAACAACCCGATGTTTTGTATGTTATACACCAGGGACCGGCAGCCTTCCTCCTAAACTTAGTACAGTCGCCATCTAGTGGCTCAAAGGTAGCAAAAACTTTCCTGAGAAAACTATGTATGTAGGACAAAGGGATGAGAATTTTTACAGTCTGGAAAGAACCTGCTGGATGTCAGATTACAAATGAAGAAAATGGGACTCCACAGCGGGGAGCAACTTGCTGAAGGTTTCGCAATGCGTCAGCAGAGAGTCCTGGAACACAGAGTGACGACATGGGCACTGCTCGCTTCTGCCCTCCCACAGTAGGACTTACGCTCCTGGAAGGTGGGGAGGGCCTGGGCCACCTGGGACCCCAGCGTGCCTAGCCCAGTGACTGATACACAGTAATGTCCAGTGCATGCATGATGGGTGACAAGAAATAAGAACCATTTTAGAGTCTTTTGCGTTCGGATAACTAAAAGAGAGCAGCGAGTTTGTTGAGAATCAGGCCCCAGACACATTCCAGGTACACCCAGAAACAGCCACCTCAGAGAAGTGGCTGAAACAAAGTCAGTCAGCCCCAAGATGTCCAGGATTGAAACTCAACCGATCAACTAATTTTCCACCTGATTCGCCTGTTATTGCACCAACTGGACTCTGTCTTCCAATCTAATTTTCAGCGTGGGCCACCAAATAGAGTGTGAGACTTCTAACCTTAATTTGTGTAGCCAACCAGATTGGAACTTTTCCACCTTCCCTATGTGGATACAGACACCCCAGTTAGAAAACTTGGAGCACAATTCAAGGCCTTCTTCAGTCTGTGTCTCATGGAATACAGTCCTAATAAAATCCCGAGTAGGCGCTTTTATTCTGCTTCGACCAGATCTTGTTCATCTATAGATAACATGGGCGAGTGAGTCTTCATGCCCAGACTCCTGTCGCCAAGCTCTTTTCTCCATTGTGCCATCAAGCCAAAGTAGTTCTCCACACAAAGGAAAGTCTATTAGTGTGCTGTCAGCTGGACAGCCGCCTGCTTTAGTTAAATTGACCAAACAGTGTGCTGTTGCTTCCAGCTGGCAGAGTGCACTTTGGTGTCGCCTCCAGCCACACACTTCTGCACCCTTTCAGGTTGAGGATACTTTCGTGTTCAGGGTGAATTTCCTGACAGGCAGCAAATCTAAGCATCCCCTGCCAGAAGCGAGATGAGCTCTCAGGGCCTTGTCCCCCTCTGTTTATAATGTGAGTTGGAGTCGGGCCACCCAAAGAGGGTGCTGGGGCAGTGCTCAGAACTCCAGGCCTGCAGGAGAGGCCAGCAGCTGGACAGCTCCACAGGGAGTGGGAACTGCCAGGACTTTGAAAAGCTGCAGATGGCTAGGGTGCCAGGGTGCCAGGGTGCCAGACTGTGGGTGGCAGTTTCCTTTGTATTCCAAATAAGTGGAGGATTTTCTTTTCTTTTTTTCATTGAAGTCCCCTGGAAGAAAATGGTGACAGGCAGAGTGGCAGCAGATGCAGCTCCTTTGGGGAACGTTTCTGATTCTGGGGCCCCATAGGTGGGTTTCCAATGGGAATTATGAAGCTGCTGGAATTATACATACATGTTTTATGTCTGTATGATCTTGGGGGCAAAAGAGCTATCTTTTATCAGATACTCAAAGGAGCTCATGACCTAAACATGTCAGGAACATTGTAGTAAAGTTAAACTGTATCTCGAAACTCTTTTGGAATGAACGCATTTACTGTCTCATTTTGTATGAGACAATTGAATGACAGTTATGGTTTTCTCTTTTGGCCCTTCTCATCCATACCTGATGTGTGCATAGAAAATAAGGAGGTATACAGAGAAAATGCAAGTATATAACTAAAATCCTCCTTTCTTTTGTCATGGTCTAAGTTACATCTTGCCACGACCCACGCAGCTAATCAAAAGGGTCTCTGAGAGGGGGCTACAGAAGCCTAAAGAAGAAACAGACAGACAACATACACAGAGAAAGCGGGGGCCAGGTGGGACACTTCTCTTCTCTTTGAGACAGTGACCCCTAGCCTGGTTCTGTGATTTATTTTACAGGGCTGGGATACAATGAGGTAATGCAAATAAAACAAAGATGAATGCAGGCATTCGATTCTACTGCTATAATGAGGATGGCAACGTTGAAGGTCGAACTAGCTACTTCCTGCTGTTATCTACTTGTAGCTCTGCTGGCTTGTGAGAACTTCTGTCCTGGGAGACTTTGCAGAAGTGGCCAGAAAGCAACTCACTCCTATCCTAACAACATCTAAATCCCAAGTGGAGACATATAGAAAACATGCTTTTCTAAAATTCAAATACATTTATATTTTGAGCTCCCATTTCATTCATATAGCAGAGATTTAATCTTAACCACATTAGGAGTTTTCTCTTTCTCTCCTTGCCCCAAAGGACAGTATCTCAATTCTAGGGCCCTTTCCTAGGAGTAGTGTGCCTATCCAGGATCAAAGAGGTGGATGTAGCAGGAAGCGTCTGTTCTCTATGTCATTTGTCTACAAAGGCATCTGCTGAGATCCATTCTTCATCCCATTGGGTCCCACTACTAGGGACCAAGGATGTCACTACTAAGCTGTCTGTCTTCTGGTCCAGACCTGAGAGCTGTCCCGCTGTCTCCAAGGGCTGCAAATAGCTCTGCCTGCCCCAGCTAAGGTCTATGCTCTTACTTTTCTATAGAACCCTTTGATCAAGGAAATGAGGTAGAGGGTTTTTTTCTTTGAAGTCTAAAGTTGCTAAATCTTTCCATTTGTTTTCCAAGAAAAAACTTCTATACAAACCTTTTTGGCTTTAAATGTTGGAAATTAATTCATTTTGGAGAAGAAAATCATTTGCAGGTCAAACAAAGGCATCTGGGGCCCAAAGGCAGCTTTGCCCCAAGGGCCACCATTTTGCAGCCTTGTCTAAAGGCTTAGACTTATGTAAACCAAAGCAGGGACAATACCTTTCTTTCTGCTTTTGGTTGCATGACATCTCTCCCTGAGGCAATAAGCACAGAGTTTTCTACCTACTAGAACCAGAGAGAAGGACAAAGAAAGAAATCTGGGGGGCAAACCATTACTTAATATTTCAAAAATATTATTTTTCTATACCTTGATATTGAACTTGTAAAGACAGATTTTGTATTTAAGTTTTTAAAAAGCAAAACACAAAATGCTTCTCTCATGTACAAAAGAGTTCTATGATTGTACAATATATTTTCAATAAAGTAAGCCTGCCCAGAGAATAGGAGGAATTGTAAATCTTTATATCAGATATATTTAATGCCTGTTCACTCCAATTCCTGAGACTGGATTTAAAAAATGAGATAGCTGAGTCCTAGAGAGGTATGTGACTTGGCCTTGGTCATCTAGCAAGTCACTTGCCCCAGACTTACAATCTCTGACTTTAAACTTTTTCTGTCTCTTGCCTCTTTGCAGGCAAGTCAAGGCCTAGGACACCGAGTTCTGTTTGGGGTGGGAGTAAGATGTGGCAAGGGAGTCGGGAGGTGCTGGAGTGCAGTGCTTAATGTTAAGGAGGGAATACCCATCAGGCCATGGTCCCAGATGAAGTCAAGTCACATGGGATCAGCAATGCAAAGACAAAACAGTCATACATTGCTTAGTGATGTTCAGACCATTATACAGTGGGGATCCCAATTGTCTCTTCCATATGGCCTCCCTGTGTAGTAGTCTATACGATTTAGGTTTATGTAATTATACTCTATGATGTTTGCATAACAGTGAAATTGCCTAACAATGCATTTCTTAGAACATAGTAATGCGTGACTGTAATCATCAGAAGGATGTAAGGGGAGAAGCAGAGTCTCTGGGCATGCAGTAAGTCAGAAACCAGGGAAGTCAGGCAGCTAGAAATATGCAGGCAGCAGGCGGGGCTCAGCGCCTTCATCTGACTCTGAGGCCTTGAGTAATTGGAAAGGCCATCAAGGGCATCAAGTAGGTGGAACAGTTTGTATCATATTTGGAAAGTACCTCAAGTGAACAATTTTACTTGAGAGATATTTCTTAAAAAATAAATTAAAATTAGATTATGCCTTTTCTTAAGACTGTCCGGAGACTCCCTATTGGTTATTAGATAAAATTCTAACTCTTTATATACTAGATTCTCTCTTGATATACTATACTCGTGTCCCACGTACATATGGAGTATCTTTTAACACCAACAATTAAACCCAGTAGTTTTCTAACAGTGTCATGACTTGAAGGTACGTCAGAATTACCTAGAGGGCTTATAAAACACAGATTGCTGGATTCCCCAACCCCAGAGTTTCTAATTCAGTAGATATGAGGTGGGGCCTGAAAATTTGTATTTCTTTCATGTCCTCAGGTATTGCCAATGGTTGGGGCACCAGACTTCAAAAACCAATGTTCTAGCCACTTGCTAGTACATTCTGTGTGCTGTCAGTATCAGCATTACCTAGAAGCCTGTTGGAATGTAGGTTCTCAGGCCCATACCAGATCTGTATAAAAATCAGAATTTGCATTTAAAAGATATTCATGTGACATTAATATTTGAGAAGTACTATTATGGTCTAATTGTCCCCCACACTTACTGTACCTTTAAATCACCTGGAGGGATTTAAAACTTTATGTAGGCCCGTGCGCCACTCAGAGTCTGATTTAATTAAGTGATTATAGGGTCAAGGTATCTTGAGTTTCAAAAACTCTCCTGGTGATCTTAACATACAGAAAGGTGGAGAATAATAGCCCTGCAGAACTCACTCCAGTCTAAATATAATGCAACTGTCGACCTCTCAGCCAGCAACCAAACTTCTACCTATTCTTCAAAATCCAGGTCACAACCTCCTATAGGATGATGTCTGGGGAGCTTCCCCCAGCAGTTAACTGCACCCCTTTTTAGAGTCTACTCTGTGAATTCTTGTAGAGAGAGTGCATTGGATTGTAATTATGCATTTTCATGTCTCTTTCTGTCACTAGAAAAAACTAAACTGTGAATATCTTTGGAGCAGAGAATCTGGTTTATTTGCTCATTTTTTAACTCTGGAGCCTAACTTTTATATAATTGGTTCTCTATATAGTTGGTGATTGAATGCTCAAATAAGCTAAGTCAAGCTTTCAGAACCAAGTAAACTTCATACGTTCTCAGTCCTCCAATCACCTTACAATCAACCCAAAAGAGAATAAAAGACAGCAAACAACAAATGCCCTAGAGCAGATCTGTGTATATGCTACACACAGGCCTATGTGTCTCAGAAAGACTAGTTGGGAGCAGATGATAAGATCCACAAGAAAGGAGTTCTTCTGGTTTTGTTTTGTACTGTAGCCTCCATTCCTAAAACAATGTCCAGCATCTGGAAAGAGACTGAGTGAATGAGGGTTGAATAAGTGGTGACCCTAAGACAATTATCTGATCTCATCCTCATTTTTCGTGTATCATTAATTCCAGTGACTCTGAGCTGTGTTTTGAATGCATGTCTTATCCTAAGACAGGGTTTTTAGGAGCTCCCCCTAAGGATGCTCTGGCTTTGGAAATCTGTTGACCCCAACTACAAAATTTCCAGACAATGCATGCATCAATCTCCAATAATAAACTAAGCGCATCTTAGAGATAAGGTAATTTTAGATCGACTGACTATAACATAGTCATAAAACATTCCATCATTTTATTACACACACACACACTCACACTCTGAGGGAGGAACCAAGTTACACTGAGCTGTTATACACAGAGCATCACCTGGGGTTTGATAACCAGGCCTCCACATTATGTTCTGCCCTTAAGAACTTAGAAGCACCTTCTGTTCATTGGGCTGAATCAGCACTGAATTTAACCATGTCTTGATGGCTGCTTGTCTTGCTGAATCACTGAGAGAGGATGATAGAATTTCAGAACTAGAAGGGCTCTTAGAGATCACATGGTTTATCCCCACGCATGTGATGGATGAGGAGGCTGACATCCGGAAACATGGCACTTACTCAAAGTAGCGCAGCTCATTAGTCACTGAATAGGTGTGTCAGCTGGAGCTCTAGCTTCTGGTCACCCTCATTTTCTATTTACCTTATTAGGCTCTAGAATTTGCCCATGCTGGGTCTGAACTATTTAGGGTAGGAATGGTAAGTCATTCTCTGTTCCTTATGACAAAAAAGAACAAAACTCTGAAAGAGAGTTATGATTCCTTAAAGAATCATCTCCTTTAGGTTAAAAATGAAGCTAGAAACACATTTGTCTCAGCTTGAAAGGTTAAATAAATATATGTATAATTTTACATATAATTTTTATATTTTATATGTGCATTTTCTATTTTATATAATATTTTTCTATTTAGCTGATTAGCCTCCATTAAAATTTTTCTCAAAACCAAATTCTTTTTACCAGTTTAGAACTTCACTAAGAAATAAAAACAAAACAATGCCTTATCCAAGCTGACTTATTCACTGTCCCACAGATACAATTATATTTGTAGGCTATCCTTTCCTCCCTAATTCGAATCTTTCATCCTGACTGTTCTCTATGTAATCACATTCTAGTTTTCCAAATCTAGTTAAATTCTCCTCTCATATCTAATGTCTTCTTGACCACCTGTCTTGCTCAGGGTGACATCTTTTTTTTTTTCACCTCTAATTTTTTTTAACATTTTTAACATATTGCATTTAATAATTATCTATTAATATGATCACTACTAAGAAAATATACTACTAGCATATCAGAATCATGATTTTGCGGTTGCTTTTTAAAAGGTAATTTAATTGAAGGTTGTAGCAGTTCATTATTGCTGTAAAACCAGCTGTCCTAAAGCTTCATGGCTTAAAACAGGAATACTTTCTCAACCCCATGCTTCTATGGGTTGGTAATTTGGACTGGGCTTATTTGGGTTGATCCTTTGGTTTCAGCTGGGCTTCTTCATGTGCCTGAGAGCAGATGCCCTCAGGTTTGCTAAGTGATCAGGCCTCTCGGGTTGTCTGGCTGTCAGCTGGAGCCTCTCCCTTCTCCTCAGGGTCCTTCATGCCCCAGCAGGCTGACCAGGCTTTCCCTAGGGCAGACCAGGGGTCCAAGAGCTATGACAGAAGCATTCAAGAGGCCACTTGGAAGCAGCACACCACCACTTCTGCTGCATTCTGTTGGTTGAAGTTAATACACAGAACGGGCTGTTCCCTCTAAGTGGGAGGAGTCACAAAGTCACATTGCAAGGGGCCATGGATGCAGAGAGGAGAGCTGGGGACACATTGCAATTGATTACTCTAAATGTTGATTTAAGAAAAATACAGGCTGTAGCTGGCTGGTAAAGACTGCGACATTGCTACCCAATCCATACAATCCATCTGGCAATCATTTACTGCTTTGTGATGACTGTGGTGTAATCATCCAGTAACACCAGTAGGAGAAGGCATTTTATATGTCTTGATCTTCACTACTTGAATTTCTAGAATTATTGTCCCACCTAAGGCTTCCCTGGTCCTTGTATGTCTCAGGATTGCAGTGTGTGTGTGTGTGTGTGTGTGTGTGTGTGTGTGTGTGTGGACATGGAGAGAGTATATTGAAGATTCCTAGGGGAATCTCACAGTGTTGTTTTCCTCCATGCCCATCAGGCATTTGATGTCATTAAAGTAGAACCTTAGTACTGGAACTCCCAATATATCTGGACAATCTCTGTTTTTGTCCTGCTGTTGCACTGCTACTTTGGGGCAGGCGTTCAACATTTTGATCAAGCTATTTTGATTTAGCCTTTGTGATATAGCCACTTTAAAGTCAGGCACATCTGTACTGTCCTTGACCACAATTAAAATTTCAGTTCAGAATAATAGTCATGCAAGAATAGATATATTCCCACTCTTTCTTAGCCTTGTCCTAGAGTTGAGACAAGGGGAGGGGGCGTAAACCAAGCCATACTAAGTGGTCAGGAATGAACTAGGAGTCCAATTTGGGCTTTAAGCTAACAGGCTAAAATTAAATTAGAATGCATTGGGTATAGTTCCTATGAACTCAGATTTCTATATGCAACCCCTTACATAACTAGAAAAATGCAAATCGATCCACTTTTGCTGAGGGAGACAGCACAATCATGTTGAATTTTTAAAAAGAAGGACGAGAAAAGAAGGGGAGAGACGGAGGAGGGAAGAAAAAGAGGAGGAAAGAAGGGAGGGAGGAAAAAAGGGAGGGAGGGATGGAGGAAAGGATAGAATGAGGGATAGGCAAAAAGCTCCTCATAGGGCAGACACCGACCTTTCAAGTACCTCACAACATGTGATTGCAAATCACTGGTTCAATGAGAATCCACAACAGCCCTGAGAACATCCAGCCCATAGTTCCTTTGTAATAGTAATTATAGCCAACCAAAATGCTGAGACTGTTTAATACATGGTGTATTCATTTCCTAAGGTTACTGTAACAATGTACTGCAAAATGGGTGGTTTCCAACAACAGAAATTCATTTTCTCAGTTTTGGAGGCTGAAAGTAAGGTGTTAGCAAGGCCATGCTCTCTCTAAAGCCTGAAGGATCTTCTTTTTCCTCTTCCAGCATCTGATGTCCCTGGACATGCTTGGCTTCCAGCTGCAGAACTCTACTCCTCCATCTTCACGTGGCCTTCTCCCTATGTCTCTTCCTCTTGTCTTCCTTCTATATTAATTGACCCTTGTGTCCAAATTTCCCCTCTTTAAAAAGACACAAGTTATAATGAACTCAAGCCTATTCTAACAATCTATTTTAACTTGACTACTTCTATAAAGAGCCTATATCCAAAGATCACATTCCAAAGTACTAGGGAGTTAGGGCCTCAGCATATCTTTGGGGGAAAACACAATTCAACCCATAATATATGGTGTGGTGCTATTTATCTAAATGGGCAACTTATTAAGTTGCAAGCTTGTCTTATAAATAGGTAAAATTTAAATATGCCTCTTAAGAAGTTGGGTTCAAAAAATCACAGAGGAAATATATAGCAAAAACAAAAGTTACTAAACATTTAGATGTGTTTTGTCATCAGAAAATCTGAAAAAACAAGATTTTAAGCATATTTTGAACATGCATCTTATTACATGTTTCACTTATTAGTTATTGTTATTAGTGAAAATTAAGTGACAAGTGACTGTCTCATCAGGAGAGGTGGAAAAACAGTGAAATGAGGACACTTCCAAAGATAAAAAGGTTTTATGGTCCTATTTATATGTCCTATTTGCTATCTCTTTGTAATCCGCATATATGTGAAACTCTGCTTGAATCCATCACCCTGTGGTGTTACATAAATGAAAAAATATATCCTGGGATTAGGACAGAAACATATAATTGGAAGCACTTCATGTATTTTCAGTGTCTTTTGACAAAATGATAAAGTGGAAGCATGGCCTTAGAAATTCCAAGAGAGCTCACATTCCTATCTTCTTGTCTCCTCACAGCTGTTTGTGCACACACACAGACACACACAGAGCCACACACCCTACCCCTGGTCCTGGTAGTGGCTTCTGAAGTGAATGATTACCCACTATTTTCTTCTTCACACTTTAAAATACTCAACCATGTGATTGGTTTTCTTCCCTATCTTTCTCTTTCTATTGGAATCCTTTATTACGGAGCATAACAGAGTCTCTCTGATTTTTTTAGTTTTTCTTTCTTTTCTCATGTGCCAGTTTCTCAGGTACTATAGAAAAGAGGAGGCTGAGTACCAACCTAGCAAGCCAAGGCCATCCTTAAGAAAAGCGAGAGTGAGAGGTTGTGAATACGTTCATGTTAATATTTTCTCAGCAGTTGCCCTTCGATGTTTTGATGGTGCTACATTTTTAATATAAAATGAGTGGAATACAGTTTTATTCATAGAAACCAGTTTCTTCTTGAAGCCAGTATTGAACCATTATTTTAGAATATCTGTAAGCACTGAATTCTGAGCTCCCCAGGTGCACTCACATGTGGGTAAAGTGCTTTTGTGATCAAGGTCAAGATGTTAGTGAAATAAAACAAGGTTAAATAGCTTGGGATTCATTGTAAAAAGATGATTATGGAGAGATGTTTAAAAACTCAGTGAAATCATTACAGGTATGGAGAGTACATTGATGTTACAAAATCCCCTAATTCCAGGATGAAGAGATATGTTTAGAATTGAAATGGAGGTATCATTCCTCCACTTTAAAACAGCCATTTTAAAGTTCGGTTTGTGTCAATTAAAGATATAACGTGATGTACAGGGGTTTAAAATGAAGTCATGTATTTCCATGATTCCAGGTTGGTAGTATTTGATATGCATCCACAGCTTCCCTACAAAAAGGCCAAGAAAAGACACACAAAAAGAGAGCACCAGCAAATAAAAAGAAGACCATATGCCATGTTCTTGTGGGAATTTCTACTAGAGGGAATGTTTATGGACAGAAACAGACTGAGTAACAGAACATACTGAGTAACATTATTCTGGTCTGTGATGAGATAGGAAAAGGCTTTGATTGCACCCTTGTTCTCTGGCCCCGTGATTTGATTTCCCCTCTCAGGAATTGGACTGTTTTCTGGATAGATGTGTATAACCTCTCCCACACCTGCTACATCATTTCTCTTTTTCTATACCCTTTGGAAACTGAAACTCCAAGTATGCAGCACAATAGAATGATATGATATTGCTTCCTTGGATCACGTAAATTCAGAAAACATACAAATGGGAGGGTCAGAGAAAGGAAGGGCCCTGAGTGTGGTGCTTGCTGGGGTGACAAAGGTGTGCTATCAGACATACACAGAGGGAGGTTTCTGACTCTGTAGCATTTGTCCCGCTCTAGTTTAAGGAGGAATACCCACCCTCCTGTAGTCCAGTGATGGTAATTTAATGCCTGCTAGATATTTTAAAAATGGCTTCCTTAGTTGTTGAGTTGTAATTCTGGTAATCATAGAAAGGTCTGTGATGATTATAGGAAGTCTGAGAAATGCAGGAAACCTCTCCGCACCTCCAGTCTCTGATGCTTCCGGCAGGATGGTGGTGAAGGCTCTTAGCTGCACCATGACTTTTCCGTGTTCCTTTTCTTCCGGCTAATCAAGCGAGAGTAACTACTGCTCTCAAACAACGTTGCCTCTAGTTATGGGACTTACTTAGTATCCTTGTAAGAAAGTCAGGAATAACTATTTGCTGAAATCTGGGACTCAATTCTCAGAAATATTGAAGATTTGGTGTGGGGATTAAGGAGTCTGTTAAAGCCTTTATTCTTCCCTGTTTGTGCATAGATAACTGAATATTTTTAAATGCCAAAGTATCACAAGAATGAGATAACCAGCTGACCTTAGCAAGTGCCAAGTTTGCAGGCTGTATCAGGTATTTTTGTTGCCTTCCTCACATCTAGTGAGCGATTCTCACTTTCTAATAGAACTCTAGTGCTTTTTTTTTTAAAGGAAAGGTGCAGGTAGGAATGAAGGTGAGTAGGAAGACAGAGGAAGAAGAATCTTTATTATTTAATTGTTCACACTCTTTGTAGCCCTGCCCCGCCCCACCCCGTCCTGCCCAGAGCTGGAACCCAGTGGCATGTGGCTTGCACCTTAAAGGGGACTGACCTAACCGCTGCTCCACCAGGGTACATCAGAACTCTAGTTCTTCTTACAGGGAAGTAATGGGCCTAGTTAACAATAAACCGTTTTTCTAGAATCCTTTAAAGCTAAGATTGGTCATGTAACCTCTGGACAGCGAAAGTTAAATGGAAGCCACTGGACATGTTCCTGAAAATGTCTTTTAAGGTCACTCATTCATTTGATATATGCCTTGGGTTTTTCTCCCATGCCTTTCATACTTTCCCTATTTTCTCTCTAGAATGCAGACTTTTTAGGTGTTTTTTACAGCTGAATGCATTCCTAACTGAAACATATTTGACCTTTATTTCTTCCCCTTCCATGTAGATGGTTAAGGTGTTGGTTCGAGAGGGGAAATGAAACCCACAAAAGAGTGTTAGGAAGTTATTATAATTTTGGAGTTTAGCACGATCTTTGTGAAATTGTCCCTCAGTGTTAAGTGTGACCTGGGACATTTCTTGGCTTAAAGTATCTAAGAGAGTTGGGACTGAAAGCCCTGGTGAAGGAGAGTGAAGGGTGCTGGTCACTGCAAGACCAATATAGACAGGAAGGCATGGCCTCTGTGTTGCTGGGCTCCTCAGGAAAGAGTGGAGACAGATGAAGGCACAGAGCAAAAACTGACGGCTGAAACAGCAAAGAACGCTAGAAAACCCTTGTCAACAGGCAGAATCAAAATCTGCATGGGAGGCTCAGTAGAGAAGAACTGACAATTCAGAAAATATAAGGGAAAAGGGCAAAGAATGAAAAAGACAAGCAGGAATAAGACTGAGAACTGAAATCAAAGATGAAACATAAAAACATGTCAATGAAATAAAAAATCAAAATTGTAACAAGAAATTTTCTTGAAGTAAATTAATCATATCTATATATCAAAGGAATTAGCCATAGGAGAATCAAGTTAATGATGTCTTATTAACATGATGTGCTACTATTCAGTAATTTGAAATAATATTTATGATATGTTTGAATGACTTTGAGAAATGCATACAATAAAATAATGAGAATGCAGGTAAAGGCAAAATGCAAATTGGCTCTGTGGTATCGCAGGTTACTTGGAATAATGCTGGCCACTAAAAGAACTATTGTCCCAAATTTCAGTGACTTTTTATGATAAAAATTTATCTCTCCTTCACCAAACAATTCATTGTGGGTGTTTAGTGGGTAGACTTTCATGTGGTGATTTAGTAAGTCAGACTCCTTCTATTTGTGACTGCTTTCTTCTAAGTCCTTTCCATTCAAAGATGAATGAGGAAAGAGTTTGGGGAAGGTATACCTACCTTTTAACCACCTTGACCTGAAAGCTATACACCCATCACTCTACTGACATTCTACTGGCCCTAATTTAGTCATGTGGCCACATCCAACTGCAAGGGATGTGGGGATATGTAGTCCAAGTTTGTGCCCTGGAGGAAAATGAAATGACTTGGTTAAACACATAGCAGTCATTGCTCCCTATGGTTTCAACTGTGTAAAATCTATAGAATATAATTGAAAGGAAATAAAATAAAAATACTAGTCCTCTCTGGCCAATAGAATTGCCCTCTCTTTATTCTTTTCTGTATTTTTCCATATTTTTTGCAAGAGATATTACTAGGGGAAAAAACCAACATTATTAAATACTGAAAGATTGAAGATAAATTAATAGTACAACTGTGCTGGGCTTTTTAGAGAAATTAAGGAGGATGGGGAAGAGCTTCAGTTTCCTGATAGGGTAGTTCAGAGGTCAAATGTTATTTCACACCTTCAAGCCTGTCACCATGTACAGTAGACTGAACCATAGTCTTGCCTATGATGAAAATTCAAATATTGTAACATTCATAAATGAGTAGAGCTTCTTTACAAATTTCCCTTGTACTACAAGAAAGAAAGAAGCTGTTACAACACATGAAGGTGTTTGAATGTAAACAGACCTTTTGACAAGTTAAAATGAATAGCCAAATTTGGAAAATTCTGCCTCTCCCCCCACAACTAATATTCATGGTCTCAGTCCAAGAGTTCTGTGTAAGTAGAATGGAGTCTGGGTGTGTGCATGCATTTGTATTCATATTGTTTGAACATTCTCCTAGTTTTTTCCTGAAAAAGGAAGTTATGGAAAAAAATACTAATATCTGCTGTCATGATTATCGCTCTCATGCTGATTCTCTGAGCATTTATAATTATCGACTACAATGTAAGTTCCTGGGCATTACTCTTCAGACCTCTTTGGAAAATTTTAGGGCACAGCAAATTTTTGTTGGGGTGTGGGGCCTGAGAGGGAGTTCTGACATACTGCCAAAGTGTTGGAATTGCTAATGTGTATTTTATAATCATAGCAGCTTATATGGTCACATTTGGTGCCTTGAATCTCTGGAGTGCAATTTGGAGAGAAAAAATGGAATCTAACCAAGGGCAATGTAGAAATTTTGGAGAATTACAGTGGGAAAGCATCCTCTTAAAATTCAAACCCAAATATTATACAGTACATAGTGTAATTTTTAAGCTGATTATTTTTTAGTAAAAGGGAAGAACTACTACAACTGTTGTATCATTTATAAATTTTAAAGTATCATTTATCTTTTCTTTAAACTTAAAAGTAACATTTGTTTGCTTTTTAAAGGACTTTTACAAATGTTAACATATTATCAAAAAAATTTAAAATATAGTATAATACTATAATACAGCTACTATTATTTAGTACTTACATTATTCTAAGCACTCTGTCTGCATTAGGCATTTTGATTTTTACAACTCCTGAGATGGGTAATTATTAGTCCCATTTAGAATGGGGAAACTGAATCTCCGAGAAATTAATTGAAAGCACAACCAGTAAATACCAGGGATTCAACTAGGCAATCTGGCTTCAGAGTCCATACTCTTTACCTCTATGCTAAAATCTACATTTATTCTTCAAGTAATGTTTACCAAGCAAACTTTTTGTTCCAGGCAGTGATAACATTTTGGTGCATGTATTTGTGGCCATCTTTAATCTTTTTATAATTTCTCTTTATTATCTTCTGGCTTTGACAATCACTAGTGGTTTCTTCTTTAATGTTTTCAAAAACTGTGTTAACCTATATATTTTCTAATTCTCAAATAAGAAACGAAATGGTACCTTTAAATTTTCTCCTTTATATGGATGAAGAATTAATATGCTTTTACTTCTTCATCTCCTTTTCTAGTCTTTGTTAATGTAATCTGGAGTATAATTCAATTGCTTATGTATAATATATTATTTTTTCTTTCAGGGTAGAGCTTGACAACTGTATTCCATTTTGTGATAGAATTTGTAATTTTTTAGGTTTATTTCAAAACATTTTCAAAGCCTGTTGCCAATTCTTTTGCATCTATTTTTTCCCTTAATTTTGATTTCTCTCATAATCTTGGATTACCTTTGTTTACTTGCTTGCTCTTTTAAAGGATACATGAGTAGAAATTTTAGTCCCTCATAGATATGAGATTGTCTTTAGATTGCTTTCACATATTTTTGAGTGAGTTTAAAAATCTGAGTTGGAGTATCTCTCTCCTAAAAGACTCTATTGTGTTCTGATGCTTAGTGTTACAAAAGAGAAGCCTGGGACCATCCTGGCTTTGGTTCCTTTACATACAACATATTAAATACCTATAAGATTTTTTTCTTTATCCATATGATTCTAAACTTTTTTTCAGACTGTGTCTTTGTGTCTTTTTTTTTTTTTTCAAAGAGAGGCAAAAGGCATAGTGATTAAGGACTCAAACATGGAAATCCAATAGCATAGATGGAATCTCAACTCTGCTACTTGAATTGAGACCTTTGTCAAACTACCCTTTCTAAACCTGTTTCCTCAACATAAAGTATAATAAAGAGAGTACCTTAGTGCTTGGAATTACCATCAAGATTCACTGAAATCATGGCTGTAAAGTGTATAGCACAGTATCTGACTCATAGTGATATTATATTGTCTTGTCTAGTACATGGTTCACCCTTTCAATCTTTGCACTGACACTGAAGTCAGAGCAATCTTACATGAATATTATCTCACACCAAATGTTCCAAATAATTCAAAGGATAGAAGAAAACACCTGCTTCCCCTGGCTCCAGGTCTTAAACCTGGATCCCTGGGATGTATGTGGACTTTGGACAGTGGCCTTATCCACTAGGCCACCAGGGAGCAGCTCATAGTATAAATTTTATCTCCAAATGCAGATTTAAATTTTATTATTACATTTTTTGATTTTTCCCCTTATCTCACTCATCTCCATTTTCATCTCATTCTGTTCTCTTCCATTTCCTCTTAAAGTTTTTTTCCCTTGATGAGTTTCATTTTCTTACACTCTGCTAAAAAAGCCAGATTTCTATAATTGTTTTTCCTTTCCTTTTGCCTCTTAAATTAGATTATGTTCAGAGGTTTGTTCTTAATACCCAGTATACATTTCCATTTTCTTTGTTCTACAGAATTAAAAAATAAGCTTTATAATTTTTTCTCTAATAATTTATTCATGAATAAGATTGTTTTACACTGATGATTACCAAGATATATGGTAAATGGTTTGTCTTTGGTTTCATTCTTCGTCCCTTTGAATCTGATTGCATTCTAGTTTCAGATGGCAGAATCTAACTCTCTTTGGTTTGGCTTTGAAAGCCTGGAATGCTGTATCCTCCTACTTCTACTGCCAAGCTCTCTAGTTAGGAAAACCTAGCTTCCTATTTACTAGCTGTATCACCTTGGACAATTATTTAAACTATTGTGCTTCAATTTTCTTCATCTGTAACAAGGAATAATAATACCTATCTCATGGGGATAGAAGTATTCTATGAAAGAATGCATGTAAAGTGCCTAATACACAGCCTTGTATATTGTAAACATTCTTTTACTATAAATTTGGAATAATAATGACAGTGATAATTATTATTATGTCCTAAAGAGGAGAGTTTTGAGGAAGAATGATAAACAGTATGGTGGGAAGGCCAATTATGAAAGGGACTAAAAGACATTGAGTAGACTTAGTCATTGGTGGTCACGATAAGAGCTCTCCCGGTGGATGGGGGTGAGGCTGTAGTTTAGCTGCAATGGGGTGCTGAGGAAATGGGAAGTTGGGAACAGAAAGATGAAGGGAAGGTCTTGCAGAAGGAACTTTGAAGGAAAAACAGTTAGGAAATATCTGCTATGCCCTTTGCCTCCATATGCAGAGGATAACAGGGCACCACCTTACAAAGACAGAATACCTATCAGTTTCCCAAACCATGCAGCAGATTCAGTCTTTTCTCCCTTTAGGTTAGCTCATTTCTAGACCTTTCTTACAAGAAAAAATTTTAAATCCAAACTTCTATTTCTGGCTTCTCTGTAGTTTACTAAATTACCACTTTTAAATATTTAAAGGTTTTAGCATACAGAGCAAGCTGACACAATAAATGCAGAGAGAGAGAGAGAGAGAGAGAGAGAGAGAGAGAGAGAGAGAGAGAGAGAGAGAACACTGCTCAGTAAGAGGCAGGAGAAATCAGTAGTTACAAATTCCTGGTTGGTGTGGGAATGAATGGCAGAGATTCTGAACATTTGGAGGGATCAGATACAAGCCAAAGATGGCAGGTTTGGAGGTTTTAATATCACATACTAAATTATAAACTCATTTGGCCTGTGGCCATCAGTATGGGTGAAATGCAGGAACCGATGTTTATATTTTCCCTGAGACAGAGGATTGATCTGTAGGAGCGATAAGCTTTCTAAGCTGGAACAGTAAGGAGGATGCTTGAGTTTGCAATTTATTATTATTCCACTTAGCATTGTGTTTTGTGCTAACAGTCACAATTTACCCATGATCTTTCTGAATCATTGCAGTTCATCTACCAGAAGAATAATTCCCCAAGGGTAAGGGCCCTAGTTCCTGCTTCCCTCCAACTGAGCTGAAGGTTGTGCCTTTACCTTAAAGAGACATTGAAAATATCACAGGATATAGATAAGGACAGTTATAAGGACAAGGGAATCTTTAGATCTCCCCCCAATGGGGGTACTTATGGAAACTTTCATAAATTGTTACCATGAGGAAGTGGAATGGGCCTGAACTGGAGTCACAAAGTCCAGTGTCACCTCCTACTTCTGTTGCTGTGTGAACTGGGTCACTTCATGTCCTCTCTCAGTCCTGCTTCCCTCAGCTGCGAAATGGAGCACTTAGATCAATCTCATGGATTGTTGTAGAAATGAGGTGAGATGCTGGGTTCAATAAGTTCCTCCTTTCTATTGAATTCTTCCTGTGAAAATAGCTTATGTAATAACCTCTAAGTTCCATCCCCCAAATGGGGTGTGTACCTGGCCACCATTACTGTCACCGTGGCACAGCAGAGTGTGAATGGAGTGGTATGGTGACTTCACTGACCTGGGAGGCAGTCCAGTCCCCTAACTGTATCTCTCACCTCCTGAGTAACCTTGAAAATGACATCAACTCTGAGTCTACTTCCCAATTTGTAAATTACATCAGCCTGTGCAGGTGGTGGTGTGGAATAAACACATTGTAAGTTCTCTTCTGTCTTGAATCTTCCCAGCCTAGATCAGAAAGTTTTTTCCATCCAACTATTGAGTCATACTTTTGCTCTTGGTAATTTATTAAGAAGCATTATTACCAGTCATTGTTATTACCAGTAACTCTAAATGATTCCCATGGAAGAATTTAGCAGTTAGTGAAATCATTCACAATAAATGAATTTGCTAACTAGACTGGTACAGCCCTATGAAGACACGAATTTGTTGTGATCAAAATTTATTAAAAGAAAATCATGATCATTTAGTTTCTGTATGTGGATGAATATTTATCTATAAACATGTACATAGATTCTTGCACTCTATGCAAACCATCCATGAAGCAGGGTCAAACCTGAGTATGAGCAATTTGGACATGAGAGGAAATGTGGAAGGGGCTGTGTTCTGATCACTCACCATTCTGTGATGCTGTTTGGTACTGCTGTCCTAAAATACACCTTTGCCTACAAGGTTCCTGCAGGCAAATTTCAGCAGCTGGGAACCTGCCCAAGTTGTCATTGACTTTAAGGTAGGTTGCCGCAGGCAGTCACCAGCAGGCATCTGTCTCCAAATCTAGGGGGAGCATGATTCCCAACCCCAAAATGGAACTAATGGGAAATGATAAGTTATAGTTACAGATCCAGATATTCGTGTCAGAATAAATGTGGGACATATTTCAAAGATGTTTATATATACAGAAAAGAGTTAACCTTGACCACACAGAGATCAGTGTTGATAATATTTAAGACCAGTTATGACACAGACGAGCAGGGAAATTGCATATAATGGGTCCCTATGCTTTAAGGTGTGCTTGGGACATCACAGGGGTTCTCCTATATAACTATCAACTCTGTGGGCTTTGTAGTCAGAGCTAATTCAACTACTACCTCCTACTTCTGCTACTTTATTAACTGTGAGACTTTGGGCACGTTTTTTCCTCTGTAAAATGAAGATAAAAATAGTAGCTACCTCCTACAGTGAGTGAGAATTAAATGAGATAATGTATATTATATGTTTTGTAACTTTTCCCTTAGTAAGCCTTGAAATATTAGACCTATTTATTATATTTTATTGTTGTTAATAATAAAACTTGGGGCTCAGAGAAAGTTGTCCAGGTCAGACAACTAATAATTGGCAGGTCTATCACCCAGGTCTGTCTGTCTGTGATTATAGGATGTTGCTGTGAAAGAGAAACAGTTATGGTTATTCCAAGAACACCTGCAGCAAAGACAGACTCTGCCAGCAAACACTGTTGTAGAACAGTTGATTCTGGGCAGAATGTTGTCAGTCAGGGGCAGAAGGAAATGGGAACCAGCCACTTCTAAAATAATCCTTCCCACTGTCCTTCCTGCAGCCTGTGCTGATCCTACAGAAAGTTTAAACCCAGCCTCAGGGGCTCCCCCAAAACCTGTCAAACCTAAGCTGACCTGCTTGTGAATTGGGGTTAAAAATCTAACAAAACAAATACTAAAGAGGGCAACAAGTTTAACTTTGTTTTGTTTAACATTTTAGAAAAATTTTGTCTGTATTCTGTTAGACAGTCTCTGTCCATATCCCAAATTGGGAATGGGGTACAAATTCCTCTGGGTTTTCCTTCCCCTTTTCTCAAGTTTTTCTTCTGCACAACCCTGAAGTTGCCACCCCACAGCAAAGGTAAGAACAGGAAGTCAGGGCCCTAACCTATGATCTCTTCCTGCTCTTCTCTTCTTTTGGCAAGATTTTTTATTTTATTTTTGTTTTATGAGAAATTTCCTTGGGTTACCTCTGAGACAACTCTACCCATCACTTAGAGGAAAATTATATATTTTCAGACATATAAATATTGTTTCTTATATGTAAAAAAGATTCGAATTCATTTTTTTTCTCTCTGCACCATCTGACTTTCAAGTCTGTTTGCTCTGGAGATAAGGGGAAAGAAGCCTCTTCCTCCTCTAGGCCAATACATATCTTGGCTTATCTTTAAGGCAGATGGGAAGCATGGAAAAGAAAGAGCGACAACTGGTTACTCAGAAATGGCTGAGGAAACAATGGTGATACTTAAAAAAATATTATCCCCGTGACACTGGTAAAGACCCACAGATATGTCTTTAGGATGGATTTTAATTCATGAATATTTGTAGAGGGCCAACGGGATAATCACTGAGGACAGCAATAAACCAAGCTCTCTCTCTTTCACAGCCCTGATAATAGCACAGAGGTCATCCACAAATATACTTACCTGATACTCAAAGAGTCTTGGAGAACTAGCATAGAAAATGAGTTGGTCGTTTTTTGTACTACAATGATTGAAAAAGATGTTTGCTTTTTGAGGCACCAACTCATCACAAGCCTTGTCATCAGAGGTGCTATATCCCAACTCCGTCTGCATTTTGTATTAGGTAGTGCTGTGTAAATATTATCACCAATTACCCCAATTTAGCAGATTAAAACTAAAAACATTTATTATTTCATAATTTTTGTGAGTCTGAAAATTTGAAAGCGGATTAGATGGATGCCTCTGGTCCAGGGTTTCTCAAAAGATGGCATTCAGATTGTCAGCTGGGGCTGAAGTCATCTCTAGACTTGATGGGGGCCAAAGAATTTCACTGGGTCTTCCAAACCCACTCACACGGTTGCTGACAAACTTTAGAAGGTCTGTGTCCAAGCTTATGTATGTCGCCCTCTCTACCAGGCTCCCTTACAACATGGCGGATGATTCCCGTAGGGTGAATAACCAAAAGGAAAGTAGAAGAGAGTGCCCAAGATGGAAATCACAACTTTATAATAACCTAATATCAGAATTGATTTCCTTTTAAGCCTGTCATGTTTTATTAGTTAAGAGCAAGTACATTAATCTAGTCCATAGTCTAAGGAAGGAAATTACCCCCAGGGTGTGGATACCAGCTAATGGGATTATTTTGCCTCTTATTAGAGAGGCTGTCTAACAACCTTTTTCACCTGCCATGAATGTCTCAGGTTGTATGTCACAGTATAGATTTTTATGATTTCCCCCAATTTATTGGAACAAATGGTCAGTCATTTGATGAAGCGTTTGAAATATTGTGCCTTATTTTCAAATGAATTCAGACAAAATTGCCATGATGGTGATGGCTTGCAGGGTCTGTCGCGTGGATACTTTCTTCTAAGGCAGCTCCTTACAGTCACTTGCTCCCTGTTTGCTATTGAGAGAGCAAGTATATTGGGATGCAATCATGGTCTCAAGTGACTGGTTAGTGGGATGCACTAGAAATATAAGAAGTTTGCCCCATGAAGATTCATGCCCTGCGGGTTCAGAAGTCATTTTAACCCCAAAAGCACTTAAACTGAACACATCGCAGAACTGGGAGTCAAGAAATCTAGATTTGATCTCTAACCCTGCCTCTAACTAACTCGACATAGGACAAACCTCGCAGAGGTTTTGTTTCTTAAGTTGGAAAATAAAAGTTTGGACTAAAGGGTCTCTGAGGGCCCTTCCAGCTCCAGCAGTTTATGCATCTTGAGTCACAGATGTTTTTCTTCTTTAGGAGTTCTGTGTGGCATCAGCTAAATGTTCTTGCTGCAGTCTTATTCTGGTAGTGTAAATGGTTAGGATTGATTGAATAGCTGGCCATCATTTGGAAATTTTCTGTTTTCAGATTCTGTGAACTGTTAAAACACATTCCCACCAGTCTTGTATGGGAAAACATCAAACACTTACTGAAATCTGACCATGTGGCCAGCACTATGCTAAGCACTTTAAATGCATTCTGATTTAATCCTTATAAAAACCTGTGAAGCAGTTATCTCATTTAAAAATAGTTCTTTGACGTGTCATCGCATAACAACATTGATTAAATTGCAGATGCACATCAAGTCAACATCTGTATTTATTAAAATAAATTCACTGCGAGAGTCCCATTCTATTCTTCACCAAATAATTGACCCCTTTTCACCAATTTTCCCACCCCCTTCCCTCTTTCCATCCTGGTAACAACTAATTTGGTCTCTAAAGTTTGTTTTGCTTTATGTAGTTTATCTGTTTACTTGGTTTCTCTACCACAGGTGAGTGAAATCATACAGTGTCTGTCTCTCTTCTTCTGATTTATCTCATAAGCATGATACTTTCTAGGTCCATCCATGGTGTTGCAAATGGCGAGATTTCATCAGTTTTTATAGTTGAATAGTATTGCATTGTGTGTATCTACTATATAGTCTTTATCCACTCACTTGTTGCTGGTCCCTTATGTTATCTCCAGCTCTTGGTTATTTTAAATAATGCTGCAATGAACATGGGGGTGCATATATCTCTTCAAATTAGTGCTTTTGATTATTTTGGAGTAAAGACCCAAAAGTGGGATAACTAGATCACAAGGAATGTCTATTTTTAATTTTTTGAGGAACGTCTGTAATGCTTTTCATAATGGATGCATCAATGTATATTCTCACCAGTGGTGAATGCGAATTCCCTTCTCTCCAACACTTGTTATTTTCCGTCTTTTGGATAACAGACATTCTCACAAATGTGAAGTGATATTTCATTATTGTTCTGATAATGGGATGAAGAATCTTCTCATGTGCTTGTGGCCATCTGTAGGTCTTCTTTGAAGACGTGTGTACTCAGAACCACTGCCTATTTTTAAGTCATGTTTAATGTTAAGTTCTTGATATTTGCATATTAACCCTTTGCTGGATATGCAATATGCAAGTATCTTTGTCCTTTTATTAGAATGTCTTGTCATTTTAATGGTAGTTTCTTTTGTTGTGCAGAAGCTTTTTAGTTTGATGTAGTCCCGTTTGTTTATTTTTGCTTTTATTTTCCTAGAAATTAGAATTGAGTCCTGAAAGATCTCTCTAAGGCTGATGTTAAGAAGTATGTCATGTGTTTTCTTCCACATATTTTATGGTTTCAGGTCTTACACCCAAGTCTTTTATCCATTTAAATTAAGTTTTGTGTAGAGGGTTAGTAATCTAACTTCTTTCCTCTGCATGCAGCTGTCCAGTGTTCCCAGTACCATTTACTGAAGAGACTGTCCTTCCTCCCATTGTATGCTCTTATCACCTTTATTGTAAATTAATTGCCCATATATGTGTGGTTTTATTTCTGGGCTCTCAATTTTGTTCTTTTCTGCCTTTTTTTATTCTAATACCATGCTGACTTTATTACTATTGCTTTGTAGTATAGTTTGAAGTCAAGGGTGTGTGATACTTACTTTTTTTTTTTTTCCTCAGGAATATTTTTACTATTTGGGGCCTTTTTCAGTTCGAAACGAATTTCATTTTTTTGTTCTATTTGTATGAATAATGTCATTAGGATTTTGATGGGGATTGCATTAAAGCTGTCTACTGCTTTAGTACTATAGCCATTTAAATTATGTTAATTCTTCCAATCAATGAGCATGAGCTACCTTTCTATTTCTCATGGTCTGTGCTTGGACTGGAGGTAGTTGACCAAAACCACTACTCTGCCAGGGTGTGCTAGTATTAGTTCTTCTTTGAATGTTTGGTAAACATTTACTAGTGAAATCATTTGGTCCTGGGCCTTGTTTTTTGAAAGACGTTTTATTACTATTTTAATTTCCTTACTCATGATAGGTCTGTTCTAATTTTGAATTTCTTCCTGATTCAATCTTAGAATGTTGTAATTTTCTAAGAGTTTGTACATTTATTCTAGATTACTTATTGCTCTATAGGTGTTTAGAATATTCTCATGTTATTATTTGTATTTCTGGCATATCTATTTCTAATTTTACTTATTTTTCTCGTTCTTTCTTTGCGAATCTGGCTAAATGTTTTATTTATCTTTTCAAAGAACCAACTCTTTCCTCTTTCAGTTGATTTCTAGTTTCATGACTTTTTTGTATTAGATAGAAAAGCTTCTTTCAGTAATTCCTGTAAGGGAGATCTAATGGAAGTAAACTGCTTCCACTTTTATTTAAGAGCCTCTCTCTCTCTCTCTCTCTCTCTCTCTCTCTCTCTCTCTCTCTCTCTCTCTCTCTCTCTCTCTCTCTCCCTCTCCCTCCCTCTCTTCTCTCTCTCTCCTCGATCCACACACACACCTGAAAGAGATTTTTACAGGATACAGTATCGTGAATGGCAGTTGTTATCTTTATCATGTGAATATATTCCATTCTCTCTCGCCTGTAGAGTGTCTACTGAGTAGAGTGATGGGAGTAACTTTATAAATTGCTAGCTTTTGTTCCCTAGTCACCTTTAATATTCTTAGTCTTGAATCCTTTATAGTTTCAATAAAAATAGTCTTAATGTAAGACTCTTTACATTTAAATAACCAGATGTCCTGCTAGCTTCACTGAGTTGTATATTCAGTTCCTTAGGTTTGGGAAACTTTCAGTTATTATTTCTTTGAATAAGCTGTCTGTTCCCTTCCATCTCTTCACATTTTGGAATGAAAGCACTCCTTATGTTGCCTTTCCCAATGGAATCATGTAACTCTAATAGTGTTTTTTTAATTAAAAAAATTTGTCCCTCTGTTCTTCTGTATTATTTCTAGGTTTCTATCTTTGAGATCATGGATTTGCTCTTCCACTGGGTCTGTTTTGCTTCAATAGCTTTCTACAGCACTCGAGCTCACCGAGTTCTTCACATCTTGAATCTCTGTTAGTTTCTTACTTAAAAGCTTCAGTTTATGCATTCTGATAATTATTTTTGGTTTTGAGCTCATTTACTAGTTTTGCTGAGTTCTGATATCTCATTAAACTGTTTTTCTGAGAATTTTGTTTTATCTCTTTAAGCCTCTTTATGGCTGCCATTTCAAGTTATTTATCTTTAGAAAGATAATCTTTTATGTCTTTGAATTTGATTTCTGGAGAGGAGTTGTTGTCTCTGTACGTTGTAATACTTTGAGATGTCACATGATCCTGTACAGTTTTCTTTTATCTTCCCATTTTAAATCTGAATAGGAGCTGAGAGCAGGACTGCTTATTTTTAATTTTACACCAGGTGGCACTATGACTTTATTTTATTTTGCCTTTGCAGGCTTCTGTAGGGATTTAGAGCAACAAAGAGTAGTTTCTGTTTAGTGGGGTGGGGAAGAGGCGTGGGAAGACCAGTGGCTCTCAGGGACTGCTTGGAGGAACCTGGTTTGTGTGGGTAGCACTGGAGTCATTCCTCCTTTCTGGGCTCACAGATCTGACAGTCTATGTGCTCTTCAAGGCACAAGTATGGATTTCAGGGAGTGGGGACAGGGAAGGTTAGTCTAGAGTATTTGCTCTGTTGTCTTCCTTGCCAGAGGCCTGGCCCACTGGGAGTACCCCAGTTCCTCCGCTTGAGCTCTGCCTGTCAAGGTTGTATGATGACAGCCATCTCTGTCCCACCCTGCTTGGGAGTCCATGGCTGGACCAGCAGCACTGCTGTCTCTGATCCCCCAAGGGTGCCACCTCTGTGTCTTTATCAACCTACCTTCTACCACACTGGATCTCCTCATCATCTCTTCTAATACAATCTTCGTTGGTCTTGGAAGTGCAGGTGACTTCAGCTGTTCCGTGCTGTGGGATTCCCTTAGTAATGTCTCATTTCTTGCTAGTTAGTGGTTCACGTTGGGAGTAAAGCAGAGAATATCTTTTGTTACCATTGTGATGCATTGTGGAATCTTTTTATCCACAGTTTATAGAATAAAGTGAAGCTTACAAAGTGAAATAACTTGTTAAGATCACAAACTAATAATTAACAGGGTCAAAATTATGAAGGTTAGTCTGTCTGGTTAAAAGTCAGACTCTTGACCTCTAAGTTACCCATTTTGTGCACAGTTCCTTGTGTGGGTCCTACTCATTCAAGGATCCAGGAGGTTTATAAAAGAAATTTGGGCAGGGTCATGCGTTAGAAATGCTAAGAACCCATGAGAATGAGCAATGTTTTTTCCTAACAAGCTGATTACGTCGAGATTGACTTGAAGGTGGATCCTATGAACATATACCATTTTCTGCCAAGACCCTTTCTGTTGCTATGCAGAGATGGCCAGCAATTCTGGTGCTTCTGTTTTTTTTGTTTTGTTTTTTTCTTTCTTTCTTTCTGCTGTGATTATTTAATTCCTCATGAATATACATTGATTTGAAAACCTCTCCTGTGCTTTTGGTTAGTAAGAGAACTATAAAATGAAATGTCTCTCTTGGTCCATTTGGCACTCCTTGAGGTGTAGCCTTCATTTCTTGTTGCCAGAAGGTCTTTTCAAGCAGGCAAGATTTTGAGGATTTTTTTTTTTTTCCTTTAGAGTTTCCGTTTCATAGCTACAGCTTAGAATTGAATTTGAGCCATAGCATACTATAGAATAGTCTGCAAGAACTCCATGGGGGACCCCCCCACCTCAGCAAAGAGTGTGCCTGATTGTTTTAGTTCCTGCTTACTTCATGTAGCTTAGAGTCAGCTACACAAGTTAATTTCTGTTGTGGGCTGACAGGAGGACATTAATCACTTTTCAGAGGCTCTTGCTCCTAAGTAGCTCTTTTGGGAGGGAGCCCTTTGAAATTGAAAGAAATACTATATTATATAGCCATTTACTTGACTGTATAAGGAAAATTTCCACTAACATGAAAAAGTTGTTCTAAAGCATATACAGGGTAAGAATGACTGCCCTAGAATAAGCAACACTGTAGAGTAAGAAGGCATAATCATTGATATTTATGGAGAATTTCTCAGGAGCTTTGCAATGTTATCTGTGTAAATTCTTCACCAAGCTTGAGTGGTAGGTACTGCTATTATCTCCACCAAGCAAATGATGATTAGAGAATTTAAGAAATTCACCCAAAGTCACAATTCCTGAAACTGAGAGGGCTGAACTAGATCATAATCCTTCTCACAATTCAAAGTCAGTGTTTTAGGCCACTATGCAAACTCTGTGCAAATAAGTTAGGACTTTTTTTATTTGAACACCAGAAACATGGAATAGTGCTCATCTGAATTTGTAACATAGACCAAATTTAAGTTTGAATAGTTCAATTATTTAAGAAGAATATCCATCTGTGGCGTGCCTTAATTGCTCAGGCATTAAGTGGCAGCTGTGGCAGAGGCCACATAAAGTCCAAGGACCTAGGTTTGCAACCAGGGGCTGCGGGGAACAGCCAAAATGAGCAAGTAACTAAATAAAAACATTTCCTCCTTCTCTCTCTTACTTCCTGCCTGCCTACCTGCTTTCCTTTACTCCTACCTATTTCCTTCCTCTTTAAAAATAAAAATATTTGTAAAGTATGAATTTACAAATTTGATAACAAACATGGAATCATAAAACCTCAGTGTTAGAAAGGATATCAAAACAGATCCTTCTCCAGCTGCATGTCTTTCTTCATTCATACTAGTTCATTTAAACAATCCTTTTCTTGGCAGAATAGTCTTAGTTGATAAATCTCTGTGCATTTAAGATATTCTGTAACTTGAGCATAGTCTTTATTCAGTTTCTACTTCCCTCAAAAGTAGACCAAATGTATAGATTAATTACTATTGAATTTTGACACACACCTTAGAGAGCCAAATGTATGCAGCAGCAAGAATGCCTTAAGTCTCCCTGTGTTCATCTGGAGAACTTACACATTTGTACTACTTGCTTATTTGTTTATATTTCCATTTATTATTACAGCTGCTCTATCCTACAAGGTCACCATTGGCTGCAGTAATCTGTTTATCGAGCACTTGAAATATAGCTGGTCCAAATCAAGTTTTGTCAAATGCACACTATATTCTGAAGCCTTGGCACCAAAAAAGTGTCATATCTCATTTTGTATTGATTGCATGTTGCTAAAGTATATTATTAAAATTAATTTCACTGGTTTCTTTTAATTTTTTTAAGATGCTGCTAGAAACTTTTGCATGAGATAAGTCACTCGCATTGTATTTCTATCGATTAAATAATAAAGGAAATAGGAAAGCTGAATGATCCCCAAGCTTGGAAGGTCTTGAAGAACATTAATGAATCATTCTGGATGTGCCAAATATTATGCAGGGCTTACAGAAATATGCAAATATCTTTACTAAAGATTTGTAACTTTTACATATGTTGCAATGTAAGAATAACTTGAACATGTCAATAGCCACAATTGTTTGAGCCAGTCACCTTTTCCAGTGCTTTGCTTACTATATTTTATGAAATAGTTAAGCAGTTAGAAAAACCTACTGGGGATGGAGGTAAAGGAAGAAGAGAGCACAGTTCTGCAAGAGAATTAGTAGACAATTGTGTAATTTTCGTCTCAAAGTAGTGAAAATGAAGCCACCAAGTCATTAACCCAGGATGCACTCTCTGGCAGCCCATTGTCAAGAGACATACTTAAGTGGGTCACAGCCTGATTGTTCATTTCCATTCATGGGTTTTGTTTTATTTTCTGGTGTCTCGGTTAACTCCAAGGTGCCACTTTAAATGATTGTGAAGGCATATCCATAGGAACAGTCAAAACTTCTGAGTGGTCACCATCACTTCCTTTGTCATATCTCTTCCCCTTCCAGTGAGTCTTCAGCAGAATCTGAGCTAGTCCCCTGGAATCCGACCAGCAAGCTGTTATCAGAATTCTCCAGCCACTCTGGGGTACCATTGCCAACAAGCTGGAAAGAATTGCGTAGGAAGAAATGCCAGCCTTGCTGAGTCATGCAACTTCTTTAACCCAAAATTATCGTGACTGCATTTGTGGGACCACAGGAGGCACAGGGAGCCTGACCCACCTCCCTGTGCTCCGTCAAGGAGGGCACTGTCCAGGGTAGAGAAATGTTCCCTCTCCATGCAGAGAAGAGTCAGCAGAGTCAAAGTATATGCAGGCAGTAGGTGTGATTGTTTGCTAGCCCTCTGAATTCTGGGGTTCCTTTGGTATGGTTATATTGTGGATGAAGAGAGAACAAAAGGGTTGATAATACCTGTGTTACCCACAAGTTCATGATTTTGATTTGCATCTAGTTTTAATGAAGTTGGGTGGTCCAGTTGGAATAGACCCCAAGGTGATTCAGATTTGGAAATTTAGTTGAAACAAGGTTTTAGAATCAAACAACTGGACTTGTGTAGTGATTCTTAAAGTTAACTGCTGCATGATCTTGGCCAAATTACATCTACCCTCTGAGATTTAATTTCCTCATCTGTAAAATGGATACATAACTACCTTCCTTCTGAGGTTGTTGTTAAGCTTAATTTTATATATGTATGTTAAAACACCTGACATTCAGTGCAAGGAGTGCAATGAATCATTCCAACCTTTTCTCTTAGTGTGTATTATTCTTAAAGCCCTAAAGTAAGCAGATATTTCCCTTGTGAAACTGGGTTCCAGCCAGTGGTAATGATATTCTTACCCTAGTTTTATTATTATTTTTTAACTACCTCACTTTGGAACTCATCCAACTATGGCGGTGATGATCAAGATGTGCCTACCCAAGGCGTGACGTGATGTTAAATACATTTCACATACCGTCTCAGAAAATCATCATCAACTCTGTGAGGCAGATATTATTATCCCTATATGTATGAGGAATGAGGTTAAGAAAGATTAAATGGCTTGCTCAAGGTTACGAAGCTAGATAGTTGAAGACCTGGAATTTAAACCCAGGTGCGACTAACTCTAATGCGGTCATTCTTAACCATCTCGTTATATTGCATCTATGCTATTAGTTCATTTCACTTTTCCTCAAGCCAAAATATTTTCTGTGTCCATAAAACATATCAAAACGTACCCTAACGATAACCATTCCACCACAAATATAAACATATTTAATGTTTTATTGAAGCAAATTTTAATTGAAAGGCAATCAGGAAATCATTTTGATGAAAGAAGACATTTCCTTTTATGTGTGGAAATTTAGAGAACACAGGCATTCTGTGGAGAAAATAAAATAAATTATGTTTAAACTAAAGTCTGAAAGAACTAACTATAGAGATGTATACACTTTAAAAATAATTGTAGTACTTAAGGTTTTATTAGTAATGCTTCATTATTTATGAAAATGTTTGGAAGTATGTAGGTATAAAAACTTGTTTGTGTCCTTTTAAGATTCCAAATATTACTTTTGCTTTGCATAAGAGCTCTAACATTATATAATATCCACCTGCTCCCAGATCACCAAATGTGACAATATTCAATAAATATAAGAAATCTGAGAATATGAAAACAAAAAAAAAGCAATTCAGAAGTTAAAGTGGATAAAGCTATTTCTAAAATCAAAGAAAGAAAGTCCAAATAAATAAAGGGACAAACTATTGAGCATTTTTCATAGCAAGGGTGGGGAGGCACTTCTTTCTGTTTAGCTGACAACATGTAAGGCTGTTATTTGCTGCTACCTAGCGGGCCATATTAAATTTCTTTCTTGACTTTTTCTCAGGAAAAAAAGTGCCCATCTTGTTAAATGCCATTTGTTGCTTGGATTTACCTTTCTAAAATGTACTCTCTCCTTAAATAAAGGTATATCTTTCCGGAATTTTAGACCTGTTCACAACAACCCATGATAATTTAACTAACAATGAAATCATTCAGAATAAGCAAAGCAATTGACCTGTTAGTATAATTCATCTTAACTGTCTCAGAGGAAAATGAGTGAAATCTCATGTTAGGACAGCAGCATCTTTTCTGTTACGCTTGATAAGAGCTCTTTTTGAAGAAATGATGAAATATTCTCACTTAATCAATCTCATCACTGCACTGAAATGCCTATTTCAAGGTCACCAATGATGTGTACTTTTCTTAATCCATTATTTTACTTGCATCTCTAAGAACTGTTGATCATGCGTCCTTCTTGAAACACTCTTTCTTCATTAGACTTTAGACATCACTTTCTCTTGACTCTCTGTTCCACTCAAGATGAGGTCCTCTTTATCTACTGACTGCTAAGTGTTAAATTGTCTCATCATTTAGCCTTGAAACCTTTTAATCTGTTTGTTTTCATTTACTTCCTTGGTAATACCATCGTTAGTCTCTTAGGCTTGAAAGCATTGATATCCTCAATAATTCCCAAATTTACATGTCTAGCCCTGACCTCTTTCCTAAATTACACTCATAGTCAACCATCTAATCGAAAATTCATTTGAATATTTCATAGGAGTCTCACACTTAACCTGTCCAAATTCCAACTTCTGATCCTTCCTCAACATCCTTCATCCCTTCACTGGTCATCTTCTTGTACAATCTTTTACATATCAGGAAATGCTGTCTCTGTCTCTCTAGTTGTCCCATCAAATCTTGCTCTCCTGTCTTCCTCAAAACCCACATTCTTTAGTAAATTCAGTCATCTTAACTTCAAAATATTACATATAAAAATCTGAAAACTTTCATTACCTCCATGGCTGTGACCAAGTCAATGCTTCCATCATATTGCATCCTCTTACTCAATTATTCAATAACTTCCCAATCGGTCCCTCTTCTTCCTTTTCTGCCCCGATAATCTGTTCTTAAAACAGAGGCCAGAGTGATGTGTTTAAAGTACAAATAAGATCAAGTCGCTCTCTTGCTCAAAATTTTTAATGGTTCCTCACCTCACTCAGAGTAAAATCCAGTCAATATGATCTGTAGAACTCAACATGATCTTTTCCTCAGCCATCTCTGTCACCGATTGTTTTTACCTCTTGCTCTCTGCCACCATTATACACACTCTGTTCCATCTACACCCAAAATTTCCTGGAGCAATTATCTTAATTTTCAGGTACTTGTTCAAATGTTATCATTTTATAAAGCTCTTTCTCAACAACTCTTTCCTTCATCTCTGGAATTTCTGTATCCTTTATTCTGCCCCATTTTTCTCTATTGCACTTTTCACAACCTGACATAATATATATTCACTTACTTGTTTTTAGTTTGGCCATTAGAATACTAGTCATATTGAAGATTCCAGGACTGACAGTCTAGATGATTCAACCAAATCTCCCACTTAAAGATAATGAAAAAGCTGAAATTAGAATAAGGAAACAATTAGAATTCAAAGATATGAGCCAAAGCATTTTTGGGAAGGAGGAATTACTGATGCTGAAAATGAGACTACAGCACAATTTCACTGAGATCTTGAGAAATCACCTAGTCTCTGTCTTGGAACCCAAGGACTGAAATTGGCTCTCAGACTCTATCGGAACCTAGTGGAAGTAGCTGAGACAGCTAAATTTTTGAGGACTTCCATACATGAAGGTTTGGTCTTCACCCCCTTCATAAACCTAGAGATACCAATATAATCTCTTCTTCTGGCCTGAGACACTCAAAGGCTGTCAACTGGAAGCATGGGGTCCAGGTTCTATTCTTGCTTGAAAAAATTCTCAAACCTTGGCCCTGGATTGCTAATATACTCAGGGATTTCATAGGAGGAAATGAAAAATATTTATTAGGGAAAAGTAGCAGCATCTTGAATTTCAGACTCTTCACTATGATTTTAACTTGTCCAGCAACATCAAGGATTATAAAGCAAATGAAGATTCAATGCAAATGGCAAATAATTTCTAAACCACCTCTCCAATTAGTGAATAAATGTACATTCGCTATCATTAATCATCAGGGGAATGCAAATTTAATGATATCAACATACCACTACCCATCACATAAAGAGTAGAAAGCAACTGACAGCACCAAGTGCTGGTGAGTATCCAGAGCACTTGGAACTCACAGGTATCACTGGTAGGAACACAAAGTAGTACCGGCATTTTGGAAAATAGTTTGGCAGCTATTAAGAAGGTAAGCATACACTTACCATATGACCCAGCAATTCCACTTCTAGATATCTACCCAAAGAGAGAAAATGATCCATCCACACAAAAGCCTGTTCACAAATGTTTACAGTGACCTTATTCATAATTATCAAACATTGGGAAATGGATAAACAATTATAAATATGACATACTCCCCAGTTATACTTGCTAGAATTACTATTTAAAAAGCCAAGCTGACCCTTTCAGACCTGATCTGATACATCAGTCACCTTTGGATTGTTAAAGGAATATATAGGAGCTCTTGTGAGCAGGAGGAAGATACACTTGAAACTTGACAAAGGACAGGCAGCCCTCTAGGTTTCCATTTCTCCCTTCCGTTTGACTCTCTCAGCCCCTCATCTGACTTGGCTCTCCTTCAGTCATTCCTGCTGTCGGTGTGCTTGGGCTCATGGTCCCCTGTGATCCAGCCAGATAGCCAAAGATGTTTTCACAGGAAGGGCATTTGCTGAGGGCTCAGTCGCCTCATTAATCTGGCCAGTGATTTACCTCACCCAGAGCAGGAGGGAGAAATAGGCTTGTAACTTCCGGCCAGAAGCCTGTCTTGAGCTTCTTGTAATGACCCTTTGTTGCCAAGCACAGAGCCTTATACATCGCAGGTGCCCGATATACATTTGCTTTGTGCACAGATTTGGTTTCTTTTTTAAGATATTACGTTTAGTTCCTGGTATCCTCAAGTGTACTGAATGCAAACTAAAATTGCCGTGGCAGGAGTCATAATTAATTCATTGGAAGAGAAATAATAACCTTGATAGCCTCCATTTAAGGATATTGGCTATTTAATACATTTTTATTTGTGTGTTCAACAAATATTTATTGTATACCTACTATGTCCTAGATTCTATACCAAATTACTTAAGTTAAAAGGATATCTATTCTAAAGAAATAAAGCAAAGGAACAGATAAAACCAACCCTTGGACGTTGACAACAGAACTGAGCTTACCAGTGGGGAGCCAAGTGTGGGCGGGTAGGAGCAAGTGGTGATGGGAGACAGCAGTGAAGGACTCTTGGTAACTGGTGGGGTACAGCATGTGTTATCATATATTTGAGGAATGATGAACCTGCACATATGGGTTTACGTTATTTTATAAGTCAAAATTACCTCAATAATAAACGTTAAATTTAAAAAAGGGTATATATCCAAGAACAAAGACAAGTGTGTTAATTACAGACTTCAAAGACACATACACATATTTATGTGCAGTATATATTATATAAGATGTGTGTATCTTTGATACATGGCTTCCTAATGAAATGTATGCATATATATACACATGTAAGTCTTTGAATTCATGGCTTCCTAATTCAATTTATTTTGTCTTTTCCTTTTCTTTTTCTTATAAGAAAGTAGACATCACCATGTAGACATGCCTGGTAACAGAGATTAGCCACTGTCCAATTACAGACACACCTCAGAGACATTGCGAGCTCACTTCCAGACCACCACAATGAAGTGGTGCAATAAAGTGCAATAAAGATTGCAATAAAGCAAGTTGCATGCATTTTCTGGTCCCTAGTATATAAAAAAGGTGTGTTTATGCTCTACTCTTGTCTGTTAAGTGTACAATACTATTATGGCTAAATAAACAATGACATACCTTAATTAAAAATACTTTTTGCCAAAAAAGGCTAACTGTCATGTGAACATTCAGAGAGTCGCAATCCTTTTGCAGTGTCGATGACTGTTGACTGGGTGGTGGTGGCTGCTGAAGGTTGGGGTGGCTGTGGCCATTTCTTAAAATAGTCAACAGTAATGCTTACTGATCAGTTGACTCTTCCTTTCATAAAAGATTTCTCTGGAGCATGTGATACTATGTGATAGCATTTTACTTCCAGTAGATCTTGTTTTAAATTTGGAGTCAATCCTCTCAAACCCTGCCACTGCATTATCAACTATGTTTTATAGAATTCTAAATCCTTGGTTGTTATTTCAACAATGTTCACAGCATCTTCACCGGTAGATTCTATCTTAAGAAACCACTTTCTTTGCTTTTCAGTAGGAAGCAATTTCTCATCTGTTAAAGTTTGATCACTTGATCTCGGCAATTCAGTCATACTTTCAGGTTCCACCCCAAATTCTAGTACTATTGCCACTTGCATGACATTTGTAGTTATTTCCTCTACTGAAGTCTTGGTCATTCATGAGAGTTGGGGTCAACTTCTTCCAAACTCCAGTTAATGTTGATGTTTTGACCTTTTCCCATGAATTACCAATGTTTGTAATGGCATCTAGAACGGTTCATCCATTCCAGAGGCTTTCAGCTGCCTTGGTCCCGATTCATTAGAGGAATCACTGTGGCAGCTTTAGGTTTACAAAATGTATTTATTAAATAAAAGTTGAAAGTTGAAATTACTCTTTCATCCACGGGTTGCAGAATGGATATGTTAGCAGGCAAGAAAACAACCTTAATATCTTTTTACAGTTCTATCAGATCTCTTGGGTGATTAGATGCTTTGTCAATGAGCAGTAATATTTTGAAAGAAATCTTTCTTTTCCTAAATAGTAGATCTCAACTGTGGGCTTAAAATCTTTAGCAAACTGTGTTGTAAACAGATAAGCTATCATTCTGGATTTCTAATTCCATTTATAAAGTACATGCAGAGTAGATTTTGAGACTCCTAGGATTTTTGAGATAGTAAGTGAGCATTCATTCCAACTTCAAGTCACCAGCTGCATTAGCCACTAACAGGAGAGCCGGCTGCCTTCTGATGATTTGAAACCAGCTGGAACGGTCTCAGTCTTCTTCCAATAAAAGGCTGTTTACACTAGTGTAGCCGCCTTTATCAGTGATCCTTTATTAGATCTTCTGGATAATTTGCTGCGGCTTCTACATCAGCACTTGCTGCTTTGCCTTGCATTTTCACAGTATGGAGCTGTCTTCTTTCCTTAAACCTCCTGAACCAATGTCTGCTGGCTTAAAACTTTTCTTTGCATCCTCCTCCCCTCTTCTTGTTTTTGTAAATTTGAAGAGAAGTAGGGCCTTGCTCTAGATTGAGTTTTGGCTTATGGGAATGTAGTGAGTGATTTGATCTTTTATCTAGACCACTAAATGTCCATGTCAGCAATACATCTATTTCACTTTCTTATCAGGTATGTGTTCACTGGAATTAACACTTTTCATTTCCTTCAAGAACTCTTCCTTTGCATTTACAACTTGGCTGTTTGGCACAAGAGGTCTAGTTTTTATCCCATCTTGGCTTTCAACATGACTTCTTCACTAAGCTTAATCATTTTTAGCATTTTTCTAGATTTTGATTTAAAGTAAGAGACATGTGCCTCTTCCTTTCACTTGAATATTTAAGAGGCCATTGTAGGGTTATTAACTGACCTAATTTCAATATTGTTGTGCCTCAGGGAATAGGAAGACCCAAGAAGATGAAGAGCAATGGGGGAATAGCCAATACAGCAGATGAAACACACAACATTTATCATTAAGTTTGTCTTATATAGGTCCAGTTCATGGTAATCCAAAACAATCATGGTGGTAATATCAAAGACATTATCACACATCACCATAAGAGATATAATAATGATGAAAGCTTCAGAAGTTGATTTGGAGGTGATGTGTGGGTTGGTGTGGTCTTTTTGAGCTCTTGCCACGTCGTGCTATGGCTAAGGCCAAGATGTGCAGAAGGTGATGGTGCAGCCTATCAAGCTCGCCTCCAGATACTTGCAAAATAGATCTCAGATTCAGGGCTGGCTTTCCAAACACGTGAATACACACCTAGAGGGTTGTGCCATTGGTTCCTACGCGTGTGAGAATCTCATATTAGATGATACAGAAGATATTCATTCTAGAACAAAGTCAAGAAAACAACTGGGCCAGACCATGTTAAAAGCAGATAACATTACTCTGCTCCAAAGTGTTTTCAACTAGAGATGATTAATAAAGTTAGAAAGTGTTGTGCGAAATGCTGTCAACAGACTTGCTTGACTCAAGATTGCCGCAAATGTTTAATTTATAAAAAACACGCACCATCTGGATGTAGCATAAAGTGAAGCACAAGAAAATAAGTTGTCCTTAGAGGATTTGTGTCATTTCCATGAATAGTAACTTTCTACCGTGGAGATTCCAAGTTGGGGCAGGATTGTTGGGGCTGGTAGTGAAGCATCGGAATTCAGGAAAGTGAGGGGAAGACCTGTAGTTCCAGCCCAACTGCCCACTCACCTCTGCCACATGGTGACTGTCAGCTGTTTTAGAATCTGTTTTGTCCAGAAGCAAGAGGTTTCCCCTTTTTACTTTCTTTTCTCCATGGGAAAGGTACTGTTAGCCTTTCATGTTGTTCCTGCTTCATATTTTCAATAAATAGTAACTATATTCAGTATATTCAAGATACAGTTTTCTCTATTACTCTATTATTTCCTGTAGTTGAGTTCTTTCCTCCCTTTCCCCAGAATACAAGTGCTTATTTCTTCTTGTATTTTAATGACTTTCATTTTATTTTGCTTTGTTTAGTTATTTTTAGATTGGCACTGATTTTTATAAAATTAATAGTGGGAATACATAGAAATAAAGTAATAATGCTTGGAGACTTGTATGTGAACAAGCGAATCATTTTCATTTTATTGATACTAACTGGTGGCTGAATCATTTGAGAGAGTGTTTTGTGTTCAGGGCAGGTGCCCTGTGTCTTTATAGTCTCGTATCGCCTACTCTGGGTGTTCAGTTCACCTTGGCCATTGATATTGGTGTGCTGAGAGGACCCTGGCCTTCGCACTTCCAGACTCAGTTCTGCCTCCAGTTCTTCCACACAGTGGTCCTTTTTCCTGGAATATTCTCCTATCCCTCCATGCTTTCCTCATCTCCTACCCTCAATGCAGTCAAATCCCTGCTCTCCTTCAAGTCACTGGTTAAATATTATTTACCTCATAATACTCTCTTTTCTTTTTTCCCTTCCCCCTTGTCTTGGTCTCACACCAAGTAAGTCCTTGAGCTTTACATGGCATGCACCTTAGCCACTGAGCCGCAAGGGTGCCCCATGTTTTCTCTTTCTCAAGGATCCGGATGATCACTGGGGACTTCACAAGAAACTGCACAGAGTCTTTCTTTTTATTTATTCTTGAAAGCCAGAGGTTCTTCCATCATCCCTAAACTGATGAATAATGACTTCCTAGAGAATGAGGCTCTTAATCTCAATTAATCTTATTTGGAAAAATACAGATATGTGATGCTCTTGCTGTTACATTTCTTGGTCTGAAACCAGTGTAGAATAGAGGTTCTATACAGAAGCTTAATCAATAGAAGTCACACAGAGGGGCAGTTAGAGTTTTTTTATATGACCCAGAAAAGAATACAGGCACTCAGATAATGAATTCTTGCAAATAATCCTGCAGAAATCTCAGTACTCTATAAAAATATTAGCATGTAGAAGGGAAATGGATTGCATACAATTAAACAAACAGAAGGGTGAGCATCTTAGTGTTCAAAATGATTACAATTATATGTGGAGAGATGTTTTAATTTCATTAAGTGAAAAAAATTCTGCCACTTTATCCTCAAGATTTCTCTCCCTAGGGAACTGATTTACCTGCCAAGAGAGTGATCCATCTTCAATTCTAACTTTGACGCCACTTCTCTTTTGTGCCTCATATTTTATCTTTCAAGTATTCTAAAGTTGGTCTTTTCTGAGTTTTGGTCTCTATTATTTTAAAGGATACTTTCAGTTGGCTTACTATTCAGTAATCAGTTCCAAATATACCCAGGCTTGCAAATCCAGAAGACATTTTATATCCTAAGTGATAGGGCTGGGAACTGGGAACATTAATTCTAAAAACTCTTTAGCAGCCTACTACATGTGGCTAATAATAGTTCTTTCTTATTAGAATACCCAAAATAAGTCTCTTTAAGACAATGCCTCAATAATAATATACCTGGCTTTATTTTCAGTATCTTCCATGTTCAATAACCTAGGCAAGCTTTTTCTGAATTTTAAATCTCAATACAATTCATTTTTTGTTGCCATTGGTCTTCTTAATAATAAATGTTTCTTATGTTTGAACAAAGTGGCAGATATTGACTATGCATAAAATTAGATATAAGTTCTGGCTTGTCAATTTAAAATAGAAATTGCCTGCATTATACATTCATTAATTAGCCATCCCCAAATATTTAGTCATGGGATACAAAGCAAATAATCATCAATAGTGCATTTTTATTTTCTAGAAGATGACTTTTCTAAATAATCTGGAAGTACTCCAATTTACAGATTAGGAAGTTAATATAATTTTTCACACAGCTCTGAGTGAGCTGAAGAAAGTGGTTTAAAAAAACAATTATTCTTCACACATAGAAGAAAACAAGACTTAAAATGTATATTCAAGCTATATATGAATATTTTAAATAAGGTGATCTAGAAAGAATAAATTGTATTAATGGATTTATTAACACCACTCTAATATAAATATATACATATATATAATTATTTTTAAGAGAGGAATGAAAGAAGGAAGGGAGAAGAAGAAATATTGAAGAGAAGAAAGGAAGGAAGGAAGGATACATCTTTATTTGGTTGTTTATTTTAGCCCTGAATCTTGAACTTGGGTCCTTGGGCTTTACATGATCTGAATACCAGCATCTCAACAGCCTGAGCCACAAGGGTATACCAATAATTATACTTTAAATCAGAATCTTGTAATAAAGAAAAGTTGTGAGAAATAAGATTACTGAGACTAGTGAAAGAATATCATAATTCCCATTTGCATTATATATACATATATGTGTGTATACATGTATATATACATATATTACCTTTAAAAATTTTTTTTAAATCTACTTTGCATAAAGAATATTTCCATTGGTATCTGTTGCTAACACATGACTTTTGAAAAGTTATCTGTCTGTCTTTTAATATGTTATTAATTTCCTAAAGGAAACAAGTAAATGGAAAACCTAATCTTAGTATCATTTTAACGTAATAGAACAAGAAACAACAAAATCAGGAAAAAGTGAAAATATTAATTCAAGCACAAGAAGTGAGGGGAAAGACTTAAGACCCAAAGCCACTGAATCATAGATTGTAATTTTCTTCCCCCCATATCTCTTTTTTTCCCATACAAATATAGAAATATTTATCCAATCCTGGTCTCCCCCAAAATGGATTCCAATTTTCAAATGGGCATATAAGTTACAAGTCATAACTCCTATATTTCTTCTTTGTATCGAGTAATTCCATTCATAGATTTTGTCACTCACACAGTTATTATGGCCTGGTGAGCTCAACAACAGTGGCCTCCCATCAGAGTCACGCTGATGTGCTGCGAAAGTGCTCATGACCTCAGTGTGGCCCACCAGCTCCATTCCCAGCTCTCTGTATCTTTTAGATATGCCTAGGAATCCTGTAAAAACGTCCAGTTCTCTAGTGGGTCTTAACATCCTGCAGGAAGTAGAGATGATAACTGGCAACGGAGGCATGGGTCATCTCTGAATGAGGATTTTTGACTCAGTAAACGCTCCCTTTAGCTTGTTTGCTAAGAATGATTGATGTCCTTTTTGTATCACTTGTCATGAAAGAGCATGAGATCCTCTATTATCACTCTGGGAAACTTTTTGTCAATCTCCTCATTGCCTCCTTGGAGTAACCCTGCCTCTGTCTGTGTCAGCCTTCTGGCCTGTGTGTATTTAATCATGTGCTTTTAATCATCACGTATTTGTTCACATTCACTGTTCCTTCCAGTTTGATTTTCTGATTTTAGACTAATTTTATTCTTAATGACATACTACTGATAAACAAAAACAAAACAACACCATAGCATGTAACCAGTGTAAGCACATGGCAATGAAACCCCCTGGGCAGGGTGACCCCAGGAGCTCAGATTCTAACACAATGTGTTTAGCGCATCTTCTGCTTCTGCCCAGGCAAAGAGGTATGCCTTAGTGGAGATCATCACATGCCAGCCTATCTTGGGAACTATGGAGGTGAAACAGCTTCCCATATTCTCATTATATTCTGGGCCCAATCTCCCTCCCTGGGAAAAATGAGAGTCAATCAGAAGATTTCCAATACACTTCGTAGTTAGAATGGCCATGCTAGTAGTAGTTGAACTGGTGTGAATTACTGCCACCAGGTGGCGCCAAATATCATTTAAAACTAGGATTTGGGTCTCAAAACAAAATCTCAATCTAGGCAGGAGTCATTTCAATAAACTCATGAGAGGGAAACTCACATCTTGGTACGATTAAATTTTTAGACTCTACTTAATCACATTAAGGTGGAGTTTTGATAAATGTGTTTCTGTATTCTTATTTTTAACACAAATTTGATGTGTCTGTTACTTTGCTTATTATTTTCCCACCCACTAATATGCCTTGGATAGTTTTCTATCGTGGTATGTAGAACAGTGGTTTTTAATGGTTTTACTGTATCTCTTTACATCAAGGGAACGTGAATTACTTACCTCACCTAATGAAATATCAAACTTCTGCCTTTGTGGGGTCTTTTGTGTGTTTGTGCTGTTTCTACAAATCATGCTGGAATGAGAACATTTGAGTATCTCTCTTTGTGACATTTGAAAGAAAATGTGTAGGACAATTTCCTAGATGTTGGTTAAAGATTATGTGCCTGGCATGTATCTTAGCCACCAGAGCCACAGGAGTGCTCTTCATGTCTTATTTTTAAGGGTCTCCGTCATGTGCAGCAAAATCTAATCCTTCCTGGGTACACCCTGGTGGTCTAGCAGTGTAGAAAACCTGGAAGCAGTGCCACATACATCCCAAGGTCCTGGGTTCAAGACCCAGGACTGGAGGGAAATACCAATGTGAACAACTAAATAAAAAAAAGTAAAGCTCTTCCTCCTCTCTCTTTCTGCCTGTTTGCCTACTCACCTTAATTCCTGCCTGTACCTTTCCTTTAAAAAAAAAATCTAATTCTCCCTGATACAGACCCACTGGTGTTTGAGAACTATTTATGGACACACTACATAGCTATATAGTACAAATATGTATGTGCAGAAACCATTTATGCATACAATATCAGTAAGTATACGGAACTGATTATCTGCAGGGGTATGGGATTATAAGCAAGATATGTGAGGGGGCTGTTAATTCCTTTGCATTATTTAAATTTTATTATAAACATGTATTTTCATTTAAAATTAAGTTGTTTCTATTTTTACAACAAAAATAGCCTTTCAGGGCTAATTCCTTAAAATCAAAGCACTGGACAACTTCCTGGCTTGTCACTGTCTCCTCTAGAAGTGTCCTCACTGCCCGTCACTCTCCCACCAATGTTTCCACTACATTCAGGATTGCTTTCCCCAACCATTCTCAGTATCCCATGGCTTTTAATAATATACATTAGCCTGTTTACAATACAAATAGTTTAAAAGGAAGCTTCGTTTACTAACGGAATGAATAATTGATTCAAATAGACAAGAAGGCACACACTGCTGCTTTCCCAATAAGTGTTTCCTCAAAATAAGACTGCTTATTATCATTAAAATTCAGTTGTTACCATGGCCACCTGTAATGTAGAAGTCAGTTCCAGTAACAGAGGGAGGTCCAGTTCTCACATGACTGGAACAGGTTTAAGCAAGATTTAGAGAGGAGCTTGAAATGCTTGGAGACCCTGGAAGCCTAGAGACTTTTGGTCTGAGTGTTTGCAGAGCCTCTGTTCAGCCGGTTCCCTCCTAATTCTGTTCAAGTTTATAACAGAAAACATAAACACAGGGGACACAGAGGAAAAGCACAGGGACGCCATTACCCTAAGAGAAGCCAAATCAAGGAGCTAGATAAGATGAAGACATTGGTAATGATATAATGCAGATTCAAATGTGAGTAAAGAGAAAGGGCTTCATATCAGGATTTTGTTCTAGGGTTGCCAAAAAGGTGTGAGCTTATTCTGTTTACATAATCTACCATATTGGCATGTGTACATACATGGTTATATCTCTGGGCGCCAATAAATATTTATAATCTGAGAGGCAGGAGGCTAGGATGTTAGATGCTGAACACAAGGCACCTAGGCTCTATCATCCCTGTGTGGCCCCAAGAGGAAGTGGCAGATACATACCGAGGACTAGACAGGCAAATGAGTTTTTCTTATTCGAGGGTGAATTCCAAGCCCCCAAACTGAGCTACCGTTAGGCTGACGTATAGAAGTTTCCTTCAAATACTGTTTGAAGGATTGTTTTCAATTTAAATATTCTCTTTATTCACTTATAAACATAATATATAATTAGGAAGGAGAGGTAGGGAGAGAAATATGAAACAGAAAGTAAAATTCTCCCATAATTCTAGGCCTCAGAGATAAACATTGTAACCAATTTGATTTAATTTTTCCAGGCAGCTCTGTCAATAGCTGCCTACAATGTCATTAGAATGATGTATTTTATTTAATGAGTTGTATGCTGATGTGCATGTAGACTCTTACAAATTTTTCTCTCTTATGTAACTCTAAGGAAAATACTGTGTACACATAGGTCATTGTACCCTTAATTATTTCTGCAAGAGGAATGCCTAGAAGTGAAATTTCTAGATTATAAACTGGCAAATTTTATATTCCAATGTATGCGGCAAATTGCTTTCAAAAAGGTCACGAAACTTTGTGGTCAACAATAGTGCAGCACTGTTGGTTTCTCAGTGCTATGCGTGCAAAACTGAAGATTTGTATATATAAAATAGATATTGTCTTTTTTATGTGAATTGTCAGCTCACACATTGTTGAACCATTGTTCCAGTTTTTTTTTTTGTCATCATTTTATACCCCAAATAAAACAACAACCATTGTATGCTAAATTATCATTATTTGGTTTAGGAATGTGGGCAGGACTTAGCCAGGTGACTCTTCTCTCCATGTGATGTTGGGTGGGGTTGCTGGATGGCGTAGAGCTGGTGCTTCGGTAGCTTGGAGGGTCCTGGATGTCGCCACACCCGCTCAGTGTCTTGGTGGGGGTGGCTGGAAGGATGCACTCAGCTGGGTCCTGGTCCTTCCTTCTCCATGCAGTCTGCTCAGAAGCTCTCTGTGTGAACTCTCCAGTGGGGTACCCAACTTCTTACAGGCAACGCAGGGCTTTAAGAAACCAAAATAAAACCTGTCAGTGCTCCCAAAAGGCTTAGAACTGCCATAGTGTTCCCTCTACCATTCTAAATGGATGGGAGAAGTCACAGCTCCTCCTAGTGTCAAAGAGAGACTCAACAGACCCTACCCCTCAATGAGAGAAATGTCAGTTTGTAGCCGTATTTAGTCTGTCACAAATGTTAATATTAATACTTTTCTTATATTAAAACAAACTTCCAATATCCTGGAAGAATTCTCCTTGGACATAGTAAAGAGTCCTTAAATACATTTTAATTTGTAAATGTTTTATCCAAAGTTTCCCCAATTACATTGACATGTAAGACTGGTTTATAGTTGTTGCTGTTATTTTAAATTTTGGTATCAAGGTAATTTAGGGTTTTTTAAAAAATAATAAGATGTATTTCCATATTTTTTATCTTTGAAGCAGTTTACAAAGAATGAGAATGATGTGCTTTTTTTTTTTTTTTTTTTTTTTTTTTTATTCAAAAGGGCTTGCCCCACAAAGCTATCTGGGTTAAAATATCAACATAGATGAATCTCAAAAGCATTGTGTTAAATGAAAAACTTCAGACAGCAAATCATATTCTATGATTCCATCTGTATGAAATACCCGAATAGGCAAATCTGTAGAAACTAAGAGTAGGTTAGTGGTTGCTTGGGCTTGGGGTAGTAATTGGGTGGGATTTGGGGAGGGGTGTTGACTGCAAATAAGCATGAGGTTCTTTTTGTGGTAATGAAAAAGTTTTTAATTGATTGCGGTAATGGTCGCACAACTTTGTAAATTCGCTAAGAATTATTGAATAGTGCACTATCCAGAGGTCATGGGAGTTACGCATATATCCTCAACTGGATGGCACTATAAGCCAATTTAGCAAGGCCAGACTGGGGGCGGTGTAGATACAGGAGACGAAAACAAAGGGGTCACCTCTGCGAGGTTGTCAAGGAAAATGTCACTGAAAAGATATTTTTATTTCACATAGCAGAGTAGATAAATTAAACAACATTTGAAATCTCATGGATTAAAATATTCAGCCTACAGCCCACTGATATTATTCTCCTATGTAACAAGTCTATGACTTTTTTCCTTCTCATGTATCCATTCTCATAACATGACTGCCGTCTCTCTGATCATTTGCCCTCTAACAGTGTCCTGTGTTTTCTGATAAACCACTCTTAGGTCTCCTGAAATATGCTCTTCCATGACTCTTGTTCTTGTCATCCATTCTATGATATCTCAGCCTTTGAAAGAAAGGGTGTCATGGATGCCCCATACTGTCTTTTCGATGTAGCCTTCCGTGAGTCTAAGTGTGATTTTCATGTGCATTGTTACCTGAAGAACCTAGAATCAAGGACACCGCTGATTAGTTGCTAGGAAAATTGAGTGGTTAAAAGAGCCCTAATCTGGGCAGGAAAGTGACAGCAAGCAAAAAGATGAGACCCCAAGATCCAATCACGTTAGACTTTCATGTCGAAGAAACTTGTGCTAATTTAAGGGATATTGAGAGTGAGCTAAGCTTGTAATAAACACAACACAGCACTCAGAGTCTATTTCCAAGGTGTTGGAGGTCAAGCTTACTCTACAACAGTTCCCACGAGACCAAAGCACACCGTGAAAGCTGATACTGCTAATCATTCCCCTACCTTTCACTCTTCACACATTTCCTGGTGCCCTCTGGTTCCCAGGAGGAAGGATGCATCTGAGAGCCTGACTTAGCTCTTTGTCCTGCCTGCCTCTGCAGCTCAGGTCTCGTTTTGGAATCTTATATGCTTTAACCTTTCATATTTTTAGTTTGAAAAATCTCTATCTTCTTGAATTTGTGGGAAAACAAAGATGGGATCCAAAATTAGCTTCTGTGCTTGTGATAAACCTTTCCAGGAAGTACCACCTTCCCTGTAAGAGCAGCAGTTTCTCTGCATCCTCTGCATACCTAACACCTGTTTTTTTCTGTCCTTTTTCTCCATGGGTTTTGTAAATATTATAAAGATGGTGTGAAACTCCAGACCAGATTCCTAGATCTGGAGGTAGAAGTGAATGTTCTACACCACATTTAAAGAAATAGATAAATATCTTTTGTGTAAGCTTAGGACCTATATACACCTTCCAGTAATGGTATTAAAATCTAGAAACTCTAGTGCTTTTTAAAATATACCAGACGACTTGTTGTGCGTATGCCAGAGACCGTTCATTGTACCCCAATATCCAGTCTTCCCTTCTTAACACTGAAATAGAATTAACCAAAAAGTACATTTCCCCATCTCCCTTGCAGCTAGACTAAGTACAGGTGAATAGGATGTGAACAAAAATGTTGTGTACTCTTAAATGTTTGAAAGACAAACCCATATTTACCCCTCTCCTTATAGTTACTAGAAATAGAAAATTATGATAAAAGTCAGAATAGTCTTCTAGAACCAAAGATGTGCACCATGTGCTGAAGTGGGCCGAGCATCAGGGCAGTGGAAGGCTGCAGATCTCTTGACTGCAGGCCACCGGGGCACCAGGCCTGCCCTGGATGGCTGACCTGGACTCTAACGTGGGAGAGAAATACCTTGTTTGACTGAGGGTTTCTGTGAGGCTCTCTGTTATAACAACCAAAATGTGAAGTTGCTAACATTTAGAAAACCTCTGTAGAAATATGACTACAAGAGTTTCCACCAATGAATATGATGACACAAAGAAAAAGAGGGTAATGTAGTAAAAACAACAACACAGGACTCAACATGAGGCTACTGGAGTTTTAGTATTGATTTTATATCTAGTCATCTTTGTGACTTTATATATAATATAAAGACCAAGTCTTTATATTTCTGTGTCCTTATCTAGAAAACAAAGTGGCTTTAAACAGTTAAGAATACATTTTTACAACTGGGAAATAAAAAGTGTCTAGTTTCAGAATCTTCACTATGTTCATTTTTATTGGTTAAAGCAAATCAACAAAAATTGAAAAGCGTAAACGGGAATATTTTATATCATATTTCCTTAATAAAATAATAAGATAACATTCATCTTCAGGAACTGTATCATCTACACAGGGCTAAGAATTCCTCTATGTATTAGCTTTTTATCCTCCCAGTGGGTAACATTTTTATGCCCATTTTACAGATAAGGAGTCCGGATTTCAATGAGAGTAAGTACCTTGCTCTGTCGTGCAGGTGGTGAGGAGCAGAGTGAGGATTTAGGTCCCTGGGTCCGGAGCACGGGTGTTTACTGCTGCTGCCCTGCCCTACAACTACAGTGGTGATGGCCATTGTCCCATATGATCTCTTCAGTCATTGTCATTATGAGGCATTCTTATACTTTATTATTTTTTAAATTTTATTTGTTGTTGTTTATTTTTCAATTTAATTGTATTGAAGAAACATTGCTTCACATTATCTAGGTGTAGGGAGTGCATCATTATAAATCAACATCTGTATATTATACCGTCAGTTCATGGCCACTGTTCCAGCTCAGATATGCATAAGCAACTTCTGCAAATCTGTTCACTAGGTGCAGGTGACATGTGGAGTAATCATTGTGAATCATCAAAGGAGCACAGGGAGAATTAAGCTAATGGTGAAGCACACCTGCTGAACATTGAAAAAAAGAAACGTGGCCCTCAGGAACCTGTGACCTGGGAACACTGGCTAGTGTGACTGCTAGATGCCAGGGCCAGGCCTCCTGAGCTTGTCTGGCAGCTGTGATTGGGGTCAGGGGAAGTCAGGCTTCAAGATGTGCTAGTTCCTGCCCATTGCCCTCCAGAGGCATGGCAGAGAAGCTAAGCCTGATGGACTCTGAAAACTGGTGTGCTTTTTTCCCCTCTGGCAACAAAATTAAAACTGCACCTAGGGATTTATCCACCTTTTTGCTGATCTCGATGTGAACTGTGCAGTGAAATCCCTGTACGCAGCACTGACTATCTCCCAGGGTGTTGCTTAAAATGTGGCTGAGCACAAATGGAAAACATCAAGTCTTGTTGAAGTCAGCGTACAGACTTAATCTCTGAAAGTAATGAAAGAATTAGTTTCTTTAAGATAAGATAAATAAATGCAAAGTATGGTAAAGTCAGAGATGTTCATTTCAGCTGCTTTGAGGAGACATCTTGGGAAAAAGATTGTGTACTTGGGACGTATTTTAATGCCTCTTTGATATGTCATGTGTGATTATGAGGCTGCTTTGGGTTTCTTTTTAAAAAATGTTTGATAAATGAGGTTTTAAATCTGCAACTATTCACCCTCAGTGCTTTTAACATTGGGAAAAGTAAAAACTTAAAGTTTCTTGGTCTTTTTTTCCCTTAGTTCTTGGAAGTATAAAGGTATTATTTAAATATATATAATTAGGAATTATCAATATTTAATGTCAATATGAAATAAGGCTCTGCTTTCCATGCCATCTTTTTTTTTTTCCTTAATCTCAACTCTGAATTTTATGCTTTATTTATTTCTAACTGTGGTCCAGGAACCACCTGCTTAGAATCACAGTCCTACTTGTTAAAAGTTGTTCTGAAAGTCTGAGGATGTTAAATCAGAGAATGTTTCTCCCTGTTGCCTAGTGAAATAGACAAAAATATTGTTTTTCTAAAAGCCAGAATTTCAGCAGCAGCAATCAAATTTAAAAATGGATCAAACTTCATGTAATAAAGTTTGAAAAGTAATGCTTAACCTTGCTTATGAGAACCGAGGAAAAGTGGGTCAACAGGAACTCACCTTGACTGGAAGAGCAGGGATGAGTAGGTGGAAAACTCCCAGCAGAGAAGCCATTGTCTGTACCCCTGCATATTCTTACCCTGGCAAGACAGCGCCGCAGGACCCACCATTCTCCAGGTGGTTGCTGAGTTGGAGGAACCAATCAGAGTCTGTGGATTTGGAAGTGCTTGTCCCTGCTGGGAAGACTGGACCTGGGAAAGGATTTTTGCAGGGACTCTGGAGAGTATAGGCCAGGATCCCAGACAGGACTGCAGGCAACTGCAGAGGCACCTTTTCACTCAAGTCCTCAGCCTACAAAAAAGTAAAAAGGAAGTGGCGTCAGACCCCCAAGTGACTGTCAATAGGGGCTATAGTAAAATGAAAATGACAGGTCAACTGGTCAACCTTGCAAATGTTGCACAAAGCTGAAGGTGGGAATGGGGATGTGGTTAGGAGAAGCAGTCTGGAAGAAAACAAACAAAAACAACCAGAAGAAAATTCTCCCAGATTGCTTTGTGATAAAGGAAAACATTATATATAAACATTATATATGTATATTATGTATATTAAACATATCAATAAAATAAGAAGTCAAAGATAAAATGCTGAAAAAAACAGAAAGAGATAAAAGAAATCACAAAGGGAAGGAAACCAATTGGAATGAAAATAATACTATTACAGATATAACAAAAAGTTAGAAATCAAAGTCTAGATACAAGTGAAAAGTTACTAGCATAGAAGAAAGACTTAAAATAATCATTATGTACATAGCAAAAACCCACAAAGACATTAAAACAATTAGAGACCAAATAGATGATGCAAAATGTCATAATTATTGTCCCCGAAGTAGCATACTTAATGGAAGATAAAAATCATTCAAAATCTAATGAAGGAGAATTTCTCTGAAATGAAGAACAAAATCTGCTAAAGTGTACGTTGTATACCCAGAAGCTATTTGACGTAAAAGAATAGGTACTGATTAAGGTATTAAGGATAAAGAAATATTTTCTGAGGCATCCAAACAGAAAAAGCTAGCCACATACAAAGGGGAAAGGTTAGGTTGACTTGTCATTTTTCCACAGAAAGTAGGTGAGTAGTATCTACAAGTTTCTGAGGGAAAGAAAGTGAGTCCCAGTGATGTTATACAAAGCTAACCTGTCATTCAAGTTGCGAGACAAAAGGCAGATATTTTTTAACAAAATAACCGAAAGGCCAAAAATTAAAGAAATGAAGGAAGGACTGAGGGAGGAAGGGAGAAAGAAAGAAAGGAAGGATGGAGTAGTAGAGAAAGATAATCTATTTTACACACACACACACACACACACACACACACACACACACTTCTTAATTTAATCAAGCCAATCTATCAAGAGAGGTGTTAAATCACCTATTGTTTTCTATCAGCTTTAAAAAATTTTTTTTCCATGACAATGAGCATTTTGTATTTTATTTCTCCTCACAGTAAATGTTTATCTATTTTTTAAGTGTTTCTATATGTGTGAACAAGTGTTTCAGGAGTCAGGGAGGAATATTCAAATTGTATCCTTGAATGAGGGTAATATTTGTTTTATCTTTTGAAATAATGGTAATAATTTCATTATAGCTAGGATCCTATGGTTGGAAAGTTTGTAATCTTTTACTGAAGTCTTTTCTATTAATACATCTTTCCTGGTACACAGGATAGCAGGTATTCAAACCCACTGTGATCCTTTCTCTCTGTTTAGATGTCTTCCTGTCAAAACAAATATCCTGAGTTGCTGAGTCTATAGTTTTCAGTTGTATTTCCCATTCTTGGAAGACTCTTCTCTCCACTGTCTTCAATTCTGTATCTTGTTCCAACCAAGACATCACATTGCATTTGAATACCTGATGCCTTACTGAGGTCATGTTCTCATAGTTTTTGAGCATCATATCTCTGTACAGGTTTCGCTGAGAGGGATCCAGTAATGTCTACTCCTCCTGGGTGAAGTTCACAGCCACATCAGAGAAAGTCATGGAGTCCTGACAACTATTTGTCAAAAAGCAAGTCACCATTGTGGTTGTTTTATCTTTTCCTTAAGATGAGAGTAATAACTTTTTTTTCCTCAGGAGAAAGACAACAACACAGCTGGATTGCTGGTTTGCTGAGAACTGGAGGATTTGAGCAACGTGATTCCAAAACCAGAAAGTCTTTTCTCCCGGTCTCATGCAGGACAGACATGTGGACCAGACTCTATCAGCTTTTAAAAATTTTTTCATAAATTTTATTGAGAAATAATTGACATGTACCATTATAAGTTTGAGGCATACAGCATGATGGCTTGATTTACATATATTGTGATTACCACATCTAACAGTTTTTTCTGGGATTATCTTGACAATCTTGAAATCAAAAAGGAGGATTAAAATGTTGGGAACAGGGAAGTGGGGAATGGACAAAAAAGAACAAAAACCTAAAAAGTCAAATTTTGTGAAACTGAAAATTTTGTACCAAATTAACCTTCCCTGTTTTCCACAGCCTCATTAGTAACGTGAAAATGATAGTCATGGAGTTATACCAAAGTGTCTGATGTTTTTCAGTCAGCCTAATGCTCTTGAGATTCATCCATGTTGTATGGGTGGTATTGTAAAGAAATACTTTTTATTGTTGAGTATTCCATTACATAAACATGGCACTGTTTATTTGTTTGTCATTGATTAATTAGGACTGCATCTAGAGTTTGATTGTCATGAATCAAGTCGCTATAAATATTTGAGTACAAATTTTTTCAGGGATACATTTTAATTTCAGGTAAATCTTAGCATGGGATTGCCCATGATCATTCACAGAAAATGTTTGTTTAATTTTTTTTTTTTAAAGGAAGGGTGCAGGCAGGAATGAAGGCTAAAAGGAAGAGAGAGGAGGAAGAAATATTTAATTTATTTTATATAGATGCTCATCTTGGTTGTTCCCCCTCCCCTTCTTGGGATGTATGGTTTGCATCTGGTGGACTAAACCATAAAGTCACTAGGGCACGTCAATATGTTTAACTTTATAAGAAACTGCCAAACCTTTTCTAAAGTGACTGTACCATTTTTCAGTCTACTGGCAATGTATAGGAATTGTAATTGCTCTATGATGTTGTCAGCAGTTGGTATTGTCATTCTTTCTAAATTGCATTGTGATTTTTTTTAATTCCCCTAATATTTAACAATATTGAGCATTCTTATCTTCTTTGATAAAGTGTCTGTTCAAATCTTTTACTCATTTTTAAAGATCAGATTTATTGTGTTTTTACTATCAAGTTATAAAAGTTGCTAAGTCTAATGTGTCTGTTGGCCTCACCGATAAGACCACCGGATGTAGTCCAGACCCAGGGGAGATGGGTGGGGACAACCAAGATGATTAAATAATGAAATAAATGTTTCTTCCTGCCTGCCTGCCTACTCATCTTCATTCCTGCCTTGACCTTTCCTTTTAAAAAAGGTTGACAAGTCATTCAGAAGTCCAGTGACATTGTCAGCGACTGTGTTGACTCTATAGATGGATTTGCAGAGAACTGTCATGTTGACAATATTTAGTTTCCTGATAGAAAAGTGTTATATATTTGTATTTATCTAGACCTTTAATTTCAGCTAAGTTTTATAGTTTCTCAGTTTGTAGCTTTATTTATCTGCAAATAAAGACAATTTTAATTTTTCCTTTTCCGTTTGTATAACTTTTATTTCTTTGCTTACACTTGGGCACCTGTTCAGGACTTCAGTACATGTTAAGTAGAAATTATATAAGCAGGCATCCTTGCCTTGTTCCTGATATTCGGGGAAAACATTGTCTTTCTCCATTGAAAATGATATTATTTATAGACTTTCCATAGATGCTCTTTATCACATGTTCTTTTCTTAGTTTGCTGAGAGCTTATTTTTCAAGTCATGAATGGATGCTAAATCTTGTCAAATGTTTCTCCCTCAGTGAAGTGATTATATGGATTTTCTCTTTAAATCTGTTAATATGGAGAATTCCACTGATCAGTCTTTTAAGATGAAAATAAAATTTCATTCCTGGGATAAAACGTGTGTTGTCACAATGATGTTATCATTTTATATACCGCAGGAGGCAATTTGCTGAACTTTTATTCAGAATTTTTGCATCTGTATTATGAGGGGGTAGTGGTCTGTATTGTGTTTTCTTACATAGTCTTTGTCTGGTTTTTATATAAGGTGTGGCTTCCATCAGAGAGTAATTTGGAATGTGTTTCCTCTTCTTCTATTTTCTCCCTGTTTCATAGAATTTACTAGTGAAACCATCTGGAGTTGAAGTCTTCTTTGTGAGAGGTTTTTAAACTACAAATTCAATTTCCTTTATAAATACAGAAATATTCATGTTATTTATTTATTCTCGTTTGTGCTTCGAGGGACTGTATCTTACCAGGAATTCATTTCATCCAAGTTGTTGAGTTTATCGATAAGGCATTCAGGACATTCTTCTACCTGACTTTTAATGTCTGCAGGATCTTTCATTCTTGATGTTGGTGAATTGTGACTTTTATATTTTTCCTCATTATTCTGGCTAACAATTTAAAATTTACTTTCATCTTTCACAAACCGTTAGTTTCTTTGCTGTTTCTCTGTTATCTTGTTTCCTCTTTCATTGGTTTCTGCTCTTTGTTTTTCCTTTGTGCTTACTTTAGACTTCATTTGCTCTTCTTTTGAGTTTCTGTAAGTGGAAGTTTAGATATTATTTGAAGTTTTTTTCTTCTTAAATATTATAATTCAGTGCTGTAATTTCACTTGGAGCACTGCTTTAATCTTACCCCAACATTTGTTGTATCTTTTGTTTTTATTGCTTGCAGTTGACAATTTTTTCTAATTTTTCTTATTATGCATCTTTTGACCCATACATACTTAGAAATGTGCTGCTTAGTAGCTACCTAGTTAGATTTTCCCGGTATTTTTTCTTATTATTATTGATAGCTAGTTTAACTTTGTTGTGGTTAGAGAATTTATTTTGTATGATTTCTGTTACCTGAAATTTGAGACTTATTTTATTGCTCAGAAATTATCTGTGTTGGTAAATGTTCTATAGGCATTTGAAAAAAAATGTGTTTTCTACTATTGTTGTGATATGGTCTATAAATATCGATTAGATCAAGTTAGTTGATAATGTTATCCAATATCCTATGTTCTTACTGATTTTCTTGCTACTTGTTCTATCAACAAAGGAATGGTGATAATATAGGAGGAAACACATCCCAAATTATTCTATAATGGAAGCCATACTCTATATCAAAAGCAGACAAAGACATTGTAAGGCAATACAATTATGTTCTGTCAACAAAGGAAAAGACAAAGGAATGTTAAAGTCTCCAGCTGTAATTCCTTATCTAATTTTCCTTTCATTTCTGTGGATGTTTTCATCATGTCTTTGAAACTGTTATTAGATACATATACATGCATCACTATCTAATACACCTCTTTGTCCAAGGTAATATTTTTTGTCTGGCATGTATTCCATCTGAAAATATTGGTATTTGTATGATTTATCTTTTTCATTCTCTTACTTTTAATGTTCTTGTATTATAATATGCTACAGTGTATCTAGGACTCCAATTTCACATATTGATATTGTCCCAGGTCCCTGATGCTCTGTTTATTTTGTTCAGTCTTTTTCTCTCGATGCTATTAATTTAGGTAGTGTCTATTATTATGTCTCCAATTTACTGAATTTTACCAATGTTAAGAGTGTAAAATCTCTCTTAATCCATAAATTAGATTCTGATTTTCTAGGAGTTTCACGGATATTTAAAATACTTTTATTTCTCTCCTGATCACTCTTAGGTATCCTTCTACCTTCTTGAATATGTGGTGCATACTTATTTCTTTCAATTTTTAATAGTTTCTAAAAACATCGTTGTCTGCTAATTCCATTACCCCTGTCATTTTTGGCTCTATTGCTATTGATTGATTTCTCCCTGGTTATAGATCATATTTTTCTGCTCCACTGCATGCCTGGTAATTTTATTATTGAATTCTAGATATTGTGTTATTTGCTTTGTTGGATGATGAATTTTGTTGTATGCCTTACATAGTGTTAGACTTTTTCCTGATGTGTATCTAAGCTGCTTGGAATGAACTGACTTGTCTAGACATTTACTTTAATATTTACTTGGGTTTTTAGAACAACCCAATCAAAAATTGGGCAGAAAAATTAGATAGACATTTCTCCAGAGAAGGTATACAGATGACCGACACATGAAACAAATGTTCTTCTTCATTTGTTATTAGGAAATGGAAATCAAAATAATAATGAGATATCACCTCATCTCCTCAACTTACAGAAACTGTTGTTCTGTTTGGGTTATCTCTTCTTATGTTTCCACCTAGAAAATTCATCCAGGCATAAAACTGGGGCAATTGTAGGGTTTATTTCATTTATTTCCTTTTTCTCAGAAATTACCATCCTACATTGCCTATTGTTCAATATCTGAAAACCACTTCATACAATTTGTTTCATTTTCTAATTGTTTAAGGTGGAAAGGGTAAATCTAGTCCCTGATAATTCATCATGGTTAGAGGTGGAAATACATACATTTAGCTTGGCCAAACTATCCCTCAACTCTGGACACACAAATTTGCAATTTTTGTGGTCTGGATTTTAATAGAAAAGGAACTACATGGCTTTCATAAGTTTTGAAGAACCAGGATAGGAAATGTTTTCAATATAGTAATCAAGATAATTCAAATGACTAGTAAGTGGGAGATTATTTTACCCTGAGTTTAGTACTGTGATTCCCCCATCTGCAATCATGGCTATATCCAACAACAGTTTATAATGTTGAGTATAGTATGAAAAACCCATTTAAATGTAGAAAGAATGGTAGGAGTGGAGGAAGAAGGCTCTGATGTTAATTTCCCTTGTTTCTGGGAATTAACCAAGGTTGCTATTATCAGATTTGATAGAAGGATGATAAAAGCACCTTTGGTTGCCTGCAAGCAGGATTGAAGGTTGGGGCAAGGAAGGAGGAATGGAGCCAAGATTTGCTATTCATTTCCATGACTTTTTTATTTTCAACCAGATAACCCCCACTTTTTGCATTGAGAGTAACACCTGTTCCAAAGGATGCTATTATAAATGGATGTGTGTTTGGAATAAAAGATCCTAGTGTACTCTGTCCTCTCATCAGCAATCCTGGTGATGCCTTATAATGGCAACTACCAGGTCCTAGTTGCTAAATACTGGGCTTGCAGTTTTTATTGAACTGTCCCATTTGTGTTTCGGAAAATATTTTAATTGGATGGCTTTGACTTACTTGAAGTTGTCAGAAGCCATATAGCATAGCAGGATAACCATCAGGATTTTTGGAATATATGTCTCAAAATATTGCTGAGAGAAAGTGGGGAGTGGAGTCTGTGTTGGTTTAGAATCCACTTGGAGCAGGGAAACCTACAGCTTGAGCTGCTTTCTGGGCTCTTCTAACATCATTGCTGATTCTGCACTTTGGGGACAGGTTGTCATTTCAGTGTTGCCAGGTTGTTCATTTTAAGCGATCTGTTCAGAGCAGAATACTCTCTTTTAAGGAAACTTTGTGATAAATTATTTTACAAAAACATGTCATGCTTACATGTCATGCTGCAAGATGAAATTTGACAGATCAATAGTATTTTAGGAAAACCAGCTATAATGAAGTGCCCTAAATACTTAAATAGGTATGAAAGTTGCAATTCATCAAGAAACTGTTCATCTTCAGCTTTGCAATATTTTGAAACAGGGCCATCTAGTGGAATTCCTTACCTATGAGACCAAGAATGCATTCTCTGAAATTTTTTTAACATTATTTTGAAAGCTTCTAAATCAAAATGAATTTTTCCTTATAAATATACTCTACTCAGAAATAAATATCTTTCTACTCAATTTCCCTATACTGATTCGTTTGATACTATCATAATCTGTGGATACACATTCAATTGCATTTCAAAAAGTTCTAAGTTATTTACTTTTTTCTCCTTCCTATGAAAAATAGCCCTCCTCTCAGATCCCCTCCACCATGAAATCTCACTGAAGAATTAAATGTGACAATATACGTAGCAATCTGAGAATGATGCAAAACATTACGTAAGATCACATATCAAGCGATATAAGGTCACTTGATATAAGATTAAGATGTGTCTTACAGGTGTAATCCGACTGTACATGATCCGACACATTTTTGGAATTGAATTGTGTGAGGTACAAAAGAGTATTTCCTTGTACTATCTGGAGAAAATGTATGTGTGTGTGTGTGTGTGTGTGTGTGTGTGTGTACCCAAAATGGATTTCTTTCTCTTTCTGGAAACATAGCAAAATTACATTTTGCAGCATTCCCTGCAGTTAGGTGGGGTCTTGCGATTAAGTTCTGTCAAATGGAGGTAGATGAAGAGATAAATATCCCTTATAATCCTGGCTCCTAAAATGTACTTCATTATCCATCAAGTTTCTTTTGTCTCCCCTTTCCACCATCATCTGGTGGATGTTGCTGTCCAGGCCGACCACTGGACTCTGTATCAGTCTGGCTCCTTCAACTTGTATGGAGCCAACCTCATTCCCACAACTGACATGTAATGTGCACAGGAAATATACTTTCCTCCCTTTAAAAGTCAGTGACACTGGGCATTGTTTGTTAATTACCCCAACTGACACAGGAGAGAAGAAACAAATGGAAGAAAGAAAAGAGGATGGTGTGAGAGACAATACATTCCAAATTTCCTTCAGAGACTTAGGTCAACAACATTCTGACTCTTTTCCAGATTTCAGAGTAAGCACATGGTTGATAAATTCTGAAAACATCTTGCAGAACTGTTGGAAGTAGAACCATGGTGTCCTTTTTGGCGGCGTTTGTAGTGATGAAGTCAGGAAAGCAGACTAGGGGTGGAGATGATGAAGCTTGGGCAGAGATGCTTCCTACAACTGGAGACACAGTGACTGCATTGTGAAGTATGGGAAATCTGGGAATAGGATTGTCAGTTTTAGCTACCAGGTATTGACTATGTTATCATACACTGTTTCATGCCAGTTAAACTTCTTCATTAACTCTATTGCAAGATGTACTGCAAGATATGGTATGTGCCTGTTTCCATATGAGGTATATTCAGACTAGGCAGAGTGGGTGGGATCTCAGCAAAACTGTTCATCTGAACCATCTGTGGAAGCAGGTTTAACACACCAGGAGTCCTTCGAAGGGGCAAAAGAAAAAGAAATCACTGAGCACAGAAGTCAAAGTTTTGCAGAGGCATTGGGACTTGAGTTAATCTGCAGGCTGGCAGAGAGAGAAAAGGTAAGTAAGCATGATTGGTGTCTGAAGGCAGAGAGAATGATTTTCTTGAGTAGTATAAAGGTGATTAGTCTTATGATAAAAGAAGAGAGGTAGGGGAAAAGGACGAAATTAGGAAGTGTAGGCAAAATAAGGCAAGTTGCTAAAGACTTGAAAATCAACACTCAGTTGGATTGGAGCAGACCAGAGCTCCCAGGCTAATCAAATATGATTCAATATGATTCATAGACAAGATGGACTTACCCAATCACTTGTTTAAGTACCTGCCATCATTCTGGCTTCTCAGTCTGCTCATTCAGAGATTATGGAAGGTACTAGCTTGTGCTTCTTTCAAGAGTACCTCTCTCCTCAATTCATGTGATGACAGTGTCCCATACTTCTAGATCCAGTTCTAGTGCCTTCTCTACTGTGAAGGCTTCCCTGAAGCCTCACCCAGGTAGCTGAGTACTCCCTTCCTTGAGCAGCCAAAGGTATGAGACATATGTCTCTCCTTTCTTCAGCTTCTTGGATGTATTTATTGCTTATCTGTCTCCCATACAAAACTGGATTTCTTGAAGATGGGCTGTGTCTCATTTAACTGTGTATCCCTAATACTGAGTACAGCCATCTGGTAGGTACTCAAGATTAATATTTTATTAATGCACAGTCAATAATGGAGACGTAGATAGGCTTATTTCCCCCCCTAAAGAAGACTAGGGGCTTCATTCACTTGTACACATTTTTGTCTACATAGCTGTCTTACTTCATGAGAGTATAAGTTTCCTTGAATCTTGTTTACAAGTTTAATCTCTGCATAGTATCTGGTTTATACAAAATACTGAATACAGGATTTACTGAAAGAATGGACTGTGTTTCCTGCTATAAGCACACACAAATTGCCAAGATTTGATGTTTTCTGATTTGGGAAAGAATGTGATAAATGAAAGTACATATTATTAGTAGTAAATAGTTGGTAGAAGAGTGTTAACATATGTGCACATAAGATGCAAGCTTGGAAACAGAATTCCTTGAACATATTTGTAATATTATTATGATATCTTATTTGAAGTAAACAAATTACAGAAATCTTACACTCAGCTACAGGAATGTTTTGGATTTTTATACCAAGGTCTTTTCTCCCTGCATAGGAGAAGCCAAATTGAGCCTGTTGGAATTAGTTCTTGCTTCTCCCAGTAGCTCTTTTGTGTAAATAGGTTAATGAAAAGAAAACCATTGTTTCTGATGTAATAGCCTCAGGAAATAATGGCCCAGTGAGCTATGCCCTTCACTTGATGGAAGTCTGCGTGCTGAACCCAGTCATGGCAGAACCTAGTTCAGAGGATACTTTGAGACTCAGTGTGACCAGGTGACTTCCTCCTTCTCTACAGTCAAAAGAGTGACTCATCTTGATTTCTAACCAACCATATTCAAGAACAGCAAAACAGTCTGGGTAGGTGGTTTCTTTTCATCTTAAATCACTGAAATAAATGAATGGCCTATTGCCTCACTGATTTAATTAGGGGCCTGGTATTAAAAATGTTTCATTTGATAATGAATAGCTTGGGAAGAAATTATAAAACAAACCATTTCCTCTGACTCTAAGCTCTATAAATAGCTCAACGTCCATAAAAAACAAACTCAAAAGGTTGCCGTGAGCATTAAATAAGATATATAGATTAGGTGTGCCCTGGTGGCCTAGTAGTTTAGTTCGCCAGAGACATAGTCCCCTTACATCTCAAGGTTCCTAGGACGTTCAAGACCTGGGGCCAGGGACATAACCAAGATGAAAAACTGAATGAAGAACTACTTCCTCCTCTTCCTGCCTGCCAACCTACTTGCTTTTATTCTTTCCTTTTAGAACAAATATACGTACATTAAAGGACTTTCTAAATTGGAAAACTCTTTGCTAATAACAGGTACTATAAAATTTATTCTCTAAATGCACATTGCTTTCCCTGAATAAATATATGATCAATGAGTGAAATGTTCTTTCCCTAAAGATTCAGGAAAAATTCAAGTAACATTCAATGAATGAGCAATGGTGTAATCGGTATCATTCTGGCTAAAATAAATAAAATACAAGGAATATTAAGGAAAGGATTTTATCCAGTTTTGTGTCTCCTTTCTCCATTTTATTGTTCTCAGTCTAAATATACTGCTTTTTACTTTAAATTTACTGGGTAAATAAAGTAATGCTATAGCTGTGGTGTTATCCAAAGTAGATAGGCTCTATTGTGTGTATATGTGTGTGCGTGCATGTGTGCACGTGTGCGTGTGTGCATGCGTGTGTGTATACACCTGAACAAAGAAGGTGGAGAACAGCAATAGCTCTTCCAGATCGCGATCACTGCACCATCATGCTAATGAAATGCTGAAGTACAGAAAATAGAAGTCATTCAAATGTTTCCATCATTTATATCATTACAGAAACCTGTGAACCCTTCAAATAGGTGTAGAGAGATCGAAGATAATGTATGAGTAGCAAATAAATAAAATCTTTTTTCAAAAATATAAGAGAAGATGCACACTGGTGGTTAGGTCAATTGCCTCTGAAGGACCCAGGCCACATACCCCTGGACTTGAATTCTGGGTCCGTGAGGGGAGACAACCAGTTGCAACAATTAAATAGAAATAAAATAAAATGCTTCTTCCTCCTTTCTCTTCCTGCCTGCCTACTCGCTTCATTCCTGCCTGCACCTTTCCCTTAAAAAAAAAAGAAAGAAAAAAAAAAAGAAAGAAAAATTGTATAAAACAAAACAGAGGACAACTGAATTTTCATAATAACAAAGAGCTTTAATGTTAATTTTTAAAAAATACTTTTGCTTTTTGCTAGGAATAAGGAATTTAAGACTCTTGTCAAATCTATTAAGTAAAAATTGAAGGCAAAGTTTATTAATTATGTCAATTTGTATTATAATCAATTGGGATAATTCAGATTCCACCTCCCTTCTTCTAACAAAGCCAGTTAAAATTAAGAGGGAAAAGAAATACCTGCATAATATTTACAGCAGTTTTTTCAAATTTAAGTAATGTAACAATCCCCTTTAAAGGAGGGAAAACAGATTCTTGTATATTCCCAGTATAAAATTATTTTCATTATCACTTTATGAAAACTGTCTATAAATTCACTGTCTAGATTCTATTTCCTCTACAAAACCAATATTAATTTACAAACAAAAATATAACACATACAATTCAAATAATGGATATGTTTTGCTAAAATAAAACAATGTTTGAATAGTGAAAAGATGCATTTTAGCATTTTCTGCTTCATTGTGCATTGCTTTGATTTTGAACATACCAGAACACTTTTGAATCACTGAACATTTAAAACAATTTCCTTTTAAACAATGACATTAATTTTAACCAATTTATTGTTTTGTTGAGTTGATCTGTTCAATAGCACTTTCAAACTGCAAGAAAACATTCTAACAATAAGAAGATTAAATAAAAACATTTTCATTTTGCCTATTTATCATCTCACTTACTGAATGAACACTATCTATAAACAAGTGATACTTTTGTTTACTGAGCTTTTCCTGGTATTCCCCTGTAACTGACTTTTTCCTCCCCCACCACCCCAACCCAACTACTTGGTAGCTGTTTAAAAAGAAAGTTCAGGCGCACCCTTGTGGCTCAAGAAGTTAAGGTGCAGACCATCTTAATCCCTGAGCCTCAGGTTCTGTCCTACTTCCCCATCTTTTTTCCTTAAAAAAACCCACTTAAACAAAGAGCCCAGGGGTACACAATTTGACTTCCCAATTTGCAAGTCTGAGACTCTTCCTCACCCCGCACCTATTATTTTATCCTAGCCTTGACATGTTTGTTTTGGTGGACACCAGTATTCCTCAGCACCTTTCAAGTTTTGTGAATTGGTTAATGAGCCCTTATATAAATCCAGTTAAATTGTAATTATAATTTTTCAGCAAGCTAGACTGCCCTCTTGTGGAAATATCCAGTGTTTATCCAGGTACTGCAGACCATCTGAAGTAATAATCCACTTTTCCCAGGAGTTCTAAACCGAACAATCCCTCCCATTGTGCTCTATTTCGAGTCAACTCATCTTCATGGCTTTCACGGCCATAGATAACTTGGAAGGGGTGGAAATATGGCGGTCGCCAGTGACACAATTGGCTAAAAACATTTTCTAAACTGTATTTCCAATATTGATTGCATTTTTTTCTTTTTCCTTTTAAATGTGATGATAAGTGGGGAAAGGGTAGTAATTTTCCAGAGTAAGTCGAAATCAAAACCCCAAATTCAATAAATAAGAGTTATCTTTAACTCTACTCACAAAGGAAGTGTTTGAGTTATCAAATTCCTCATGGGGACCTAAACGCGGTCCTTCCTGTATGATTAACACTCAGAGAATTACACTCTTGAATATTGTTTGGCTATCATCGTAACAGATCTTAGAGCTCTCATCTAAGCAGGCTGAGGAATTTTGGTCTAAGTGTACCTGTTATAAGAGAATGAGGATTAAATGCATAGTTTCCTTTCTACTTTAAGGCATAGCTCTTTAAAAATTGTTATTTGGAAGAATTTCAGACACATATAAAATAATGTATGAGAGGAGTAGAATTAACGCTCATATACCTATTAGACAGCTTCAACAATTACCAACTCATTATTATTCCTCTTTCATACATACTTCCTTCCTCTTCAATTATTTAGAAGTAAAGTCCAGGAATCATATGCTTTAATCCATAAATATTTCAGAAGTGTCTCTAAATAAAATAACTTGGCTTTAAAATGATAACCACAATATTATCACATACAAAAATTAACAATACTTTTTATATCAGAAGGGATTGAAGTGTTCAAATTTTCTTCATTGTCTCTCTTTTTTAAAGATAACCTTTAAAGAACAGTTTTAGATATACAGTAAAATTGGGACAAAGGCACAGCTATTTTCAAATAACCCCTTCCCTCACACATATACCCTCTACCATGATCAGCATCACTCAATCAGAAGTGTACTTCACAAAACAAGGAGGAACATCATAATCACCCAGAGTCCACAGTTTTCCTAAGGGTTCACTCTGGGTGTTGCAAATTCAGTGAGTTTGGACATATATATAATAACACAGAACTATGATTATAAAAATATACAGAATATTTTCTTAAAATTGCTCTAAATATCCTCTGTGCTCTGCCTGTTCATCTCTCTATCACTACCACCCCTGGAAACCACTTGTCTTTTTTTTATTGTTTCCATAGTTTTGTATTTTCTAGAATGTCATATAATTGAACACATACAATATGTAGCCTTCTCAGACTGCGCTTAGTAATATGCATTTAAACGTCCTCCTAGTCTTTTCATGGCTTGATAGTTCATTTCCTTTTAGTGCTGAATAATATTCCATTGTTTGAATCTACTTAGTTTATCCATTCACCTACTGAAGGACATCTTGGTTACTTCCAAGTTTTGGCAATTATGAATAAAATTGCTATAAACAGCCATGTATAGGTTTTTTTATGGACATAAGTTTTCATCTCCTTTGGGTGAATACCAAAGAGTGAAACTGTTGCATTATATGTTAAGAGGGTATTTACTTCTGTGAGAAACTTTGAGAAACTGTCAGTCTTCCAAAGTGGCTGCTTGTTGTATTTCCACCAGCAATGTACAAGAGTTCCTCGTTCCTCCTGTTCCACATTCTCTCCATTCTCATTGGTCCTGTCAGTGGTCCAGATTTTGTCCATTGTAATATGTGTGTAGTGGCATCTCATTTTAATTTACATTTCCCTGATGGAGCATCTTCATATGCTTAGTGGCACCTGTATATCTTATTTGGTTTGGTAGGGTCTTTGACCCATTAGTTATTGAGTTGTTTATTTTCTTATTGTTGAGTGACTATTTTCTCTCTTAATTCATTGCTTCTCTCTTTTTACCTCTTGATACACTTTTGTTTAAGAAACTTAATCACTTGTCTGCAGCTTGACAATCTGGATTTTTTGGAATATCTCATTTTTGTGTTTAATAGTGTTCCTCTCTCCTCTTTAACTCCTTTAAATGAGTAGTTAGATTCCTGCTCAATTTTTTTGTTTGACAAGGTTTTTCACAGGCAATGAGGTAGCATTCCACCAGGAAGTACAATTACTCTCTTTTTGAGCCTTTATCTGCAGTTAATAATCACTGCATTGAGTCATTAACAAATTAATGGTTGAAAAATAGTGATATCCTAACTCTGTCATCCCTTGTTTTTAATTTAATTAATTTTATTGAAGTAACATTGCATTATAACATTATATAGTTTTAAGGTGTTCCCATCCCTTCTTTTATTAATATTTTATGCTTCTTTGAAGAAAATGTCTCCTCATTAGCTGTTTTATTACTCTATGCACTTTGTATAGTCAAGAAAAATGTTTACTTTTTCCTTTTCTTATCACTTTTCAAAACAATGAATTAGTCTCCTAATGCCAGAGGTTTTAAAAAATAATTATTGACTCACATGAGTGAATGTATTTGATACTTTTATTCTACTTGAATGACTATTGATGGCGAAATCAAACCATCATTGATTGACCAGTGGAATTTTATTCAAAGTTGGTTCTTGAATCATTCTGACATAACCCAACTAGTCTTTAAAAAATTTCCTGTTCCACTACCATCAATTTGGTAGCTTCCCAATATTTAGAAACTTTTTTGGAGAGATCAGTTCAGATTACATGGTTGGGCAATAGTTTTAGGCCATTTCAGTGGGCAGAGCTAAGCTAAAATTATATATGAATATATGTATAATATATATTATATATATGTTTATACTAGAATCAATGTCCACTCGATGTATTTTATCTTGGTATATATTTCTATATAAGCATTTATAAATATTTATGTATTTGTATTTCTAAACTTTATATATGTACATATGTATAAAGTATGTAAATATAAATATATATATATAAACATAGACAATATATATCATGAATTGAAACTGATTCTTCCTATTCAAATCCTGAAGGAAGGCTCTGAAGACTTTCTATTCAGAAATACAGGGCTGCAGATTTTCTTTTAAGGATAGGTGCAGGCAGGAAAGGATGAAGAAGCATTTTATTTCTTTCATTTAGTTTTTCATCTTGACTGTTCCCACTGGTCCTGGGACATGAACCCAGTTCCTTGGGATGTATGTGACCTGCGCCCAACTGTTTTTCCACTAGGGCCCACCAGACTGCTTTTCACTTAAAGTCAATACAATTTACATTTTTCTCTTCCTTATCTCATAACAAAAATCCTGGCATAAATGTTTATTTTCATTGTTAAACTAATACTATCACCACTAACATCACTACCAACACTGTGATTACTTAAAACAATTTGAGATTTTTTTCAGTTCTTTTGTCTCTGATATTTTGATTTTTGTTTTCAAGATTATGCCACCAAAAAGATTGGTTAAATTCACGTATTTTCACTTTCGATTTTTAGATATTGCTTTTGTAAATTTTTGTTTTATAAAAATGGAAAATGTTTCCCTGGTTTTAGAATTGATCAAACAGATAAAAATATTCAAATAAATTCAGCTTTTATCTGTTTCCTTTATCCTATTCCTTTCTTCCACCATAGGTAATATTTTAAAAAATCAGTATTTTTTTCTTACATTGTTTTTAAAATATAAGCATTACACACACACACACACACACACACACACACACATTACTAGGATTACTACTACCCTCCCCGTTTTAGATAAAAGGTAATATACACTTCTCATCACTTTTTTTCACTTTCACAATCATTCTGGAGATCATTCCACAATCGTATATAGAGTATTTACTTATTACCTTGTTATTTTCCAAAGCGGCTTTATTGCAATATACTTAATAGGCTCCAAAACTGAACCTAATGTATCCAATTTGATGAATTTGAACATGTGCATACACCCCTAATACCACTGCCACAATCTAGGTACATATTCACCTCCAAAAGTTTGTGTCCCAAATCCGTTTTTGATTGTGGTAAGAACATTTAAGATAAGCTCTATTCGCCTAACTCATTATTTTTTGCAACTATCTTAGTACTCCATTGAGTGTACCATGATTTATTCAAGCAGCCCTACAGAGAGGAATTCGGGGGTAATTTCCAGTCTTTTATTATAAACAACACTGCGCTGAACAGTCGTGCACATTCCTTAGTGATTAAGAAAAATCGTCACTATCTTTAGCACAGAGTCCTTGAAGTAGAATTGCTGGGACAAAGTGTGAATGCCGCTATGTCATCCTGCTAGACCTCAAATTACTTTTTTACTACCGAAGTACAGGTGAAGGAACAGAGACAGCTACTCAAGGTCACTTTACCAGTCACTGGCATGGCTTTGATTTAAACTTCTTTGTAATGACCTCCACAGACTCTCTAGGTCATGGAAAAGGAATTCCAAAAAAGGAGGGCAAGTGACAAATTTTGCGTATCATCCTTCCAGCTCCTACCGCGATGTCTTTTCTCATCACAACCTCTATGTCTAATGTCTACACGTTTCTTCTTATTGGTCACTCTTACTCCTGCTCTATGCTATAACTAAACGGCTTCCCCTAACGTGGTTTGGGGCATCCCCCGGCCCCGTCCCCGCCCCCTACAAAAAAATGGGTCCAAGGCTTTGCGCATGCCCACCCACTACGCGCAGATTGGAGCCACTGCGAACTAGTGTGACGTCTAAACCGCACGCCGCTCCCAGGCGTCCTCGCAAGGTCGCTTTGCAGCGCGGGAGCGCGCGTAAGCGATTGGCCCTGGTTCGGGGGCGCGCCGTGTCCTTCTGCAGTGATACCAGTGGCAACATGTCAGGGTACACTCCAGACGAGAAACTGCGGCTGCAGCAGCTGCGAGAGCTGAGAAGGCGATGGCTAAAGGACCAGGAGCTGAGCTCTCGGGAGCCAGTGCTGCCTCCACAGAAGATGTGGCCCCTGGAAGCATTCTGGAATAACTTTTTGCGGGACAAGGCCCCCTGGAAGAACGTGGTAAGTGACAGGCCTTTCCTCCACCCACCCACCCCCATTCACGTACCGCTGCGCCCCTGTCTGCCTGATCTTTTTAGCCTCATTAAGGACTGACATCACTCCCTGCCTGCAAGTTCCGGTAGTTCCTCCCCAGGGACAATCGGGTTCCGCCGAGACTCGGTTTCTTGGGGACGCTGCCTTGTTCCAAGAGTCCTAGCCTGGGAGTCAGGAACCCTGAAGCATGTTTGGTTTGGGGATTATCAGTCTCCTTTGCTGTCAAATGTGCTGAGAAAAAGGCGCATCTATTTTTCAGGAAGCTGCACGTTTCATTCTCTTGACTCTAGTAATCTCGCCTCAGAATAATAGCCAAGGATTCCACTAGAGTAAACATGCTATAATTTTAGTATTTGAGGACAATTGTCTGATTTTTAAGGTTGAGATTATAAAGACCACCTAACACTGCACCCTAATACCAGAAGGCACAGTGAGCTCCTAGCTCACGGTAAAAGACAGGGTCCTTGTGGTTTGCTCAGTGACTGATAGTCATTAAACTGCCAGCATGTGCTTTTAACACATCATGTCGTTTAAAAATGTTATTCCTGAACTCTGCTCTGTAGAAAAATCACTCATTCAACAGCTGTATTTATTCTCAGGGACTCTAAACATTTTCTTAAGCTGTTTATTACATCACATCAGTTGAGTGAAGAACACCTCAGAATTGATTTCAATTACCTATGACATTGGCTAATAATAATGGTAATAATACTAATAAGTAACACTTGGAGACTTACCAACGATTCCTGGCACTATGCTGGGGGTTTTACATGGGTTACTTCATTTAGTTCTTTCCTTCTGTAAGAAACTATTTCTAATCCTCTTTTTAAATGTGTGGAAACTTGAGGTCTAAAAAAAATCTAGAGATTTACCTGCGCTAGGAATTGAATGAGTTCCACTGAAATCCATGTGCATGTAATTTTTTTCCTGTGTTACAAAGTCTGATGCAACCAGAATCAGTGCAAATTTTTCTGAGAAAATGGTATTAAGTATATACGGTGGTAAAATGAAACTAATTCAACTCAGTTTTCATATCTGACATCATTTGATTTTGACAGCCTTCCCATCATCCAGAGATCTAAAAAAGTAATTTGTTGTGATATGTCTAACCTTATTTTGAGTTAATTTTTGTTTTGTAGTCATCTCTGTTATAACGTTTATAAACTAGATTGTCCTTTTTCTGAAAAGATAGTTGTCCTTCTATGAAATGACTGCCACGGAAAAGTTTCATTTGCCATTCTCTTTTAAAATAGTGTGTCTGAAGGCATCACAGAGTGAGTTTGGAAAACCCCTATCCTGGTATATAATACATTCTTTTTCCTGCATTGATATACCCAAATTTGTCTGCTTTCTACCTATTATGATGTAAGTGGTGTTAATTATGGATATCCAAAATTGATAAATTAGGGAAGTGACTGCCTGAAAAGTTCTATAGTTTTATTACTCTGGTTAAGTGATGACATTTCTTCTTTTTTTTAATGCCATATTTTATCTTTAACAAACTTACAAGTTTTGTTTTAAAAACATCAATCTATATAAATGCCTAACTGTAATATTGCAAAGTACTACTTCTCTTCAGTCTTGTCGTCTCTGAAGTCTGTAGATATCTCCTATCAAGTCGTATGTTAGTAGAATTATTTGAGTGGGTGAGATTAGCTACAGACTCTTAAGGAAATATGTAGTATTTTGAGATCTTGAAATAACCATGAGATTGATGCTTTTTTTTCCTGCCACAAAAAAAAATGGGCTGTTTATTTTGTATATGTTTTGTTTCCTCAGCTCTATAAAGCATATGGACACAGTATATTTGCTTTTACTCATGTACTTATACCTGTGTGGATTATTCATTATTATCTCAAATATCATGTGAATGTAAGTATGTTTTATTTATGTATTTTTCAGAATTTATTTTTAATATTATGCAAAATTATTTCCTATGTGGGTCTGCTTTACCTTGCTTTTTTTTTTTTTAATGGAAATAACTATTTATAACTGATTTGAACTACTTTTAGTCATTTTTAGGTAGAAGGGCTATTGAAACTTAATTATGGTTTTTCAAAAGTTATCCTTTTTATTAGTTGCTTGCAACTTGAAATGCATTACCTGATAGAAACAGTGTTTAAATGATTACATTGTACTTGACTTAATAATATTCATGTAAATTCGGGATCCTGAGTGTAAGGGGGAAAATAATTTCTACTCTATTTTTTGAGTATAAGTCTAATATTTAAAAAAAGTTTTTAAAGGAAAGGTGCAGACAGGAATGAAGATGAGCAGAGGCAGGTAGGCAGGCAGGCAGGTAGGAAGAGAGAGGAGAAAGAAGCACTTCATTTTTAGTTGTTCCTCTTGGTTATTCCTCCTAGCCCTGAGACAGAACCTCACTGAAGGAGGCTGACCAACCCACTACTGCATTAGGGCATGCCATAAAATTACATTTGTAATACAAATTATCTTTGGCATCCTCCCATTTCCCTTTCCTTAATTCTGCCCTATTATAACTGTCTATTTTTATAAACCAGGATATCCAAAACCCTTTTCATTGAAAGATTTTGCCTAGAGTGATCGAATGGAGTCAGTTGCCGTGTTTTAAAGGTTAGGAGTAGCCTGGTGCAGGTGGGATCCTAAGCAGGGTAAGGAACGTTTACATTTGGGGGAGTGGCATTGAAAGGGAAGCAGTGGTGCCTGCCCAGCATGGAGTAACCCAGAGTGAGGCAGGGATTCTTGTCTGTCTGCAGTAAGGAGTGTTAGATTTGGGGGAGGATGGCTTGGAGTAGACCTGGTGGGAGGACAGTAGTGACAGCAACCTAGAACTTGAGCAAGGGGAGCAGACATCTGGATGAGGATGCTATAAGGCAATGATGAAATGTGAGTGAGGTGAGGAGAGTATCCATGTTGGAGTGTGGTGGTGGTGATAGGAGATTGGTTATATACAGGAAGATGGTCAAATAAGTGCATTTAATGATGATGATGGGACTCAGGATAGTCACTGTCAGAAAATGGAGTTATACACACATGAAAATGGAGAAACCTTGTGGAGTAGAATTGGAAGTATTAGTGTGAACTTATGGTTTTTAATATGCATTTATAGATATAGAAGTAAACCTATATGTAAATGTGGATATTCCCTAGATCTGTTCACTGCCCGGGTCCCAGAGCAGTGCTACCCCCCCTTGGAAATGATCTCATCTAGTGGCCAGGTCTTACTTTCTAAAGTATTTCTCCAATGAAGAATCAGCTCCTTGGAGAAATGGTCGATTCTGGGGCTTGGGCAGCAAAAGTGCACGGTATCCTTGTAGCATATTGTGCCAGAAAGTAAAGATGTGTTAAAAGAATGATGGACATAGACCAAAAGAACAGAGTTTTAGCTGGAACAACTCCCACTGGGACAATATGAACATCAAAATAAATAATGTTAGCAATAGAATGAGTAAGCAGAATGAACTGAATAAATAAAATGCAAACCTTTGGGTCTATACTGATTAAAGATAAATAAATGTGTATAGGGAAGACACTTTTGTACAGTAGATTTCTAAATAAGAAATGGATGAAGAGTGATAGAAAAATTACCATTTGAGAATCATAGGTATGATTTGGTAAAGAGTATGGAGGAGAAAAGTTAGTTCATTTAGAAGAAAGGTAAGTAGTAGTGATCATGGCCATATGTACTGATGAGACCAAGACTGACAGAATGATAAGAATGGCAGATTTCCTGGCTCAACAGACTGGAATCAAATAACAGAAGATCTTGACAACTAGCAAGAAGTTGAACTTTATGTAGTAGACAGTTTTCCATCTTTAAAAAGCAGAGTGATTTGATAAAAGTTATATATTTAGGAAAACATTTAAAAAATGATATGTAAATAATAGGATGGGGGAAAGAAAGTACTGATATCAGGCAGTTCAGCTAGAGACTGTTGGAGTTTAGTCGATTTTAGTTGGTGAGAAGATAGCAGGAACAAAAGAAATGTGAAGCCAGAAGACACTTTTTAAGGAAGAAACAACTAAAGTTAAGTTGGGAGTGAAACCTAAGTTCGTTTATGACTCTAAAATTTCTAGTATTGGAAATTATAAGTAGGTTTTGGAAAGAAGGGTTTTCTCATCATAGGGAGGATGTAACTTTGTTTAGGAATCTGAAACGCCAATCAGTTTCTGGGGATGTCTGGTTGGACCTGACCTGTCTTATATGTGGTAGAATTATGAGATTAGTAGAGTCCAGAGGGAATATTATAAACCAACAGAAAATCTTTCTGCACTCATTAAAGAGAACTAAGAATTTATGTATCTAAGGATCAGAGAATAGTTTATATTTCTACCGTTGATGGAAAAAAAACCAAAACTCTTAAGTTTTTAAAAGTTTAAAAATTTCATATTTATGTTCACCTGAAGGTTCACAGGTCTCTTCATATATTTATGTTTTTTTAAACTTTCTTAACATGCAAGACCCTACAGAAGAAAAAATACTACTTTTCTGTCAGTGAACATTTTTTTCAACATTTGAATGTTTTTAATATATAGAAAAAAACTGTTCGTATTACCTAAAATATAAATACTCTTTCAAATTTAATTAAAAACTTCATTCCTTACAAATTCCTTAAGCTTAATTTAGAAATTCTGTTAAACTACTTATATAGCTAATAAAATATGAATAATCTCCCTTCTTTGTTTTAATAATCTTGGGATTAATTAAAGTTGAGCCCACATAAAACAATTCCATTTGCAAGCATAATCAAATTCTCTTAAATGTTTTAAACTGCATTAATGAATTTAATATATTAATTTATAATATAAATAAATGACCCTAAAAAGCAAAATCTTTTAAAACTTAAAACCTGGCAGGCACTGATAGAGCAGCGGTTAGGTCAGTCACCTCCAAAGGACACAGGCCACATACCCCTGGGTTCGAATCCCATGCTCAAAGCCAGGAACAAGCAATGTGAACAACTAAATGAAATAATAAAGTACTTCCTCCTCTCTCTTTCTGCCTATTTGCCTACTACCACACTCTCCTGCCTGTACCTTTCTTTTCTGGGAAAAAATGAATGGAAACAAAAAACTTATCACAAGTCTAAATCAATTATGCGTTTTAACTAGTATCTTAAAACTAATCTGTTCGAAACTTCTAATAGCCAGAATACCTTAAACATTACACTCTAGATAACAGAGTAATATATGGATTGTCCCAGTATTCTCAGAACTTTATTAAATTTGATTTTTTTCCTTATGTATACTCTGGTTTTAATTTGCTGTCATATCTATATTTAACAAAATTTTCTAATATTGAAAAGATCAGTTTTCTCCTAAAAGAAGGAAGTTTAACAAGCTATAGTTACTACCAATTCAAGACATTATAATATAATTGCTTACCTGAGGGATTCATACTTGCAGGTAACTTTTCCTGAGCCACAAAGGAACACTATCAGTTAAATGTTTTGTGTCTGCAGATGTCCTAAGGCCACTCCCTTACCTTATTCTTGGGGTGGGAGGGATGGTGTATGTGTGTGTGTTTTTTTTTTTTAAAGAAGGAAGCAGGCAGGAACGAAGGCTTGCAGGGAGAGGAGGAAGCATTTTCTTATTTAGTCGTTTATTTTGATTGTTCCTTGCTCCTCCCCAAGCCTGGGGTCCGAGAACCCAGTTCCTTGGGCTCCACATCGACCACTCTGGAGCCTCAGACTTAAGCCTGAGCCTCTAGAGCGCACTTTGCCTTGTTTTTCATTTGGGTAAGCCTGCATCTTCAGTAAGGTTGCAGCCAGTTTTCTTCATCTAACATCTTTACCACATAATTGTATTTTACATTCTCTCTCAAAATATTTCAATGTCTTCTTGCCTCTAGCCAGTTCTTAAAGACATTTAAAATCCTCACATTGTATTCTGAGTTTCTCTTCTGCCTTGTGCTAGTAATCTCGTGGTAGTAATCTTAAACTTTTTGATGTGGTATCTTGTATATAAATGTATGCTTAATAAGTATATTCATTTAACATTTAGCACCTCCTATAGGCAAGGTACTGTTCTAAAGGCAGGAAACAGATAAGCAAAACAAATTGAGTCCTTGCTCTCTTGAAACGTTTTTTCTAGTTTTAGAGACTGGCAATAAATGCATAAACCAAGAAGTAATTATAGGATGTGATCAAGTCTATAGAGGAAAAATCAAGAAGACTAAAAGACTTAGAGAATGACAGGGGGTGCTATTTTAATTAAGTATTTCTGAGTAAGTGCTACTTATAATAAAATGAGGATACTGGCAATGTAGATAGCTAGGAAAGGATGGATTTTGGGTAGAGGAATCATTAAGTAGAAAGGTCCTGAGTCACAGGGAGCCTCAACTGATTGGGATAATAGCGAGGGAGCCACTGTGGCTGCCACACAGTGAGGAGTAGGGACAATGGTAAGAGGTAACTGAGGGCCAGGTCTTGTAGAGTCTTAGAGATCATAGTAAGGGCTTTGGCCTTTTTTCTTAGAATTGTGAAACTTTAAATAGAAGAGTGATACATCTTAAAAGAATCAGTCTCCTCTGCCTGCTGTGTGGGGAATAGACTGGAAGAGAACAATTGAAAGTCAGCAGGCTAGTAGGTGAGAAAATGATAGAGACTTGGGCAAGTAATAGTACTAGAGCTGGTGAGAAGCAGTTAGATTCAGGACATAAGCTCATGGTAGAACCAAGAGGAGCTACTGAAAAGTCAAGGTTTTTGGACTTTGTAACTGGGGTAATGAAAGTACCATTTATTGAAAAGGCAATGTGAGGAGGAGTAGTTTGGGACAGGAAGTTAAGTGTTGGACTTAATTAAATTTGAGATGCTTGTTTGGTTACCAAGTAGAAATCTTGAGTAAGAGTCAGATATATGAGCCTGGAATTTGGTGAAAGTTTGGGGTTTAAAGTTAAAAATTTATTATATGAATTATGTTATTTTCAGAAGAAATTCTAAAACCATAATTAACACAGCATTACTTTTATTGCAGACAAAACCATATGCCATTGTTGAAAGGAAGCCTAGAATATTCCCAGTAAGTCTTTAAACATCTCTAATTTTTCTTTTGTTCGTTATTTTTCTTTCTTCTTTCCCGTCCTGTGGATCAATAGACAAAAATGTTCCTTTCTCCTTGCCATCAGTTTGTCTATTTTGCACAGTATTTATAAAGAAATAAGAAATAGAGTAATACTGTTAAAAATGGGAGGTAGATACAGTTCTTTTCAATCCACCATAAAACTCGTGGTATGACTTTTATAACCCTAAAATGTGTAGAAAGTACCAATAGTTTTTTACTGGTCCCTATTTCATGAAAGGGAATGATACTAGCCCAAGCAGACACTTCAACATAGTAACGCAACTGAATTCCTCTGCTGTTTTTTCTGAACTATCATTTCCTATGGCTTTTTGCCTCATTTTCAGAGTTTGAGCTTAACCTCTCCATTGGTGAATTTGAAATCTGTTATATTATCAATATGTATGCCATTATCCTAATTGAAAATGAATCTTTCATCACTAAAAAAGTTTACTCAGTTGATATTTTTACTGAATTAATTGTTTAGTATGCATGTTATTTTCTTGTCCTGTTTCTTTTTAAAAATATTTATTGAAGTAACTTTGATTTATAAACTAATATGACAATACACTATGCCCACCACCACTTACTCCTACCCCACCCCACTTTCCCCTTCCTCTCTGGTAACCTCAGTTCTGTTGTTAATGTTCAAGGATTAGTTTTTGTTTGTCTCTTTGTTTGATTTGTTTTTATATATTCCACATCGAGTGAGATCATCTTGTCTAATTTCCAGTCATAGAGATTGAATATTTCAGTTCTATAAAATATAGGTTCTTGCTTTAATCAAATGACATTGTTCACAATAACCCATTAGCTTCTGCAACAGAAGGGTATTTTAGGGGAACCACCAACATTAATTAACCTTTCCAACTGGAACTTTAGGAAATAGCAGGGGATTTTGTCTGTATTTCATTGTGTGTAAGTGATGTATCTCAGGACTTAGGCAGTTTCCAAATAGGATACACCACCCTATTGGTTTCACCAGCTGGATAATTCACTTATTCTTCCATTTATGTATATTATTTATTTTGCCATTACTGTTCAAAGGAAGTTGTAGTCTTCAAAAGAATACAACCGATTCGATAGCATTTTTCCTACTTCTGTATTTTTTATTAAAGAAAGGTGCAGACAATCAGGAAGAGAGAGAAGCATCCCATTCATTTTATTTAGTTGTTCGTCTTGGTTGTTCCTGCTGGCTTTGAGAAGAAAGACCTTGGAATGTGTGTGGACTGTGGTCGACCACTATTCCACCAGGGTGCACCCCTACTTCTGAATTTTTTACCACTGTTACTGTTTCTTCTTTCTGTGCCATTGACACCTTTGAGAAGCTTCCTCTTTGAGGATCTGAAGAAAGCTCATTTGTATATATATTAATTAGACTAGGCAGTAACAAACCCCAACTCTCAGTGCCTTAACAAAACAAAGGTTTATTTCTTACTGACATCACAGACTACAGTGGGTCAGGTAACCAGGTCACCCTTCTCAATCTTAATTGTTAAGTCATCTGGAATAGGAGACCTCCAAGATCTTGTTAGGGGAAATGAGGGCTGGACTCCACCAGGGGCTGATTTTAAGGCCTAAGCTTTGAAGTAGGTTGTTTTATTCCTCTTCAACTCCTTTTGGTCAGAAATTGTCCCAAATAGTTTTTATGTTTGTGTGTGTGTATTTTTTTTTTTTTCCTTTTCTTTTCCCAGGAAGGAATACCTTTGTTTTTGTTCTTCCTAGCCTTTGGCTCAGTTCAGGGGGTTCTTTTTTTTCTCCCAGTTTTGATTTAGACCACATCTAAAATGAGTACATGCTGTCCTTGCGATAGTACAGCTGTCAAAACTTGCCTCCTATTCACAGAAGTTTGGCTGCCAGGCCTTCCTACCAAATACGCTGTATCTAAGTTTGAAAGATACCTGAACTCAATGCCCAATCAAAGTTTGCATTGTTTTTAATATCCGGGCCAAATGGTAAACTGAAGATAGCCTAAAATATTCAGTTGCTAAAAGTACATTAACCTCTGGTTATGGAAATGTTTCTATGTAACTTCTTTCAAGGTCTTCTATTTCTTGGAGCCATGCAAAATAAAAATTATCCCTTTATCAATTTGTAAAGACAGTTTTCATGCCCTTTCTGGTAATTTTGCTTGATTGAGACTCCCACTAATCTTTCAGTTTTATCTTATTATTTTTGAATACTTATCTATTTTGAATACTGGTTGCTTATCTTAAACAACTACTTTGTCTAGGTCCCTTTTAAAGTGTGAATGCCAGAGCTAAACTATACATTTTCGCTGTGAAGTCTGACCAAAGAAACCTCTGCAGGCAAGATTTTCCTACTAACGCACCTTTGTTTTCCTAGGGTGATACAATCCTAGAGACTGGAGAGGTAATTCCACCAATGAAAGATATTCCTGACCAACATCACTGAAGATTACTTAAAAATGTAAAAGGCTCATGAGCCCAAGTTTGTGGCTTTATTACCATAATTACCAACTAAATTTTCTGGAAAAATTAACTTTAATAAAGTTTACTCTCAGATACGTGTTGCCTCTTTCTTTCCATTGTATGATTTTTTGAGACTGAATTACTTAACAATGAGTAAAAACTGCAGTTCTAAAAAATGGTAAGTGATCACATCTACTTTTTTCTGATCAAACACAATGAAGAAAACAAGTCACAACTTAGTTTTTATTACTCTAGTGTGATGCGAAGGTATGTAAGAGTGAATTAACTTCAGTAAACAAATATAAGAACAGAAATTTCACACTTGTTTTAAAGTCTGAGGCATTTTGAAATATTTTAGAAACTAAATTGAAAAATGTCATTCCATGTGTGATCTGATACTCCAAGGCTGTGGGACCTAGGTTGCTTTGTTTTGCTATATAAGAATATAAAAGACAAATATTTGGAAAGCATATTAGTGGTGATCATAGAGGACTGAATGCAACAAATTTGTAAACTTTTTATTACAGATTTTACTTTAAAATCTAGATATACATCAGGTAAGCATGAAGTAAATTCAGGAACTGTATTTTCATTGTAGTAAATACACAGAAATTATAAATTTTCACTCATTTCGAGGATTTTGTCTGGATACTCCTTCCTCAGCTGTCGTCGGGCAGCTACTGTTGATGCATAGATGACATATCCCCAGGAGAGTAATACGATCGCAAAGAGCAACTAAAAAAGATAACAAGAGGGGGAGTTAAGAGCCAAGAAATGTACTGCAATGTTACTGGTACTCCCCCACCCTGCAGCCCCATCATTCGCCTCCTAATGTTGCTAAAGTGGGAATTAAGAGAAACTCACTGGTAATAGACAAGGGATTCTGGAGGCGATTACAAGCCGCCCTTACGTAAGAAGCGGAAGAGCGTGTCCTCCAGGAAGAGGCGGAGTCGAGGGAAGAGCGAAAAGCTTAATTCAGGAATGGATTTTGGAGTTAATGGGTGCTGAAGAAGCAAGGGGGCTTTCCGCCTTCGGGCCTGGAGAATTGACACAGTGGAGACCCAACAGACCCAGGACGTACCACTGAATAAATCCAGTCCAGGGTGCGGCGACTCACTGGCTTCATGGTAAGGAGGAGGCAGCGGTGCACGGGGACAGGCGGAAACTGCAGGCCCTAGAGTAACCTCCGGGGCGGTGGCTGCCGGGCGGCAGCTGCCATATTTCAGCCGGGCACTGAAGCCCGCCCACTTGCTTCGGCATCGTTTCCCTTCGGCCTGATCGGCCTCTTCCGCCCGGAGCTCGCTCACGTGATCCGGGCCTAGCCCGCCTCTCTGGTAGGGGACTCGATAAACCAGAATATAGGTTAAAAATCGCTTTGGGGGGCGGGGGGGGGTGGCACCTGGAGAGATGAGTATCCTTAATCGAGCTGTATTTTTCCACTTTCAGTGAGGTAGCAATGTACTGTCTTGTACATTTTATTTGAAAAATAAAACGACTTTTTAAGTTTGTCACCAGTCTAACGCTGAACGAATGAACATTTCTCCCCCACAACTGTTGATGCACAATGAAAGCGGTCGTATATTCATCCTGACTTAGACAGGAATACCACCCACTTTTACATAATAGTGACGAATCGTTGTGGCAGTTTGTTTAATTGTGCACTTCTGAAAGAAACAAAAGTCTGAGATAGCATATAGCTTGTTGATGTAAATACCTATAGGAGGAAATGCGTGGCACTAGTTACTCGGCATCATAATGTGCCTGCCAATCAACAGGTGTTTGTAGTGCGTTTACGTACTTAGAACGTGCACGTAGCATATCAGAAGCTGAAGGACGGCGGTTTGGCACGCGGGCGTTTCTAAGTTCAGCTCTAGAATGTTTAGGACGCTCACATTTGAGGCCTGAGCATAGAATGGGATGGTGGTCTGCTTTCGGTTCAGACTTTAGGTTCTTGGTTTTTGCATGTCAGAGATCATCTCAACCATATTTTAATCCAGATCTCACGGGAGTAGGGAGGGGGAGAAGCAGCCCTTTGAAGGGAAAAGCGTTAACCATTTGGGGGAACAGTTCAATCTCTAGTCTCTTAGGTAAGTAATCCCTATTTATCCCCGGACGAGAGTTGCCATCTCTCTGAAGACGAGGATGCCGATTGGTCTGGCTTTCTATCCCATTCGAACTCCGGTATTACGTCTATAAAACTGGAGTTAAAGTCACTCCAGTAATAAGAATTTCGTTAACTGTCCGCTAGAGATTGTTAGTAATTTCTCAGTTTCTAAAGCTTTAGTGACGTTTAAGTGGGAACAAGGTCATTGTCGTTATTTTCAGGGTAAGTTAGAAGCGGACAGTTAGTGACCCCCTAAACCGTAGCGATTATAATACGAGTGACGGCGATGATTGTGGTCTCTGCCTGAGAGTGAAGAGTTAAGGGGGAGCGGTGGGGGAAGGGTCGAGGCTCGAGCCGCGACAAGCTAAGCCCCGCCCCCGTGTCCGCGCCTTTCTATTGCGCATGCGTTGCGCGGCCGGTGTGTTTTGACGCGCCGGAGGCGGCGAGGTGGAGTTAGCTTTCTGTCTACGCTCCAAAGTTGCCATTGGTGATGCGCGCTTTACGTCACAGGGGTCGCAGCAGCCGCCGGGGTCTCCGCTGTCTCGCGAGGAGGGTGAAGCACCCCCACCGGCTCCCGCTCTTGAGGGCCGGCGGAGAAGTCGCCGGGTACGCCTTCGTGGATCCTGCCGTCACCGACCCAGCTTCTTGGGCCGCCAGGAGCTTGCCACAAGCGGACCTGCCGAAGGGTCTGCGGAGGCATCCTCCGAGGTGAGACGACGAACAATGGGGCGTGGGGGTCGGAGGGTTGGGCGAGTGGGAGCTTTTGGGGGGAAGGGGGCTCCTAGGCCCAGGGGCGCGGGAGCTGCGTTCTGGGCCTGAGGGGTTGTGCGGGCCTCGGTGAAGCAGGGGTTCAGAAGGGGGCACCGCACACCTGTGGATTTGTGCGGGTTGCGTTTTCTAGAGGCACTACCAAGGGCCATGAGCCATCGGTGTACTGGAAAGAGCTTGGTGTCTGTGGGGAAATTAACACAAAACGTTCGAATCTGAATTGTGGCATCACCACTGTCAGCGTTGTGACCTTGGCTAGTCCCTCCAACTAATTTGAGCCTGGTTGTGAAGTGGGAATGACTGTTTCAGTTTTTGTATGATTGTGTAATGCACGTGGTACTGATCCTAAGATTCTGGAGGATGACACTTCTCAACCAAAAGAATTGACTTTTCCCATCACTATTAGAGTTGTACACATTCAGACTGGGTTCCCCTACAGCTGACATCGTCATTGAGTCGATGCAGCTTTTATCGTGAACTGTTTATTCGTAGAATGAAGGGAACATGACTGAGACTAGGCAAATAGTAATTTCAGAGGATAAATAAATAAAAATTTTGGTAGGTAGTTTTTAAGATTAAGATAAATTAAGAAAGAGGAACCCACGACTTAATAGTCATGAGTGTTGGGGGTTTGGGGGTTGTTTTTAAGCAATGAAATAAATGCAAAGCAATAGAGTAAAGCTAGTTGTGCGTATCTCGAATGAGTGGCTTTAGGGGAATGGTTCCCAAGAAATTTTTTCACTTGCTTGAATTGGAGTTAAGTTTTATAGCTTAGTCAGTAGTTCCTGTAACTTCCATATGATCTTTTGAAATTGATTATATTGCAATTCAGAGAGGTACAGTATGGTTACAAGAAGGAGGGCCCAGTTTATTTTTAAAACCTCAGCTTGTGAACCCTTCTTAGCTACTTTCCCTAATTATGTTAAGTATAATCCTTATATTTAAGTATAAAGCTTACTTACTTGTTACAGATTTTCTTTCTGGTCGTTTATTCTCAGTATGACTGATGTAAATGACCAAAATATATTTTCACATAATTTAGGAAAATAGTATTGCGTTCTTATTGTGCATGAAGTCCTGTGCTGAGTGTTTACATGTTATGTATCCCTTGACACAACTGCCAATTTAGAATAGGTACTGTTAACCCCCATTTTCGAATTGAGAAAATTTAAGGTTTTAAGAAATTAAATAACTTATCTCACACTAGAAAGTGGTTTGATTCTCACACTTGGCCTGCATTAGGATTAACATCACTCCATATTAATCAGCAAGTGATTAAATTTTAAATATATTGATAATATAAAGAATGTCATAGAAAATGGCTTTTAGAGGAATTCTGGCTTTATAAAATGTTTAATTCTGTCTGACTTTCCTGCTTAGTTGCTGTGCAGTTTTTTAAATGTCCAGTCTATTATAGAGTCCAACCTTCTGAATCTTTATCCCCTCATGTCTATTTTTCTTAGATATTTATGCTTGTGGCTTTCCCACAGAGAGGATGGGTTCTTATTCTTGTGAAAGTCAGCAGACTTAAAGACGTCAAGGGAATGATGGGCTTAATCATTCATCAGTTCATTCTAAAGATGGTAATCTTCACTTGGAATATTCAAGGCAGGAAAAAGAAATGGGCCCAGAACTGATTAATCTTCTTCCATATGGGGAAATTATTTTGTAGTCCAATTTCTAGGGTAGCAAAATATTTATCACAGGCTTCCCCTAGAAGTAAATCTACCATCAGGTCCACGGTTGCTGCCTAAATCCAGAATCTCTTTTACAAATCCCAAAATCTTAATCTGTCTCCTAGTCTTAATTTGTGTTTTTAAACAGTTTTGTTGAGATATAATTTACATTCCATCCATAAAGTTCACCTGTTTTGAATAAATTAGATAAATCCATTGATTTTTTTCGTATATTTACAGAGTTGTACGACCGTAATGCAGTTGATCACTTTTAACATTCCAGAAAGAAACCCTGTAATTCATTAGTTGATGAACGTTATTTCCACTTTCAAGCTTTGATGGTAAATATTTCTGTCAGAATTCATGTATAAGTTTTTATGAGAGCATAGGTTTGCGTTGGTAAGTGCGGAATTGCTACTTTTTACTAAATTTGCTAATTTTTACTCCATTTATATTTTGGCAAATATTTTAATTTTAATATTTAGTCTGTTTTGAAGATATGTATTCCTTATTCATGATTGACATTCATTGCCATTGTTTGATGTTTCTGATAAATATTATTCTTAGTGGCTAAAGATATTTCTGTATAGAAATTCAAAACAGAACCATTTGTTTTTACCTGCTGTGAATGACCTTCAGCCATTCTTTAGCCTTATGCTGTCAGAAGTTGTTACCATGTTTATAAAACTAGGAAAAAGGAGACTAAGATTCCATTTTTTGAAAAATCATATTTAATTGAGATTTTGTTTTATTTGAACTTCAAGGTTACTACTTAATATCCTTAAATAAGTTTTTTTTCTGGGTTTTAATGTATGTGGACTGGAAATGTTTAGTAAACAAAAAAAAATCTATATTTCAAAGAAACAAATGAAGATAAAATGTATTAACTTGAAATTCACTAGTCTTTTTAGAACGGTCATAATGTCTTGATTATATAAACAGAAAACTGAAGTCCAGAGCTAATGAGAATTTCTAAACTACAGAATTAGTTTTAAATGGAACTTGGTCTTCAGACTAGACCCTCTGTTAGCCTCGCTGATTCTCTCTCCACTTTTCACTCATCCCCCTAATATGTGGATTCTGTCTATGATAGTAAAGATTCTCATTTTTAGGGTTTTTTGACCTCTGGGAGAATAAAAATATTTGCAGATGATAGGGCATGCTGACAAATGTTTATATTTATTGTATTATATTGTTACAATAAATGTACATTTATTATGTTAAATATTAAGGTTTCAGAGTTGAAATATATTAACAAAAATTAATATTATATATTTATAATTCTCCTGTTTAAGGACAGTGGTGATTTTTGCATTTTTAATCTAGAAAATAGACAAAAATTTGATAGACATATTTGTATCCCTGAAGAAATGTTTGCTTAGCATTACTTGATTCCCTGTTAAGTTGGTTTTCTTAGAAAACTGGAATGCCCTAGATGAGCAAGGTTAATTTGAAATCTGTAATTAAATACTTATGTTTCACACGGACTTTCTTGTGGGGTTTTTGTTTTGTTTTTATTTTAGTTAGAGCTTGATATAGCCAAATAGTCTCATATTTAGAAAATTCCTATTGTATTATTTAACTAAGTTGACAGAAAAGGTAAAGATGACTAATAGACCCAGGAAGCATAAAGAAATTAATAATATATATAAAATATTTAGTACAGAATGAAGCTAAAGAGGGATTTTACAAGATAATATGGAAACAATGTAATACATACTAGATTTCAACTTCGACAAATTCATTTTGTAAGTTATGAACCAATATAAATTGATCACTTTAAAGAAACCAGTCTAAGATTCTAGTTATCCTGTGGGAAAAGATAAGAGGACTGAAAACATGATTTTAAATTACTGTACTTTGTGACTGACTTTAGATTTTTTAAAAAGCTAAGAAAGCCTTTTTAAGGATGCTGAAAGCAATCAGTGATGAATATAAACATGTAACAATAATAAGTGATAATAGTTGTCCAGCCATAGTTGTAAATAGCAATTAACATTGTGTAGCTGTTTTGAGACAGGCACTGCCCTTTTGTCCTGTACATTTATCATTTAATGTAACTTTTACTCAGTGATGCTTTTGTGTGTGTGTATGAAAGGACCTCCCTCCTAATAAATACCATGAATTGGTTTAAACACAGGAACTCTAGTATGTAAATTATCTCAATCAAGCTACTTTTAAGGTTGTACACCTACACAAATGGCACACGCTGGTGGGACAGCGGTATGTCCATCAGCTCTGGTCAAGTGCAGTCCTCATGTACATCGAAAGGACCTGGGTTCTCACCCCGGGGGCAGGGTGTGTGTGTGCGTGGGTAGAGGGCGCAGTCAAGACAACTAAAATAAAATGCATTTATCTCCTCTCTCTGCCAGCCTGCTCACCTTCATTCTTGCTTGCACCTTTCTTTTAAAAAAAATAAAGTTGGGTATATGATACTTAATACAAATCCATAGTTTATATAAAAGATAGAAAATCACTTTTATAGGGAAAAAACACCAACTGAGGACTGGTGCTTTTGTTTTGTGTTTCTAGAGAGGGATAGTAGGGAAGGTGAAGGGGCACTTAAAAAAGCCTGGAATAACTCTGAAAGAGTGTCAGTTGTTAAATCTGAATGGTGGATACATAGATGCTTAGTGCATATTCTTTTGCACATTTTTTTTTTATGAAGCACATATTTCTGAATTGCAAACGCTATGAAGCATGTTCTATTCTGAATGATCTGATGATGAAATGGAAGCATGTAGATAGTAACTGGTCCATAGTCAACACTAATAGTGTGGAACCTGGATTCAAATACATGAAATCTGACTTTGGAGCTTGTGGTTTAAGTACCATATTAAGATGCTATACTGTCTCCTTTGTATTACAAAGACAATGAACAACTCAACTGTTTTTACCAAAATATGTTTCAAATTCTTTATTTTCCTTTTTGTTCAGATTACTTGATCATCACACTTGTCAATTACTGATTTTTTTTTTTTTTTCCTTTTACAGATAATGGCATCAGCCGCTAAAGAATTTAAAATGGACAACTTTTCACCTAAAGCTGGCACTAGCAAATTGCAACAGGCAGTACCAGCTGATGCATCTCCTGATTCTAAGTGTCCTATATGCTTGGATAGATTTGATAACGTGTCTTACTTAGATCGCTGCTTGCATAAATTTTGTTTTCGCTGTGTACAAGAGTGGTCAAAAAACAAAGCTGAGTGTCCACTGTGTAAACAGCCTTTTGATTCTATTTTCCATTCTGTGAGGGCAGAAGATGACTTCAAGGAGTATGTCTTAAGGCCTTCATATAATGGTTCTTTTGCTCCCCCCGAGGTTCGAAGGTTCCGCTATCGGACAACTATGACAAGGGAACGAAGTTCTGTTTATTTACCTGGTAGTACCACGAGTAGAAGAACAGCTACTCCACCAGATAGTGGAGTACTGTTTGAAGGGTTAGGAATTTCAACAAGACCTAGAGATGGTGAAATTCCTCAATTTATGAGACAGATTGCAATCAGGAGGCCAACTACTGCAGATGACAGATCTTTGCGCAAAATTCAGGAACAGGATATTATAAATTTCAGACGAACTCTTTATCGTGCTGGTGCTCGTGTTAGAAATATTGAAGATGGTGGCCGCTACCGGGATATTTCAGCTGAATTTTTCCGTAGAAATCCGGCTTGCCTTCACAGATTGGTCCCGTGGCTAAAACGAGAACTCACAGTTCTTTTTGGAGCCCATGGATCTTTAGTGAATATCGTCCAGCACATCATCATGAGTAATGTTACTCGCTATGACTTGGAAAGCCAGGCATTTGTGTCTGATTTAAGACCATTTTTACTTAATCGGACTGAGCATTTTATACATGAATTTATCAGTTTTGCTCGATCTCCTTTTAACATGGCAGCTTTTGACCAGCATGCTAATTATGATTGCCCTGCTCCTCCTTATGAAGAAGGTAGCCATTCTGATTCCTCAGTCATAACAATATCTCCAGATGAAGCTGAGACCCAAGAGCTGGATATTAATATAGCCACTGTTAGTCAGGCACCATGGGATGATGAAACTCCAGGACCATCTTACTCAAGCTCAGAGCAGGTGCATGCTGCTATGTCTTCCCTTTTAAATACTTCTGACAGTTCAGATGAAGAACTTATAACTGGAAGAGCCACGTCTCAGATCCAGGGAGTACAAACCCATGAGGACCCAAATAATGACAGTGATTCCTCTTCAGATAATTGTGTCATTGTTGGTTTTGTTAAACCACTAGCGGAGAGGACCCCTGAACTTGTTGAATTGTCCTCCGATTCTGAGGAGTTAGGCCCTTATGAGAAAATAGAGACAGTAAAGACTCAAGAACAAGAGCAGTCTTACAGTTCTGGTGACAGTGATGTTAGTAGGTGTTCATCTCCACACTCTGTCCTAGGAAAGGATGAACAAATAAATAAAGGTCATTGTGATTCTGGTGCAAGAATGAAGTCAAAGGAGGAGAAACGATCTACCGTATTGTCCTCTCCCAGAGACCTGAGCTCTTCTATCAGGGGAGATAGGGCATATTCCCCATATAATCACAGACATAAAAAGAGGGGAAGATCGAGAAGTTCAGATTCACGTTCCCAGAGTAGAAGTGGGCATGATCAGAAGAATCGTAAAAAGCATCATGGGAAAAAAAGAATGAAAAGCAAACGATCCAGAAGCAGGGAGAGTAGCAGACCTAGAGGTAGAAGAGATAAAAAGAGCTCAAGAACTAGAGATAACAGTTGGTCAAGAAGAAGCCAAACCCTGTCTCTAAGTAGTGAAAGTACAAGCAGATCAAGATCTCATAGCAGTGACCATGGTAAAAGAAGATCACGGAGCAGAACTAGAGATCGTTATTACTTAAGAAATAATTATGGAAGCAGATATAAGTGGGAATATACTTACTATAGTAGAAACAAGGACAGGGATGGCTATGAATCATCTTATAGGAGGAGAACTCTGTCTAGAGCTCATTATTCCAGACAATCTTCAAGTCCAGAATTTAGAATTCAGTCCTTTTCTGAAAGAACGAATGCTAGGAAAAAAAATAATCACAGTGAAAGGAAATACTATTATTATGAAAGGCACAGATCACGGAGCCTGTCTAGTGATCGATCAAAGACTGCATCTATAGGGCCTGACCGAATAAGAAATGAAAAACCTGGAGGGAAACGAAAATACAAAACAAGGCATTTGGAGGGTACTAGCGAAGAGGCTCAACCTTCTCGTGAGTTTGCTTCTAAACTAAAGGAGAGTCATTACCAAAAATCATCATCAAAACTGGACGGAAACTACAAAAATGAGAGCGACAGCTTTTCAGATAGCCGATCATCAGACAGAGAGGCAAAACACAAGAGGAGAAAAAGGACTCGGAGCCTAAGTGTAGAGATAGTTTATGAAGGAAAAGCTACTGATACATCTAGACATCATAAAAAGAAAAAGAAGAAACACAAGAAGAAGCATAGGAAACACCATGGGGATAATGCTTCACGTTCTCCAGTTGTCATTACCATTGACAGTGACAGTGATAAGGATTCTGAGGTGAAGGAGAATAGAGAATATGACAATAGTGGTCCCCAAGACCCTCTACAAAATGAGTTTTTGGCTCCTTCCTTGGAACCATTTGATGCTAAAGATGTAGTTACAATAGAAGATGAGTTTGGTGTCCTGGACAAGGAGTGCGATGTCACTCCACTTGATGATAACTTGAATAATGCCAGCAAAACTGGAGATAATGTCCCACCTCAAGTAACTTCAGTGGAACAAACTCTCGATGTTAGAGAAGAGAGCGCCTTTGCTTCTAATTTGGAGAATCAGTCCAGTAATTTGTCTATTCAAACTGAGCCGCCAAGGCAGTTGCCATCTCCGCGGACATCATTGACAGTGTCCTTTGGTAGAGACCATGATGTGTCTTAAACCTGCCAGAGCATCTCATTGAGAATTCTGATGACATAAAAAGGAAAAAAGATGAAAGAAAAAAGGAAGAATGTCATCAACTGCAGTCTATTTAAAGATGACTTTTGATTAAAAACTCTTTCCCCTTAAAATATTTTAAGTGATTTTTTTGGTGTTAAAAATTTGTAAAAATTATTTGTTCAAAAAGTATGTATGTTACACCTTCAGAGATGTATGCACTTTGAAGAAAATGATATTGCTAGCAGTTTATTTAAAACTTGGGACCCTTTTTAAATAAAATATATATATATAAATTTTAGAAGTTATTTCATAAAGCCATATGGTATTGACATATTTTTAAAGTAGTCAATGAGTATTTTTGAATTTTTTTTTTTTGAAAGTTATTCTGGAAATGTGCTATAAACAAGGAGAATCCCTTTGAACAGTTTTTCTTTTTAAAAAATTGTATTCAAAACCATTTTTTCAGGTTAAATTGAGGCATCTGAATCTGCACAGTTTATCTTCACATCTGCCAAAATAGTTCCTTTATATACTTGTTTATTGGACTTAAAAATAAAATGTGTATTTAACCAAAAACCAAATTTCAAAACAAGAATGCAGAAATTTTCCTATGCGATGTTACTTTTTAAAATTAAATTACTATAATGGAGTTAAAATATTGAAAATAGTTAAGGATAATACTGTGTCACAAATACTGATAGTTTTCAGATGATCTGCATTTAACCTGACAGTTTTAATGAGTTATTTGAGTTCTTTGATTATGAGAAATGTTATTTCTGTCTTCAGCAAAATTTGTTTATATAGCATTTAGCTTACTAAAAGCAAAAAGCCCTTGCCAGTCTTTTACACTGATAGTTTTTTAACATAGTGACTGTTTCGTCGTTTTAAGAGATGATAAAATTGCTTCATTTCTTGCCTGATGCTGAATTGCCAGTGAACAGAAGAACTTGAGTTAAATCTAAACTTAGCCTTCCATTTGCATTGCTTCTGTGTTCATTATTCAGTGGAAATTGGAATGCCTGCTGTGTGTGATAGGTTCTATATTAGATTTTTAGGCCTTTGATAAGAACAAAGAAGATATTCTCATGGAGGAGATGTGTGTGTGTGTGTGTGTGTGTGTGTGTGTGTGTGTTTGTATACATATGTGAATATATATGGAACTAATTAACAAATTCTCTGGAGAGAAAGTGATTTCCATATTGTGGGGGCTTAATATCAGATGGAAATAATAGTAGACATTAACTAGGAGTAGTTAGCAAAGGAAAAGATGGACAAAGATCCAAAGGTAAAAGGGAAGCCTAGACTATTCCAAGAACTAAAAGAAGGCAGTGGGGGTTGGTTAACTAAAGGACAGGACAAAGCTTTTTAGGCCATTCAGAGTTTGTGTTTGTCCTATTAGGAATCTGGTTTAAAATGATAATCCAAGATTGACATGAACAAGTTTTAGTAAGCTCAGACATTGAGGAGTTGTGGGAAGATTAGTTGATTTGGAATATATATTGAAATTTTGAAATGACTGCAGTTAAGATTTTTCTTAAGTATTAAGAATGTTATTTTATTCCACATTCTGATTTTACTTATGTTTTCAGCTGAACATTTAATGAAAACCCATTTCAATCCATTGGCATCATCCTGTCTTTGTAAGTGTTCAAACTAGAAATTTCCAGAGTCTCTGATTTTTCCCTCCCTGTCCTTCAGTCCCCTCACGTGTTACCAAATCCTGGTCACTAAATATTTGTTTAATGTATCTGTATCGTCATCCAGTCTAGGCAGCGATGGTTTCTCACCTGTTCTTGAATAATGGGACATAACCTTTATACAATTTTTCATTGAATTCCCTTAAAATTCTTCTGTTTTCTATTAGGATATTTACCCCCCCCCCCCCGCAAAAACAAAACAAAAAACAATAATGCTTAAAAACCTTGCCTTCCAGTCCATTTTTAGCCTTTTTCTATTCTCATTTGTGCTTTGGCCACACTAAGCTGCTTCAGGTATGGAGGTGCTGCTTACTACTAGTTCAGAGCCCTCACTCATTTTACTTCTGGGAACTGAGTTTCATCCTGGCTAAATTAGGTTTCTGCGTGCCCTTCTCTATTTCCCCTCAATTACTTGCTCTCAACCCTGAACTTCTCCACGGCACAAATCACAAAATGTATTTGATGACTGAATGTCGTCTCTCAACAGTCTCAAAAGTTTTTGGCAATTATATGTATGTGTACTGCTAGATTCCTTTTCTATTTTCTCTCATTTTGAAAGTATGAAAAACTTCTTGGATTAGTAGGTGCTAGAGATTTTAAAGGACTAAGACCTGCTTTCTACTTTGAAGGAGCTCAAATACTATATTATTTTACCTTGTTCTTCTGAATTCATTGTCCATCAGACATTTTATTTTACCTCAGGTTTTCGGTGTTTTTGTGACTTTATTTGTGGAAAGGAAATGAAACCAAGTCTATGTACTTGCTCCTTAATTGAACCTTCCTTAGATTGACTATGGGATTGCTTGGTACTACAACTTCCTCAGCTCTCTGGAGAAGTCAATCCAACGGGCTGTCTAACCTGTCCAGTTTGTAGTGATGACGGGTTGTGCTTATAGAGGGGCAAGGATTTATGCAAAGCAAGTTTAAGGGCCATTCTTTCATCTGGGGAATAATTGTTGTCCACTGCCAATGTAGGATGTGGGCACGCTGGACCAGTCAATAGCACATCTCTGGATTTGAGATTAAAGTTTTTGCAAGGTGCTTTGTGGTCCCAGAATCCTCATATAACCTAGTTTGGGTTGTCACCAGCTCCAGTGTCCCCACCCACGGGGGCCAGAATAGGAAGCAGAGAGGCTCCTATCAAACCAATTTCATTGGGATCGGGGCATAGCTCCATATTTGACATGAGGTTCATTAGAACTATGTACAATGAAAACATTAACTGAATTATGAGAGATGTCACTGGGACCATGATTTGTAGAGACATGTCCAGTGATTGGAGTCTAGGAAAACCTACAATGGAAACTGAATCACATGGTGGGTGTATGTAACCTCAAATGGTTCAGGAAAATTTACAGATGGAAAGAAAAAATGTTATAAATTGGTGAATGAGGGTAAATATGGGAGTTCCTTGTATTGTTACAGGTAATTGGTAAGTTGGAAATAATTTCAAAACAAAAAGTTACAAAGTGTCTCTGTAGACCAGCACGGTTGCCTATATAGTGTGTGTGAGTTGTCAGCCATGTATACTCAGTAAAAAGAGGGGTGGAGGGAATCACAGGTAAACCTAACAGTGACTAGTAAAACCTCTCTGGAAGAAAGCAAGTCACTAGACAACTATTTTGGTCCCATTTATAAGACCGAACCTGTATTTTACTCGATCCCATACTCCGAGGAATATTAAGGAGACTTTGTTTTTTCTTTGTTTCTTTTAAGATGGGTGGGAGAGACAGACCACTTGGGAAGGAATCCTTGGAACAGGAATAGTTAAAAATAAGGGAAAACAGTAACTGATCTAGCAAAGTTCCTTCAGTGGGAGAGGAGATCCAGAGCATTGGTAAATGAAGCAGTCCTGGATAGAAATGGAAGCAAGGCATCTTAAAGGGCAGGGTGTAAATAGAGACAAAGACATTCGTGGGTAGGTGCATTTTGATGAGAGTTCATTCTCCACAGCCTCTCCATAGAAGGCAATGCCAACTTCTGAGAAAGTAATATTGGGCTTAGGCAGAGGAGTAGGAAAATGTCCCTTGAAGGGCAAAAAAGGAGTTAAGAATTGTTTATAAATACTGAGATAGAATATTTAAGTTTTGGGACAAAGACTTCTGATTGTCCTGGTAGCAATCACTGCGAGTAGAGGTAGAAGCCAATGTTGGACGTAGGGTAATACTCAATGTCCGGTGAATGAATAAATGCATAGATTATCTGTGAAATGCATGTGAGTAATAAAACAAGTGGGCAAGGGAGTTGAGGGAGATGATGTTTATTGCAGGTGAACTGATGGATTCAGGTTATCTTTGCTTTCTATGTATCACATTTCATTTGGTAGTTGTGTTTCACATGTTTATTGCCTGTCTTCCCTTTCCGCTCAGACTCAGCTTGCAAGGGAGGCACTGACATACCTATACACTCAGTGCTTTTCACAGTACCTGACATGGTAGATACTCTGTAAATGTGTTGGATAAATTAACATCAAGGTGACGAGAGGGTCTAAGAGTTCTTTTCAGCATAACTGTTAGACTCGACCGCTACTTTTTTTTTTTTTTTTTTTGGTAGGAGAGGGCGGAAGGGAGGAAGGGAGAAGAGAAATAAGCACTTAAGAAAAAAGGAAGAAATGCATTTTGTTTTTCATTCTTGGTTTTTGATCCCAGACTGGATCTTGAACCTAGGTACTTGGGCTTTACATGATCCTCACACGAGTGCACACAAGTGACAGCACCCTGAGCCACAAGGTGCCCCTTCGTCACCTTTTATCTCCAAATCTGAATTACTACATTATAATTGTTGACATTTCATAAATCCACTTTTACTCAAGGTGATGTTATTTCCCACTAGCAGCATAAAGGGAAGTGTGTCTATCTTTTTAAAGGACTTTTGGATTTGATTTCTTTTTTTCAGTTAAAGATCCAAAGCACTGACAGAATAGCTTAGATAAGTTATTAAAATGGAAAGAAAAAAATCATGAGCAAGTACTTGAAGGTACTAGAGAAAAAAAAAAAAAAAAAGAAAACCACTTGAGGGAATTAGACCACTGAAAGATAACTGCTGTGCTGCATGAGAATTGAATTTATCTGGCTTTTCTTCTCGGGGTCCGCCCCAGTCCACATGGAGGCTAGAACACAGAGAGCCAGTCATCGTGTTAGAAGAAGAGCCCAGGGGCTGTCAGACGGACAATACTGAGAAATTTCAGAAGGGAACAAAAGGGGAGCCCTAAAATTTCTATGTAAACTTTACTCAAACCCTTAGTTGACCTTGAAATATATACACGCAGGGAGAGACTCCAAGGAACTTAAGTAAGCAAAGACTGAAAGTTTAACAGATGTCTTAGTTGCCACAATAGGAAAGACAGATTTTAGAGTACGAGTCCCACCAACTTAGAAGAGCTGGGGGAACATCTTCTCAGTGAAACCCCAGTCAGGTCACACCTGAGCAGGAAAGACAGTGACCCAGGACTGCAACCACAAGATGTGTCAAACAAAGCTTCAGCACATGCAGAGTGAGCAGCTGGTGAGTTAGCATGCCAGAACCAAACCAAACCAAACCCACCCTCCAGAGTAAAGTAGAAGCCAGAGAGTCTACATATTTTTAATGTCCAGTATAAAATAAAAAATTACTAGACATGAATGAACCCATAGTCAACAGAAAAAATCTGCACAAAACATACTGGGAGATAATCCTTGTGGTGGAATTAGCAGACAAAGACTTTAAAGATACTATCAGAAACATGTCCATGAACTTAAGGGAAAGGAGGTTAGAATAAATGGAGGTTCTCAGCTGAGAAATGAACAGTAGAAAAAAAGAAGTAGAAATCTTATAACTGTTAAAAGCAATATATGAAGTAAATTTACGGGAAGACAATGTATTGGAGAAGTCAGATATTAGAAACTAATCTACAGAGGGAATTAATAGTACCAGAAATGATACGGAACGTGGGAAAAAGAAGGTAATATATGTTATTTAAAAGATGGTTGACTTTAGAATAAATTTATAACATTGTTTTGCGGTTGATAACATATAGAAGTAAAAAATATGACAATAGCACAGGATAGGCTGGGGAAGGTGCACTTACGTGGCTGTAAAGATCTTGTATTTGATCTGATGTGGTACAACAGTAAATTCTAAGTAGACCAATGAAGGATGCGTACCGTATCTATAGAGCGACCAATATACATATACATATACATATACATATATATATATGCTTAAAGAGTTCCATCTAAATATGTGTATGTATGTATATGTGTGTATGTAATGTATGTATGTATGTATGTATGTTCCTGGAGCAGCAGAGATTATTTATAAAGAACAACATAGGAAGAATTACAAGAGACAATGTTTCTTGATGAGTACCCTAAGCCAGGCACAGGGGCTTGCATTTTACGTACTTTGTCTTATATTCACACAGTTAAGTAGATAAAAGTCTGAATACTAATTATAACTCTTGACACTTACTTGGCAATTTACTTAACTTACCCCAGTTTTGATATCCTCATCTGTAGAAATGTGGATGGTAATGACATACTTTTAAAAATAATTATCCTGAAAATTAGATTTGATCTTAATCAAATTACTGAAATAATTACCTATATAATATTTAATGAGTGTTTCCCTTAAACATTTTATCTCCCAGTTAGATGTGTAGGTAACGAGATATCTGTGTATTGTGTGTGTCTACGTATATATACATATATATACACATACAATGAAGAAACATAGCTAAGAGAATACAAGAATTATAATTAAAGAATACAAAGGATTATAGCTAAAAGATAAAAGTTATACTAAATTCATTAATCCAAATCAGGAGTAGGGGAGCAGAGGAACAAAATAATGCAAAAAAAACAATTTTCAGTTTTGAACCCATATCAGTAATTAAATGTATATGGATTTGTGCTCCAATTAAAAGGCAGAAATAGAAGAAATAGACTGGATAAAAAAGGAAGCCCCACATATAAGCTGTAAACTAGAGATCCATTTAAAATATTAACAGAGAGTTTGAAAATAATTTGGATAAAAAAGATGCAACATGCAAACGGTAAACAAAAAAGTTGGTTATGTAATATTACATGACATAAATGCTTATAGAGCAACTATTAATAGAGACAAAAAGGCATTTCATAATAATAAAAGATATAATTTACCAGGAAAACATAACAATCCTAAATGGGGCTGCAGCTAATCACAGGGCTACAAAACTTATGAAGCAAAAGCCGATAGAAAAAGATAAGTGGAAAAAATGGTAATCATAGTTGAAGATTTCAATGTCCCCTCGGTGCTTGACAGAACGATAAGAATATAGGAGACTTAAATCACACTATAAAGTTACCTGACATAATTGATATTTATAGGACTTTACACTCAGGAAATGCTGAATAGAATAGACATTTTCTTAAGTGTTTCTGGAACACATATCAAGAGTCTATAGATGGACCATAAAACAAATATCAATATATTTCCAAAAACTGAAATCTTAGAACTTGTTCTCTGTCACAGAAGATTACAATTGGAATTCCATAACATGAAGAAGTTTAGGAAATCCTTATTATTTGAAAAATAACTAGCTTTTGGGATGTTAGATGCCCAGACATGCTGAGTCTGAGGCTTGTGCCGACATGTCTTCATAGGGGACAGTGGCTCAGCTCATGTGTCAATAAAGCTATTGGTCAAGATAAAAAAAAAAATAGTACAAATCTAAGTAACACAGAGGTTAAAGAAATCACAGGGCTATTAGGAACTATTTAAAATGGAATGATACTGAAAATGCAAAATACACAAAAATTGCCAGGATAGTGTAATAAAAAAAAAAAAGGTAATTTTTAGACTCAAATGCTGATATTAGAAATGAAGAATATACAGTATCACAAAACTTCTACCTTAACAAATTAGGAAGAGAAAGTTAAGCCCAGAATAGGAGAAAAGAATTAATAGTAGAGTACAATCAATGAAATAGAACACAGGATATTTTTTAAAGATTATCAAAGCCAAAGCTGGTTTTTCGAAAAGATAAAATTGGTAAGTTCCTTGCAACCCTAATTTTTTCTAAAGATTGCCTAATGTCTTTTTAAGTTAAAAAGATAAGCATTATTATGAATAAATTTTAAGAATTTGCAGAAAATGGTTAAATTCTTTGAAAAGCACAACTTACTAAATCTGACTGGAAATGAAATAAAAAATCAGAGTAATTCTGTATCTAGTACAGAAATTGAATTCATTGGAATCTTCAAAGAAAATTTGAAGGCCAAATAGTTTCATTGTTGGATTCTGTTTGAACAGATATGAAGCTATTCTTACAGACTCCTGGTTTATGAGGCCCACATACTTTGACATTACATGAAAACCCAAGCCTCTCCCATAGCTCAGGCTGCTAAGGTACAGGCCATGAAAGCCATTGACCTAGATTTGAGACCCAGGGCTATAAAAATAAAAAGAAATAGATAAATTATTTTCATGCAAGGCTCAAGGACCCGGGTTAAAGACTTGGGTCCATGGGAAAGAAAAAACAAATAGGATTTTAGGCCCCCTCTGTGGGTCAGGTGGCTAAATAAGCAGGCTATGAAAGCTGTGGACCTAGGTTGAGAGCTGGGGCTGGGGGTGGAAAAAAATTATAGACCAATATCCCTTATGAACATAGATTCAAAAACATTAGCAAATAAAAAGAATGCTACATTATTGCCAAATGGAATGTATCCTAGGAATTTCTAGATTGGCATAATATGCAAAAATCAATCTGTGAAAGTCAATATAGTAAGAGGATATATGACTACTTTAGATCAGAAAAATACATATGAAAAATTCAACAACCATTCATGACAAAAACTCAGCAAACCAGGAATTAAATACAGCATCAACCTATAAAGGACATCTAAGAAAAACATCTTAATGTGAGCATTGGTTGTTTTCCCCCTAAGATTAGCAATAAAGATGTCAATTCTGACCACTTTTATTCAATGTTCTATTAGACATCAGAGGTGGTGCAATAAGGAAAGGAAGAAGTAAAACTATGTATTTATAAATTATAAATTATATGGTTGTTTACCTAGAAAAATCTAAGGAATCTGTAGAACGATAACTAGAACTAACAAGTGAATTTAGCAGTATTACATAATATAAGTTCAAGAAACAAGAATTACTTTTTCTGTATGCTAGCTACAAATAATTTTAAAATGAAACTTTACTATTCCACCTATATCATCAAAGAACATAGAGTAGTAAAGATTAAAATTTAACTGATGTATAAGAATCTATACTCTCAAGAAAATCTAAATAAATGAAAATATGGTCATAGATTTTAAAAGTCAGTATTGTAAAGATACAAATTCTCTCCAGGTTCTTCTGTAGATTCAGTGCAATCCTGATCAAAATCCCAACAGGCAGGCCTGCCTTCCTTCCTCTCTCCCTCCCTCTTTCTCTTTCCTTTCTCTTTCTCTTTCCTCTTTCTTTTTTCTTTCTCTTCTTCCTTTCTTTTTCTCTTTCCTTTCTCTTGCCTTTTCTTTACTTTCTCTTCTTTCTCTTTATCAACTTTCTTCTTTCTCTCCATTTTCTTTCTCCTTTCTCATTTTTTTCTTTCTCTTTTCTTTTTCCTTCCTTCCTTCTTCCTTCTTTTCTTCCTCCCTTCCTCTTTTCTCTCTCAGGAATTTATAAGTTGTTCTTTATTTCACATATAAATGCGAAGATACTAGACTAGCCAATATAGTCTTTACAAAGAAGAATAAAACTGGAGGACTCACATTTTAAGATTGATTTACTTGAAATCTAGAGTAATTGAGAGCATAGTATTGGCACAAGTTTCAATAAATAGGTAAATGGAACAGATATTGCAGAAATAGACCTGCACATCTTCAGTCAATTTTTTGACAAAGATGTCAAGGCTAGAAGGAACAGTTTTCAACAAATGAAGTAACCACGAAAAAATTAATTTGAGATCCTAGAACTAAATGGAAAAGCTAAAAACGCAAAGACTTATTGAATACCTTCATGACCTTGGAGTGGGTGAAGAATAAAAAGGACACAAAAAGTTGTAAACAAAAGAAAAATGATAAACTATATTTCACTAAAATAAACTTCTGCTCAAAAGGCACCATTAAGGAAATGACATGGCAAGTCAGAGACTGGGAGAAGGTTATTTGTATTACATATCTTTAATAGAGAGCTTGTAGCCAAAATAAATAACTTGCAAATCCATAAGATAAAGAAAACCCAGTCAGGTAAAAGCTGTGAGCAGATGCTTCACATGACACAGGAATGGCCAACAAGTACATGCAAATGTGCCTGACATCATTAGTTATTTGGGAAATAAAAACCAAAACCATAGCAATACTCCATTTCACACCTACCAAGATTGGAGAGGAAAAAACAAAAACAAAAAGCAAAAACCTGACCAATGTTTGTATTTACTGGATAGGCATCTACTAGATCCCTTATATTCCTCGGGGACGAGGTAGCAAAATGCTACAACCATTTTGGAAAACCTACCTACATTCCCATCTACATTTGGTAAAACTAGGAATTTGTACATAAGATTTGGGCATTTTATTACCTCTAAGCTTTACCGCTATAAAAGTGAAACAAGAAGTAAGATAAATTTAAAAATAAAATAACCCACACTCAGGGATCCGCTTAATTCGCTCTGGGCTGGCGACTGCGCCTGAGTTGGTAAAGCCTGACGCCATGGGTGGCTGCGGGCCCGAGGCTGGGACCTGGGAAAGCCCAGCCTTTGCTCAGCTGTTTGCAGTTTCGATTTTCCCTTTCTAGTTAAGGTTTCCGGAGAGCTCCGCCTCTCAGCTCGTGGTGCAATTCTCAGGCAATCCCTCCCGGCTTTCCGCTGGGCTTTAAGGGACTGGTGCGCAAAGTGGGTGCCAGCTGCAGGCATGACTGCGGAGGAGCGGCAGAATCTGCTTGTCTTCCAGAATTATGTCAAGACAACTTTGGATCCTACCTACATCCTGAGCTACATGGCTTCCTGGTTTGCGGAAGGTGAGTGGTCTTAGGCCGGGTTCAGACCTTGGGACAGAAAAACAACTCAGGACTTGTTTTGCCTTTGCTTTCTTCCTTTTAATCTGCTTCCTTTAACCTGATGGACTGCAGGGTTTGTGGCAAGAGTCCCACAGCATTTTAGACTAGAGATGGGCAGAGTTAGAGGAGCCCTAGGAGGTGGTGATGAGGAGACTGAGTTCCAGAAAGGTGAAACGACTTGCTGACGGGTGCACATTTATGTGGGTTCAAACCTAGGGAAGTAAATTGCAAGACGTTTCTTTTAGAAATCCTTGGAATGAATGAAACACCAGAGCACACCACAGGTAAGTTTTTAGAGGAAAGTTTATTGCCTAAATGATATTTTTAAAAAGTGAGAACCATTCTTTCGATTCAGGTAATTGCAAAAAAGAATAATCAAATAAACTTCCCCCAAAGAAAATCAGTTTACACCAATGTGTTTTAGACTAGCAACGTCGCATCTCTTTCCCTATAACTCTCTCCACGTGTTGGGTATGCACTAAGGGCCTCTTTGGAATGATGTTTGGAAGTCATGTTTCTTCTGGAGAGCTGGCATTGTTGCCTGGGTACTGCATGCCTTTGCTTATTTACAGGTTGTCTTAAGATATTTCAAAGCAGATCTGGGTATAGGTCACATACTTGATGTCTTTTCCCTTTGGAGTCAAAAACTAGGCCTGTTCCTTTAGAAGCAAGGGCTGGGGGAGCAGCAGGAGTATTGTGAGATCCCTTTCTTCAGTAGCATTTTATGGACAAACTTGAACCAGACACTTGACTGATATTTACAATACAAGGGTTGAGGCAAAAATAAATACAAAATGTCCATAGTCCTCTAGAGTAAACAAGCCCTTAGTCAATTACCTTTGCTGTGTGTTGTCAGTGCTTTTAGTAAGAGACATGTAAACAAACCAAGATAGTATAGTAAAGAAATCAAGACATTCTACCTTGGGAAATGAAGATGGTACCACAGAGTGGCCAGGATAGCAAAGGCAGTGGGGGATGCTGACTGCCAGAAGTGAGATTTACCTGGGAAGTTGTCTGCTGTGATTGTGACAAACCTGAACTTTTTCGTGGATGATCAGTAAGAGTAGTAGCATGTCTAAGTAGGTCTGGGAACAAAAGCCCAGCTGTTAGGAACTGGTTTTAGGAACTGCCTCAAAGTAATAGGGTAGAGTTTTATGACCATGGAAGCCAGGAGAGATGGGGTGACAGGATAGGTTTCTGTTATGGGTTGAATTGTCTCCCACCACCCTACTCCCAAAGAATGTGACCTTATTTGGAAATAGAGTCTTTACAGTGGCAACTGTTAAAATGAAGTCACACTGGAGTAGGGCAGGTTCCTAATCAAATGTGATTGGTATCCTCATAAGAAAATAGCCATGTAAGACACAGAGACAAATGAAATAGCATGTGAAAACAGAAGCAGAAAGATTGGAGTGATCTGCTACAAGACAGAGAAGGAGAAAATGGCAAAGTCTGGAGTGATGTGATCATAAACCAAGGAATAACAATAGGCATCAGGAGCTGGAAGGAGCAAGGAAAGTATTGTTTCCTAGACCCTTTGAAGGAAGTGTGTTAAATTTCTGACCTCCAGAGCGGTGAAAAAATAAGATTCTGTTGTTTTAAGCTACTCATTTTTTTTTTTTTTTTTCAATTTGTTACTGCAGCCACGGGAAACTAATGTAAATAGCTTAAAACAAAAAAGACAGTAAGGCCGCAGCCCTGGTGGCTTAGGTGCTATGCTGGTGGCTGAAACGCAGGGCATGTAAAGCCCAGGGACTTGGGTTCACAACTCAGACCCAGAGAGGGGGGCCACCAAAAAATTAAAAATAAATGAAAGTGCTTCCTTTCACTCTTCCTTTGGAAAAAAAAAAAAAAAGTGTTGGCAGCAATGTGCAGAAATTGGAATCCTCGAATTGCTGGTGACAGTAAAGTGGTCCAGCTCCTTTGGACAACAGTTTGACAGTTGCTTACAGTATTAAACAGGCAGTTACTATCTGACCTAACACTCTCACACTTAAGTAGATAATCAAGAGAAATGAATACATATGTTCATGCAGACACTTATGCATGAATGTTTATAGTATTTCTTTTCATAATGGCCAACATGTGGGAAGAGCCTAAATGTCCGTTGACTGATGGTTAGACAAATGGTGGTACAGTCATACAATACAATTTTATTCAGTAATAAAAAGGCATGATTGGTACATATTGCAATATAGATGAACCTTGAAAACATTAAGCTACATAAAGGAGCCAGTCATAAAGTCCACAGATTCCATTCATATGAAATGTACAGAACAGGCAAATCCAGAGAGACCCAAATGTATTAAGCAGTTACCTGGGGCTAAAAGGAAGGATAATGGGGAGCATCTGCTAAGAGGTATAAGATTTCTCTTTTTTAAAGGAAAGGTGCAGGCAGGAACGAAGGTGAGTAGATTGTGAGAGGAGGAAGAAGCACCTTATTTTATTTTCCTTTTAGTTGTTCACACTGGTTGTTTTTCCTCCAACCTGGGCCTCAAACCCGGGGGTATATGGCCAGCGTCATTCAGAGGCAATTGACCTAACATTGCTCCTCTAGGGTGCATCACAGAATTTCTTTTGATGGTAATGAAAGTACAAAAATTAGCGAGTGGTGATTGATTTACGACTCTAAAAAACATTGAATTTTTCACTCGAGATGGTTCATTTTATTGTTGCCAAGAAAAAGACCTTGGTAGAGATCCTTTTAAATAAAGTTGGGATATAAGGGATTCCTTTCTTTCTTCCTGCAGCCATTCATCATACTTCTGTTGAGTGTCTATTATGTGCTAGGTCCTCTTCTAATCTCAGCAAATATAATGGTTGACCAGCCAGGCAACTGGCTTACTCGGTTAGAATTATATTCCATCACTGATGGGGCTGGGGGGAAAGACATTGAGTAAAGTCAGCTCTTGAAAAGGCTCAGCTTGCTCACTCTGCTCAGACATGTGGATTAGTATATGAATGTAAGTGAAGTAAGTATGACCAACAGCCTGGATAGTTTCCTGCTACCTGTCCTCAGTCTTTTTCTCTTTAAGTGTTCTTGCTTGCTTTTTTCTACTGTATTTCTTACTGTTTTAACAAAAGTCTGGAAAAAGGATCATGAAAGTGTCTCTCCTAACCCTGTTTGCTGTGTCCACTGTAATTGTTAGTGAAATATTCCTATTTCATATTCTTTATTCCTGCAGCTAATGCAGACTTTTGAAATGATTACCAAATATTGGAGAAAGACTTTGTTTCCCATCTAACCCAGTGCTATCAAGATGTCATCTTTGTTTGAGGAGACTTTTTCAAATTATTTCAAGAAAATCCTCTTTGATAAGCACTATCCTAACGTGTTCCTTCCAGATCAAACTAGAAGGATCCATGGAGGATGGGAGGGTAGGTGGGTGAGGAATGGGGATAATCTGGCTGGCAGAGAATTTGCTGCCTACCAGCAGTTCCTTTGGTTATTGTGATTTCTGATAATTCCCATCTCCATTTAAGAAGGTCTGACAATCCTTTTAGATTTTTCTTCCAATGAGTAGTGGCGCGGCAGTTTGAAGACTCGCTTATGCTTCCTTCTGTTTGTAGATAAGGTGCAATATATTCAGGCTGAGAAAAACAGTAAGGGCTCAATGGAGGCTGCCTCACTTTTTCTCAAGTACCTGTTGGAGCTCCAGGAGGAAGGCTGGTTCCGCGGATTTTTGGATGCCCTGTACCAGGCAGGTTAGTTCATTCTTCTTACTTACAAAGTTAATTAACTGTTTCACAGGTGTTATAAAAATGAAATGCTATTCATTTTGAGGTATCCACATATAATTCATGTCTCTTAATCAGGGGTAATGTAAAGACTATTTTCAGGCAGGTCATATAATTGTCTCCTTGAAATATCCAAAAGAATCTGCAGAGAGATTTTTGCAACAGTGGGAGAGTTTACCAAGCTTATTGTATTTAAAATCAGTATATAAGCATTAGTTGTATTTTTATCTACTGGAAGCAAATATAAAATGTAATCCAAAATGACATACTATTTATAATAGTAGCAAAAGCTATCTCCGTTTAGTAATAAACCTTGCAAAAGATGCATAAAGTCTGAATAGAGAAAGTGATGAAATGTTATTGAAAGATAATAAAGAAGTCCTGTCAAAGTGGCAGACGAACCTAGTAATTCTGTTAGAGAACCTGTACCCGTGCGCATGGATAGGAAGACTTGATATAAAAATGTCAGCTCTGGGCGTGCCCTGGTGGCTCAGGTACTATGCTAGTAGCTGGGGTCTGGACCTGAGGATCTGGGTTCCAGAACCTGGAGCAGGGGGCATATTTTGGGAACCAAATAAAGAAATACATTTTTAAAAGTGCTTCCTTTTCCTCTTCTTTCCTTCCTCTCCTCTCTCTCTCTCTCTCTCTCTCTCTCTCTCTCTCTCTCTCTCTCTCTCTCTCTCTCTCATCAGTTCTCCTACATTGGTTTATATATTCAATACAATCCTAATAAAAAAGTGTACATACTTGTTCATGAGCTTGACAAAACTGATTCTAAAATGTATATGGGTGTGCTCTCATGGGCTAGTGGTTTAGTTCACCAGTGCATAAACCATGTACATCTCAGGGGTCCCAGGTCAAAACCTGGGGCCAGGGGAACAAACAAGATGAAAAGGTAAATAAAATAAAGTGCATCTTCCTCTTTTCTCCTCCTGCCTGCCTGCCTGTCTGCTTTCTTTCATTCTGCTGCACCTCTCCTTTAAAAAAAAAGAATATGAAATAATTAGAAGAATAAGATACCTCTAATGAAGAATAATTAATCAGATTGGGGTTTCTTCTTCTATATATAAAGCTTTATTATAAAGTTATAGAAATTGAGATAGTGTAATGTCATTTTTGACATTGAACTGACCAATGAAGTGGAATAGAGAGTTTTTAATTTGACCTATGTATTTTTGTTAATCTGATATATTAGCGATCACTGCAAAAGAAGGATCAAGGAAACGAGGGACTTTTTGACAAATTGGCATGGGCAATTGTAAACAGGATTATCTAAGCAGTTTATTTTTTAAAACCAAACAAACCCTAACTTTCATATTGTGAATACAAGTAATTTGTATTCCCTGCTTCATTCCATATACACAAAATATATATGAAATGTATTAAAAGAAATTCTTAATTCTAAAAGGCAAAATTTTAACAATTTTAGAAAGGAATATAGAATAATATTTTTATGAGCTTGGAGTATGTTAGGATTTATCAAACAGATTATTAAAGCATTAACCATAAAAGAAAGATTGATAAATGTGACAAAATTAAAATCAGCACTACTTATCAAAAATACTAAAAAGAAACTGGGAGAGGATATTTGCTAAAATATATAAATACCGAAAAATTATAAGGAATATATTAAAATATATTTAATATATTATATTATATTTTGATATATTATATATGTTAAAAGATCTAAAAATCAGTTACCAAAAGAAAGAAAACATCTACAGGGCACAAGAATGAAAGTGACTTTTCAAAGGATCAGAAGCAAGAAAGGTTAATAAACACATGGAAAGTTTTTCAGCCTAATTAACAGTTAGGGAATTATAAATTAGGAGCACAATAAGATAGTATTTCATAACTGCTAGATAATGAATTTAAGATGTGCGGTAATATTAAAGATTGATGAGACTACTTAAAATGGGAAATTTTTTTTGAGAGAAGGAAGGGAGAGGAGGAAGAAGCACTTAGGGAAGGAAGAAACATTTATTTATTTATTTATTTATTTATTTGTTCGTTTTTTTTTTTGCTTTTTCACCGTGGCTGTGGGTGAAAACATGACTTGAATCTGAGTCCTTAGGCTTCATTGGTCTGTATGCCAGCCTCTCAGCCACCTGAGCCACAAGGGTGTGCGCCAATAATGGGTAAATATTAAGAATTACAATATGAAATATAAATTGATACACTCTGAAACTTTTGAAAAACGATTTAGCATCAGTTTGGTATTATTCAATTTTCGCTGTTGCTCTAAATTCATCTTCAGATGACTTGCTGTGTCTGTTATATTCAGATTTTCCCCTGTGATTTTAATTGGATCCATCATTTTGTGTACAGTTCTCTGTGTCTTTGCTCTGTTTGGCATTTTGTTTATGTTACTCTGTGTTAGGTTTTCCTCCAATGATAGTGCTGTGTGGGGTATCGACTTGCACTGGATAAGCTTGGATCTCTGTTTGAACACTGGGAATTCTTGAGTTTTGCTTGGATTTGTTGAAGTTCTTAGCTGGGCTGTGTGTTGGGGCCTGAGAGTTCAGCCTATGGGGTTGGCATTTGGGTGTAGAATACTTAGCCTTGCCCCACCATCATCGGTCTAAACGGTAGCTATCACTTTGTCGTTGGTCCCAAACCAGCAATCGAATTGAGGTTCCACCTCCACCCACAGGGTGGCATTAGTATATAGCATTGAAGGTTCCTCCCTTCTAGAAGACTTTTCTTCCTTTCAACCTGGGTGTGGGATTTCCAGTGGGCAGTTTCTGTGGCTCCAGAGCAAATAGTGGGAGGGAGTGAGGGTAGGGTATTCTCCTAGCTGCCTTCTGGTGACAGCAGAATAATTTCCCCTTGGGGGCTTCTCAGTCCACTGGAGCATTGTTCCTCCTTCCATCCTGCACCAAGACCCTGTCTCCTGACTTCATGTCCTGGTCCCAGTAGGCAGGCTCTCTGCTATCTATCGACTCTCTAGGAGGTTCTGTTCTTCCTAAGGCTCCATCCCTTCCTCATGGTCCTTTGTTCCCCAAGACTGAGAATCTCAGATCTACAATGTAGCTCCAAACCCTGATGTCTGTGCCTAGCCTTTCTTGTAGTGAACACTGCTGTGGCTTCTGTAACCTTCAGATTTGCTTCTCCTCAGCGTTTGTGCCTGAAAAATGATTTCTAGTTGTTTTGTGGGGAGGAGACTTGCCTCACTCCTACTAGGTCACCATCTTGACTAATCTCTTCTTAATGAACTTTCATGTGTTCTTCTATCCAACAGTTTTACTCTTAAGTATGTGTTCTAGAACAATTCTTACACATATATTCCAGAATACACATACTAGAATGTTTATAGTATAATTGTAATAACAAAAACAAGCAAGCAAGCAAACCAAACTGGAAACATCTTTCGAGGCGAGAATGGAAAAAATTAATTTTCCATTATACTGCAGTGAGAATGTTTGAACATAGATGACAACACAGGTGAAGTTTAAATTTAGAAATATAATATTAACTTTTTTGAAGAGTCTAGAGAAAATTACATTTAATAAGATATAATTCTAAAGTTCTGAACAAGCTGAACCTAACATATATCCTTTAGGAAATCAAATATGCCATGCAATTAATCAAACAAATTCAGGGAATGATACAACAAATACAGGATAGTGGTACCTTTGCAGGGAAATAGATGGCGGGAAAGAGGATGTACACATATACAAAGTGTTGGAATATTTTAGTTCTTAAGTTGGGCAGTAGGTTCATATGTATTCGTTTTGTTACTGTGCTCCTTATATAGTCTGACCATATTTCCTTGAGACAAAAATGGGACATTGGGATGGCAAAAACAGAAAAAGGTTATGTACTGATGACTAAGGGGAGGGGAAGAGGCAGAGCGATCTGTGTAGGACTAGAGCAGCCAGGTCAGCAACAAGTTAAGTACTATGCGATGCCAATTGACGATTGCATAGTAAGGACAAGTGGTCATACCAATGGCCAGTGCAAGGAATTTTGACACCTTAGGCAAAAACCAAATTTGGCAAACCTATAAGCCCTGTTCTAAATGTCCTGCCTAAAATACATGCTGCTTTAACCATCCCAGAAATGCCCAATAATCCCCACAGTACCAGAAATAACCCCTATAGTACTTACCTGTGACTTGACCACACTGCCATGTTCTACTCCTTTTAAAGAAACAGGTATATACCATAGGTGGGAGTTGGTTCTCTTCCAGCATGGCTCCTGTTTCCTCACAGGGGCAGCAACAACAGTAGTGGTTTCAACTGCCACAGTCACAGCCAGCAAGGGCCATCTTTAATGCAGGACAAAAGGGGCAGCTGCTTTTGGGCCCCTTTAACAGACTGGGCCCAGGGCAACTGAACTGCCCCTTTTGTCCTGCGTTAAAAAAGACGGCGCTGGTTTAGTGTAAAATTGGGACGAAATTGATGTTTATGTTAAAATGATGGGTTGTTCGGGAACTATGAAAAAAGAAAAACAGTATTGTCCTGTTTAAAATGGTACATATGGTCAGCCTATCCTTATAACCTAACAAAAGGAGAGTGTGGGCCTTAAAGTCAGATAAACTTGATAATTCTGTTAGAGAACCTTACAGAAAGCATTATTGGATGATTGCAGTTAGAAATTATTTTTTTCCTCAAATTTCTCATTCTACTTAATATTCTTTTCTTGGAATAATGTAGATGTTCTTGAAGAATAGGAAATAAGATTTATAATTCTTTTTACCCTCTTTACTATTTTGCATTGAGAATTACTTAGCAATGTGATGATTTGATGGGAAGACAAATCATGAATTGTAGGTGAATTCCATGAGAACACTTTGGAAGGAAGATTTCATGCTAAGACCAAATGCAAGACTTAAAAATATATTTAATACTTTCTCCTGAGAGACAGAAACATTGCTAAAGGACCTGAACGGTTGGGTGCCTAAAATGAATGTTAAGTTTTTGTTTTGAAAGATCATCAATAATTGAGGTGGTTTATAGATATTTTTGAGTTCTTTCCCTATACATTCAAACAGGATTATTATATTAATTTCAGAGTGTTCTCTAGTGATGTCATAAGAGTCCCATTTTACTGTTTGTATTTAGGTTATTCTGGACTTTGTGAAGCCTTTGAAAGTTGGAACTTCCAAAAACTTGAACAATTGGAGGAGTATAGATTGCTTCTAAAGCGTTTACAGCCAGCTTTTAAAACCAGCGTTAATCCACAAGAGATCCTTCCTCACTTATCTGAATGTTTAATTAGTCAGGAAGCTGAAGAAATTCTACAGGTAATATAATTAATATAATGAATTTGGGGATATAATTTGAACATGGGAAATTTCTTCTCTTTTCAATACCATTTAATCCCAAGAAAAATAAATAAAATCCACGATCCCCTCAAATAGAAAGCATAACTACCCAGAATGGTACTTTTTGTGTCCTGATATTTAAAAAAAATAGTTAGTTGTTCAGTTTGGTTTTCCACCCCAGCCTTGACATTGAATCTGGGTGCTGGGACTGTTTATACTTAGCACACTGGTGTCTCAGCTGCCTGAGCCACAATGGCATTCCATGAACTAAATCATTTTTCATGCCACAAGTTTTTTCAGGTTTGCCCAGTTTTCAGTTAAAATTATTTTATTATTTTTGTGAATAATGTTTGATGCAAATTTAAATAAAATGAAGAGTTTAACAAATAAAGAGAAAACAAATAGATTGGTAGTTAAGTGGACTACTGGACAAAAATTTTGTTAGAATCCTAGCCCAAATACTCACTAGTTGGGTAATCTTAGGCAAGTTACTTAGTTCTTCTACACCTCTATTTCTTCATATATAGAATGGAAATAGTAATAGTAATTAGCATGATCTTTTTTATAGGGATTAAATGCATGTATAAAATGTTTACATCTGCCGGACACTAATAAGTGCTCAATACATTTTAGTTATTATGATTAATAATAAAAATCAAGTTAGTGTCACTACCCTAGAAAAACCGTTTTCTATATTTTGTTTTATCCTTCCAACTCTCTCTCTATGCCAATATATGTACGTACTTTGAATGATTCTCAGTGAGTTAGTTTCTTAATATTGCTGATGATGATAGATATAAGATCTCAAAGGAGTTGAGAGCACTGACTTGATGTAGTTGTATAGAAAAGAAAAAAGAAAGTATTTTAAAAGATTGTTTTTGATGGAGGAAAATAGTCATAAATAAGACCCATTGAACAATAGTATGTAATGATTTTAAATTAGATAGCCCTGAATTGATATTTCTTCAGTAAAGACTCATACAAGGAAAACTCATTAAGTAATTAGAAAATCAACTATGATTGTCTTGCTTAGGTTTGTTCCAACAAAGGGATGATGGCAGGTGCAGAGAAAATGGTCGAATGTCTTCTTAGATCAGACAAAGAGAACTGGCCCAAAACTTTAAAATTGGCTTTGGAGAAAAATGACAGCAAGTTCGATGAACTTTGGATTGTGGATAAAGGTAGGATATTGCAAAGAAGAACCCTGCAGGATGGGAGGGTCTAAAATCATGCTCTGCCTTCCTCATCAGTTCTATGTAGGGCCTCCTTTATAGCTACCTGTTGTTTTACTCAGAGGAACTTTTCCCTTCGAATACCAGGGCTTATTCTCTAGTGAGCTACCAGCATGAAGTTGAGTTCTGGGAGTCAGGCAACTGCTTTTCTATGAGAGTAGGTTGGGTGTCTGTAAATGGACCAAGGAAACTGCTGTTTTCCAGAATTATCCTGCCTGGTCCAAAGGATCTGGGGAAGGCAGAGTCTGAGCTCACAGTCTGGGTTTATATGATCAGAGAACTACGTGGATTTAAACTCTAGGACTCACCTCCTTTTCAGAGTAGAATCATGGTTAACATTACCTGGTTACCTTGCCTAGAAGCCATGGGGAACTAAATCAGAACAGGCGTGAAAAAAAGAATCTATTGTGATTAAAAAATAAATAAATAAAATAATCCAATAGAAAGGGGTGTTTTTCTTGCTTTCTGGGTTTTTTGTTTTTTGCTCTTCCTCCTTTTCTTGTGGTTTTGACTTAAAATAAAAAAGACTTAGTTTTCAACAGATCCAAGAAGTTAAAAAAGAAAAGTTTTCTGAGATACCATTTGACTTCCTGAAGCTAACATCTTCAGAGCACTGTTTTAAAGACTGAATTTAGAAAACCATCTGTTCAAAAGTCTTAAAAACTAGGCTACTTTACACATTATCCCAGAAGTTAGCTGTATAAATATACATCTGATTTTTTGGGTCAAGGGATAGTCAAAAACGGAAAGCACGAATGCCTGCTAAATCATGCTTTTCTTTTAGTATGCATTCAGATCACCTGGATATATTTCTAAAATGCAGGTTCTGATTCAAAATGGGACTGCATTTCTAACAAGCTCCCAAAGTTTTGGGGCCATGTCCCCACTTTGAATAATAAAATAAAAAATGGCATTGGAGACCAAATCTCACATTGAGAGTTCAAACTGAAAAACATCGTTTCAATTTTTTAAAAAGAAGTGGTTATAAGAAATCTTAATGGAAGTTTAAAATTTGACAGACTTTCACCATCAAAACTATAATCAGATTATGTATGGTTCTAAGATGTTTTGGTTTTTTGTCTCGTAAAGGTGCAGAAGATGTGGAAGATCTTAAGGACGGTGAAGTGGAATCTTATGACGTACATATTTTCTACAAGGAAGATGCAGAATACCAGAATCTTAGTCAGAATGCATGCCCACCTTCAGGTGCCCAGCATTATTTGTTCTTTTCATAGGTGCTCTTCAGAAGCATTTTATAGGAGATACTTTTTGCAATGGCAAAAGTCACAGCCTTATGAAAAGTTTTTAAGGAAAATTAAGGAAGAAAAGAGAATTTATGTATTTTAATATAAATTAGAAAATAAAAAAGTATTTTAACTTTTCTCTCATTAATAATGTTCTTCTCCCCCTCCCATAGTTGCTATCAGTTTCTTCTTCCTCTTTTGTCTTCATTAATATAGTGTATACCTGTCTACATAGAAAATTAGAGTCTTCTTAGAAAATTGTCTGTAAAGTCCCAAATCAGCCCTACTTTCTATAGAAATCCTTCTACTGTGCATGGGTTCTTTCCTCAGTTTCCTTTGAAGACCCCGGGCTGCACTGTCAGTTGATGAAGCTCGTGCAGTGTACAAAATACACTTGGCTGAGAGGTTGAATGGGGTCTGAGGTCTAGCGTTAGCTATTTGCCAAACAATGCAGTGTGGAGCTGTGTCCTGCAAAAGAAACTTCTTTTTCTCATTCACGCATAAGTACTGTACATACTAGTTCTGGTGCTATAGGGCCACCTGTTTCTAGAAGCATATTTTCATGAGCAGACCAAAAAGTTGTGTCTAATACACCATAGTAAAATTTCTTTATTAAAGGGCATCAGGGAAGACATTGGGATTAATAAGTAGTGTTAGAAGAAAGATGTGAATTGGTGTTAACAACGTAAGAAAGTTTACAGATTACTTTTGTAACTGAGTGATAGTTTTTTGGTCCTTCCAGAATAAAATCCATTAATATGAGTTGCTTTAAATTTTTCTGGCATATAAAGATCTTTCGCTAACTTACTTAACCTTGTAGAAGGTCTCCTTTTCTTTAAAATGGGTAGATTATGACTCAGAGGATTATTTCCAAGGTCTTTTCTAATGCTTCTCATTCTGTGTTCTGTTGAGAGAAGTACCATGTGACACCCTGCGGACTCACAAAGCCTGGTTGTTCTTCAAGCAGAGATTGCTTTGGGAAATCAATATTCACAGCTTAGTGTTTTTCAGAGATCTTGGAGGGATTTATTATTGTTGTTTTGTTCAATATAGCATTTCCTTTTACCAGTGGCCATCTGTCTTGCCCTGAATTAATCATTCTAGCTTCAATTTCTCCTTACCAGTCTTCTGTGATTGTTTAAGAAATGTGTGTGGGTTTTTGTTTGCTTGTTTTTTAGCTTCTTGTCATAGTACTTTGTCATTGAGGGAGAATTCTGTACTTCAGGGCAGAAGTGAAAATGATCGAAAACTTTCTTAAAGGAGTTCCTCCTTTCTGGAGTCAGAATTTTCATCTGTTTTCCTTTAACTATTGTCTTGCATCTCAGAGAAGAAACTATTTGGTCTTTTTGTTCTTTTTGTGTTACAGAAGTATCTCATAATTACTGCCTAAGGAAGCCAAGAAATTACCAACTGGAGCTGGCTTTGCCTGCAAAGAATGGGAAAAGCACAATAATATGTGGTCCTACTGGTAAGCCCATTCCCTTACTTACAAAGAGAGAAACTAAATGCTTCTCTCTTCAGTTCCCTTTTTTCCCTTTTACTAGATAGTGGGACAAAATAGGCAAGTTTCAGATTTTCCATTGTTCCATTTGTCTTTTGAAATTAATCCCATTAATATAATCCCAAGGCATTTTTTTTTTTTTTTTTCTTAAGGAAAGGTTCAGGCAGGAATGAAGAGGCAGGTAGGCTGGAAGTGAGAGGAGGAAGCATTTTTATTTATTTTATTAAATTGTTAATCCTGGTTGTTTTCCCCTGACCCAGGGACATGAACACAGGTCCTTGGGATGTGCATAGACTGTGCTCAGCCCGAGGCAGCAAAGCAAACTACTACTCTACCAGTACATGCTTACTTTCACGGCATTTTAAGGAACTTGAGGAGGCAAAGAAAAATCCTCCCTTTAGTTTGTTTTAGATCCTATTTGAAGGCATATAGCCTCGGAAGTAGCTTGGTGTTAATTAGTCCTGGTATGAGTTCTACAATTCCTAATCCATCCACGTTACCACTCAACTAGTCAGTGCAAGGGAAGCCAGAAAGAATTACTTTGCTATAGAAATATTTGAATGTAATATTAATTATGTTTTCCTTTCTCTTAAAAGGTTGTGGAAAAACATTTGTTTCACTTCTTATATGTGAGCATCATCTTAAAAACTTTCCACAAGGACAAAAGGGGAAGGTTGTCTTCTTTGCTACTAAACTCCCAGTGTATGAACAGCAGAAATTCGTGTTCTTGAAGTACTTTGAAAGAAGTGGGTAGGTATAAATCAGTCAGTCCAACTTCTTTTTCTCTGCCTTCATGCGACTGAGACCGTTTTCTGCTTTGTTTTGTTTTTGATTGAAAAATTAAGTAATTCCTTCATGGATTCTTTTTTTTTTTTCATTTTCACCTTAAATGCTAAACTCTTTTGGTTAAACTCCTTTGGTTAGCGCTTATAGAGCGACTAAATGACTTGATAACTTTTACATGTAAATGGGACATTTAACTTTTAAATTATTTTATAACTTTTTAATAGTACTCTTCCCTTTAAGTACTATATTCTTTCTCGATGGCTTGAAAGAATAGATACTACCAGTAATTACAATTAACCTGGCATTTATTGGTCACTTACTCTGTGAAAGAACCAGAACAGGCCGAGTATTGAATTTATGTCTCTCCAGATACATTTTTTAGGACTTAAGGAAAAGTTAATCAACTGATGTTGTGATCTAGAGTTTCATGTCTTGTGTGCTTTCTCATTCATATCATGGCTGGTAACTGGGAATTTCTGTCATTTCCCAGGTATAAAGTTGCAGGCGTTTGCGGAGGAATGTCTGAGACTGTGGTAGTCAAACAGTTTTTTGAGGACAATGACATCATCATTTTAACGCCACAGATTCTTGTCAACTGCCTTAAAGATGGGACTATTCCATCACTTTCCATCTTTACTTTGATGATATTTGATGAATGCCACAACACCAGTAAACTGCATCCTTACAATGTGATCATGTTTAATTATCTAGATCAGAAACTTGGAGGATCTTCAGACCCACTGCCCCAGGTATCTCCAAAGTTAGATTCCTCAGAAAAACTGTCTATATCCTTCCTAAATCCAACTTACTTATTCTTGTAGCCACATTGAAGATGTCCTTCTCAGGTCCTAAGTCCATATTATCCAACACATTGATTAATTTCAATCCCATTTATTAATTTATTAACTTTTAAAATGTATGCCTCAGCACAAGGGATACAAATATAAAAAGACATGGCCTTTGCCTTCAAACTGCTTAAGTTTCATGCGGAGCCCAATATGTAAGAATTATGTCATCATTTGTTGTGATATTGCACCTATGGAAATGGATACAAGGTAAAGTCGGAACAGAAGAACTCCAAAATGTGCTGTGAAAGTAAGACAAGATCCAACAGAAGTTAGGTCAGGCAAAAACTAACAGGAGTTTACCAGGTAGATAGCTGGATGGTTTTCAATAAAGGCTGCTGTGTGTATGAAAAAGCATGGCACGCTCAAGAATCTTAGTTTTTCAACATCACTTGGGTGATGAAATAGTGAATAGCAGTAGAGTATGAAATAGTCAATGGCAGTAGGTGAGGATGAGGAAGAAATGATGAATGATTGATAGAACTAGAAGCCAGGAGAGGCCATAGGGTATGGGTTAAGTAAGCAAGTAGATAGATTAGTATGGGGGAGGAGATGGAATCCCATTTTTATTGTCAGCAAAGGGGAGGAGATGGGAAGAGTGAAGACAAGAGAATATCTTAGATGAATACAGGAAAGAGAGAGAGAGATCATTTGCTGAGAATAATCCGAATGGGAATGGGGGAGGGAACTCAGAATGTGTGGTTTGGATTTGCAATGGGAGAGAGAATTGAAAGGACTACACAAAAGAATTGCTTGGTGATACTGAGGACTCAAATGAAGTTGGAAATCATGAATTCGTAGTATACTCACACTTCTGTCAAGTTATTTCGCTCCAATATCTGTTTAGGGAGCATAGGTTAGAAGACATTCACTATGGCGCTCATAGACAATTAAGTAGCAATCACATTTTCTTATAGTCTTCTAGAAAAAAATTGATAATCAACTAGATTCCTTGAAAATGATTCAATTATTTAACATTTGAGTGGTCATTAAGTGAAAAAAAATTAATACGTGTTCATTAAACTGAATAATTTATAAATGTTATCTTCCTGATTTCACACCGCTACAATTTTAAATAGGTGTTACTTCCGAGATTTACAGAGGGTTGAAATAATTGTCTTCAGCTTTAGAGACACACAGCCACTGTGACATGGCTCAGACTGGAGTGGAAGTATGTCTCATTTCAGGCCGTTTCCTTTCCAGTACGCTGTTCTAAGCATTAGGGGATTCTAGGATAAAAATGAGGGAAGTCCTGCTTTGAGGGTGTTTCCTGTCTTGGTTTCTATGTGGATTAGTGTTCAGCATGAGTTGTAGCTCTTGCATTTATTCAGTGTTTTGCCTAATGGGGATTTTTCCATTTGCAATGTCATAGAACATGTCAAAAAATAAGTAAAATAATGTTTTTGCTCTTTATGTGAAGATTAAAGAAACATTGAAAAAAAGTCCTACTCTCACAGGAAGGGTTCCACAAGAGGTCGTGGAAAGGTCCTCCTATTTCCCAGACACCTGACTATTTGAATCACTCTTCACAGGTCATTGGGCTGACTGCATCTGTTGGCATTGGGAATGCCAAGAACATAGTGGAAGCCATGGACTATATCTGCAAACTATGTGCATCTCTTGACACATCAGCGATAGTAACTGTGAAAGACAACTTGGAAGAAATGGAGGAAATTGTTTATAAGCCCCAGAAATGTAAGTAGAATACAGTAACAAGCTCTCTGGGATTTTGTTACCCTCTGCTATTCCTAGTTCAGAGTCCCTTAGCTGAACACTGATGTTTACTCTTTTTCTATTTAGTAGAAAATATTTAACCTCAAACTTTGGAAATTACATTTCCAATGTCTCTTCCCAACTGAACTTTCTCCCCAAACAATGAGTCAATCTTGAAAGTGGCCTGCAGAAAGCAAACACCCTTATTTTTCAGTTCCGTAAAACTCCTACAAGATATTACCATCGAGAGAAGTGATGAGAAAACCTAAACATGTAGATGGCCAGTCCTTCCCTGTGTTCTCTGCCCAAGGAGGATAATGTTTGGTCATTCATTCTTTGAATATTGCATCCGATAATTTTGGTTGAAATTAAATTATGTGAATATTTTTTTAAAGGGAGAAATGAAGGAGAGAGGGAGGGAGGGAAAGTAGCAAGGGAGAGAAAAAGGGAGGGAGGAGGCTATTTATTTATGTTCTCTCCATCCAGTCCCAGGTCTTGAACCCAGGTCCTTGGACTTTTATATGATCCACACCTCTGCTCCGTCAGCTGTCTGAGCCACCAGGAGATTCCCTACACTATGTGAATTCATCATATCTTTCCTAAAAAGCTTAGAATATGATTTCTTAAAAATAAATTTGGCTAATAGTGGTGGAGCCCACTGGACAATGGTTAAGAACACTTGGTGATTTGGTGGAGGGCAGGGTGTGCTGAAATATATCTAAGAAATGGGGAACCTATACATAGGAAATGATTTTAATATGTAGAATAATTACTACAATAAAAAATATTAAAAAAATAAATATGACTAACAAATGGTTATTCAATACCAGTGCTATACTAACTCTACAAGGGGGAGAGGGAGAAAAGATATAAATACATGACTTTGTCCTTTCTCTTTGAACAGCATGAAACAGTATGGCAGTAAGGTGAAACAAACATGACATAGTGAAGGGAGCAGTTATGTTGCTTTCTGGAGACTGTCTATAAGGAGTTTAGAGAAGGAATTCAATAAACTTTTTGTATCACGTGCACATTTCTTTGTCATCTGTTCCCTTCCACCTCTGAGCTGTGCCTCCTCTGAGTTCCTGTAAATGGAGCCTGTCACACATCTCTGGGCTCCTCAAGCATGTCTTGTGGTTCCCTCTAAGCTTGTCCATGACTGCTCTTGCTTTCTCCTTTCTCTCCCCCCACTTATCCCACAACACTGCCTCCCCTAAAAATTTGAAATTTCTCCCCCTGTGCTCCATGACGCCTTGCACATGCTTACATCACAGCACCCTACTGTAGTTACTGTGTTATCTTTCTCTGCTGTAAGAACACAGCCTCTCTGGAGCACAGAGTATCTTCATTCAGCTGCCTGTCACCAGGACATGTAGTATGTTTCTGCTGAAAGAATGCAATGGCCAATGTCAGGAGCAATGGTAATACTCCTGGGGGTTAGTTGGGAAGGGAGAAGTTCAGAGAACAGAATCAGAGTTTAAAATGTGAGATTGGCAGACAGAAGCCTCTCAGAGAAAGATATGTTGATGGGGTCACAGGAGAGCCAGGGTGAGAAGTCGGATTGGTCTCAGACCATGAAAGACAAATGGTAAAGTCACTGCATGAAGCACTAGGGAGCTGTTGCCAGGTTTTTGAGCATTTTTTATGTTATTTAGACTGTGAGCTTGGGGCCTTGGATTTTACAGAGAAGTTAACAGGCAGAATGAGGATTGGAGCTACTTCTTTGAACGAGGCTGTGTTCTTCCTGAAAAATACTCACTTTCCTTTGATGACTCTAGTTTTCAGGAAAGTGGAATCCCGGACCACCAACAAATTTAAATGCATCATCTCGGAACTGATGAGGGAGACAGAGAGTCTGGCAAAGAGTACCTTTGAAGAATTCGGTATGGTAACTTGATGAAATAAATCTTTTATATTATCTCCATTTGGGAATAGCCATAGATTGTTCATTGGTGTCTTTTTTGAATTCTCTTTCATTCAGACAATGTGAAGAAGACCTTATCCAGAGGCCTTGTTATAGGTTATTAAGGCTATTCAGGAATTTTATAAATCCTCCTTTATTCTCTCTTGCTTTTTTTTATCTCCTTAAATTCAAAGTAAATTCAGCTCAATGCACACACTTTTTTTGTTGCTTTCTTGACATTCGAAATCAGATTTCTGTTCTGACTTCGCTATTATGAATGAAGTCACCATTCCCTTGATGGTTCAAATTCAAGCCTGGGGTGACGTTTGATTCTTTCTTCTGAGTCCCATGAAATCACCATGTCTTGTTTCCCTTTTATTCATTTATTTATTGTGCCAGGAAATGGAAATACCAAGATTATAGATGTAGTGTCTGCCCTCAAGAAACCACAATCAAATAATGAGAGGCAGATGTGAGTACTTTCCAGGCAGCAGGGTCAGTTACACCCTGGATGTCATAAAACACAGGGAACTTTGACCTGGACTGGGCTGTGTGGAAGTTTCTGGTGGGAGGTGGTTCCTGAAACAAATCTTGAGGAAGTCAGTCAAGTGAAGTAGAGAAAAGTCACATGATGTCAAAAATGCTTCCAGCAAAGAAAGAGGAGAGTACAGTTAGTTTAAAACTGAAGACATTTAATGATGATTCTAACATGGGAGTAGAAGAAAGGAATGAGGCTGAAGGGAGAGGAGGGCAGAGAGTGAAGGGCTGGGTAGGCCACTCTGAGGTTGAACTTTATTATAAAAGCAGTGAGAAGCAACAGAAGATTTTAAGATGATTAGTGATATGATAAGGATACCAGTGAATGAAGAGTGACAGAAGCTGGAGATTGGCTGGGGAAGGAAAGAGACTTGTGCAAAGCGCCGGAAACAGGAATGTTTAGATTTAATGGCTGACGAATTGGTTTTGCTTCCCTATTCTTACAAGGTAGTTTTAGCCACTTTCAGTTAGGGACAGAGCACCCACTAACGCTGTGGACAAAATCCACATGACACATGCTGGGCCTCCACTCTCAAAGCCACATGCCTGCCGAGGCACGAGCTTTTACCTGCACTTCGTCCACTCCCAGCAAAGAGGACTCCTGTCTGCTCAGACCCTCTCTGTGAGCAAGGAGTCTCTGAGGTCCACAGAACATGGCTGCCTGCTGCCCAGAGCCTCCTTCCTGGAGTGCACTCTGGGCACCCAGGAGTCTGGAGTCTGTCTCAACAGCCTTGTACTTCTTTCAGGAGTGCGTGAGCCTTTTCCCAGAGCTCTGTTCTCCCAGGGGCAGATGGAGACACTGTGCATGACCTTGGGCAGAAAGGGAGCTATTTTTTTTTTTTTGTGGGAAGGCTAAGACAAGTGGTGTGGGGTGTCCACACAGTTGCAGGATCATCTCTTCATAGTAAGGGATGGAGCTGCTGGTAGAAAGAAAAAGGGGGTAGACCTTCCTTTGCCTCTCTTTGACTCAGTCCTGAGATTTTCACCCTACCCCACGTGACATGGGGACCTTTCTTGTCTTCTCTTCTCATTGCAAATTTGACTTGTCTTGGGGTTTTTTCAAAGATATTGATATACTTCCAACTCGTTCTCAAATTCATTACCTCTTCTTTATTCTTCATTATACGTGGTAATGTCTCTACACTATTCTTTAATGATTACCTATCCTTCTTCCCACTCTGTCATTGTAAAATATTTTCCAGCTTGCATAAAAGTCCTCAGAGTCTCTCCAACACTCTCTAAGGAGACTTTAGACTCCTTGGGATGGACTCTTCAGTCTCCAACCTGCTGCTCCAGTGCCAACTCATTTAAAAAAAAAAAGAAAAAATTAGTGGCTAACTAGATTCGGGAGGGACGGGGAGAGAGGCTTCTGGGCTGGGCACCTCTGTGATGCCTGAGGATGATCCTAGTCCCTAAACGTGGCAGCTTTGGTCGTTACATGATGAGTTTAGAGCTTTGAAGATGTTGAATGTGTGATGTTTGCAAGATACCGTCATGGTGTCCTGCCTTCTCTCGTGCTTATTTTGCTTTTTTCTTTCCTTTCTTTTAGTTTAATTTAGGATTTAGTCTAATAGCCTTCTAGCAGGTTTTCCCACCTCCACTATCTTTTCCATCCACCACTTCCCCATTATCTGGTTAGTCTTCCTGAAATACCAGCTTTATCATGTTCATATTCTGCTTGAATCCCTTTGCCTTACAGTGATCTGAGCTCGCTAGCCTGACAGTCTGAGCCCTGCCTGCAGTCTGGTTCTACTTAGCTTTTCATTTTTACCATGTTCAATAATTTATTCATCCATTCAGAGGTAGATGTTGTGCTAGGTGATGGGACTGCCCTTGAACTCCTGTGGCGTTTTCACTCTAATAGAAAAGCCAGAATTAGATAAATAATCATAATAAAGCAATAGGCATGGGGTGAGAGGGTAGCAGAGATAAGGTATGTTGCAGGCAGAGGGACTCGATGTCTACAGGCCAGGAGAGCAGAGATAATTTGGGGGCTTCCATGAGTCCTGTAAAATGCAGGAGGGAGCAACTAGAGATGAGCATCGGAAGTAGGCAGAGGCCAGATCACAGAGGAACCTGTGAGCCGGGATAGCTGCTTTGCCAGAGAAATCTAATAAAGGCTTTCAAGCAATGGTGTAGCATAGTTTCTCATCTGCATTTTTGGAAACTCCTTTTAGCTGCTGGGTGGGAAATGGATTGGACAGAATAAGGCAGGGGTCAGGGAGACCAGTTAGGAGATTGTTTTATCTAGCAGCATTAGGATATGGTCTGAATTGAAATGGTGGCAGAAGTGTGGAGAAACATTCATCTCTACCTTCCTATTCCTCCAGCCTCTAATATTTTACCTCCACCAGACCAAATCCTGGCAACTGCTCATTTCCAGAATTTAGCTACCTAAGTTCAGTAAATACTTGCTGACTTATTTAGTTCAGTCACTTCCTTTGGAGTCAGGCCTGGGAAAGAAGCCTGTCAATGCTTCTTGTTGGGTAGCTTTGTTCTTACTAAAAATTAATGATGGCATGCTCTGGTGGAACAGTGGTTGGGTCAATGACCTCCGGAGGAGCAAACCACATACCTCTGGGTTCGAGTCCCGGGTCCACAAGAAAGCGGCCAGTGTGACCAACTGTGTAAAAGAAAAATAGATGCTTCTTCTTTCTCTTTCTTCCTGCCTGCTCACCTTCGACCTGCCTGCACCTTTCCTTTAAATAAAATTAAAAAAAATTAATGGTGAGAGGAAAAATTTAACCAAGTAACAGAATTCTCATGTGTTACTTTGGTTGTACTGTGAGCTTCCTAAGAGCCCTGGAGAGCTGCTGCTAAAGTAACTCACAGAGAAGTCACCACAAAACAGGGCGCGCGTCTTCCTCATCCTTTATCCCCAGTTCCTGGCACAGAGCGGGGACCACAGCGGACGCGCAGTCTTTGAACCAAGCAGCTGAGGCTTGACTCTGGAGTTAGGCGCGTATAGAAGTGTCCATGACAAACAGCTTTTGAACACCGTTGTTTGCTTGGCCCTGTGAACAGTGCTGTGGAGATCAAATGACTTAGGTTCCTAGCAAAACTAAGAGACTGAATTGAGTTCTATTTCTCCGGCTTTTATGTATCCTGTGATGAAGCTGACGAGACCTACTCTTTTTACTCACTATTTCATGTTAAAGGTATAGAGTTTTTCATATCCATTGTTTTACCTCTGGGCTACTTTTGTGGTGAACTCGGAGAGCAGGTGAAACTTTGGTTTTGAACACACCTGGGTTTGATTTCCTGCTCTTCCCCTTCTCAACTAGATGTGTGACTTTGGGCAACTTAACTTTTCCAAACTTCAGTTTCCTTATCTGTAAAATGTAAAGTCTGCCTCAGGGGGTTGTGAAAATGAAATGATGAGTGTACCTTTGATTCTTGATACATGATAAGTATTTTGTAAGCAATCATACATACACAGATACACTGCTTTCAGAACAATTTCACAATATTTGTTCACATAGACCAAGAAAGAAACTTAGAGAGACTGACCACATGGAGCAATAAAAAACATTTTTTTGTCATTTTTTTCAGAAAACTTATATCAATATCAAAATAGGGATTTTGGAACCCAGAAATATGAACAATGGATTGTTAAAGTTCAGAAAGCATGTTCCGTGTTTCAGATGCCTGACAAAGAAGAAGAGAGCAGAATTTGTAAAGCGCTGTTTTTGTATACTTCACATTTACGGGTACGTTACTTCCTTGGAGAAGGCATATTTCACTTGTAGCACCTACTGTGGCAGCTGAAAGAACATCAACTTTTTAATCCCGTTCCCAAGAGCTTTCTTAGGAACCTTTCTGGGAGGTTTTATGAAGCACACCCAAAGGTTATCTCATTTGGCAGTTTCTTTGTCTTTCTGAAACTTAGCACTTGAGGCAGTAGGACAGACACAAAAGCTGAGGTTCTATGCCATGTCTCAGCATTCCTAGGACTGATATGATTGGAAGAAAATGAGTGATAATAAGCAATGTTGTAGATATACAGCTGGTGCAGCCATCTTATTCAGAAAGTACGTCCTATTGCCATATCCTGAAGCGGGTGCTTTCTCTGTGGTGAAGCCACATGCTCAGAAGGCCAAGGTCTCTAGCGCCTTCTGGTAAACCAAGAAGTTAAGAGCAACATAACAGCCATCGTTTCTGCTTATCATGCTGTTACTGAAAATATTTTAAAATGATTTTAATCAGTACACATTCTTAGAATGTCAGTGAACTTAATTGAATGTTTGGTGTTGGTAGTCAGAGCTATCATTCTAAATAGCATCATTACAATGAAGTGATGGCTTTGACTGTATGAAGAGATTAAGGTGCACATCTGAATTATGAGCAGGTTGATGAGGAAGTTAATTTGCTTTCTTTTTTTTGTGTGTAATTTTTATTATGTTTTTCTTATCATTTTCTTTCTCTTCCTCAGTATAATTCCAGAGTCTAAATTGATTGTAATTAATGAGTCCAGCTGAGGTATTTTTTTAAAATAGTATTTAGTTCTAAGATTTTATCACAGCACCGTTAGAGACTTCATTTTACAGAGCTAAGATAGAGCAGAGTTGAGACCTTTATTCTTAAAATTAATGCTGTTAAATATGGTGACTTGAACTGACCAAATATGGTAGAAATTATAAGTATATCAAAACTCAGTTTTTATTTTAAACAGAAATACAATGATGCCCTCATTATCAGCGAGGATGCACGAATGAAAGATGCTCTGGATTACTTGAAAAACTTCTTCAGTGAGGTCAGAGCAGCAGGATTTAATGTGATTGAGCAGCATCTTACCAGGAGATTTGAAGGTAGGCGATGTTTACAGAGAAAGCCTTTGGGGCCTGCTAAGTGCAGGGGCTGCATCCTTGCACTGCATTCTCTAGACACACTGTTGATGCGAATATAAATCAGTGTAACAGCCTCTTTGGAAAACAGTATGGAGAGTCCCTCAAGCAAATAAAGATGGAGCTACCATTAGATCCAGCAGTCCCACCCTTGGGCAGATACCCAGAGGATGCAACATCTCTAACAGGAAAAATATATGCACCCATATGTTTATCGAAGCACAGTTCACAGTAGCCAAGACCTGGAAGCCATGTAAATGCCCATTAACGGGTGACTGAAAAAAGACGCTATGGTCTGTAGACTCAGTGGAATTCTATGCAGCTGTTAAAAAGATGGAATTGTGCCCTTTGCCACAATCTGGATGGAACTGGAGGGAATCAGGTTAAGTGAAATAAGTCAGAAAGAAAAAGAGAAATACCAGATGGTTTCACTCACTGGAAGATAATGAAATGAAACAAATGTACATACAAATCCCAACAAAAAATAAGAGGACACAGGACTGTGGTTATCAGCAGAGCTGGGATGTGAGGAGGGAAAGAAAGAGGGGGAAAGGTGGTGGTAAGGACACTGGAACTCTGGTGAGGGGTGTGGCATGAAATACAGACTGAGATACTGTTTCGAGATCCTCAAATGAATAGAGCATTGTGAGCAATACAAAATAGTACTATTATAAAAAGATGTTACAGCTTCAGTGGAATCTGGCACTTCTGGAAAGGTTCTGCCACTTAGATAATTTTCTGTTTTGAAGAAGGAAAAATGGGATTTGCAATGGGTACATCCCACAGAAATTCAATAAATAGTATTGTTCTGGTAGTACTTTTACAAAGACTTAAAAATACCAAAAAAGTGTTTTTAATATTTAAAAGACACTAACTTATATATGCTACTATGTGAAGAAGAAAACCAAAGTGATCCAGAATCCCACTGTCCTCATCATGTTAGGAAAAATACAGAAAGATATTCAATGAAAAGGCATCTTCCCTCTTTCAAATTCTTTTCCCAAAGGTAACTGCTCTTCTTTCCTTGTTGCTGACTTAGACCAGATTGTTTACTGTACAGACGTGTAATCCAGTGGTGCACTGGTAACCACTGAACAGCCAGCTCTCTGGAGAGGAGATATGTATGCATTCGTCAGTATGTTTAGTATATGCATTCATCAGTGGTTATTTATTACTCAGGAGAGTCTGCTCCAAGACTGATAAATTCACTGAACTGTAGCTAGAGGTCACAATGAATCCTAAATGTGTAGATTTATAAAATGTTTCTATTTTGCAGAAAGACTGCAGGAACTGGAACATGTTTCTATGGATCCCAGTAACGAGAACCCTAAACTCAAAGACCTCTGCTTCATCTTACAAGAGGAGTACCACTTAAACCCACAGACAAGAACTATTCTCTTTGTGAAAACCAGAGCACTTGCAAATGTAAGCTTCTCTACCATCTGGATGATGTTGACACAGTACTGTTTACTGAAGGTTCCCTTTCCTTGACACTCTGCATCCATCCCGTGGGCGTCTCTTTCCGGTCTCTGTTTTCTGTTTTGATTACCTGTTTATCCTTAATACATCACAGTATTAATCACTTTAGTATAGAATAAGTCTTGACATCTGTAGAATAAGTGCTTATTAATTCCTTTGAAATTATTTTAGTCAATTTTTAAAACATTAGCCTTTCTTGAATGTGTAGGGGTATCTAACTAGGAGTTTAATTTGCATTCCATTAATGATGAATGTAGTTGCGCATTTTTTCATATGCTTATTATCTATCCTTGTATTTTCTTTGGTGAAATATCTTCTCACCTATTTTGCTCATTTTCACTAGTCTGATTGGTTTGTTTATCTTGCTGAATTGAAAGTTCTTTTTATATTTTGACAAAAATGTCCTCCATCAGAAATGTGATTTGAAAACATTTTCTTCTGGTCCTTGACTGTTCTTTTTATTCTCTTAATAGTATCTTTTAAAGATGGAAGGTTTTAAGCTTTGACAAAGTTCTGTTTCTCAGTTTTCCCTTTCTGCGGACTGTGCTCTATTATCCCTTACCCAGGAACACAGAGGTTTCTCAGTGCTGTCTTCTGGAATTTTTTCATTTTATATTTAGGTCTACAGTCCATTTTGAGATATGGGTTGAGATGCTTTCATTTTCTTTTTATATGCGGACATCTAATTGATGTAGCGCTATATGCTAAAATTACTGTCCTTTTTTCATTGAAATGCCTTTATAACTTCTAAAGAAAATCATTCACGTGAATCTACTTCTGCATTCTGTAAGCTTTTCATCTCTATACTTACTCTTTTACCCGTCTGACACTGCTTTGATTGCTGTAGCATTGTAATAAATCTTGAAATCAGGTGGTGTGAGAACTACAATTTTTCCCTTTATTTCAGAATTGTTCTTAGCTATCTTCTTTTGCCTTTCCACATGTATATATATATATGTATGTATATATGTATATATGCATATATACATACATATATATATACATATATATACATGTATATATATTTTCTTATAATCATCTTGTCCACATTTTTGAAAAAGTCTGTTGGGATTTGGTTTGGGATTGCACTGAATGACTGAATCCATAGATAAAACTGGAAGAAATGACATCTTGACAATATTGAGTCTTCTAATCTGTGACCACAGTATATATTTTCATTTATTTGGACTTTCCATATTAGTTATTTATTGTTTATAACAAAGTATCCCACAACTTAGTGGCCAGGATAAACAAACATATTCTCTTACATATCAATAGGTTAGGAATATATCTGTAGGTTAGAAATCCAGAAACAACTGAGTGTTTCTGACTCAGGGTTTTTCATGAGACTGCAATTAAGATGTTGGCCATGATTGAGGCCTCTCAGTGCTTGACTTGGGAGGATCAACTTCCAACCTCCCTGCCATGACTGCTAGCAGACCTCAGAAGATGTACTTACAAGCTCACTCTTGTGGATCGCTCTGCAGGGGTCCCCACAGCCTGGCAGCTGGCATCTCCTGGAGTGAGTGATCCTAGAGAGATTGAGACAGAGTACCTAATATGGAGTTCACAGTCATCTTATGACTTCAGTTTGGAAGTTATATCCCTTCATGTCTGTCATAGTTTATTCATCAGAAGCAAGTCAATCCGTTTAGTTCACACTTGAGGAGAGGGGCTTATGCAAGGCTCTAAAGACCAGGAGATTAAGATCACTGAGGGCTACCTTAGACGGTACCTTACTGTTTTCTTCTCTGGTTTCTTTTATCAGTGTTTTGACATTTTCAGTGTATAGATTCTGTAAGTATTTTGTTAAACTTTGACTTAAGTTTTACTTTTTTGAATGCTGTTGTAACTGGTGCTTTTAATTGTTCTTGCTGATATACAGAAATACAAATAATGTCTATATAGTGATCCTGTGTCCTGGAATCTTACTAAACTCACTTATTGGTTCTGCATACCCACTATTCTGAACTTTGCCTTTTTCACTTAAAAGTTTTTTAGAGAATAAACCATATCAGATCACAAAGATCTTTAACACTATAGTTAATTATGGCGTAGACTTCAATTCCAAGAAGTTTTTTCCCCCTGAAAACTGTATGCTACATTAAACATTGTTTTCTTTCTTGCATATATCCAAATATTAAATTAATAGAAATGGCTTACATGTTGTACCCAATGGATAATTGCTTTTCGTTTTTAGGCTTTAAAGAAATGGATTGAAGAAGATTCTCAACTCAGGTTTCTAAAACCTGGCATATTGACTGGACGTGGCAAAACAAATCACGACTTAGGTATACACAGCAAACTAGATTTATATATATATATGTTTATATATATGAATAAGTATAATATATTCAAATTGTTTTTTAATGCTTATGTCATTTGGAGTTCAACTAGAGAAGCAAAACTAGGAGATTTATCTACATATACTCATAGCTAGGTGTGTATCTGTATATACACACACACAAGAGACTTATTACACAATTAGACTGACAAAGCATGCCTGAAGTTCATAGGGTGGCTGATCAGGAAGGAAAGATCAGGAGCAGACTGGAACCCAAGACATGAAATATTGGAGACCTCTGAGCTCAGGGAGGTCTAAGCTGTCTTCAAAGCTAACCTGATTAGATCAGGCCCATCTAGGCCCTTTTTGATGAATTTAAAGTCTACTTGTTAGGAACTTAATTGCACCTGCAACTTTTCTTCACAGAAGCATTTTAATAACTTGGGATTGTCATTCAGTTTAGCCATGTTGACATATCATCAGAAAAGCCATCACAGTGCTCAAATGCCAAAAACCTGTACACATTGTCTCTTCCCATGTGTCCTATAGATGAAACCAAAATTGTTTTTTAAATATTATTTGAGCATATCACCCACCTGCTCAAATTCTAGACCAATAAAGATGAATTGGAAACACAATTTTTCAGTTTCTAATTTAGTTATTCTTTAAATTGAGGATTTATAGGTTTGTCTATATTATATATTTTACAATTAAAAATAAAGTGCAAAATGACAACCCTGAAATCTAACTAGGATGGTCAAAGGATGAAAGGCTGTCTCTATTATGCAAGAGGATCCAGGGTTACCAGCCTTCATCCTGACATCTTCTTAGCCATATTCTCCCCATTGTCTTCGGCAGTGACAGTTCCTCAGTCTGTTTCTGCTATTTAGTGTTTATAATAAGCAATCTCCACCCTCTCTGTCCATCCTCAATCATCACCTTTTCTCTTTCCCCTTATGCAAATTTTAAATTTTATAAATCTAAAAAGTAGATTCAGATTTTGAAAGTTTGGCATATTAAATCCAGTACTGCTACTGTGGTTGGACTTCAAGGTTCTCTGTAATCTGACTCCAACTTCATTTTTAAACTTGGTTATTTCTCTATAAACAGGCATTCAGCCCCCCATCCCACTATTTAATCAGAACTTAATCTGTGCCAGTCATTGTGTTTCTGTAAGCAGCCTTCCCTATGTTCCTGGACCCCAGCGATGTCTCTCTTTCACATCTTCATAGCTTGTGGTTCTGCCTTCGTTTCACTACTCATCACACTGAATTATAACTTTTATTTATACCCTTCTACCACAGATTGAGCTCCTTGTAGATAAATATGGATTTTAATTATATCCTTATCTGATGAATCATTAATTACTGGATAAATGTTTGCTGAACAAATGGATGAATCCATTTAGAAATTAATGATTTATGGGTTGGTCTTGGTTTTGTTCATGATTCAGTAAAAAGAAATTGTTTGGGCCTTACAATATACCCAATATTTTGATGGCTAATATGTTAGGATAAAGTTGGAACTTGTATTTTATTAAAACCGAGATGAAGACCGCTGGAATTCTTTCTCCTTTCAATCTATCAGTGACTGAGAACTACACATGGTTAAGGATCCTAGACTTAAAATTCACAGCGTGGCTCAGTTGCTAGCCAGCCTGTCAGTTTACTGCGGCTCCAGAGCCTCAAGGTCTCCGTCTGTAAAAAGGAATGATAACAGTTGCTGCTTCAGCCTAAAAAGTGCTTTGCGAAGTCCCATAAGTGATGTGAAAATGTTCTGTCATCTGTAAACTCCTATATGTGCAATGATGCCATGATTAACTACTGATATTTTGGCAGAAAATATGCTTTTTGAGACAAGAGGACTGAAGCCCAGTAGCTAGCTAGTGCTGCCACTGGGACTTGAACTCGGGTACCCTTGTTAGTTGTTAGACTCCACCTCAAACGTAACCTCTAAAATGAGGATGAAGATAGGCCTTACTGCCTAGAGTTGCTATGAAATCTGTAAAGCCCTTACCACAGTACCTGGCATATTAGGAACATTTCATAATTATTAGGTAATTTTTTTCAATGGATAAATTCCCTCTTTGTTGAGTTGTATAATTATCTCTGACTTTGACCACAGGACTGACCCTCCCAGCCCAGAAGTGTGTCTTGGATGCATTCAGACCCAATGGAGATAACAAGATTCTGATTACCACCTCAGTTGCTGATGAAGGCATTGACATCGCTCAGTGCAATCTGGTCGTCCTATATGAGTATGTGGGCAATGTCATCAAAATGATTCAAACTAGAGGTGAGAGGAGATTTTATGCCATTACCACATGGCTGCCATTTTGTCTGCGAGTCTGTCATTCTGCCCCTTTTTCCTTACTGAGCCATGGTTGAGTATATGACCAATGGTTCAGTGCCTTTCTTAGTCACGATTAAGCGGTTGCAGTTTGGCCCACCAGCGTATACCCTATTTTGATTTTGTTCCCATATTTATGAAGGACACTTCCAGATAGGTTTGCCAGCCAATGTATGGGACTTCATGGTTGCATTGTCGTATTGCTTGCACCAGAAGAGTAGCTCCATGGAGTTCTTCCGTCCTACTTAAACTTGATAGTCACCTAACTAGCCTCTCTGCCTTTTCCCTGTTTCTGTAACAACAGCAGACATGTTATTTTTCCTGAGCATCCACTGAGCATGTTACTTCCCTATATGGGAATTCTAGTGGGTCCCTAACTTTCTTGATGTTAATGAATTTTGTAAACTCGAATTCAGCGCCCGCCTATTTTTCCAACCTTATTTACCATTCTTCTCCTTTATTCATTACCCACTTCAGTCAACCTGACTTTGTAACTTTTTCCTCGTTGAAGTAATTCTTCATATACTGTTCCTAATGATCCGCACTTTATCTCTTCCTCTGCCTCCACACATCTGTTCCTAATTTGCCCCCACTGGTACAGTCTCTTTTTAATGCCTGTAATTCGTTATATTTGTCTTTCTTACAGCAGTTATCATTTTCCACCTATAATCTGGTGGTGGTAAATATCCCTATTTCCTCATTTTCCAGAAGCGCACTCAGGGAAGATCTGTGTTTCTGAGGGCCCTCACATTGTCTTCTCGGGGGTTGTGTTGCATTGCCTCTGAAACAGTGTGTCTGGTAATGAGGTTGGTCAATCCTCCGCAGCACGGGGACTTCAAGAGGGACTTCAAGTTGGTTCCTCACTTATCCTCTTGTTTAACGTTCCGTGCACACCTGCATTTGAGTCTATATGCTAGCAACAGCTCAGCTTTCCTAGAGAGTGGGATTTAGTGAACCGAAGCTGAATTTTAGGAATATCTTCATCCCTGTGTTTACCTGTTCTCAAATTAATCCGTGTTTTTAAGTCAAAGGCACCAAATAAAATATTTCTTTTTCTTTATAGGCAGAGGAAGAGCAAAAGGCAGCAAGTGCCTCCTTCTGACTAGTAGTGATGCGTTCATTCAAAAAGAAGAAATGAACATACACAGAGAAAATCTGATGAATGAGTCCATTTTATGTCTTCAGAAATTGGATGAAGCAGTATTTAAAGACAAGGTAAGTCTATATGCTACTCTTTAGACTCTGACCACAAATACCAGAGAATGTGAGCCTTGCTGGGCGCTTTTTGTATTTTACTCTGAATATTTCTTTATAACAATAGGTTGATGCTTACGGTTTTATCCTGCAGTGGATATCAGATCCATTCTACATGAAATCTCCAGGAGATTAAAATATAGTAGTGTTAATACCTGGAGTTATATTTTTAGATCTAAAAGGCAGGCTAAGCTAGAATTGCTCTGAAGTTGACAATTCATTTTGAGGACTATATCCTAACAGTGTAAGATGTAGCCCTTCTTAGTTTTTCTCTTCATCTCTTTGATATCCAGAATTTTCAGGAAACAAAACTCCTAACTCTGGAGGTGTTCGAATGTCTGTGTGTGGGGATGGATCATAACGTATACTTTGGAGGGGCACACCTGTTCAGTTTAACCTCTGGGTAATCACCTTCAATTACCTTTAAAACACAGAGTTATAGTAGCAGATTGGGGAAAATCAAGAAACATCACACATGTATGTATACCATACTTTCTCCCAAACTTTTGCAGAGATCTTCATCTCAAAATCTCTGGAACAATGGACACTTCAGGGCTGGGGGCGAGCTTTCACTGTAGAGTTAGTGGTTTCACTCCCAGTTCTGCCATTCATAGGACATGTGACTGCCAGTAGTTAATCTTTTAAATAATAAGTATTCTCATTTATAAACTGGGGAAATCATGATATTTAGCTCATCTGGCTGTTGTGAGGATAAAATGAGATATATGGATTATTTATTATGGTACCTGGTATAAAATAAGTGCTCAAAAAATGAATGCTGTCTTGGACAGAGATGTGAGTCATACTTTAATTTCACAAAGATGAACCTTAGTAGACCAACTCCATGGTGTCCATAAATTTTAAGCCATCATCTCTGTGCTCAAAAAAGTATTGAGAAGCAATGCTCTAAATCAAATTACACTTATTTTAGTATAAAATTTCCATTTTAATTCAGTGTTCATTCATTTTAGAAGACATCTTTTTAGCAACCAGAGTGAATATCTGAATAAAAATAAAGATAGTTCTTCCTCCTCTCCCTGCCTGCCTGCCTGCCTACTCACCTTCATTCCTGCCTGTACTTTTCCTTTAAAAAAAAAAGAAAAAGAACAAAATGCTTTTTCTTAAGTTTGGAGGTTAGGGTATTTAAACCTCTACCATGTTTCAGTAAGAAGAATCGCAGGGAATTCATTTAATTTCTCTTCATTTTCTTGAGGACAGGATTTTTCTCCTGAATTACCTCCCTATTTTGAGATTACTGGGGTATCGTCAATAAAGACTCTAAAGCCATATTTGCTTTAATACCCATGGCTTGATTGTTTATCCCTCCACTGGTGACAAGCCACATAGACTCATGTGTCAGGAGCAATGGAATAAAAGTCTTTCGAGGATGATCAAGGTTGAAGTAGACATTGACACTCTTTTGTAGTTACTATACCAGGACAAGGAGAGGTGTGAAGAAAAAATGCGTTAAATATCTGTTGAATTTCGGATATTGAACCGCATTTGAGATTTCCCTGACATTACCCACAAGAAATGGGCAGAGGTACTAAAGAATGAGCGGAAACCCAGAACAAGTGTAGCCAGGAATCTTTGGTAGCTGGTAATCCTGTTGTAAGTAGGAACTTGGAGTTTGGGTATCAGCACTGGCCTGACAGATGACCAGCCCCAGCTGTTCTGTTGAAAGAGGAAGGCTTTGCTTTCAAAGACTTAGTAGAAGTATAGTAAGGTAAGGAAATCTTACATTCTTTTTTTTTTTTGAGGTGTAGGCAAGAATAGAATTGAATGTAGGTTGGCAGGCCGAGAGAGCAGGAGGAAGCATTTATTTGTTTTACTTAGTTGCTCATCTTGGCTGTCCTTGCCTCACTCCCCATCCTGAATTCCAGTCCTCGGGATGTTTGTGGACTGAACTGACCAGAGGCCATGGAGTTAACCACTAATTCACTAGGGCATACCAAAACCGTACGTTCTTAAAGTTAAAGTGAATTATGGTTCTTGGGATGAACCCTCTTTCTGTGGTGTTTTGCTAAGGGCTGGGAGGTTGGAACTGAGCACTGTGGTCTCTGCATATTGGCTTTATTGGGGAAAGAAAAATGCAGTAAAGAGGGAAGAAGTTTGGAGCTCTTTAGAGCAAATTGGTAGAGAGGGAGACACTATACTTCCTTCCTGCTCCACAGCTGCATTGTCCATAGTCTGCCTGTGGGCCTTCAGCGGAGCCCTGTGGGCTCTGAGCCATGTCTGGTTACTCTGAAGCCATCTTAACATGTAGATGGACTGGAGGCATCCATGCACTGAGTTCCATGCCGGAAGCTTCAGGATTGCTAGTATTCCTTCTAAAGGAATAAGGTATAAAGGATGTTTTTCACAATTCTAGCTGTGAAGGGTTATTTGCAATCAAGATGAGGAAGCCTGCTTTCCTTCCTCATGGAACAGCAGTGTGGTGAAGAAAGTTCATTCTGACTAAAGAACTTCCACTGTGATGACCATACGCAGTCAGGGTTTCATAGTTTGGGTTTTTTCCACCTTAGTGAATGGAGTTAGGCTGCTTCTTCGGTCACAGATGGAGGGGAAGGGAGAGGCAGTGTGCTCTAGATTTAATTTGTGACTTTGGTTGAGCCTCCTTCCCAAGTTTTTGCATTTTACTTAGTTTTAAGTATAGCAGTACTATTTAATTTTAACTTATTGGGATTTATATCTATTACCTGTAGTAACATTTAAAATATTTGGAATTATTAGTATTTAATCGAGTATCCTTAGATATGTTAGTTTTTTAAAAATGGGTTCATAAAGTTTATATTTTTGCGCTCTTTCCCATCACATCTCCCTCACCCCAAGCTGCCTCAAGTGATTAGAACCACGTTGGAGAAAAGAAAATTGAATTTGCTCAGAGGGTAATTTATATCATTTAACCCAGAAATGTCACTTCTAGAAATGTATCCTAAATAAATAATGGGATACATACAAATAATGTAGCAGTTTTATAGCAGTGAAAAATGGAATTGAAGATAGGAGACACAGGTGCACCCTGGTTCTTGGGTGTTAAGTAAGCCCCACGCTTGGGGCACAGTCCAGTAAAGCTCAAGGACTGGGGATTGTGCTCCAGGGCTGGGGGAGAACAACTAAATTTAAAAAATGTTTCTTCCTTCTCTCCCTGCCTGCCTGCTACCTGCCTGTCTTCCTCTTAAAAAAGAGAGGAGACATAGCCATCCTTTACTTTTATAAAAATAATGAAGATAATTTCCAATAGAATGAGGTAGGGAGAGAAATCCATTTTAATTTTCTTCCTAACCTACTTCAGGCCTAATGTTATTTAACTTTGTAATACTTTAGATATCCGTGAATTCTCTGTAGATGGTAAGTGAGGCGCAGAAGGCATGAGGGAGGGAGACTTCAGCGACAGGTGCTGCTCACACTCTCACACTAGAATGCGCACTCGCCACCAGGTCCTGTGGATCTGTGGACCTGGGGTCCACAGAGACCCCTGGGATGAGCCTCCCACTATGTCATTTTATTAGAGGGAAACTGAGTCATGAAGAGCTTCCGTGCTGGTAGATTGTACTAGTTAGGAGTGGAACTGGCAGAGTTCATCTGTTTAACTCCTGCATCTACTGGTCTAACTGAAAGTGTCGAAGCCTAAGTGAGGAAAATTACACGAATTTTCCTGAGGGATATGGAGTAAATTAAGGCCAGAGAAAAGAAATGCCATATTCTTGAATGGAATGACTGTGTGTTTTAAAGGTGCATTTATAGTTACTCATTGAAGCATTTTTATTATGGCTGCTTTTAAAATCTTCAGATAATTCTAACGTCTGTTATCTCCATGTTGGCATCTATTGATTGTCTTTCCATTCACTTTGAGATATTTCTGGTTTTTGGTTTGAAGAGTGATTTTTTTGAAATCAAAACTCAGACTTTTTTTAATTAGGTTTTAAGACTTAGCCTCTTATTTAATTCTGACACAGCAGGGGAGATGGGAACACTGTCCCTTGCTGCCAGATGCGGATACAAGTCTAGTTCCCCTGTCAACCTCTGTTGCCACCAGCAGGTGGGGACGGACATGGGGGTGCTGACTCCCTCCGTGGCCTCCACTGACCTCACAGTTCAGCAGGCTGCCATTCAGCAAGGCGGGGGGTCCTGGCTCCCTCCTTGGCCTTGGCAGAGGGCATGGTGGGGTGCTTCGCTGTAGCCCTGCAAAGCGGAAATCTCCTCGCGTGCAATCTTTTCTGGCACAGGTTGGTGTTGGGCCAATGTTTGTTTTTTCCCTTGTGGTGTTGGCTGAAATAGAACAGTGTGTGTATGTATACATATATATTTTTTGTTTCTTTGTTTTAATCTTATTAGATTCACTAGTCTTTTCTGGTCTTTTGCCTAGAAAGCAGGTTTTTGTTGAGACTCTTAAAAATCTGTCTAGGCATGCCCTGTGTAGTAGTGGTCACACATAGTCCACATACATCCCAAAGACCCGGGTTTGTGTCCCTGGCCAGGAGGAATAACCAAGATGAACACCTAAAGAAAAATAAAAGTGCTTCTTCCTCTTTTGTCTTCCTGCCTGCCTCCCTACTCACCTTCATTCCTGCCTGTGCCTTTGCTTTGAGAGAACATTAACATTTCTCTTGATGGGCATTTCCGGTTGCCAGCTTCTTCAGCTCCTTGTCTGGCATATACCAGGCAAAACCAAAAACTAAGGACCTCATGCCATGTAGAGCGTGAAGTCCTAAAGCTCCTCTCTGGTCTGCCTTCCTCTCTTCACTCTTTAGAATCGTATGTTTACTTTACAGACAGTATTCAGGGCTCTGAGTTGTACTTAGCTAAGGCCTAAATGTTGAGAAGTCTGCAGCCCTATTATGTATACATTAACTTTATTGTAATTTAGTGAAATTCTCTGTGGTTAGGAGAGAAATCATTTTAGATGTTGGGGGTCTCTTCTGCTTGCTGTTCCATTTAATGAGCGTGTGCCCTGGAAGTGTGTGTAATTATGCCTGAAATAGTTAACATAGATCATAATGTCTATTTGTGAAGAAGTTTTAAAGGATCGCCAACTACTAAAGTTGAAAGCATGGTTCACAAGACTATTTTATGGATATCTGTAGTACTTTTTATAGGCCTGTCTGCTGAAGAAATTTAAAGACTTACTGGAGGCCACTATGAAACATCGACTACCAGAGTTAGGAGAACTATTAAAGTCATCTGTGGGATTTTTAAAATTAAAGCCAGGAACTCATATATGAATGAGGAGTCATATATGAATGAGTAATTACAGACATATTTGTGTGTGTGTTTATCTTAAACTCAAATTACATTTATGTGTTGTTGTTTTATGTAGATTCACCAGATACAGATTGATGAAAAATACATCCGGGATAATCAAGAAAAAGCAAAACCTGTATCTGATATGAAAGATAAAAAACTGCTCTGCAGAAGGTGCAAAGGCTTTGCATGCTATTCAGCTGACATAAGAGTTGTGGAGGTAAGCAGTTTTTTTTAACAAAGAGCACTGGGTCATATTTTAGCATGTTTACTATGGGTGACATTTTATAGTAAGAATACTGTAATTTATTATGGCCATGGTTCATGTATTTAAATTGTGTTATCCTTAATATTCAATAGTAAAACATCTTAAAAATTGCTGCAAGGCAATTAAATGTTATGTAACCATTAAAAGTAATGTTTATGCTAAATGTAGTATGGCATCCTGTTTAGATCTTAGACACACAAAAGATATTAGCAAAAATGGTCAAATCTGTGGTTTAATAGTAATGTACTAATTTTTTAGTTTTGAGACATGTGCTATGGTAGGTCAATGTTATAGCATCTGGGAACCCGGGTGAAGGATATACAGGACTTTTTTAGACTGTATTTGTAACTTTTCTGTAAATCTGTAAAGTTTATTAAATAACAAGCTCTGTAGTATAGTGAAAAACTCCTGACACACTAATGGTGAAGTGGAAAAAGGAACTACGCAATAAAAATGATAAATATGCTATGATTATCACAGTGTGAAATGATGGCAATGGTATCACCATGACTACCAGCAATAAAAAAATTTTTAATTACCTTTGTATGGGAAAAAAGAATAGAGGAAATATCTAGAATGTACTAGTGTTTTATGTTGAGACTCCATGATATTTTTCTCTCTTCCCATTTTGTTTTCCAAGATTCTTTTTTTGGGATATAGATCACTTTCAAAAAGAACACAAAATCTCTTTATTTTAAAGACATGACACTTGCAGATTAGCTTTCTATTTTCTCTCTTAAAATAAGGGTTCGAAAGATCTCTAAAGACAAAAGTTGGATGTAACCCTATAGCTGCTGATGGAGGAGAGAGTGGCTGGGCTGTTCAGATGCTGGTTCATACTTGAGGGTTTGATCTTCAGAAAGCTGAATCTCTAGTCAGTACAATGGTTTGGGCAAGAAGCTTATCAAGGGTGTTACTTTAAAGTTCTCATACTTTTCTGAGTTATTAACTGTAAAAGGTCTCTTGGCTCCAGTTTGGGTGAGGTTTCTATTGAAAATGGCCCTTTCAGAGTGTTTTTTCCAGAGGGACTGGTATGTTGGATCTGCATTTGTTTTGTGCAGTGTGGCATTTTTTCAGGTTTCCTCCAAAGTTGACTGTAAGCAGGACCTGGGGACACATTAGTCCCTGACCCCATTCAGTTCGATGTAGGCCCTTTTGTTGTTCTCTGTATCCTTTGGATATGACTTTCAGGACCACTGGTGAACTCAGGCTCACAGACCTTTAACAAGTACCACCTTTGTTTCTGAAGTGATAGAGTACCTACCTTCAGAAGCTATTGTACCTGGAAACTTGTACTCTTTAGATGTCTCCTGTCATCTTACTTATACACCTCCTCTTACCTCCATCCATGTTATTGAGAGTCAGGCTGCATGTATTCTCCTCTGTCCTCAGGTGAATCCACATTTCCTCATTACCCCATCTATAAAATAAGTGGAATCCCCCGTTCTTAATCACAGGTTATATGGTGTGGTTGCCTTTTTTTTAATCACAATTATGCACTTGTACATTGTTTTCTTATTCCTTTATCTATAGGAAAGCCATTACACTGTGATTGGAGATGCTTTCAAGGAGTGCTTTGTGAGTAAATCACACCCTAAGTCAAAGTGGTGTGGAAATTTTGAGAAGAGAAAAAAGATATTCTGTGCCAGAAAGGATTGCAGCCATGACTGGGGAATCCATGTGAAGTATAAGACCTTTGAGATTCCATTTATAAAAATTCAAAGTTTTGTAGTGGAAGATATTGCAACTGGAGTTCAGAAAATATATGAAAAGTGGAAGGAATGTGAATTTGAGAAGAAAGCATTTGATGCTGCAGAAATGTCCACATGACCTCAGGGCCTGAGTCTTCAGTCACGGAGGATGGATGACCTTGAGTGAAGAAATTAGTTCTAGTGGGTACAATCACAGAGCGCCTGTCTGTGGAGATATTTTACCTAAGGCTTGTATTGCACTAAATATTTCTTACTTTACTTCTGTTTATTGTTTTCAACAATTTATGTGGTATATATAAAGCATAAGTAAAGGAATCACAGCACTGAATACTCTGTAGGCCAGTAGGGTTCATAGCATTGGAAAAACTTTTAAGTCTTAACTTCTCTTTCTATCCTCTCAGAACCAACTGCTAGTGTACATCCAGTAGCCATTCAGTACACACTGGAATAAATGAATGGAAAGCTGAAAAGATTTGCTATACTTCATTTCCTCAACCTACTCTAAACTAGCTTTTGCCTTTAACTAATGAAACTGCTCTGGCAAGATTACCAGCGACACTGATTGTCAGATCTATCACATTTCTTAGTCCTTATCTGTTTGACTTCTTTGCTACTTTTGGCCTCATTAGGCCTCCATTTTTGAACTCCCTCTTTGTCTTCTGTGTCTTCTAGCTCCAGCCTCGTCTCTTTCTATTGGTTCCTCTTTGCTGATCCCTTAAAAGCATAGGTTTAATAGTTATATATACTCATTCTCTGTAGAGCAGTGTGTTGGCATGTAATCATATGATCCTATAGTGAACAATATTTAGTAAGGGGAGGGTTAATGACATAGCATTTCTTGAGAAGTTGATTTCTGTTCTTTCCGCTTAACTTACTGTATATCTTGCCCTTTTTGTTTTCTTAATCGGTTCCATTGTTTCTTTTGAATGGTCATGTCAAGCCATTTCCCAATGATGGTTAATATTTGAACTATTCTCAGTTCCCTTGGACAATACTAATGCAGCAGGTTAACTGACTGTCCTTTTTAAAAAGTTAGAATATTCCTGTGTCACGTAATAGGTTTGCTGATGTTCCAGAGCTCAGTTTGGAATTTTTTGGGTGTGGGGACAACTGCCTGAGTTCTGTTCTTGCCATCCCGGCAAAAGGTATCTTGTGTTCAGGATAGAGACTGTAGTAATTTAAGCATCTTCCTAAAACAGGTGGCGGTTATTTGTAGTTGACCAGGGCCATCAACAGCTTACTTCACCCTCTAAACGTCACAAAATGTTTGTTAAACATATGCGATCACATGCTTTTTCTAAATAGCACCTGTCTACATCTGAAAGCTATTTGGTGTCCCAAGAGACCCAGTCGAAGCAAATCAACCTTGGAGATCACTGGAATGACTTACTATAGCCACCTTAACTCTCATTCAATCTAATGAACAGTTGTACTCTCTGAGAGTCAGAGAACTTGTCAGTACATAACTTCCCCTGGCTGAATTATCTTCACCTGTAAAACAAGAATAATCTGTAAGAGTGAGGGGTTTTTAACTGAAATAATATATGAAAAGTACATGATATACATAATAGTTGCTTGATAATTGTTATTCTTACTAGTATTCTTAAGACACAATAAATATGGATTTTGTAAGCAAACTTGATTTTTTTTTTTCATTTTCCATTTATATTTTATTAGAATGTAGAGGTTGTGGTTTCTAATTGCTTCATGGGCAATTTTCCCACATCACCAAGCAATTCTGACACCAAACTGGATGTCCTACAATTCAACTCAACTCTTACATCATCTACCTGAAGATAGCATCAGACCCACAGGTAAAGGGCTCAGTCCTACAAAAAGCCCAGTTCCTGTATTCAGGTATCAAACATCTGGCTATGTATCAAAGGTTCAGGGACCCCCTCCTTGGATTCAATTAACTTGCTAGAGTGGCCCACAAAACTGAAAAAATTTTACTTATTAGAAAACATGCACAGGACAAGGCAGAGAGAAAAGGTTTGGGGTTTCCTAGCTCTCAGGGGTGTCATTCTTCCTAAAGCTCCATGAGTTCACCAAATTGGAAGCGCTCTGCACTCTATTGTTTAGATTTTTATAGAGGCATTGCTGTAGATATGATTGACTAAATCATTGGCCATTGGCAATTGATTTGATTTCCAGTCCCTCTTCCCTTCCCTGAGGTCAGGAAGTGGGACTTAAAAGTTCCAACCTTCTTGTCTCCTAATATAATCTAAACCAACTTCTCCTGGCAACCAGTCTCCATCCTTAGGTCTGGTCCAAGAGTCACCTCATTCATATAACTAGAGACACCTTTATTGCTCTCAAGGAATAGGAAATTCTTAAGGGTTCTTAATGGTTTTAGGAGCTCAGTGCCAAAAACAGGAAGCCCAAACATCCTTTTTTACTATAAATCACAATGACACGTCTCTTTTTATCTTGTGATTGCCTGTTTGGAATGCTGTAAGAACACCAGTAGGATGTATAGAACATCTTTTAATCTGAGAAAAGTTGCTTTCAAGTATCTAAATGGTTCACTTTGTATGAAGGTACAGGGTTCTTTCTGTAGTCAATAGAAGGCAGCCTGAATCTGAAAGCAGGGAAATTTAGAATTCCTTGTGTGACTTCACATGGAGTTAAAACCACAGCCAAGCATGGAGGCTGGAACAGAGTAGGCACTTGGTTAATATTTATTTAATGAAAGAACTCAGTCGATAGGGTTTTAAGAATTGCAGACTTTTGACTGACCTCCAGATGGTCACTGGACTTCTAGATCGAAGACTGTATTTCAGACCCAACTGGGGAGTCTTTTTCATGACAGATGCCCCGCCCCCATGAAAAAGAACATCCTGACGGGGTGTCCACATGTGCATCTTTTTAAGTTCCTGGGATGGTTCAGATACAATTTGTTTATACACTCATAGGCCATTATTAGCTCTATGTCCCTGCCAGTGCTGACATGGTTAATATTTCACCTGCAATGAAAAGTCACCTTCAGTGAAATGCCTGATTTTGCAAAAGTCAGTAAACTCTGATTCCTGTCCTTAAAACGGACATTTTTTGAATTAAAAACAAAACCAAAAACACCAGGTCAGTGTGTCTTCATCTGTGTTCTGTGGCACAAAGATAATGGTGTGATATCTCTAAAGTAAGTGTTCTGTGATCAGATAGGTTTCTGTACCATAGGCTGGCACCTCTCCCCTCAAAAAAATGATTAATAGCATAGTCACTCTGTTGATTCTACAGTAGTTATCTTTTTAATTTAGTAAAACTGTGGTTCCCAAATATCCTGGCCCTGGAACTATTTTATTCATAGGATGTTGCTAACATCTTGTAAAAGTACAGTAGCAGGTATCCAGCCTGATGCTGACTAGACACCCAGAATCAAGTTGTATTAATTTTAGGATCATTCCAATAACTTTCATTATACTTTGTCATAAAACTATATAAATTTCACTCAGCAGATAACTAATATGTAGTTCTTAAAAGCAAATTTAGACTTAAAAATATCAGCTATCATTTCATAATAAACTATATGAGTAAACAGAAAAGGACTTGGTAGTTAAATTCTGTTGGTGGTCTTGACATTTAATGACTTCCTAAGGCAGCAGTTAGTATAACTTTGATTCACTTTTATCTCCCCCAGAAGTAGCTTTCCATTTTTCTTACATAACCCTAAAGGGTATTCCTTATTGTCCTAATATAACCCTGAAAGAAAAATAAGGTTCTTCATTTAGGTAATGAGGAAATTTCCAGTATTTTTAGCCAAGAGCTAAATCTCCAAGATCACAGATTTATGAACTGTTATCTTGGAGCTACTGGTGACCCTATTTCTTGGCACATGGAGTGGCAGAGCAGAGTAAGGCCATGGCAAGTGGAAGGTAAGAGGAGAGGGTAAATAATGGAGAAGGGACCTGAGTTTGTTACTAGATCCAACCAAGCCTGTGGCCACGGCCATTCCTGTTCTTCAAGTTCTATGAGCCAATTAATTTGTGTGCGTGTGTGGCTCAAAACTGGTATGAGTTGTACTTCTCATACACAACTAAGAGTCCTGGCTGATACACCTTCCTCTCGATTACTCTCCATGCACAGTAACGTCATGGTGTGCAGACACTTACATGAAGCGCATCCCAGTCAGACGCATGCTTATTTGCTGTTAAATATACTTGCAAGTTCACGTCCTGTCCACCAAGGAATGCTTGTTTTTCTAGGAGGGATCAGTCAGTAATGGATTTAGAGAACTACCAGCACAATGGAGATGGGAATTCCACAAAGAGGAAGGAGGGACGTAACCAGTAAGAGCAGCATACGTTTAACTTGGAGAGTAAGAGACCAGTGCTTTCTTGAGAAATCAGAAAAAGGGGTTAATTTGTTCAGCTTTGTTGTGGGCAAGGACGTGACACTTGTCAAGGCATTATTCTTAAAGACAGAGAGGGTGTATGTGGAGGTGGATGAGGGGAGTCCAGAAGTGAGGCAACCCCCAAATCCAGAAGTCATAGCACTGCTCCCCTCTAACCACCAAATGAGGAGCTAGACAGCTCGCTAGGTGCTGAGTAACTGAGAGCAACTGAGTGGGTGGAGGCCTGTTTTCTCAGCCTTAGTGTTTTTATGTGAGGACTGACCCTAATTTGAAGATCAGATTTTTTTGTACATCAGAGTTCTGTTGAAATTTTACATGTGAATACAAGCTAGACGCCTGGAACCACAGAGCAGAGGTACTAAATAATCTGTCTTGAGCTCTCATGGGGTGAGGTAGCGACAGGATTTGCTACTAGGTGTTCTGAAGACCTGGTACAGCTCCCAAGTACTAAAGTTGAAATTAAAACATCATTACAAGGAGATTAACTTGTAAGCTATAAGGTGCCATTATAGACTGAATATCTGTGCTTCCCTCAGATTCATATGTTGAATCTCCAACCCCATGTGTGCCTCTTTGGAGAGATGACCTCTATGGAATTAAGATGAAATGAAGTCATAAGGGTGGAACCCTGATCTATTTAGTTTTAGTGCCCTTATTAGAAGAGGCATCAGAGAACAACTTCTCTTTTCCAGTGAATGGGCACTAAAGAAAGGCCATGTGAGCACGCAGCACAAAGGTGGCATCTGCAAGCCAGGAAGAGCTCGCACCAGAGAAAGAATTGGCTGGGACCTTGATCTTAGACTATCAGCCTCCAGAACTATAAAAAATATTTTTTTTTATCGTAAAGCCAACCAGTCTGTGATATTTTGTTAGGACAGACAAAGCAGACTAAGAAACCCTTGAAATGATTTCAGTAATGAAAATTAACAGATACACTATTGGACACAAAAATAAAATTGTGATCTGCTCACCAGATTTACATTATTGCTACTGCTATCTTTTTGTTGGCTCCCAAACGGGACAGAGAACATACTAGTTCCTCAAACATTTCCAATTTACCTGTATTGCACCAAGCTAATTGTAAAAACAGGAGACCTGCAAGGCCATCCAGGTGGCTGTGCTCTATACATCTCAGAACCATAGCCACACACAGAAGAATTCAATTCCAAAGTCAAAAAAATTCCTTGAAAATAGATTTAATCTCATTAAAATTAGAAATGTTCTGTGTCTTTCTCCAAACCATCTCCAAAGTTCTCTTGACAAATGAAACATTTTCTGGGAAACATTTTTTGAAGATAGTAAAAGAGAGCTTTGTATTACTTTAATGAGGCTCTATCAAAAGGTACAGAATGACAAAATTGCAATGACTGACCCAGCCATGAGGGTTCTGAGGGGAAGAGAATCACAATCTGTACTGATATGAAGTATGATCAGTTCCTCTGCCCTGTCGGCTAAAATTGGGATAGAACCAAGAGGAAAAGGATCCTCAAGGAAAAGGTTTCATTGAGCCAGGGACAGAACAAAAAGAAGGCAGGAGACACCTCCTGAGAAGACAGCATGTTCAGCTGAACATTAACAGGCCCAGAGTGAAAAATCACCACTCTGATCAGTAACTTTAAAGATGTGCTCTTTCAGGCACTACTGATATTCCCACCCTTCTATAACTTCTAAAGTCTAGAAAAAGATGCAAAGATGAACAGAAACGAAATGTAGAAACTGCCGATTCTGTGCCTGGAAGAACGGTGCCAGCAGAGTGCTCCCACTCCTTCTGCAAGGTAGCACCCCCGTGTGGAGGCCAGCAGAGGCGGCCCCCCACCAGGGACCAGCCGGCTGCCAGCCCTGCGCTTCCTCTGGGCGCGGCTCCCAGGGCAGGTCTCCCAAGAAAGCCAGGCCTACTGGGCCATCTTGCGGATCATGTAGTTGAGGATGCCCCCATTGTGGAAGTAGGTGAGTTCCACATCGGTGTCAAATCTCATGACGGCTTGAAAGGTCTTCCCAGTATCCAGCTGCAACGACAAAGCAACAGAGAAGAAATCCCGACAGGAGGAGACAAGCAGCTCAGGTGGAAGGCCCGGCCTCGGCACTAGCAGCGCCTGTCCAGTCTCTGGCCCCAGCCCAGCTTGAGGAATCAGAAGCTGCATTTTAACAAGATTCCAGCCAACTAACTGTACAATAAAGGGCTGCAGTATAAAGGACGGAGGTGAGACACATGAGAATTAGAAGTAGCTTCTCACAGGAGCAGCTACCTGTGATGTTTGGGATGACATTGGGGGTGTCTGTTGCTCACAGTTTTATAGCTGGAAGGTGTCTTTTAGATAACATGAAAATGTTTTCATCAGTATTCCCGGGGCTAAGTGAGATTAGGAGGAACAGGAGACAATGGAGCTGGGAGAATGAATTGATAACTGAATAAACAGAAATCAATAAATCAATATCATTCTATGTTGTGAAGGTAGGCAAAGAGCAAGAACTAAGTTTAATACAGTCCTACTGAGAGATTTTTTTCCTTCCAAATCCCACTCATTTCCTTCTGACAAGATAGGGCCCTGCTTCTAGCCGGGCATGGCCTGGAGAGGCTCTGTCTTACCTTAACTTGGACTTTCATTCGTGGTTTGAGGTTTTCTGGAATGATGATAGTGTATCGTTCACGTCCTGTGAGCCCCAGGGTGTCTGCATTCTCCCCTGGGAGATATTCGAGGGGGATCACCCCCATTCCAACCAAGTTACTGCGGTGGATGCGCTCATAACTCTCAGCCAGGACAGCTTTGATTCCCTGATGATCCAAGAGTAAAATCTCTTTAGTACACAGAAACTTTGCAAAGAGCTCCAGTCAATTCTTCTCATATTTAAGTTTTGTATAGTGCCAACTACTGTTTACATGAAATGTGACCCTCTGGTGATGACCACAGTAGTTCTCTCACTGGTGCTACAACATACAGGTACTAGTAAGTACTCAGGACAGGGGTCTTGAACCTCTGAGAACATTATGAAAAGCTGTAAAACTTTCCCCATTAGAAAGGACACGTACGCACTTTTTAATATAATTTCAAAGACTTCACAGACCCTCCCCCAAACTCAATGAGTACAGATGGTTCTCAGGACATGACCATCTGATCTAAGGGAACCGGTTCAGTTCCAGAGTACCCTCTACCAAGAGAAGTAGATCCACATCCACCAAGAAGCAGGAGATGAACAAACATGACATGCTTTTCTGAGCTTGCAATGAAGCCCATCTTCCATGGCGTCTTCTTGGAAGTAAAGCGATAGAACTGACTCCTAGGCCCTCTCGGCTTCTCTGTTCAGCGGGGCAGCTGCCTGCTGAGACTTCCCACACCATACTCACCAGCAGGAAAGGGCCCTTGGCGGCCCAGTCCCGGGAGCTGCCTGAGCCGTACTCTTTGCCGGCCAGAATGACTAATGGAAGACAGGCCTGCTGGTATCGTTCAGCGGCGTCGAAGACATCAAGCTGAGGAAGGGAGATGATTTACAGATGAAGTAAAGACACAGCAATATAGGACAGTCAGATCCACTGGGAAGTATAGGTAGAAGGGTCTGCAGTTGCCCAAGTCAATGGAAAACTCAACCAACTGTCGTGTGGTCTACAATTTCCCAATTAAAGCTGTCTATTTACCCCTATACCAAAATGTATTTTATAGTCTTCTAAAATTTCATATTTAGTTTTTGAAAGCACTCAAATCCTAGGGCCTCAGAGGATAAAAGAAACTAGATCAGATTTTTCACTACTAAAAAAGTGAACTAGCTCAGACTCCTTGGGTTTTAATCTCAGCTTCCTACTGTGACCTTAGAGCATTATATGAGATAAGTCTCAGGTTCTCAACTTAAAACACAGATAATTATGATACCTACTTCAAAGAGTCATTAGGAGAAATAAGTCAGTATGTGCAGTGAATAGAACAGTAGCAGTAAGTGGTAAGTTCCACATAAGTAAAGCTATCAGTATTTTAAACAAGTTACAGAGGTTATTTCTCAAGCAGCTTAAACAGTTTTCAAGCAGTTATGCAGCATTCACTGGGAAGGAGGTGACACTGAGACATTATGCGAGGTCATTCCATGTACGTTTAAGTCTCAAGAGTTTTACCAGGTAGATATCAATTCTATCTCACAGGTAGGAAAAATAAGGCTTGGAGAGGGAAATAATTTGCCAAAGCCTCTACAGGTGGAGCTGGGACTTGAACTCAGGTGTGTCGGACTCAAAGTGCAGGTTTCCCCACCTCCCATATGCCTGCTCCGCTCTGTGCAAAAACCAGTAACAGTTCAGCTCTGATATGCCAACTCCAAACGGTTCTCCCACAAGGAACCAAAGAGCCCTTCACAAGTCTCGCCATTCTCTTTTCCAGAGAATATAATGAGTTAAATTAAATGCAATGAAATCATATAATAGCATTTCTTGCTAAATAACCTCTCACTTAATCTGGAATTTCCCTTTAAATACTCTGAAGTGATAAAACTCTACTCAGACTTTTTAAGCTCAATGCCCAGGAAGTGAGATTTAGTTAAACCATGAGGCAAAATCCGTGACCAGAGGAGGTATATAGTTTAAAGGACTCTATCAGAGATAAATTCTACGTATATGGGTACTAGGCAAGACGGACTACAGGAAGCTGAAGGTAGGATGGAAATGTGAAGAAATGTAAAAAGAAAGTGACCATGTAAATATCCAACCACCCAGAGCCTGAAAAATGGGGCTTCTTGAGGAAGCAGAGAGATAATACTTACAACTTCTCCAGAAGGCAGATGTATAGTCTGTGGTGCCTGCTTGTTCAAAAATTTGTTTAATAATCGAATGTTGGCAAATGTCCCTCGAGCCATGATGGCATCATTACCTCGGCGGGAGCCATAGGAGTTGAATTCTCGAGGAGTCAGGCTAATAAATCAGGAGAGGACAGGGTTTAGTGAACTGAGAGAAGATTAAACTTAGTTTACATTAGGACAAGAGGAAACCTATAAACATAGCTATTTCTTTAAATCTACTAAGCATTATTCTCTAAGGCAGACAAGATGTTCCATAGCTTCAGGGAAGAGTGGAGAGGTATGAAGTGGGTGAGGAAAGGCAGAAATCAGTGTTCTCCCTGTGTCAACATCAGTCCTGAAAATCTGGATAGAAAAATGAGTTGGAACTCTCATAAGAATATTTATTTTATTTACTCAACACAGTAGTCTATAGAACTTAATAAAAGATAAAATACTAAAAATGGATAGGAAAAACAAAGAAAAGAATAACCAGGGTAGGCCAGTCAGATGGAGCCAAGAATGGCAAAGACACAGTTATGTTTCACAAACCAGAAGTAGGTTCAGAATTGTCCACGTTATCAGGAACTCCGTGCAAAGGGAAGACTCACAACTGGGAACGTGATTTATAATTTTTACAATATAAAAATGAAAGTGATGCCCAAAAAGCAGAGCAGCTATTCCTGGTCCCCAAATTAGAAAAAACCTTGTCTCATGGTCCCAGGGAAAGAAGAAATCTTGTGATATCAGGAACATCTTAAAATGAATACAGTGACTAGTTTTTACTGGGTTATTTCAGAAAATGTGAGGCGATGTGTGTGTTACTACGATTTAATAATGAGATATAATGTGAGGACTGACAGTCTTTAACTGATTTAAGGAGTAGGTAAACCTATCTAAAAACCCCAGAAAATGACTTCCTAAATGTTGTGGATATGTGCATTTTTCTGGGAAGGCATTACATTTGTTTTCATTAAAATCTCTACAGAGCCCATGTCTCAAAAGAGCATCAACAACTATCAAAGGTGTTTTTTGATAGAGCTCTGGGCCCCTCCCTGAAGAAGCTGATTCAGGAGGTGGGGATGGCAGCCAGGAGTTTTCATCTCCTCAGTTGCTTCTCATGCAAGGTCAGTTTGGGAACTCCTATTAACATAGGTGTATTAGACAACAAGTCATATTGGCATAATACTTGTTAAAGCTGGTACATGACTGTGGGACGAATGGATGTGAGCAGCAAATCCTTACAGCAGTTCTCTGTAAAGAACATCTCTCAACCAGACGGTGGCAATGCATTTCCAGTTACAGTCCTGTTGAGCTTCAGGTGAAAGCAGGCTCTGCCACGGCTTAAGAGCGGAGTTTTATACGCTAATGTTTAGCCAGGTCGGGGCAGGGATAACTGCTGAGCCTGAGTATACTTGCTCAAGAAGAAGGTCCCTCTCCCCATGCTGGGGTTCCTGTGCTGAGGGATTTGCCATGGAGGTTGCAAAGCAGCAAACAGAATGAGTAATTGTTTTTTAAACTTAAAGGTTCCATGAAAATATAGTCTGATTTCAAAGAGACCAAGTAAAAAGAAACATACAGTCCTCATTCGCTTAGATTTTTTCCTTTTGTTTCTCCTCACCTCATTCCCACTTACCCTCTGTTTGTTAAGTATCGAGCAGCAGGGCTGTTTCTTGCGATATTTCCGGCAGGAGAGATGTGATCGGTAGTTACTGAATCTCCCAAATTTAACAGCACATAGGCATCCTCAATAGACTTAGGGGGCTGAAGTGCCAAAGTCTAGAAAAGAACACAAGTCTGTGTTTGTCCAGGTTTTCTTAAACAAGTCATCAGGGAGTCTCAGCAGCAGTGGTCCTGAACTGGGTAATAGACCTATGCCAGTGCGTAGAAAATTCTAGTTTTTTTTTTTTTTTTTAAATCAAGGGTTCTTAGAAAAATAAGGTGAATTTACTTAAAACATTATCTCAATCCCTGAAGGCAAGGTGAAATATTGGCACCACTCCCTCAAAAGCATTAAGGACATAGCTTCAAATGATATTCTCTTTCTTCACATGCACAGACCTCCTCAGATGCTGAGGACAAACAGCATCCTGACTGCTATCCTCTTCCCATCCCACAGGGATCCACCAGGGGTGCAGGGCCTTCTTCATGATCACTTTCCAGGATGAATATCCTGTCTTTGTGGGTAGGAGACTGCAATACAGCCAGCCTGGGTATGTTCTTGAGCTGCCCCTCAGACTTCACTGAATCCCTGGCCAGGGGACACCTGATCTCAGGTTGTCTCGACACAGCCACACAGAACCCTGCCCAGACAAATGGTAGATCCACTGCAAGCCAGTATCCCAGATCCCTAAAACAGTCACCAGGATTATGTGCTTGGGTTTGAGAAGGTTTTAATGGAATGAGTAGTCAAAGTTAAAGCAAAGTAGGCAAACAGGACCCCTATTTTATGGGGTCATAAAACAGATTTTCTAAGGAAAGAAACCATTTGGAGAATTTTGTTAAAAAACAAAAAGGCATACCAGGTTTTCAAAGAATGGTGGTGATTTAATGTATGTAGATTTGGGATTCCAGCAATACAACTTATCTCTCGGGGCTGCTAGAGCATTCCAGCTTTCATTCACAGTCTTAAAAAGAAAGAGGCAGATCTCATCACATTTCATTCTAAGGAACAGTCAACATGTGAACACAAAATACAGATTCAAATTAAGAGAACAATAAAAACCACTTTTATTCTAAATAGCCACACAATGGTGTCTTTGGAATAAGACAATACCACTCTTAAGTGACTTAAAAATGCACATGCAGGAATCGCCTACGAGCAGTCCAGTACACCTGGCAGCTGTCCCACACACATCCCAAGGTCCTGGGTTTAAGACCGGGGCCAGGGGGACAACCAATGTGAACTAAATCAAAATAAAGTGCTTCTTCTGCCTCTCTCTTCCTGCTTTTCTATTCACCTTCATTCAAGCCTTTCTAAATAAAGAAAAAAGAAAAAGAAAAAAACAATATATATATATATGCACTGTAACAGGCAGCCTTTCAGATGACCCCAGTGACCAGCCTCTTGGCTGGTCCTACCCTTATGTGATTCCCTCCTGCTTAGTGTGGGCTGAAACTAGTGACTCGTTTCCAAGATCACGTTATAAAGAGACTCTACCTTCTGTCTTTCTCATCTCTTTGCCTCTGGCTTGCTTGCTCTGATGGAAGTCAGCTACCAAGCTCTGAACTGTGATGTGACCCACACAACAAGGCACTGAGAAAGGTCTCTAGCTAACACTGAGGAACTGAGGCTCTAAGTTCCAGAGGCTCTGAGGAATTTTGTCCTGCTAACAATCATGTGGTGACTTAGAAGCGGATCTTCACCTTTTTGCCAGGTGGAGCCTGCAGATGAGCTGCAGCTCCAGATGGCACCTTGACTGGAGCCTTGTGAAGACAGAGGTGACCAGTTAAGCCACAGGTGGATTTCTGATCCACAGAAACTGTGATATAATACATGTTTGCTGTATTAACTCACTAAATTTTGGGGTAATATATTGCATAGCAATAGATGTCTAATACATGTACTTATAAGTATAACTTATGAAATAATAATCCATATTGTACCAAAGGGGAAATTATTTACTCTCTGAAGATTTTGGGACATAGACTTCAGGTCACATGGCAATAGCAAATGAGAAGTGTCATACATTAAAAATTGGCTTGAATCCTCTTCATAGCTCTATCGACTCAGCTCTTGGAGAAATGCATTAGCCCAATAGCCACCAAACTGCCTAATCTATCCCAAAGAGCAGCTTGTGGGAGGGCACAGCATGTGAAAAAGATTTCCTCCCATTTGACTCTTCACCCCTGACAGTCTGCTCTAGTCAGTGACCCTCGGGTCAGCCTAAAGCAGAAAGCAGGGGAAGGAAGGACATCTAAGAGTCTTAGAAAATGGTACCAGGCCTCATGTACTTGCTCCTTATTTGCAAAATTCATAGATTTCATCGATTTGGTAGTTTGGTGTTTCCTACTGGGTGGCTTTTACTTTTATTTATTTTTAAGCATCCAAATAATTCTGAGAGGTACATGTAACCAATCTGAAGCTGTACCTCAGATGAAGCACACAATAGAGATCATGGGTCGTCAACTACAGCTGACACAATACCCCAGTTCAGCTGAAAAAGGCAGGGTTAGGAAGAACTGACCAATGGAGTATTTGCATTTATTTTCCTTTTGACCAAGAATTACACACAACCTGAGTGAGGTCTTTCTTCTTGAGGCTGCTGCCCACTTGTCCAAATCTAGGAACATGTTGGGAGAATGGGGTTTATGCAAATGTGAGTCACAGGAGAAAAATGATTGAGAACCACTTCCTTAGTTCTCTGAAGTAATAAATGTTACTTTCTATAGTTTACACTCCCATGCAGAGATGACACCGACACTTGGGGGCAGGGTAGGCAGGGACCTCACCTCTATTTTCTGATAGACCTCCTTAAACATCCCTGGGATGACGTACTGACGCTCTACCGCCTGGATCTCTTCTCTTGTTGGCCAGATATCTTTTAGATATACCTGCTGTCCCTTTGCATTTACCCCTGGGGGAAAATATTTATGAATTAAGAAAACTTTAATGTTCCACTTTCATTATTACATTCAGTTGTCTTGTTCTTCACAGTAGTTACGTTCTAGAGTCTGTGTAAATGTCAATTAGTGAATTCTGCATCACTGGCCTCTGGGGACAGACAGTCAGATTCGGAGAGCCTCTGGTCACAAAATTTTTCAAAGAGCAATAATACATAATCTTGCTTCCTGTGTGTTTCTGTGTAAAGACATCATATGTAACATATATTGTTGATGTATTGACATTGAATTCACCAGCCAATAGCATTATGACTCCTGCCTGAATGAAGCCCATCTAACAGGAGGCACCTCATAGCCTTCTTGGGCTTAGGGACACGAGGAACTTCACAGGGAGGCAGTTTTAAATAGTGAAATCACTAACAGAAGAGCACAACATGTGAAAAACAGAGCACAAAAGCAGATGTGTGATTACGGTATGGAGGAAACAAGAAGGCAGAGGACAGCCTTGTTTGAGCTCAGCTGAGAATGTGCAAAAGACCTTGCCCCTCTGTGCTTGTCTGTGAGTGACCAGGGAAGTACAACGAGCACTAATTTGGGGATTAAAATACATTCTAGTGAGTATAAACTGTGAATTTATAAATTTGCAAATACGGCTCCACATATAATGGATTCCAACTCTACCTCTAAAGTTATGATTTCCTAAAAGTAAACTTAGAGGCACTGTTTTCCTGCTAGCTAATCTGTTTAGAATGAACTGAGGAGGTTATAACATGCAAGAGCAGAACAAGGGAACAGAGCATCAGTTTCTCTGCATTTTAAGAACTATTGGGGATGTGTTCCTGCAGAGGATATATTAATAAATGCCTATTATTAGATTAAAGCAGAAGCCAGAAAAGAAGCCACAGTAACAAGGTCTCTGTTACTTTTTGCATTTATTTCTCTTTTGTCCTTCCTTACCCTTTAGTAAGTTCTTGTTAAATATTTTAGCTATATCTTAGCTGGGGAATAAAGAAAAGACTGTCCCCTCTTCTTATCTCTGGAATTTTTATTAAGGAAAGCAGTAACTTTTTTCCAGTGATATTTTTTAATTCAGTGGAAAAAAATACAACCACACAAATAAAAATCTTACCCAGTGGTTCCTTCTCAAAGTCAATCCTGATGGTCCCAGCAATTGCATATGCTATTACTAAGGGTGGAGAGGCTAAATAATTGGCCCGGGTATTGGGGTGGACTCGACCTTCAAAATTCCTGTTCCCAGACAGCACTCCAACAGCTACAAGGTCTCCCTATTTAAGGCAAGAGAAAAATTAGGTCACAAAGAGAAGAAACTGCCTTGGTGCCTCATCTTAGACCCTTTGCCAAAATTTTCGCATCACCTGGATATAGGTCTTTAAGCTTCCCTTTCACCCAGCCCCCTCCCCTGCAGAAGGGGAAAAAAGTCTTCTTGTGGGGACCCTCTGGGTCAAAAGAAGCAGAGATACATGTTCGGTGGTTTCTAGATATGAGCAAAGAGCAGGCAGATCAGAAGGCATCTTCTGATTATTTTGCTGCCTGGGGTCTAAGAACAGGTGGGAAAGTTGAAAGCTCAAGGAAGCCCCATTGACTTATATGGATTCTAGAAATAATGCAAAACAAACCAAACAGTATTTCTCAAGATCACAGAGTTTATGAGACAAAAATCAAATCAATGTAATTTAGTTTGGATTCATTTGTGTGGGGAACTTGCCTTTAAACTTTGAACCAGTTCTCAAATGACCAGGGACAAACAATTCTAGAGCCCTTTGAAGTCAAAACCAGCATTTACAGAGCAGCGACTTCTGTGTTAGGCGACACACTAAGTCCTTTATATCCATTATCAACTTAGTGCTCACAACTTGATGAAAAAGGCTCTGCTAGGCTCTCCAATTTACAGGTGTGGAAACTGAGGCATAGAGGTTAATTCATTTGCCCAAGCTAGTGAGTTCAGCACAACTCCAAGACCACACTCTCAATCACAACCCTGTTTCCCTGGACCTTCGTGACGTTATCAGCCTTTGTTACACATCATCTGAAAAGACACAGCTGCTCGAGACCCACAGGCTCCTCTGTAATTACCTGAGTGATGGCTTCTACCACAGGTTCAGGTAAGGGCCCGCTGTTACCAATGCAGGTCATGCAGCCGTAACCCACCACGTCAAACCTAGATGTCAAAAGAGAAGCATAAGACAGAATAACATGAGCGAGCCCATCTGCTGGGGACAGTTCTGCGAGATCACTGCCAGAAAGAGAAGAGCAACAGGTGAAGTAAGTTTATTTAGTGCAGTGTTTCTATACAGCTTTTTCCTTCGGAGAATTTCGATATATTAGCCATCCACCTGAGATCATTTTAATTTGGACTCCTTTTTGCAATTTAAATTTTATCAGTAATTTTACTTTAGTAAGTGGAAAATGTGCATATTTTATACTTTTTAAATTAATTTATAGAATTTAAAAATTTTTATAATTTAAAAGAATCTAATTGAATGACCTAAAATTTTTAAAGTTGAAATGAGAGCCATTTAATGTCTCTAGTTACTACTTTTACTATATAATCCCGACAATTTTTATTTTCATGAGGCACATTTTATGATGAATAAAATCCATGTCACCAAATTAGGAATAATGGGGAACTGGAGCAACTGTATTAGGCAACAAGTGACTCATTTACTTCAAGAAATCTGAATATTTTTAGCCATTGTAGATAACTGTTTTCATTCCACAGTCAGACTCTCAACAGTAGTCAATGCCAGCCCACAGCACATGCCTCCTTGGAGCTAGGAAAGGACCCCTACCTCCAGGAGGGTGCAGCACCACACCAGCACATAGGCGAGATTTCAGCCCCTGCTTGCCCTGCATAGGCACTCATGTTTGATGCACAACCTGCACCGCTGTCCTGTCAGAATGTTCGGGTTTAAGTCTATGTACCATCTGACAGAAGACGGTGCAATCAGACACCAGCAGACATGCTTACTTTTGTTACAAGGTGACACAGCAAGATACATGTGGAATAAAATACTACAAAAGCAATGATGTAAAAGAAAATTCTCCTTCACCCAAGCTGAGACAGGTAAGGCATGACTCCGCTTTCTCGCAGGTAGTAGGTGACCACACCACTTCCAGGAGACAGGCTAGTTTTGATGTAAGGCTTCACATTCAGGCCGGCCTCCACAGCTTTCTTTGCCAACAATCCTGTGAAGTAGTAAACACAGACATACGTGAGTGGGTGCCTACTTTTGGTACCAGGGCAATTTACGAAGAAAAGAGAAGAAAAGAGACTGCATATCCTGCTACCACCTGACAAAGCCTGTTGGCACTTTTCTGCCTACTGACATCAAAAGCCCACTGGTCCATTTACATGTGTGTAGGAAAATCAAAATTAGTCATGGAAATGGAGAGATAAATGAGAAACGGGCTTTTATTTTTAAGAGAGAAAACTAAAACCACAAAACCACTGAGGAATATATGGCAGAATGAGTTTTGAGGGAGGGAAGGGATCTTTCTAATTATATTTGCATGGGGAATTATAATTGGAGGGTCACTTTCTTACAGTATATGAATTGTGCAGTTTTTGGAAAGCACAGTCAGTCTAGAAGTAAAAATCTAGTCCTCAGATAGTTCTTAAAGTGGAAAATCAAGAGCTCCTGGGCCACTGGACTTTGGGCAAATACAGAGTCCGTTATAGGAAAGTCCTGGGCTGTCCTAGGACACGTCACAGAATCAGTAGAGGCATGAGTTGGGGTTTAAAGAGACAAGGAACTAGAGACAAGCTTGTTGACATATTTCAGGAAACTGGTTTGCTCCAGATAAGAAAAACTTAAGTGACACCACAAGAATTCTTGGACACAGGCTTTCCTTATGCACCTGTCCACTACATAAGAAATTACTGATACTCCTGGGTCTATTGACACAAGAGGAATTCTTGGGATTGATTAAAAATTTGGAAACTAAAGAAACCTTATGTTAGTAAAGCTCCACATGTAAATGTTAACGACGAATACAGAAATACATGGTAAGCAGGTGAGCTTCATCAGCCGGTGCTTGATGCTCTAATTCAGATGCCCCGACCAAAGCATGTCAGACAGACTAAATTCCACCTATCAGAGGTCTTAGCACTGTCTGTGACAGAAAACAGGCTTGATTTCTTTAAGTCTGACACAAGATTCTAGGCTTTACCAGAAATTCATCTTCTTTGCTTTCCTCTTATTTTCTGGATTAATTCTGAAAACAAATTCAACTGTGATGCATTTTATTCTACTTTAAATACTTTGCTCTGGAAACTGTATATAGATATTTTAGGGCTAATACATCTCTGCTTCTGGAAAAGACATGGTTCAGGGAACTTCATGTTGAACTGAACTTTAATGAAGCTCCACAGTCATGTCTTTGGAGATTTCTACCCACATGACCATGGGTCGGGGCTCGAGTGCACTTACCTGCTCCTAACATCACAGAAGGGTTGCTGGTGTTTGTGCAGCTAGTAATGGCAGCGATTACCACAGAACCATGAGTAAGGGTGAAGTCACTGTTATTATAGATAAATGTCTTATGGCTGTTATGATGGTCTGGAGCAAGCTGGAATCCTTTAAACCCTTGCTGTAGAAGAAAAAAATATTTATATACATACATATGTAGATACATACATACATATGTACATATGTACATACATACACACACATATTGTAAAGCTCTCATTTTAGAATATTTTGATACCTATAATTTCAAAGCCCGATTCTTAACGACACATTATTAAGTATCTTGGCCAGTAAGGTCTGAAATACAACAGTCAAATTAAAGTTCTCTTTATAGAAGATGGTCATGGCTTTTGGATCTTACTCTGCTTTGAAATTGTTAATAATTTCTTTCTTCCCACTTCAAAAATGGAGTCTAAAACTACAAATTTAGTTCAAAGTTAGTCTAATTAGAATTCAATGACACTGCTGTAACTCACGCCACTAATTGCAACCTTGTGTAAACGTAGAAAAAACGTGCCATTTTGGCCAGCTTCCAGTAATCATGATTACTAAGGCAAACAAAGTACAGGCACAACTTGTCTTGTTATACTTTGCTTTATTATACATCAGAGATACTGCGTTTCATTCCCAAGAGCCTCCACCAACAAAATGATTATAAATTGCTAAAACTCAGAAGATGGTTAGCAGTTTTTAAGCAATAATGTATTTTTAAATTAACACATGCACATTTTTTATTAAGCACAATAGCATTCACACTAGACAGACTACAAGTACAGTACAAAGCTAGCTTGTATATGTACTGAGAAACCAAAAAGTTCTCATGACTCACTTAATGGCAATATTCCCTTTACCGCAGCAGCCTGGAACTGAACCTGCAGTATCTCTGAGGTGAGCCTGTGCTGTGAACATTTCGTACACCAATGGTGTTCCCAGAGTAAAATCCATCACACATCTTAATCATGCGTTTAGAAACTGTTCGTTGAAAATCTACTGCGTCTAAGAGGTTATGCTAGGTACTCTGTGGGACAGAGGTGATTCTGACCCAATGCCTATCCTCAAACGCACAGTCTATAAGGGAAGTCAGACATGCAAATATACAGAGTACCAAGTTAAAGACTGTGGGATACTGTCTTAGGGTTTCAGACCAAGTGTCATGAAGGCTCACTTGAGGGCAAGGTGACTTTCTGCTCAGAGATTTGAGGCCACAAGGCAGAAGAGCACCTGGAACAGGACAGGCACGATGGGCGAGGCCTGCAGGCAGGGATGGCATGAACTAAAGTGTAAAGTCCAATGGCCAGAAAAGCTGGGGCAAGCAGAGAGAGTAACATGAGACTTACATGAAAAGTAGACATGCTTTCAAAAACATGGGTTGAGTTGTTCTCATAGAAAGTCCCTTGCTCTAAGGGAGCTTGGCTCTCGGCTAACGGGGGAGGCATAAGGAACTCTGGGATGGATAAGAAATGCCCTCAGCACCAGGCTTTAGCAATATTCATCCTCAAATGGGGTGAAAAGAAGTGTGGGCACTAAGAAACCCAGCATGAGCCCGTGTCGAGAGCTCTTCTACCTGCCTCTCCTAGGTTCCTAACCTTGGCTCCAAGGCAGGTCTCAAAGTCCTTTTTCATGTCAGACACGGCGACTTTGTCTTGTGGCCTTTTAGGTCCACTGCAGCAAGGCACTACTGATTTCAAATCTAATTCCACAACCTGTTCACCCAAAAGAAAAGAGAATTGACATTATTCCCACAAAGAAAAACAAGTCACACCAGAGAATTAAAAATAGCACAACAGTCAAAACAAACTAAACTATCACATTCAAAAATAAGAAAATCAATGCTCAATTTAACACTGAAGGGATGAATTTTCCAAGATCAAGATGGGCATGTAGGTGTGTGGCATAGACAGAAGGCCTTGCCATCCTCCTGGGTGGGCACTACAGCTGCGGCCCAGAGTCTCCTACTCGTCCATCTTTGTAAGGTATCATACATCCTTCTTAAAAAACGGGTTTTCTATACTGAAATCATAGAGATAAACCACAATATATTTTCTAAGATGACTTAGGAGGGACGCAGTCATTAAGCATCATTGCTGGGAAGGGGGCCTTGTTTGATTATTTCCTTCTGTCTATGTGATACAGAATAAAAGAAGGGTTCCACATCTAGTTTACCCTCCAATCTCAGGCTGCTGAGAAAAGTGGATTTCTAGGGTTTGCACCCTAGAAAATGAATGAAAATTAGTAAGTGTTAGGATAAATCAGAACTAATTGATGTCTGTGCCTCTTTTTCTTTCCCTATCCTTAATAAGGATAAGCTTAGCCTTTAGATAGCTCCAGTTCCTCTAGTAAAGTTCTTCAAAGGTCTTCTACATAAGAGAACTAAATTGCAGTCCAAAAAGGCGCACACCCAACTTAACGGCCAGGAGAAATAGAAGAACTTATATTACTTTGTGATTGTTTCCAATTCCTTATCTTTTAGGTTTTCCAGACTTTTTACACCCTATTCTGCAATGACTTGACCATGACTGATTTCCTACAAGTACATCCTGTAAGACGAAACAGGCACAAGTGAAATCACAGCCTTGAAGAAGAGGAAGCAGCAACTCTCATACCTGGGCAAAGTCTGGGTCTTGAGAGGGGTCACTGAAATCCCGAAACATTCCCACGGCCTGAAGGTACTTTTTAATATGCTTTACTTTTTTTTCATCACGACCTAAACATTTTAGGGAACAAGTAACAGATGTTAATATTTCCTGGTTAAACTAACAGCTCCACCAGCAGCTGTACAAGTATGCTTTTCACTGACACACACACCCTGCAAGCTCTGCTGATATTGCAGTTTCCAGGCTAATAGTCTAATTCTCTAGCTGATGCTATTGTTTATTAGGGGGCACTGACTGATCTCCTGTTCCTACAAAGTGAAATTTTCCTGAAGATGATTCTGGTCCTGTTTGTAAGTACTTCATTTCTCTTTGGTTAGTGTCATTAATTAGGAGTCCCTAATTGTCAAAGCAACACATCTATCTTCACTGGACTACTGATCAGCAGTCCACATCATTCTTGTTAAAATAACAACCTTCCAGTTTCCCACCAGAAATCGCCAACTATGAGCACTTCCCCTGTGCCTGGTAATGTATGCTGAACATTCTAAATACTTCATCTCAACAGCTAATCCTTTATCATGAGACAAACACTATTATTCTATTTTTACAGACGAGGAAGTGCTGGCTCACAAGATTAAGAAACTTTCCCAGGGAACACAGTCAGTAAGTGGCAGAACCAGGATCCGAACGTTGAGTTTGACTCCAAAGTCTTAACTCTCAATGCTGTGTCATCGGGAATATGACCCTGGGCTCTCTGTAGTTTCATTCTTATCAAGGCACAAATCAGTAGTCACGTCAAGATTGAAGGAGACAATATTCATGAAGTGTGCCCAATGGACACACAGTCCACCCACTTCCCTGCAAGCTGAACAGTTCGAGGCCTTGGCTCTTAGACCCACAGCTGATCAACATTTTTTCTTTTCCTTTTTGCCTGTTTGTTTTAACTGAATTGTCAAGGGCATCAGCTTTCAACACAGACTTCATAAAAGAAGAGTGTTGCAGCTTCATAAACATGTCTGAATTTCACTCTTTGACCTGTCGCTGGGCCCACTATTCAGTACATCTCACGCCATCCTCTTCATGAAGATGCAGAGGAGAAAGTTCACTCAGGTTTCAGTATGAGATAGGGTGCTACTTCTCTGAAGCGGTATACTCGCTTCAATTTATTTATTTATGTATGTATTTATTTTACTTGCTTCAATTTAGTAGATGCTACAAATCTGATCACTAAGAAGTTTGGTGGCCCCTTCTAGAAGCATAGGAACTAATCTTAGCTTTGGACCTATTTTATAGTTTTTTCCATCCCACTCCATACCTACCTTTCCTTTCCTTTGCTTCTTTAGGTTAATTCTCTTTTTATTCTTTTTTTTCTACATATTTTTCATTTCAAATTCTTTGGGGAGTGAGGTGAATCAATTAATTAATTTCATTGTGGCTATATTTAACAAAAATATTTTTTAAACAAACTTTTTCATGGCAATCTTAACTACATCCAGAGGGTTTTTCCTCAGGAAAATCAGAAAGACTTGTACTTGCTTGGAGTCTGTTAGATTCTCAGGAAACTTTATCAAGAGATGCACACTTGCCCATTTCCTCCCCAGTTTTGCTAAGACAGGAGCCCAACTCTTATATTCAATACCCATTACTCCTGATGCCTTTGGAAACCTTCAAGAGTAAACGCGGGATATAGACGAGAAGGTTCAAAGTCTCTCTATTCTTTTTCCTTACTTCCTAATAGTTATAATTTTAAAGTCATTTGGAAATCAATGTCACTTCCAAATCTGTCATAGAATGAGGTATTAAAAAGAAAACTTTATGTTACTTTCTTGCTCAAAATATCCAGTGCCTTGTTAGAACATTTAGAATAAAAACCTAACTGTCCATCATGGTCGACAAGCCCCTGCGTGGATCTGGCCTTTGCCCATTCACCCTAACCTCACCTCCCATGACCTCAAGCGCAGCTGTACAGGCCCCTTTGCTCTCCGCTGAACACAGAGCCTGACTCTGGGCCTTTGTACCTGTGGTTTCCTCTGCCTGGAAAATATCTCCTCCATCACTTCCCATGGCTTCACTCTGACTTCCAAAGTCCTTCACTGCCCTTCCTATATATAAAATAGCACCCTCAGGTTGCTGCAACCACTTCCATTTTCTTCTTCATTATTCTATAAACATAGCATCCTATAACTACTTCAGTATGTATTGTTTACTTGTCCATTGTCTGTCTCCCTCACTGAGATATAAGTTCCATGAGGGCTTGTGCACGGCTCTATCTCTGGGACCTAGACCAATGTTGATCATGTGTTAAGGGAATGGTTAAATATTTTATATTTTAAAAATAAATTTGAGAATTAAAAAAATCCTTCCCCAAGTTAAGCTAAAGTCAAATTTCTAAACAAATATGTACAACATTGCTTCTAAATGCCTTCGCATGCAATCTTTTTGACCTTTTGGCCAGTCCTGAGAGGGGCATCGAGATAACATTATTTCTGTTTGGAGCTAGGAAGCCTCAGGTTTGCATTCTAGCTTCATAGTTAGTTTGGATAATTTATCACCCCTCTCTGTCCTCAGTTTCCTTTTATGAGTCAACTAATCAGTCTACCCTAAAGATCTGTGAAGAGGATAAGAACACATGCACACCAAGTGTCTGGCACAGAGCTGATGGTCACAGACTGTTTACTAAACACTGTTATTTCATTACCATTTCTACAGTGACTTGGCTCATATTAAATAACTAAAAGTAGAAGACCAGAATAAATAACCAGGTTTCCAGACTACCTGAGCTTATTCCATTATGTAGACCAGGTCTGCCTCACTCCTGCTTAAATCCCAACAAACATTTTGAATCCAGAAAGGAAAGAAAGACACTTGAAACTGATACAGTGCACTCCAAGAGGCAGAGGCAGAAGGCAGTCTCCTCTCCTAGGTTATTTTACAAAGAGCCTCCACTTCCATGCTCAGCACTTACCTGTCTGCACCAGGTACTTGATACTAACTTCATCAACTGGGAAAAAGGCAGCAGTTGCTCCATACTCTGGGCACATGTTGGCAATTGTAGCTCGGTCAGCAATAGACAACTGCGCTACTCCAGGCCCAAAGAACTCGACAAACTTGCCCACGACCCCAACCTGGCGGAGGTGCTGAGCAGAATGAGAGGAAACAGACTCAGTCACCCACATCCAAAATGCAGAACCATCACCTTGCAGTTTTTATAAACTTGACACGTGAGCAAACACTAACAGTAAGTTACAGCATATTTTTGAATGTATTAAAAAATAAAACGTAAAAAGTAATGCCAACTCAATACAATATAGTATCCTGCACTGGATTCTAGATAAGAGACATTACTGAAAAAATGTGAAGTTTCTAGTTAACATAACAGAGTCACCTCAATGTTAACTTCTTTGTTTTGACAAATGGACTCTGGTTATGTAAGATGTTAACATTTGGAGAAGCTGGGAGAAAGTTAGCAGGAACCCTCTGTATGATCTTTACATCAACAGTCTTACAAATTAAAAATTATGTCAAAACAGCTCTCAAAAACAAAATGTAAAGCCATGCCAAAAAATACACATAGCATTAAGAAAATCCTTTCAAAAAAAGGGAAAGTCTTTTAAAATGAGAAACACTTCTCTAATGAGATCCTTGGAAATTCCTAGAAGTGCTAAAAATTCAAATAAACCCTTTTAACCTAAATAAATTATCACTTGTACTCGTTGAGTAAGTATATGGCTGGTTTTCAAGGGTGTTATGAAAACATTTCCGGGGCAAGTCAGATGGAACCCAAAGATCCCAGCAGTCTGACTCCCATGTCTTTTTCACACAAGCCACCGGCCAGGGAGGGGCCTTAGTGACTCAGTGGGTCCTGCATGAAGCCAGTCAGGAACTGTGGGCAGCACGTGGGCCAGCTGTGCTGGTTTTGTGAGGTTCTGCCAAACTGTGTGGGTGATATCTATTTACTGCCTATTTGAAAAGGATGCGTCGACATCTATTATAAACTAGAATGTTCCAATAAAGCCAATTAAGATTCCACAAAGATTAAATCAACGAGAAACCTAACAGTAACATGTTCCTCTGTAACACCTCTGACCTCTAAACTACAATGAAAATATTGTCTGAATAAAAAGACCACTGCTTTTCTAATATTTTTTTCAAAATGAAACTCCCTTTTTTGCAAAGCAAACAAATCGACACCTACACACAAAAGATTATTTCCTCTAAGGGTTAAAGAAAGTTAAAGAAAAAACAAAAAACAAAAACCCCAACCAAAATCACTGTCTTCTACCGCTTTTGGAGAGGCATCTGTTAGAATAATGTAACAGAATACACAGCAGGGAATGAAAAAAGTCAACAGAAACACTCAATTGGGAAGGATTCTTACAAGCTCAAGACAGTGCTTATTTTTAGGAATGGGGAGGATGACGTTAGCTATAAATATTACATTTTATTTCTGAAAACAATACAGAGTCCCCACGCAAATATAACAAAAACATTACCATCTGTTACATCCAGTGGTGGGCAAGTGAATGTCATTTAAATTTCAGTGCACATGAATGATTTCACAATTTCCAAACAAATTGTAAAGAAAAAGATCCATGCAGCAATAGAAGAGTAAAATGAACGGAATTTTTAAAAACTTAAACCCTTATCTTTCAAAATTTTTTTTAAAGGAAAGGTGCAGGCAGGAATGAAGGCGAGTAGGCAGGCAGGCAGGCAGGCTATGAAAGCAGGAGGAAGCATCTTTATTTTTATTTAGTTCACACAGGTTGGTTTCTCCCCTGGACCTGGGACTTGTACCCAGGGGTATACGGCTTGTTCTTTCAGAGGTTGATTGACCTAACTGCTGCTCCATCAGGGCTTATCTTACCTCATCTTTTTAAAGTTATGAATATTCTGTTTCCTAGCATTTCTAGAGCACATGGAAACCAAGATACTCCAAGAGGAAAGAGACGCAGCATACCTTGGTGATGGTGAGCACAATGTCGGTGGATGTTACCAGGGGGTGGGGATTTCCCATAAGCTTGTACCCAATCACTTGGGGGAGCACCATGCTGATTGGCTGACCCAGCATAACAGCTTCTGCTTCAATACCACCCACACCTGCAACGAACAGAACACATGACAGAATGCTTTTGTTATTCCTCACTATCTCCCGCCAGCATCATTCAGTGTCCTTAACAGGTCACGTCCCAGTTACAACGTTTTGCTGTTACAGAGTTGAATTATATTTCTATAAAGGGCAAGGTGTTATTTTTGTTGATTTCTCTGCACAGAATTTTTAATGAGCGTTTCTCAAAGTGTGGCCTTCCAAATGCCTGTATCGAAGTGCTCTTGATTCCACATCAAGAGAGAGTGAGAGGGCGCCCTGGTGGCCTAATGGTCTAGTGCACCTGGGAGCAATCCTGGGTTCAAGACCTCGGGGCTGGAGGAAACAACCAATAAATGTTTGTTTAGTGAACAACTTTCTCCTCCTTCCTCTTCCTGCCTGCTTGCCTATTTGCCCTCATTTCTGGAGAGAGAGAGGGAGGGAGGGGGAGAGAGAGAGAGAGAGAGAGAGAGAGAGAGGGAGGGAGAGAGAGAGAGAGAGCGAGCATGCGCGCGCGCGATGTTTAGGAGTCTCCATTGTTAACAAATGCCCCAAGTGATTTTCATGTATTTTTACATGTCTCTAGCCCCTTGTCCTAGTTCATTCTTCCAAACATTATCAATGATTGCCAAACTAGGTACTTTCTGGTCCCTGGAAATTTAACAGTAAACAAAACAGACAAAAAGTCCTCTCTGATACGTATGATTATGCAAATCCATATTAGGGGGCTATAATGGTATCAAAGCAAATTAAGATGCCTGCAACAGTACAGCATACATGGAATAGGAACCTGGAAGAATACTCACCCCAACCGAGAACACCCAAACCATCAATCATGGTGGTGTGTGAATCTGTGCCCACAAGACTGTCTGGGTAATAGTATCCATCCTGATCAAACACCACTCTTGCCAAATACTCCAAATTCACCTGATGAATGATTCCTGAGCCAGGAGGAATAATCCGCATATTTCGAAAAGCCTGAGAACCCCACTAGGATTAGAAATGGAAAGAGCATTGTGAATGCCAGACAAATTTCTGCACAGACCATCTCCCTTTCCCCCCATGTGCACAAAGAATCAAGCATGCAACCAAACTCTGCCCATACCTTTAAAAATTCAAATCGCTCTCTATTTCTTTCAAATTCCAGGTCTTGATTCTTCTGTAAACTGTCTGCCCTGTCAGAGAGAGAAACTAAATGTGTAAATGTTAAGGCTTAAAATGTTCACATTTATGGTGATGAAACTAAATGTGTAAATGTTAAGGCTTAAAATGTTCACATTTATGGTGATGAATAAACCAATGGAAATGTTATCTGCAGGTCTGCTGGGTGGTAAGGAAGCATTCATTCATAAGGGAAAGGAGGGGTAATTAGTCAAAGGAAAAGGAGTAGTGATTATTTAGTTCAAGTGAGTCCCACAATGCCTTTAAACATGGTGGGTAGAAAGCATTAAGTGAATTCATTAAAACCAATCAAGAAGTCTGCCTCTTAGGAACTGACTCAAGACATTTATGACAATAACAGCAGTTGAAGTATTTAAAGAACCTTTGATTCTGCATTCCTGTCATATCCATGACCTCGTTATAACACTTCCCTGAGCTGAGTCATGTCTAGGAGGTCATTTTTATTTGTTTATGTTGGGAGATAGGGAACCAGCAGGTATTTCCAGAATCGCAATCTGCTTTCTCTAGGACAGAGGTCTACAAGGAAGGTGGGGCTACTCAGGAAAGTCTGTGAAGCTTGGGTTACATGCAGAGGTTGACTCAAGGTCATTGAGTCCATCAGGAGTGACACTGGCAATGCAGGGCACCAAGAAGCTTTTCTAGGATTTTTATAATCAAACTATGTTGTTTTGAGTCAAGCAGGATTAAGGCAGCTTAAGGCCTGCTCCACTGCAACATACTGAGTGAACATAGGAATGGAGAGTAAAACTAATAGCTAAGACCCAAGTCAGCCTGCGTAATAGTTAACGACTTGTTCATATTACTAGGAACCAGCCACTATTCTAAATGCTTTCCATTTATTTTCTCTCCATAATAACCCTTTGAAGTTATCTACAGATTTTAAAAGAGGAAACAGAGACACGGAGAGGTTAAGAAACTTGCTCAGGCTCACAGTCAGTAAATGGGGAGTTGGAATTGAAACACAGGCAGTCTGACTCCAGTGTGGACACTGTATCCAGCACTGTCTCCCTGGAGCTGCAGTTACAGAAACTGCAGGAGTGATGGTGACAGTGGTAACACCCACCACCGCCACACTCATAATAGCAGGAGCTCACACGCACAGGCTCTCAGGGCTTCACACATGAACTTACTCAATCATCAGAACAACCCCTCACTGTTACCTCAAAGTGGAGAAGAGGACACAGAGACATGGCAGGTTATCTAAGGTGTGCCGGATGCTTGGAGATCACAGCGCTGTCTTCTGAACTAGGGCTGACTGTCCCTGGGCCTCTAGCTTAACTGCAATACTTTGAACCTGCACTCTTCCTCCACTGGTTACTGATCTGTGGGGTCTGCTGCGTGCCACAGGCTGGGACACACAGAAGCAGCAGGCACACTGCCCAACTAAAGCTCGAGTCTGGTGACACAGTGCGGCAGTTTTAAGGGTGTGATGCTCTATGTCACGGGAAGTAAGGATGTCATGAGAACATTCAGAAAGAACTATAAACTCAGATCAGGGGCCAGAATGCATTCCAAAAGGAAATGACCTCAATGCAGTCTAAAGGGGAGGAGGAGTCAGCCAAACAGAAAGGGGTAGGCACTCCTTGGGGAAAAGGACAGGAGACACTAAGCTGATGTTTTCTTCTTTTGATGTGAATATACTCTAAAATAAATGTCGGTTGCTTTGTTTGGAACTCAGACAAAAACAATTTTTACAATTTTAAGGTTGGAGGGAAAAAAAAAAGGTCAGAGGCCATATGTGGAGAGGAATGCCTAAAATATTTACTATTGGGCTTTACAGGAAACATTTGCTGATCTCTGAGGTAGAGGATGAATGTGAGTACACTTGGATGTTAGAGAAAAGGAAGAAAGAGACCAGAAAGACTCTGGTACAGCAGAGCGAGGCAGGACACAGGTGCTGCCCCCAGAGCAGCAAACCCACTGGAGCAGGTAGTTACTCTTCCACCTTCTTCTCATGAGGACACTGAGGACTCTACCCGAGGTTGCCATCTGCCTGCCTCTTCGTGTCCCGATGCACAGTCCTGGAAGTCTGCACCAGGCAAAGCTCAGGCACACAAAAATAATGGGGAAAATCCTCATACATACCTTTCTTTTCTAAACCTCTTCCTCTTCCCTGTCCTTCTGTACTTCCTCCAATGAGCAATTCTATTTAGTACCTACCTACACTGTCAAAGTATTTATTCCAGAAACAGCCTCCTGGCTCACTTCTCTGTCTAGTTAACCTGTCTTTTATACCCTAACCAGGGTCAGTTTTCTAAAACACAAAACACAACCCATCTCAGATCTGACAACAGCTTCACATTCTAAAAAAAACTGTACACATCCCTTTCCTTAAAAAACAAGCCCTTTAAATGGACCTCAAACTTCTTTTTCCCATCCTCCAACCAAAGCTTTTAGCTTCAGTCACTTTAGGCCTCATGTTCTCCCTGCACTCCTCTCTCCTGCGCCTGTACACTGTTCTCTTGGTGTAGAAGGCCTTTGGCAGCTCTCTTCTCTGGTTAGACCACTCAGGAGCCAGATCAGGTGATCCTGCTTGAAGGACCCTTTTGATTCCCCAAATCAGGGTAATTTGCCTCCTTTCTGGTGAATACACTTACCAACTACATTAAAGTTGCGTGTTCACTACCAGTGTTCTAAACTAACCTTTTCTTAAACAAATACTGGAATACAGTAAGTCTACTACATGGAATTAAAAAAAAAAAAAAAGCAAGAAAAGGAAAGCATTTTGGAATATTGCTTTTAGTCACATGTGGCCCTCCCTGCCTCTTCCATTGTGTCCTCTGGGTCATTATCCCTTGTCCTCTTGCCTCCAGCCCCAGAAAGACGTCAGGGCTTCTCAAGAAACAGGGTTGAAAGAGATAACTAACCCCAGAGAAACTGGGGACATCATTTAATATAAATAACATTCACAGGACATGTAGAAGTCAGAAAATGCTTATACTGTTTTAAGGTATATTAATTCCTGATAAAAACCTACTTACTCATGAAAACAAAGCATTGATTATGGTGGACTTGGTTCAAGTTATTGGAATGAATAAACAGACCTAAAATACACTTTTGCCAGAACTTCCTTAAATTTGCAGACTTTTATGTGAGCTTTCAGTAGGGTCTCTGGATGTGAATGGCCTCATAGACTAAAGAGGAAATATCTCAGTTACATAATTTGAATTCAAATTTGGATGCAGTTCAAAGTTTCTGAATATTAAATTTAATGGTACTCCAGAAACTTAGAGAGATTTCAGACTCATGAAATCTAGTCAGAAACTATTATATTACTGTTTGGATTAAAAAGAAAAGGTGGCTTGGGTTAGAGAAAAAAAAGAAGAAAAGGTGATTTCTGAGATAAATTTGTAAAACATTACAATGCCTTAGTTAAAATGCTCAATTCCTAAATATGGCGTCATACCAATTAGTATTATTGAAACCAGAAAATATTTAAAAATATTAAACTGAGAAAAATTGACATCCCACTACCCTTTATCCAGTTTTTCTAGTTTATTTCTGGAAGCAACTGGAAATAAGTCCACAGCTCACAGTTCCACCAAGGTTGAAACATCACATTTAATTCCTTCCAAAAATAAGGCAAGAGTCTGGGAGGTCAAATTGCAAAACCAAACTCAGAAATAAAAACAAAACACCACCAATGATAACACTTATAACAGAGATGGTCTCTTTAATTACATGCACAAAAACGTGTTTGTTAAATTTGGATATCGATTTGAATCAAAATTCACCCCTGGACTTTGCTGTTTTCATAATAATGTTTTCCGTATTTAAGAGTAAATGAAAAAGATCCATAAATAACTGAAACCAGAGTTGACAGATGTCAAAGTTTAAAGAAAAAAAAAAATCACAGTGAACTTTGTTGATAACCAGATTCATTAACTGTTTAATAGTCAAGAGCTCTTAAAAGACTTTAGACATTAAAACAATTACACTGCAGTCTTCATTAGTACGCTCACCTTCCAGATCAGCTAAGTGAAGGTGGATTCAGCAACACCAAGGAAGTCTCCAAGAAAGAGAAAATAGTCCACAATTTTGTAGGCTACTTTGATAACTTCTGAAGTAGGACATCAGGATATAGGTTTATTCTCAAACAATATAACATCTTGTTTATATTTTTAAAACAATTTCCTTTGAAACCGAAATATTAAAGTGAGTCCATGTGAGTTAATGGGGAAAAATGACAGGCTGCCTACAGAGTAGCTGAGTCCAAAGGAAACGGAAGAATTGGCAAGTATCTAGTCTGTTAAAGAACTGTGAATTCAGATTTGCTCTGGTGGCCTCGCGGTTTAATACACCTGATGTAGTCCACAGACATCCCAAGGTCACCTGTGCATGACCCAGGGCCAGGAGAGACAACCAAGATGAACAAATAAATAAAGTGCTCCTTCCTCCCGGCTCTTCCTGCCTGCCTCTGCTCATCTTCATTCCTGTCTGTACCTTTTCTTTAAAAAAGCAAAAAATCAAAAAACTGAATTCAGGGACAAATCAGACTTCTCTTTATCCTAAATTTATTTGGTTTGGATATTGACAACATAATGGGAGACTGGTCAGTTTATACATTTTTACTGAGGTTGTACGGAAATCACATAAATCCCTAAGGAAATAAATAAATGTTTTTCCCCCCAACCCCTAATGGTTGTTTCATATTCTTAAATGACTTTTTATTATAAAAACAATAATTTCTTATTATAAAACTAGACAGCAGTTACAATCCCAAACAGAATCACCTAGTTGTTTGGCACTTCTCCTCTCAATCATTTAATCTTTGCATAACTTTTCATCTAGCTGAGATCACTCTATATGCAAATTGTATCTGCCTCAATGAGCTCTGACATGACCATGTTCCAAGTGTTATTAAGCACATTATAACTGTAAAGATTTCATAATAATTCATTTTAAGGGTATACCATAATTTAATATATCATTCTCCTTTGTTGGACATTTAGAATATTTCTAAGTTTTCATTATTATAAATAATACTTTACCGAACTCTATTTAGCCATTAAGTTTTTTCTGAATGCTTAGAAATGGAAATCCCTGGACAAAGGATATGGAAATTTCCCAGGTTTTTAGTACATACTGCTTTCATCATTTCTATCAGCAGTGTTATCAGTAGTATATAAAAGTGTCTCCCATATGACACCTTTATAATTAATGATGTTTATTTTCTAATCTTAATTATATTGATAAGAGAAAATAATCTCAAGAATTTAATTTACTTTTTATTACTTGTAATGTTGAAAAGGCTATTTATATGCTGTTTACCATGTGCACTTCCTTTTAATATGAATTATCTCTTTCCTTTGTCCATTTATCTTCTGGATTTACTCTAAATGGATTTTACACATTCTTTATTAAGGACAGTAACACTTTGTCATATTTGTTGGAAATACTCAAGTTTTTTTCCTATTAACTTTGAACTCATTATATCTATAGATATTTTTTCCTGTTTTCTTTCATTCACTGCTTCTAAATTTAGAAAGGGCTTTCTTATCAAGTCATCTGACACATAATTAAATTTTCTTCTAAATGTTAATGACTTAATTTTTTAAATATTAATGATTTAACTCATACCACAAAGTAATTCATTTTCCCAGCACTGTACACAGAATAGCTATTTCTTTCTCCACTGACAGCTGATAACAACTACCAGTTACGCTTCTAGGTTAAGAGAGTAGTTGTAACAGTACCTGGCTGCTCTCCTTGTTGTGCAATCTTTTTATTTCTTGAAAGGTAGGTGCAGGCAGGAATGAAGGCAGGCAGGAAGAGAGGAGGAGGAAGCATTTTATTTTTATCTAGTTGTTCACAATGTTTGTTTCCTGCAGGCCCAGGACAGTAACCTGGTTCCCTGGGATGTATGTGAACTGTGCTTGGCCAGGGCAGCAGACTTAACTGCTACTCCACTTGGGCATGCCCCTGCTATGTAGTCTTATAGTTACTTCTACAAAAGATGGAGCATGCTCCCCAACTCTGACTTTGGGCTTGACTGTGTGACTTGCCTTGATTAATGTCACTGTGAAGAGAAGTGGTGCAATGCTAGGTTTCAAGAGGTATTATTGTAGGTTCTCTTTTGCCCTTAAGCCTTGGTGGTCACCAGAGAGCTGATTTCTCTTTCACCCTGGGCCTCATAAGCAGCTCACACAGAACAGAGCTGTCCCAGCTGCCAGCAGATACACAGTATAAGCAACTAACCAGGCACTGGCCCACCTACACTCAGCTTCAATCAGCTGACTTCCCAACCAACTTGAGGATGTGTAAGAAATATATTCTTACTGTCAACTGCCACTGAGATCTCAGCGTTAATGGTAGGATTTTGGCAGGAAGAGAGAAGTAGATAAACCAAACAATAGAAGGAACAAAGAGAAATAAAGGGACATTTAGAACACTTATTTGTGGAAACCCCCATGGGGAGGCAGTTACCTGGGATGAAAAAAGGAATAAGGCTACAGTAGTTTAAAAAAAGGGCAAACTCGGCACAGCCTGGTGGCTCAGCACCTAAGGTTCAGGCTGTGTTAAGAGCCCAAGGACCCCAGTTTGAGCCCAGGGCTGGGGGAAGGAAAAGAAAGAAACAAACCAAAAACACTCTTTTAAAGTCAACATGTACTTATATTGACCAGCTCTTAGGCAGAAATTCATGTGTGTGGTTTTCACCCAGATTTCAAGCTGGATTTAAACAAAGGCTGCCTTAAGAAAGAGGAAAAAAACCTTTTTTTAAAAATTTACTGCTCATTCCAAAAGGTCTTCCAAGGAAAATCTATATTAAGGTTGAGTTTCCTTGAGTATCTTTTTTAAGACTCTCTTTTTCATTTATATACACACACATATCGAGTCTATTTAGCAGAAAATCCAGGTATTTGTATTCATCTCTCACCTTCTGTTGAAATCAACCTGGATGGAATGATCAATTACAAGATCAGCAGGACAGACAGGGTTGATTTTCTCTGGATCGCCTCCCAATTTTTTCACAGCATCACGCATTGCAGCGAAGTCAACCACAGCCGGGACACCCCTGAGAAAAAGAGAATTAAGTAGAAAATAGATCTCTTAGAGTGTAATTGGATTTTTCGGCTTTTGTGTCTATTGATATTGGCAACAGGACTATCTCACCAGTGGAGCTAAGAGTGGATGAAAAGTGAAAGTTTCTAAACAGTGCCTGATCACATAGGCTTTAGGTGCCATGACTGAGTGGTAGGTCTCTGTGCATTTTATCACTGCGTGCAAGTTAACAATGAATATGGTCTAAACAGAGAAACTATGGGAAAACTGGTACTTAAAAACTCTGGAACTTTTACTGCCTTACTTGTTTTTCATGCATATAGTGGGGCGACAGAGACCTGAAGGTGACATACAATCACACCTTCAACTTTAGACCAAGTTTAAAAGAAAGAATATAATTCAGAAAAGCAGACTGTGAGTCAAATTTATAATCAGTAATTATCTATTATTATGTCAGAATGTAGCATTTCCCAAAACTTATACTCTAGAAAAATGAAACTTGGTCTCTAGGAGGAATGAAATAACATGATTTAAAAATGGAAAGGCAGGGTCTCAGAGGTGATGCTGGGGAACAAAGATTCCCCAGAATAGTATGTGAACTGAGGCTTAGCAGTATTACGTCAGACCCTGTGAACTCCATTCCATTCTTCAGGGTCAGCACCTCAATGTTCCAGACAACTGTGTGAAGCCTGGTTCCCTGGGTAGTGGGAAGAGGGGAGGGTGTTCCAAGATGGATGCACCCTGTGCCATTTCTTTCCCCTTTGCTAGCATACTTAGGACTAGGATTTTCGAGACCAAAGACAATGACCCTTGCCACTGGGAAAGGTGGAGTGACAGCACTGCCCAATTTGCCTCACAGAATTTGGTTTGCTCTTGCTGCCCAGGATAAACCAGTTCATTTTCAAGTGTCTAGATATTTGGTGATAAATAATACCATCACTGTGTGTGTATGTTTAAAGCTTTCTTTAAGGGTGAACAAGGGAGGCAGGAGAGCTTAATGTCACAAAGGGCTCACGTGAAGTCCTGCAGAATGACACGGGCAGGTTTAAATGGCACTTCTATGTTCTTGTGTTGCATGACATTCCAATTTAGGATATTTTCAATGTCATTCTTCTTCACCAAAAATTGATCACAGTTCCGAATGGCTGCCTCCAGGAGAACTCTGACAGAAAATGGTAAGCGTCCTACGAGTGAAGGAGAAAACGCATTAAAACAAGCCCAGAAAAACCACAAGACACCTTTTTATAGACAGTCCCTATGTAGACTGGATCCAAGACATTGGACAATTCTTCCAACAAGAAAAGAGGGTAAAGTTTAAAGTGTTTTACAGTTTAAAATATACAGATATTGAGTGAGACATTGAGTAGTAGGAAATGCCTATAGAAATGGCAAAAATACAATTTTACTACTTATTCTTTCTTAGTAAATGGCTTCCCTTAAGCTATCGTGAAAGCAGTCTAGATTTTTACTGCATTATATTAGCAAATAAGTCATATTTCTTATAAAAATTAATGTTTAAGAAATTATAAAGTAACCTTTTATTGTTACTTGCAATTAAGATCAAAGTATAATCATTTACATCTTTGAAAAGAAATAAAACCCCAAATACCTTATATGGTACCCAGTGATAACGGGGGGGGGGGGGGTTTCTAGGATAAGACAATAGTAATTTGTAAAATAAACTATTGTTATTTATAAAGTAAAAATTCCAAAAAATTATTCACCAATATTATCTGGAAAAAAGCACAGAATTTAAAATTTAAAAAAATATGCTATTGTCCTCTTCTTCTACTTCCACTACATAGTAGTTATTGGATCACATCAATGACCCTCTCCGGGCCTTGGCTTCCTCAGGACTTTCTGACATTTTATAAATATGGCCTCTATGCACTACTATTCAGATTAAATAATAGAATACATATCTGTATATACAATGCTGTATATACTATAAAGTGTTATATAGATACTACAGGTATAGCATCATTATTACCTACTTATACATGAGCGATGCACGAAAGCTGTAGGTACACACCCTGAGGTCCCGGGTTCGTATCCCAGGGCCCTGGGAACAGTCGATATGAACAACTAAGTAAAATGAATAAATGTTTCTTCCTCTCTCCTCCTGCCTGCCTGCCTCTGCTTGCCTTCATTCCTGCCTGTAGCTTTCCTTTAAAAAAAAAAAAAGTTGTAGACACCTGAGTTTGTATGTTTGTATACTTAATCCAACACCATTCCTTCCTAGTCTGCTACTCTCTTCCAACTCTCCTAAAGGCTAATTAATTATAGCCTTATTTCATGCAATTGAGATTCTAACTGCTGTCAGAATAGTTATATCTTAGAGCTATGTACCTACCATATCTTGAATCCTCCAATTTATTCAAGTTGAAGAATTTCTTTCCTGGTTCTGTAGGATCCAAAGGCTCAGCAAGGTGTGCAAATGGGTTGCTCATGATTCCTGATAGCTAAGCGTCCCTGAGAAGGAAGAAGAACATTTAATCCCTACATTCAAAGTGAGTCCTCATTCATCCTGATGACTTTTTGCCAACATGGAACACATGCCCATCCATCAAGAGATCACTTATCTTTTCAAAGTAGGGGAAGGTAGGAAATAAATGAATAAAAGAACGATATTCTTAGCAAGTAAAGTGGGCTTCTGTGAAAGTTTTTGAGACACCACAAAATCCTAAACTTCTTTGTCTTATTTCTACAACTTCTTCCACTGATAAGATACAGAGGAGGGAAATGAAGGGTGTGGTAAATCTTGAATAGACCTCTGAACTGGATTCATGTCTTGCTTGGCAGGAGGTAAGAATTCCATAGCAGAAGACATTATGCAATTGTTTAAAACTTGAACTTTGGAAGTAGGGACTTGAAAGCAGCTGTTTTCTGTTTTAACAATCTCTGTAACATTTTAAATAAATAGAAGTCTTCCTGATTGACTTTTGCAAATGGTGGCAACAGCATGTGAGAACCAGGGAAACTGAATAAGGTACACTGTGGTGACATAAAGGCTATATTTGGAGAGGACCCTCTACTTCAGCTATGGGAAAGACTTCTCATGTGTCTTTTTACATATTACAGGTGGTGAACGAGAGAGGAGAGGTTCCTGGCCTCCACCGCACAGATAAATAGTGATTTCAAATAAGCACAATGCAGAGTAAAACCTACTGAGGTGGACTTTGGAAGACTTAGTCTCTGGTTCTACCTCCTAGGCAAGAATTTCCTTTGGTCAATCAATCCATTCCCCAACAGCTTTAATTTTAAGATAAAAAGAGTAACATTTGGCCTGCTTAATCCCAGGGTTTTTATGCATAAACATTTAAATATTCAACCTATTTATGATGTGGAACAATCAACATATTACTGAAAAAGAGCTGGGGGGAAAAAAGACCATGTAAAGGAAACAACAGTGGGGATATAAAATTACAAGTGTACCTTGTCTCCACAGACAGGTCCATATTTAAATTTCACACAAAAGGGACCACTCCTTTGTGAGGGAAAAGGCCTCAAAGTCAAGACTGGGAGGAAGACTTAGTTTTCATTGTATAGTCTTCATTACTATACCATTATTATTATACTTAAAGCACTTGAAAGCAAAAGAAATCTGTTCACCTACTCTGTCTAAAGTGTAGCACCAGGACATTGTGAGGAGAGGCAGTGAAGTGAGCAGCAGACCTGCCCTCCTGGAGACACCGGCGCAGGAGGTGCCAGCGCCTATGCCAGCACCTATGCCGGCACAGAGTGAGGCTGTCTGCTCAGGGCCTCTGTAACTCCTCTCCCTGTGTCCCATGTGGTTTTCGCAGTTGTCAAAGAAGGTAAGTATCTGACCCAATCTTGGCCAATCCTCTAGGAATCTTGAAACTGAAAGCAAAGAAAGGCCAGCCAGCGATGCTGGAATATGCTCAATTAACTGCTTATAAAAACACGTAGCCTAAACCATCTACATTATAACTACCTGGGGATCTTTCTATTAGAAACACAGATTCCCGAGTCTCATCCCTGAACTACTAAGGATCTGAATTGGTTTGGGGAGGCAGCAGGAATCACCATCTTTTAAGGTCCCAGGTGTTTCAAACACAGATTCAGTTTGAGAGTCACTGCTGGGTTCTGTGGAGATTCTTACACTTACACTTAATTCAGGAGGCAGCAGGGTGTGGAGGAAGGTGTTTGAGAAAGGGAGGGCCACGTCTGACTGGGGAGGGGTCACACCCACAACGCCCGCACACTGGGGGAAGGGAAACTCCCCCAGAGAAAGTGACCCAGGCCACAGTGCTAGCCATGAGAGGGTGACCTGGTCCCATGTCGACAGATGCAGTTTTTCAGGTGAGGATGGTAATCTGAATGAACGCCACAGAGTTACAAACGTTGGTAATATTTTTTCTAAACTGTTATACAGGTCCGCAGCAGGATGGTCAGACCCAACACGCTGGTGGGCCTGGTTTGCCTGGAGGACCGCCAGCCTGCAAGTGTCCCTGCTCAACCTGGCAGATGTCTGGGTTGGAGGAATAGTACGGTAACCAGACAGAACATTCCAGTGAGAAACAACGGAAAGGGTGGAGGTAAGGGAGCCTGGGTGGGTAAGTGGAGGGCAACAGATGAATTGGAAAAGAAGGGGTGGAAAAGAAGGGGCGGATAGAAGGGGCAACATGTAAAGAAAGTGGCTGCTAAATGAAAATGATTGTAGGGGGAAGAAATACTATTGCACTCCAGATGGGGAGGTGAAAGGGTGTTGGGACCGCCGTGGGAGAGAAGACGTGGTTTTAGTTGTGTGGGGAGAGCATACAAGAGGAAGTGCCACACCAGTGATGTTACTCATCCCGCTGAGCAAGGAGCGGAGGGGACCTATGAACACTTGGTTCACTAAGAAACCCACCAGCCTGTTCGCAGAAGGGGCAATTTACAAATATGTGGGCTCAGAAAATAGGATTAATCGTTCCAGTGAGTGGGACTCCGCAGATGTGACTTTTGAGAGGCACTGATGTTATTCTCCCTCTGATTGGTTACTGATGCCCCCACCCCTAAGACTGAACTTGCCCACCCAAATAGCATTTGCAACAGCGACCTTGTTTTGCCTGCTGGGTAAACGTGTCAACAGATTTGTCTTCATAGAGGCTGTGGGGTATTTCAGAGTCCCTCTTGCAGAACCAGGTAAGGTGGGTCATCCACGTCTTTTAAGTCTTAAGTCTCTGAATCACCCCTATCTGTGTCAGTCCTAAAGAGCCAGGTGTCCAATGTTAGCCAAAACTTTATGGCTAAAGCTGTAAGTTGTACCGGTATTTGGCCACGATGCAGGGAAGGTCAGTTTATTCTCTATAGCTTACAAATGCTCTGGGCATAACGCTGGAAGTCCCACACAATTCCTGCTGTGCCTACCACCCAACCAAACCAGCTGGTATTTCAGGTTGTATATAGTCACCAATATAAATATGGCTCTTACAGAAAATGGCTGTATAAAGTGATCTACTGTCTGCCTCCCTTGATCCTTAGAAACAATAGGTAACTGTAACACTAGGCTGCGTCAATGAAGCAAATTCTCCTGGTGGTAGCTGGGGAGCAAGGAATCAGTTACTAATTACCAGGACATGCCAAGTACTATTGTCTCAACTCTGGCAACTTTGGTTAGGTTAATACATATCATTAGTCCCATTTTACAACTGAACAAACTGCAGCTCAGAGGGATGGAAAACCTCACCTAAGGGCACACTCTGATAAAAGGCAGCTGCTAGGTTTTAAACGTCTCCTCTATGGCCTCACCTGCCCCTCTAGGTGCAGCAATTTCTGTTCTGCAGAGGCTGGCAGCAGGCACCCACCGACCCCGAGACCCAGAGGCCTGAGAAATCCTCCCACAAGACCCAGTTGTGAATAATGGAGCCTCCTTTCCTCCTTTGTGGGCTCACCCGGCACCCTAGGTTTGAGCCAGACACCGACTGTTGCACGTCCCTTGTCACGCAATATGAAGACATGTCATGGAGAGCAACAGCAAGTGTTCTGGCAACCCCGAACCGGTTTCGCATGAAATTAGGAAATAGCTGTTCCATATGTAGCTGGAGGGCTCTGGAAATCAGAGCCGCCCCCTCCCCGCCTCCCCAACTCTTACAGGAGTTCTCAGGGTTAGTAATCCAGGCTCCAACCACGTTCCAAGGAGGGTGAAGGCAGCAAAGACATCAGTCTTAGGAAAGGTCCTGAGCCAAAGTACAATGTAGGTATCATGGATGTTTCCTAGCCTTACCTAGGCCAGCATCCCACCCCAGCCTCAAACCTTACCGCAGCTACCCCAAGAGCTAGGATTTTGTCTAGCAGCGTTGACACGTGGCCAGCAAGCCTGGCTACTTCCCACATTTACAGAAAGCACAGACCCCATGGTTTCAATTCCTTTCTTTTCTTATCTCCCATTTGCCCCTCCCTCTGCCTTTTTGGTTTTGTTTTTTCCTGGTTTATCTACTTCTTATCAAATACTAATAAGAAAGGAATGAACGGAGTCAGAGAATTTGGGGGGAGAGGGTGGAGTCTTAGCTTAATAAGTTTCTTTCCTTGTGGTACCTTTTCTGTTCCACAAAATAATATGTTACTGCCTGGAGGCAAAAGGAAAACAACAACAAAAAAACAACAAACCCCTCCCCCCCCCAAGATTTTTAAAAAAGAAAGGAAACAGGAGATATCTTTTGAGGAGCAGGCTGGAGCGCATTCCGAGTCTGTCCTTCCCTCAACAGCTGTCTTCAAATGCTGGGACTGCCGAACACAGTCCCAGCCTCTGAGGACACTGAATGGAACCCGCAAAAGACACGTACACTGTACAGGTACGCCCTCCATCACACCTAGTTCACATTCTGCAAGTCAAGATAATTTTGGTAGAAAAAGTGTCTTTCAAAGCTAAGCCAGCCTGAAATACCAGCTGGGTGAGTGGTAGACTGTCATGATCTCCAGGTATATTTAAAGTAACTCACTAAAATGTAAAATACTAGAAGCAGAGGCAGATCTTGGACATTTAACAAATGACTCATACTCTTGATAAAAAGGTGGAGCGTGTTCAGAGTGAGAGTTCCTCCTCCACCACAGACAGTGTTGCTGCCAATGGCCTTGGCCTCGACGTGGGACACAAGCAGTGGTCTGGAGCATGAGCACCTTCATGACGCCTGTGCGTGATATGACATTAACCCAGCAAGCACCACGCTCTCAGAAAACCTGGATTTTAGGTGCTAAGGAGGTACTGAGACAGAATCAGAGAATGAAGAGCCTCCTGTAAAGAACCTTGGAGATCTTAATTAACATCGCTCTCCTGAGGAAAACAGAGGTCCCGAAAAGAAAGTGATTGCCTGGGGTCATGGATCTTGTTAACTATAAAACCAGGAAGAAAATATAGCTGATTTTACCTCCAGTGAAATGCAACCTCCTGGCAGGGAGAAAAAATAAATGCTCAAATATCTTTCATAAGTAGAGCTGAAAAAAGCACACCTAGGCATATCACAGTCTTCTGGTGCTTTTGTAAGTCTCATCTGTAATTATTTACCGAACTTGCTGTGTGGTTCAGAATTCCAGAGAAGTGACAGCTGAACTTTGGGAAAACAACTTAAGAGTTAAATTTTTGACAACCTGACCTTGTTATTGAAAGTGAGGCCAAGGAGTAAGGGCAGATCCATTTTATCACTATAGACATACCCTTGCGGTCCAATCACTGAGGTGCTGCGATGTGGGCCATGTAAAGCCTAAAGACCCTGGTTCATAAGAGATTCTTCCTCCTTTCCCTCCCTCCCATAATCCCCTAAAAAAAAAAAAAAATTATTGATAAAAACATAGAACATAGAATTCCTGACTCAGGTTCAACTTAATACTATTATGAAACCCACATTGAGATAGGAAAGTGGCAGAATATATATGCACATTAGAATCATTTTCAAGATAAAAACCGAGTTGACAGTATATATGCATTCATACAATGTCATTATATATGTAGACGAATTAAAAAAAGATACAGAATTAAATTAAATTGCTTCTCCCTAAGTAACAGGATAAGTTGTGGAATGGGGGAGGGGGGCTTTTAAATTATGTATCTCTGAATAGATCAAACTATTATTTTCCACAAGTACTCATTTAGATCTTTTAAAAAATTTGGAGTAGTCATTTTCAATTTGTAAACATGTATAAAGGATAATTCCTATAGTGTCTATAAAATAAGAACTTGATATCTTCATCAATGTCTTTGGAAAGGAAGAATAGTCCATATAGTTCCTGAAACTACAGTATGTAGTTCCGTTCACTCTTTACTGATGTCTGATGAGGATTTATTTAAAAGCAAATTTGTGACTATTTCTCTGGATTACTTCACCTTGTTCCCAAAATATGTCCTTTGTTATGCACCAATGCAGTAAAATGGTTCTGGACAGAATTCCTAAAGGGTTCATATTTGTCATTTGATGGGCAGCTCCGTACTTCATAGAAGTCCAACACATCAGTCCAAACTGGACCCCTTCCTTCTTACCCCCACCCCATCAGCTCCCTTTCCTTCTCCTGCAATCCAAGCAGGATAACAAACTTGTCATTGGACCACACCCTCTTGAGGGGGACTTAACTTTTAAGAGATTACACTACGAGAAACAGTTGCTTTTTATAGAAACTTGAAAATACAAGGGAACAAAAATAAATACATAAAAGTCCACTTAAAGTTTTCCATACCGGATGTAGATCTACATTGTTCCCTCAATAACATTTAAATTAAAAAAGCTGTGTAAAGCCATGGTTTGGAATTTCATTTACATGACTTTTAAAGGTATCTGAATTTTTTTTTTTTTTTTTTTAAGGAAAGATATAGGCAAGAATGAAGACAAGTGGCAGGCAGCCAGGAAAAGGGAGGTAGAAGAAGCATTTTATTTATTTTTATTTAGTTTTTCACATTGGTAGGTCTCCCCACTTCCCTAGCCCCTTGCACCTCTGGACCCAGGTCTTGAACCCGGGACCTTGGGATGTAAGTAGGACTGCTCCCAGGGTGTACTAGACCGCTTAGATCACCAGGGTACATCCCGAATTTCTTTTAAAAAATTCATTAGCTCTCCGTTTTGTAAATTGCTTTTTTCACTCAATATTTTTATAAGGCAATCATGTTTTTTATATTACTTTTCACTTCATCAAAATCTATCATTCAGATATATAACAATTTACTTAAATCCTTATTATTAAAATAAACTGTTTCAAACTGTTAAAATTCAAATAATGCTGCAACCTTTATACATATTTAATTGATTAGATCCTTAATTCGCTTCCTGAAAACAAATGTCGAGTTTTTCATTTTCATTACTAGAAGTAGGACAGATAGGTGAAAACGTGTCTCCCTTTAGCTGCACATCAGCAGGTTGCCTGGAAAGGCTGTAGCAATTTCTCTGAAGCAATGAGTGGAGGCGCCTAGGCCTGGCACCATCATCGTTTTTACCATCTGCTAACTTGGGAGATTAAAACATTAATATTGGGGGTGTGCCCTGGTGGCCTAGAGGTCTAGTACACGCTGGAGCAGTGCCACCTACATCCCAAGGTCCTAGGGAATGGGGTGGGAGGACAGATTGACGGATACGACCAATGTGAAAACTAACTAAAAATAGAGATGCTTCTTCCTCTCTTCCTGCCTGCCTACTCACTTTCATTCCTACCTACACCTTTCCTTAAAATAAATAAATAATGCTAGGCATTTCTTTACTAGCTCGTGAAGATGAATAATTTTCCAGTTGTCTGGCAGACATCTGAATTTCTTCCTTTGTAAACTGCCTATCTACTGAACAGACCAAACTGAGTGACACTAAGGTGGCCTCTGGTGACCAAATGTTCTCATCTTTGAGGGAACGACTCAGATATCAATGTGGATGAGAGTCTGTTCTATAATCCTGGAAAATCTAGAACAGCAACTGGCTTCTCTCTGGTCCTGAGACTTGTAGCTTACGAGGTTCTTTTTTTTTTTTAACGTGACTGAAAAGCAACCCTGAAATCTGTTGACAATTTGACCTCATGCTCTGGTGCATTGTGAACTTATTTATAGTAAGGTAAAGGCTGGTTAGCTTAAATCATGGGCAAAATCCCCATTTGGATCAGTGAGTTTTGCCATTTGCAATCCTAGACTGGCCTTCCAAACCTGGGCAGCAATCTTGGCTTCGTGAGGGAGCCCAAGCACGCTGTATGGAAAGTGCACTGCTAAACCAGCACTCTTGCAAGCAGAGAAGATCATCTCTCAGGCTACACACCTGGCTGACAGTGAAGGACTCAGCACTAGCATTAGTGCCCAGAAGGGACTCTGCACAATGGTGCTTATTCAAGAGATGTTTGGAATAATATGCTGCCTGGAGATAAAGGCCAAAGATCCGATAAAATAAGACTTACCTCTTAGGGTCTCTTTCTAGCCTTTGGAATATAAATCTATAATTTGGTTACTTCTACTGTGAGAATTAAGTTCTCATGGGTTGTCTTACGATAGAGAAAGAGGTAGGTAAGAATGGGTCCTACAATCCACTACAAGATTTCCACACAACAGAAGGAGGAGGCAGAGGAGAGGAGGAATGCTGAACACCTGCAGGACGCCTGAGCGTAAAGGGGTGGGGAGGATAGAGGTGGTTTTATTTTTGGGGGGCGGGGGAGTGGTGAACGAATGAGGACACATCCAGGGGAGCTTGCAGAGTCTTGTTTGGGACGACAGAGACATTCTCGCCATCATTCTTTTTACAAGTGATGGGTTGAGAATCAACAGTGAGTTGTTTATCTAGGATGCCTAAAGACACGCAAGAGTGGATTTTTTAAAATCTGTGCAAACACAAGCTGCTTCTAGTTTTCATGTGATTTGCCCACCTCTCTTCTCTTTTCAGCATCCTAAATATGGCCACCTGGAATTTCCAAGGCTTCCAACTCCAAAGGCAAAGTAATTATCACTTTATCTCTAGAGTTTACTTTGGTTCACAAGTAAGATTAGTATCTTTTTTTTTCCATTTAAAGAGAAATTAATTGGTCACTCCCAAACTGACTCTTCTGCATTGAAACATCATGCTACTACAAACAACTTTTTTGTAAAAAGTGAGATGGCCAGAATGTTTCTGTCGTCCCAAACAAGAGCGAGGTCAGCACCATTCCGGCCAGCATCCAGAGCTCGTCAACTTGGTTCTTTCACAAAGTAGAAAGCAGAATTATTCATTCTTTTTTTTTATTTCCTGCATCTGGGAAACTGGAGTAACTAATTATCTCTAAATTTTCCCAGACAATAGGTGACCTCTTTGATCCTCTGAGCTGTTCATAGAAATCATTTTTTTTTAAAAAAAACCCCAATATGTTAAATGTGATACTTTAAGGAGAGGACATAGTGGATTTATCTTAAGAAGATGACAAAAAACAAAAACAGAAAGAAAGAGTAATGCAAGAAAAGGGATTAGAAAGGAGTGGCTTTTTAACAGTATGACCAGCAACACAATTTTCTTGAGCACTAATTATATGCAATGTGTTCTTTACACTATAGAAATGAGTAAGATTTTGCCTTGAAGCTTGGCCATTACACAGTTTAAGCTGCCTCTTTTTATTAAGCTTTTAAGTTATCAGTTTATTTTCACTTATTCTTCGATAGACAACTGACAACACTCACATATATTCCTTTTTTTTTTTCCAAAGACTTGCAACCATTTTTGAATGATTCCATTTCATTTATAATAAGCCTTTCGGGACCTCAGTTCCCCAATCTGTGACATATGGTTAGTTAATGATCTAAAAAGTCCCTTCTGTGTGGAAGAAATTCTGTGAATCAATCATTCATTAATGTATTCAACACATACTTAAGTTGACTGTCTTAAGATACAACAAGAGCTGTTTTAGTCACTGGGGATATACCTGGGAACAAAGCTAACAGAATCCCTGCCCTCTAGGTGCTTTGAGTTTCCTGAAAAGAGACTAAAGAAACAAAGAAACAGAATGTCAGATGGGGACCAATACTATGGATAGAGGTTAGGGCAGTAGGGCATATCAAGGTCATGAAGGGATCTCACAAACTGGGAGCTACATGAACAGAGCCTTGAGAGATATAAGGGGAAAAGCTATGTGTAATTTGGAGGCATGGTAAGAAAGATCATGTTCAAAGGCCCTGAGGAGGGTCTGAGGAAGGCACTGAGGGAAGCAGAAAAGGAGACAAGGTGAGGAGGTAGCAGAGCTGGTCACTGTAGATGTTTTGAGAAAAGACAAACTACAAAGTACTTGCCTAGCTTTATACTTAGTTTAAACTGCAGATTGTTTGGTAACTCAAAAAAAAAATTTTGAAATAACTCAAAAATATTTGGTTGCACTTAAGAAGTGGCTACTTCCCTTTGTTTCCCTATAATTCATTATTAAGTAATACTGGAAATTTTCAAAATGTGTCATAAAAATGCTTATGACTCACTCAGCAGATATACACAGCTAATGCCAAAGGCAAGTCAGCATTTGGGGGCCCAGGGCCATGGCCACTACTACAATGTCTGAATGAGCAGCTTCTGTTCTTCTAGGCCCAGTGGTCAAGATGGTACAACATCATATGCACCTCCCAAAGGAGAAAGGCTTATGCAGCACATCCTATAAGGACATTCAAAATTAACTGTAACACAACCTCAAAGGAAATCATTCTCTTTAGCTTCTGACATCACTATGGGCTAATATAAGCATTTTCACCAAGTCTTGGTGAACTTCAGAATTTACATTCCAGACATGCACCAAGGAAAGAAAGTCATTGTGGGGTCATGAAACATTTGGCCAGAAAATAAAGGAAAAATCTGGGTTTGCTCCCTGAGATCCAGGCGTCCTGATCCAGCCCTCTGCTCCTGACATCCTCCTCTCCTCATTAAGGCCAGTCCTCAGCCTTCTTCTCGTAATATGGGTCCCCTACCCTGCAGCAACCCGTGGTCACTCGTGAAGCTGCAAAGCTGATACCTGCAGAAACCCCATCCCAGGCTTGCATCTAAGTCTTGAGAGGAGAAGGAATGGAGGGGAAGCAGGAAACTGTATTTTTAAAAAGCATTACTGAGCAGGCCTAGTAGATATTCCTTAAAGATCTACATGATTTCTGATCTGACTCTGTACATCCTTGCTAATGAAATTTTCAAGCTCTAGGAATTAGAATGTCCCCACAAAAGGCTATCAGATCTCACAGGGCAGCACTTACTCTTTAAATTCACCAAGTTTCTCAGGTCATCCACCCGCAACCACGTTACCAACTTGGAATCACCTGCACAGGCTCAAGATAGATCCCTTATATTAACAGAGTGTCTAGAGCTCAATGTAAAACACATATTTAGATTTTGCAGAAGTAAGGCAATTGCCTGGATGACCTGATGCTCCTGTTCCCTGACCAGCACATTTTTCCCCAAAGGATTACTGTGAGGTGGTCAGAAGCTGGATTCTGAAGCCAAACTCCAGGTGTGTTAGGAGCAGGTAACTGGGACTCAAACTCAAGTCCATCTGACTCCAAAGCCTGGCTCCTCAGCAACTATACTTGAGTCTTAGCTCAGTGGCCCACACGGTGGCATCCCACACGGTGGTATGGCATCCATGTGCAATATCATTTTACTGAATCAAGATGTGACAAGTAACAGAGCAGTATTAGACTGTGAAACATCTGAGACCTAGGCTGCTCTGGATTGTCAGAGAGAGGAGATGAATGTATGCATACATCTGATATCAATGAACACTGGGATCAAGGGGTAAAAGTCCCCATCACTCCTGAGTCACACACAGACTGGTCAGGATGCAATAATAATATCATGCAGTTCATGTCACAGCCATGGAGGATGGAGGGTGATAAAGAAACATCTAAAGAGAGCACCTAACCCAGCAAGGGAGGGGCTCAGGAAGGCCTCCAGAGATAGGCAGCAGAAAGCACATCTTCTAGAGCTACCCAGAGGCAGAGGCAGTGAAAGGATGTTCTTGTGGATGAAGCACAGGGTGCAGGCCAGGGCGGGCGCAGGGGAGAGGAAAAGGGAGGGAACAGGGTCAGACCACAAGGTCTTGGCTGGAAGGTTTGTATTTCTGCTGAAGACTAGGAGGTATTATTCATGGCTCTAAATTGAATCTTCAAGGTCTAACTTGATTTTCAGAGGTCACTTCTGGTAGTGGTGGGGACTGACTCGGGGCAGAACGCTGGGCTCGGTCAGAGAGGCAGGTTACATGCTTTCACAGTTGTCAAGTCTGAGAAAGAGATGCAGAGGTCACAGATTATAGGGACAGGTAAGAAAGCAGGATGGACTGAGGATGGGCGGGGAATAAAGAGCTGTGTAGGATGGTTCCTGTGTTTCTTATCAGGGCAAATAGGCAGAGTCAAAGACCTAGATGGGCACTGGGCACCAGTTTTAGACATAACGACTTTGGGATGAAGATGTCTAAGGCAACGACACACGTGGGTCTGGAGCTCAGGCGGTTTGGGTGGAGACAGAAGTTCAGAAGAACAGTGAGTGTTAGATCATTTCTGAAGCACTGTAGCCAATAATGTGCTGAATGCATGTGTGTGTGTGTGTGTGTGTGTGTGTCTGTATTTGTGTGTTTGCATGTGCGTGTGTTTTGGGGGTGGGGAGGTGGCACCACCTTGTCTAATATGGCCCCTCAGCAACCCGATGAGAAAGGCATCACCATTCATTTTACAAGAGGGAAGACTGAGGCTCAAAGAGGTTAAATAACTTGCCAACAAGCTCTTTGGTTTTACGTGGCCAGACCGAGCGTCGACTACTGCCCCCCGACACCAGGGCTGGCTCGTGGACCATGCTGCCCCCGGACGCCAGGGCTGGCTCGTGGACCATGCTGCCCGCTACCAGGCTGCATGGCAACAGTCTTTTAGAGTCATGCCTGATTCAGACTCAAATTAACAAAATGGATTTTAAAAATTAAACCTTACCTTGAAACAACCTTTGAACTCTAAGGCATATACATGAGGACTAGACAGTCAACTTCTATTTCCCTACAATATCACTGACTTTGGCAAAATTTCTGACAGATAGCTTTTCACAGATGGGTTAATGCCCACCTCCTCCAGGCATCACCAGTACTTAAAATGCAATTGATTCCTTATCTGAGCAAATAAGGGTTTTATGAAACATGACATCCCTAAAGCCAATCCCGAGGCTGGCTTTGATCCACGACAAATCTGTACTTTGAGTATGTCTGTCCTAGCCCAGTGCTCACATGTAACAGACGGTCTACAATGATTTATTCACCCCTCTTCTTCTCAATCTTAAATCTAAACTTGGGAATGACAAAGGACACTCTTGGATCAACACACCTCCTTCATGTACTAGGCCACAATGTTCACTTTGCTTTGTAATTTTACATTAAAAATCTTAAAAAGGATGAGGAGGATAAGGAATAAGTGCACCATATACACCTGTTTGGTAACTAAGTCCAGGCAAGTCACACTTTCTAAAGATGAACTGACCACCCAGAGTTGTCCTCAGGTCAGAAAATGAAAATGAGAGACAGACAACCACACCACATTCCAGCAGTCTTGCTAACTCATCAGAGCCAGATTAATTTTTGACGAGAAAGACTAAGGCAGAACATGAGGAATCTGAGGACTGGGTCAGAGTGCAGTACCATCTTCAGAAGTTCTATGGCATTAAGGGCTACATATTTACCTTAAGAGCCTAGTCTGTCTCCCAAAGACATAGATGCTTAGTAAGAGAGCATCTTGTCTTTGCATGGTTGCAACATCTAATCCCAAGGTCCTGTGGTTCCCCATTTTCACTTAAACCAGACTCAGCCACTTAGTGCCATAGACGAGTTTTGCTCTATCTCCCTAAACCTCAGTTTTCTTCTTTGCAGATTTAAGGTAACAAGAGCTGCACTGCACTGCACTGCCCCACTTAAAAGGGCTGCTGAGATCATTAAACAAGGTAATAGATGAAAGCACAGTGTACCTGGGAACTCTACCTGTGAGCTACTCATGGGACAGATATCAACTTACTTCATGGGGCATTTGTGCCCTAAATGTAGCCTTATTTATTTATTTATTTTTTTGAAGATTTAAGCCTGTGTTTTAAAACACGTAGCTATCAAAAAATATAGTCAGTCCTTCTTACCTACTAGGGGTAAAAAGCATTCCAGGATCGGAAAAGACATAGAATGCTGGCATATATTTGAAAAATGACAATAAACCATAATGAAAAAATTGTCTTTTTGGTGTTCTCTGGTGGCTTAGTAGTTAAATCTGCAGCCTCCAGGTGCGGCGCAGTCCAAATACATCCCAAGGACCCAGGTTGCGAGCCAGGGGAAGCGGGGGGAACAACCAAGAGGAATAACTCCTCTCTCTTCCTGTCTGCCTGCCTGCCTGCCTTCATTCCTGCCTGTATCTTTTCTTTAAGAAAAATATTGTCTTTTTATATTGACTCAAATTGAAGATTCTTTTTGTCACAATTCTTTAACATCTTTTAATATCCCTGAAGGTGAGATCAAAAAGTTCATGGTCCCAGGAAATAGCTGAAGATTTTTCTTTTAATATGATGCATTACTTTTATAATATATTTAGTTGTTCATCTTGTGTGTCCCCATCCTAGGTCATGAACCTGGGTTCTTGGGATGTATGTGGCCTGTGCTAGTCTGGACTGAACTGCTAAGCCACCAGGGTGCGGGTGCGGTAAGTGCTGTTAAGTGCTACAAGAGAAAGGGAGATAAAGAAACCTTGTTTTAAGGTAAGAGCACAATCTAACAAGGAAACAGATAAGCACAGACATAACTATATACAAGGGTCATAAAAAAGGCCATAGGAGAGAGGGAAGACCTATTTATACTTGAAGGCAGAGAAGAAGCAAAAGCGAGAAAAGAACAGAGCAAGATTCAAGGGTCGTTCAGTAGTTCATTTGGGCCAGAGTAACCATATTTCCTTGAGACAAAAGTGGGATAGGGCTTTTGGGCCTCCTTGAGCTCCCCTTGAGTCCCAGGCAACTTAACTGCCCGCTTTGCCCCACATTACAGGGGGCCCTGGTTTATTAAAAGTGGGATCAAATTGATGTTTCGGAAATATGAATACAAAGGGTCCTGTCCTGTTTAAACTGCGGTCAGCCTAACGTGGCCTGCGGATATCAGAGTCGAATAGTTTAAAGATTTTTGTTACAGTCATCAGGACCTACTTGCTCTTAAAAAGACAGAACAAAGAATGTTCTTTTCTTAATTTATATAGTTGCCAGTGAAGGTACCAACTCCAGCAGAGGGAAAAAGAAGTGAGTTTGAGAAAAGGCGTAGCAGAAACAAGAGTGGCCAAAATGTTCATGCTCAAAACATTACAGCTGCACGCTACACTCTCCTCTCCATTTTGTTGTATGTCTGCAACGCTCTGTGAAAATAACTAAACAAGAAAGCAAGGCCGGTTAGTCCAGGGAGATGGTCACTGATGGCTCTCAGTCCATGGGATCAATTTTATGAAGAACTTTCCAACCTCTGGTCAACTGGAGGGCAAGGGTGGGGCTGAGGTGGGAGCAGACTCGGGGAGAGGAGATAAGGAGGCACCAAGTGACTGAGGTCTGTCAGTGTGCCTGTTTTCAGTTCCCCATGACTCCTGCTCTGTATTCGTTTCTCCAATTCATGGGAGAAAGCGAGTAGCTGGGGCCTGTACTAGGCAAGCTGGTGGTAAGTCTAAGAAAAATGAAGGTGGTTGCAAAGTGCACAATGTACTATGTGAGCAAGTAACCGTAGGGGTTATTGTGGTCACAGAAAATTTAATACTTGATAAAATTTATTATATAAAATTTACACTTATTGAGTACTTGCTAGAAAATATTAATAAGCAAAGAGAAGATTGAAGATCAGCTATACCCCACTACCACGAGAAATGCACTCGGCGAATGACAACCCTTTGCCCTGTCCACTCACAGGTACACTGGCCACATGCTTCCTTCTCATAAAATAGGATCACAGGGAAATCATCCTGGGAGATATGTTATTAAAAACTGTATTTCCTGACATTTCAGGGAACAGCACTTTTAGCACCAGTTTAAGGGTTGCACACTAGTCAATTAAAGAGCATCTTTATTTGGTGCTTTTAATCTCGAGTAGGGGCTTACATAAGACAATATTGGTTAATAAAATAGTTTGATCTGAAAGGACTCTCAATATTATTTTGAGTTAACATATAGTAGTATTATACCTGCTATTATAAAACTATGATGTGACAACTAAAGTAATTTGTTTCATTGGGGGGAGTGGCAGTAACATTCTTACCACAGAAATTACCCTATCTTTCTTTTAAAAGTATAGGTTGTTGGGATTTTAGTTTATTTGTGGGAAGTATGAGATGAATGTTGCAGGACATGAAAATATATAGTTTTACAAAAGTAACAAGTAAAAGTTGCCTGTTTTCCTTCTGCCCCATCACTGGCTATAGTTAATAGTTTGGTATGTCTGTCTCCTAAACATTTATGAGGTTATTTTGAAGACATCTGATGTGTAATCATATACCCACACAATTTAAGTATATGGATAGAAAAATATTCAAACACATGTACGTATAATGTACACAAACAGTATACTTTATACACACGAAGACATGCCTTTCTTTATAAACACGACCTTTGTCCTGGCCCTGATATCAGGACAAGTATTAGAAACACCACTGGTTTTGTCTAAGAATACTCAAAATTCACACAGTGGGTTAGCCTGCAGGTCCATCCATACTAGCAAAATTTCTTGAGATGGCTCTAGAGAAGAGTTGGGAGAACCCTAATGACTGTCCACAGGCATGTCCTTCTAACTTGAATATAACTGGTCTTCCTTAAAAAGTCACTGTGGATTCTTCGATTGTACAAATCCTTTGTAGTTACTACTTCTAGCTTATATCCATCTTGGAGTATCAAGTCTTTGGTATCCATGCATAAAGCCATGAAGAAATTCCTTTTCCATAAAACTACCTCTTTGAAGCATGGCTCCTGTTCTGATATTCTAGGATAAATTAGCACCTGTTTTTGTAAATAATGTTTTGTTGGAACCCTGGTGTGCCCATTGGTTTGAATATTGTCTGTGGCTGCTTCTGCACTATAGAAGCAAAGCTGACTAGTTGCAACAGACACTTGTATTGTCCACAAGGCCTAAAATATGTACTGTCGGATCCATTTTCTAAGATAGGGTGAAAATACTGCTTTTATTCATCAAAAGTTTTCGTAAAGACTGGAATCACACACTCCATACTTAGTGTCTCTGTACAGGCTTAAGAGTTTGTTTCCCACTAAAATACAAACAAATAAAAAGCACCCTTGTTCTAGAGAGTAGCAATGGTTTGCTCAGAAACATTTAGTAACTTGAGGGGTTGGGGGGTGGCGGGGAGAAAAGCCCTGATTTATAGCATTTGTGGTTTCCCAGCTGGAAATATTCTCATAACGGCACATCACTGAGTTGGGAAGAGTCGTACACACGTTAGTGCAAACTGGCAACCTGGGACATCAATCCTCACTTGAAGGATGAAGACACTGAGGCCTAGGGAGAAAAATGCCTTGCCTAAGTTAGGCTCAGTGACTGGAATCAGGTTGGAGCTCATTTCCCAGAAGGGTCTGACTGCCTCACAGGGAGCTACTTCCTTTTACAAAGTGAAGAGTTTAAGAAGGAAGGCAAAGAAGTTCTTTGCCAAGCACGTGGTATTTCATGTGGGTTCTATCATTATCTTCACAGTTTGAGAGTCCGGTTTCCTTAGCACGTGCTTTGAAACACGTTTCTGGTTGGGGGGCACCGCTCTGATACAGAACTACGCAGTATTCCATGAGAACACTGACAATGTACTGTCTCAATGAAGCAGCAGTGACAAGAGCCACCAGACTATCTCCAGAACAGGGACTGCTGTGTGCTGACAACCTTCCCCAGTGTCTAGGACAGAAATGGCACTTGGGGTGTGGGCTGCCAATAACTATCTACTGAAGGGATAAAGAAATGAAACCCCCATCAGAGTGGAGTTCAACATAAAGAATACATCAGGTGCTTGGAGGTCAGTCCACTTCTTTCCTGCTTCTATGTTCAGCACAATAGCAGATGTGAGATGCTCATGTGCTTGCAAAGTCTCTAAAGTAACAGCAAGTGTCCACGCTGTTCCACCAGAGCATCAGAGGCTCGGTGGCAAAAGGGAGAGCAGAGAGAATTTTTTCCCTTTGATAAACAGTTAACCTTGAAAAGCTCAGGGTCACCAGACAGTGAAAATCCAGGGCATCTCTTTTGACTCTCAAAACACTTTCCAGTGGGCCCTTCATATCTGCAGGGGATTGGTTTTAGGACCCCCTAGATACCAAAATCAGAGAATGTTCAAGTCCCTTTCAGTCAGCTCTCCATACCCATGGCCCTTGGCATTCACAGGTTCTGATCCTTCAGTCAAACACCACCTGCAGCTGGCAGAATCCCCGAGAGCCAACCCACTCAGGAGAAAACCACTAAGTGAACCCCTCACAGTTCAGACCCATGTTCAGGAGTCGACTGTATATATGAATGTAACTTCTACCTGGGATTTGTGCTGACAGAACATGAAGCCGAGCAAAGACTCCAGGATTCCCCCCACCATACCCCAAGATGTGGGACGCTGCTTTCCGGCAGGGGCTGAGGAAGGGCCACTCATAGTGACAGTTTCCTCTGAAAGTGAAAAGTGAAAGATTGGGGCATCATATGCTAATAAACTCCAGGCTATAACTACTAAGAGAAGTGAATATAATTTGACTTACAGTGATGTACACCTTAAGCCTATGTCAAGTTATAATGCAATGTTCCTTCAATAAAATTTTTTAAACAGATGACATATTTAACAGGTGTTATAGTAAAAATGGCAAATTTTATAGCTGGCATTGACTAATGGAAATTAATATATACCACAGTCACTATTAAAAGTATATAAAATTATGGTTTGGAGTTTTTGGTTTATTTCCCCTACACCCACAAGTCCTGTGTCACTGCTGCAATCTGGATGCAGGACAGGCCAGCTCTCCAAGTACAGAAACAACCAGTCATCTGTGCCTCTTGCTGAGTTTTCAGGTCAGCAGGGCTCAATAGTGTTTATGTAGAGACCCAGTACTAGGTTCACAAAGAGTAGTCCCAAATACCAGAGGGTCACACTGTCCGTGGCTTGAAGTGGACGGAGCAGACATGATGATTTAAAGTTCTGAAGCATTTCTTACTCAAGGTGTGGTACAGGGACTCAAAGGATATACAGGGTTAAAATCATTTTCAAATTATACTAAGATGCTATTTGCCTGTTCTTCATTTTCAAGATACAGTGGAGTTTTCCAGAAGCCATATGACATGGGATACTGTAACAGACTGCATGCAGAAGCAGATATAAGAATCCAGCTGCCTTCTATAAACCCTGACATTACAGGTAAAACAATGCTACTTTTCTAACATTCTGTTTTGGAAAATGTTTATTTTCATAAAAACAGGTCCACTTTTACTTCTTAATGCATTACTAAGTCTAGGAAAAATTTCTCAGTTTTATCTATCTGGTAGATCCCAGAGGTATAACCCACATACACAGAAGCTCCTCAGTATATTCTTAGGAATACCATGAAAGGGTTTTTGAGTCCCTCAAAAGTTTGAGAACCGCTGTCCTAAGGTTGTGTTCCTCCTACCCTCAGCCACCCGCCACCTCCCCGCCGTGGGAAGGGTTTGTGTGTCACAGGAAGCAAGATGTTCATTCTGAAGTGCCACCTGAATTAGGAAAAGCAGCCCAGGCTCCTTCCTGCATCTCTGAATCTAGAGATCTGAATCTCGTGCCCAGCCCTTCCACAGAAGGGTCTCACCCCTCACCCTTTACACTCGCTGTGGATTCCCCGATCACCGCACCTTCGGGAGGATTTCCGGGCTCGGCGAGGAATCCCGGCGGGGCCCGCACGGACTCGGCGAAAACTCCTCAGTGAGGCCCACACACCTCTGCGAGGTCTCTGCCGGCGGCACGCACAGCCACGGCAAAGAGGGACGAGGACAGCCATTTCCAGTCCCCGATCGCCGTCCCCCACGCGGCACAGGTTGGGGCCAAGGCGGAGAGGTTGCGGCGGCCCAGGAGCCAGCAACGATTCTCCCCTCCGCCTCCCCCATCCCCCACCCCCCACCCCGGGCGGTTCTGCGCGCCCCAGTGCCGCTTCGGGAGGTGCCTCGGGCCCCGGGGAAGAGACTCGCAAGGACTCCCGCATGGACAGGGCGTCCGGCGCCCCTGCCCCGGGACGTCGCGAGTCGGTACTCACCCAGGACCGCTCGGCGGGGACCCCGCAACAGACCGGTCGGGACCAAGCTGCGGGGCGCGCTCCCGTGAGCGGCGCGGTTCCAGCCTCCCCCGCCTCCGCGCTCCTCCCCGAGCCGCCCCCGGGTCGCCGGCCGATGGGAGGAGCAGGGGCGGGGCGGGGGGCGCCGGGACGGGCAGCGGCCGCAGGGGCGGGGCGGAGTGAGTCCCGACGCCGGGCTCCCTGCCCCCACGCGGCCGGAGAGACTTCGCCCTGGGCGGGAGGGGAGGGCTGCTAATGGGTCAACGGCAGGAAGTGGACCGACGCCTCCTTGGGCCACGTCCACTGCCGTGGGCCCTGGGCCTGGGGCCAGGGGGACTTGCGCTGTTGTTGGGGCATAGTGTGACTGCCCAGCTCGCGCTAGGAAGTGAGCAAAGACGTGAGGAAGAAATGCAGTGTGTGTGTGTGTGTGTGTGTGTGTGTGTGTGTGTGTGTGTGTGTGTGTGTGTGTGTGTGTTTAATTTTTCTTGGTAAAATGATTTGGCCACAACGGTAGCGAGTTTATGATTTGGCTGCTGCGGTGCTTGTGATCACCTTACTCCCTCACTTCTCTCATTCCACCCCCCTTTCCCCGCCCCCATCCCGCCCCCGCCTTTCTTGCGAAGTGTACCACGTGGGCGTGAGGATCACGATGGCATGATAGGACTTTCAATGTTTCCATAGTTACAAATGCAAAGTTTCTAAGTAATTTTTTTTGTTAGAATGTAGCAGCACTTTATAATGCACGCTGTTCACCGGTGGGAAGCCAGAGGAGCAGCTGAGAGTCTACACTGAGTGGTCTGCTTCAGAGAACCTACTTTTGATAGGTTGGTTGGAATTGAGCCCTCTCAGGCTTTAAAAGTGATTAGATCTTTCTGGATGAAAGGTGATGAGGTTTTCTTGCACCACTTATATGAAAACTTATTATAGTTTCTTATCTTGAATATCTGAATGAACATGTTATACTATGAATAATAATTAATGCTAATGCCAATTGCTACCTTTACCAAACTCGGGCTTGTGCAGGGTGCCAGGATTGGATCTTTACATGTTATTTCGATTAACTCTTAAAGCTGCCGTATGAAGTGAGAAATAGTATCATTTTTTGGATATGAAATTTCCCATAGCTGAGAGTTAAGTCCTCAGGCCTGACTTCCACGCCCACACTTTTCTCATCATGCTACAGTATTGCTACACGTATCCCCTAGTTATATTTAAATTGTGAATACAAATGATTATATTTAATTTCGAAAGAGGAAGTATTTACCATAATGCCATTATGGGGGAAGTCTTTCCACCTACTTCCTAAATTCCTTCCATTTGCGTTCACAAAACAAACTTTCCTTGAAAGTCCACCAATGGCAGAGACTCACCACAAACCCTGAAAAATAATAAAACTAGGTTTACCCTTGAAAATTAGGGAGAGTATGAGAAGACCATATGGGTGGAAGGGGAGGTGAGTACCACAAAAACACATCTAGCTACATTTTGATTGTTCTTGAGGCAGCCCTTCTGAAAGCAACATGTCTTAATATTCAGTGATAACAGACATAAAATATGATAGCAGGTGATCCTTGACAGAGAATAATTAAATCAGAACTATAAAGGGAATAGGGATCTATTAGTAAACACTAGTCAAACACACGAAGGAATCGCTCTGCTCTGTTGATCTCAGGAATGTCACCGGTGACGTGCTGACTGCAAATCCAGTGGCCTCTCTTCTGTTCCTGCCCTTGCTGACTGCTCTGTGGTACTTGACACTGGTGACTAGTGTTTCCTTGAAATTCTAACCTCCTTTTGGCTGAAGAGCTCTGCACTCTCATGATCCACCTCTTCTTTCTTCCATTCTCTTTTGTAGGTTCTTCCACTGCACTCTTTCTCTTCCCCCTTTACATCTTACTTCATAAACAGATGAGTTGGGGGTTTTGTTTTATTCATTTATTTCCTCCCTATGCAGACTCCTTGCCACTTCATCTGAATAACATATTTTTACATAATGCATACATTTTTAGAGTCACAGGTAAGATAAATAACAGGAGGGAGTTGCTCGGCTTAACTGTGTTTCTCTCCATGCGTGTAGGAGGTATACCTGCTATTACTACATTCCTGGTTTTTTTTTCTCTTATTAATTTGTCTAAGGTTTGTTTGAGTATTTGCCAGTCTAGAAGAACTCAGAGATGCATGGAAAGGGTTTTTCTTTACACCACAAGCACAGAAGACTCTCCAGACCCTGTGGAATTCTTCTAGCAGGCACACCACCAGCAATCTTGATCTGCACTGTAGTCCTGTGTGTAGGCAGAACACAGTCATTTGTGTTTATCTGAATTGGAGCTTTGAGATGTAGTTGCAGGTGCTGCTGTTATATGCTCCCAATCAGGCCCCCTAATTGAAGTGAGCTTGTCCACCCAAGATGGCGGACCAACAAGCTCTTCCGCTTACTTCCTCTCCACAGACAGACAAAACTATAACCAGATAGGAACATTGGTCTTCATAAATAAAACAACTGAGGACTGGAGGTCCAGTGTCTCCTCAGGAAAAGTGATAGAAGACATCAGAAACGGTAGGAAAAACTGAGACATGGTTTCGCCCGGAATGCTGCTCCAGCACCACAACCTAAGGTCGGAAGGACATCGGTGATAAGAATCCTCTTCCTAAGACTGAAGGGCTCACTCCCACACTGGATGCTGGGGCACCTGGGAACTGCACCTCAGAGGGCTGTACTTACTTTATGGTGCATGTGGGCCTTTCTTTTGGAAACAGTGGATTCTGGGAGCATAGAGAAAGCAAGTCAGAGAGTAGGGAGAGCTGACTGATGAAGTGTGCACCGATCTAGCTAAAGGATTTTCGTTTGTTGAGCCAGTAAACCTCAGTAGCAGGAATAAGAAAGAAGGGTAGCCTTCCAGGGGACTGAGATGCTGCTGGGTGTCCTCCCCAGGCTCTGTTTTGTCTGTGTGGTGCTGGCACTGGTGGATGCCATAGTGGAGTATGGTCAGGGATCAAAATCTCTGCCCCTCCATCGTAAGAGATGTTTGAAGCCATAGGACAGTTGAGCCTGGCAGCTATAAGGGCAGCACTTCCTGAAGTAGCCTCAGGCAGCCAGAGCCTGCAACCCTGCCACAGGTAGCTGAGCACTTTTGTGCCACGTAGTTTACAGAACTTTCCCTGGTAAAATGCTGCCGCAGTTTTCTCAGGAAGGATTGAAAGAGAAGCTTCAGAGGTCTTCAAAACAGCTGCCCTTCCCCTGCCTGGGACCGAGGCTAATGGACTGCCTGCAACCTAAAGTCCTCAGTTCCAGAGAGCTAGCACTCTTCCCAGCCCCAGCTCTATACTCTGCAACCTGAAATCCTTACAGGAAACCATTATGCGAAAACAGAGAAAGAGCTGAGCTGCTTCTTCAAGGTAGGCTTGCTTCTTATTGCCAGTCCCAGGCTGTGTTCAGATGGACTCCTAACTGGGATTAGGATGTTTTTTATTTTGTTTTGTTTTTCCTCACGGAACAATTTTTACTTTGAACATGATGTTACTCTTATCTCATGCAAGGTCTGCAACAACTTTGGTGAAGTTTTTCCATTTTATTGGTGAAAAGGAAGGCACAGAGTATTTACCCAAGGTCACAAAAAAGTCATAAAGCATCATAAATTAGAGTGCGAAGTGAACAACCTAACGATAATAATACACAAAACGACTGACCCACAATGAGAATTCAGTTAGGGTTTCTCCTTCCCTGATCTCACAAAACCATGCTTTTAGGGGCTTATAAACCAGATCTTATTGCCAGACTCAACACACTACCCCCATCATTTCATAAATTAGAACCATGCATCTGAGATCAGAGATAATTTTTTTTTTCTGTTTATGTAGAAGATGAAATTATTGCTCTGAATGACAATACAAAACCACAAGACCAGACCACATTTATGGATAAATGTTTTAGCAAATATATTTTTCAACATTGAAAAAAAGTGAATAACAAAAGACAAGCAGATATATTTTGTTTCTCTTTGGCAAGTTACCCCTAAAAATATAGGGTGTGTATAAAAAGCAAATAAAAGCTAAAACAGACGAACAACATGGTCTTAAAGTAATTGTTCCTTTGTACAAACAACAAAGTATTTAGCAATAATGCAGTATGTCATTTTTTTCAAACTGACTAAAATTTATAATACTCTATATACCACAGGGGTTAAAATAGCAAGCTGCTTTCCAAATTCTCTTTGAGGTTGAGATCATTTTCTTCTAAGTATTTTATGGTTTGGCGTCTTATGTCCAGATCTTTGATCAATTTTTTTTTAAAAAAAGCAAATGTGTAGGCAGGAGTGAAGGTGAGTAGGCAGGCAGGAAGAGAGAGGAGGAAGTAGCACTTTATTTTGATTTAGTTGTTTACATTGGTTGCTCCCTCCCTCCCTAGGTCTTGAACCCTGGACCTGGGGATGTATGTGGGACTGCTGCCAGTCAAATTAGACTATTAGGCCACTAGGGCACACCCCTTTGATCCATTTTGAGTTAACATTTGTGTATGATGCTAATGAGCATTTTTTTCTTTGTTTTTGTTTTTTGCACATCTCTGTCCAGTTTTCCCAACACCATTTGTTGAGTAGATTTTCCTTTCTCCGTTGTATGGTCTGAACTCCTTTGTCAAAGATTAGCTGTTTATATATAGACATGGCTTTATTTCTGTGCTCTCAGTTTTATTCCACTGTGTGTGTCTGTTTTTGTTTCACTATTGTATTTTTTGATGATAATTGCTTTGTAGTATAGTTTGAAGTCAGGACATGTTTGTCAGGTTACAACCAAGTCTGCAGCGAGACTAAAAGAAAAGATAGACTAAAGCAGCACACAAGCAGTGTTTATTGGGGGAGCACTCCCGGGCAAGTTTCACTGGTCTCAAGATGGAGGCCAGTGAAATTGCACCGCTCGGGAAGAAGGGGTGAATTTTTATGGGTTTTTCAGGGGTTAGGAGTGGGGTACATGGAACAGTTCATTGTCTTGTGTTCACTGGAGGGGTAAGAGACACGTAACGGTTTATTGTTTAGCTGGCTGGTGTGTCAGGTCTAGTTCCTGGAATTGGTGGGGCAGTTGGGAAGTCCCTTGGCTGTTTCAAGTCTTCCTTCTTTGGTTTCATGGTCCACTGGTGACCTGTGCGGACCATACAATGTTATTCCTTGGAATTCTTTTTTTTCCCTCCTGAAGAGCTTTGTTTGAAAGCTTTCGTGGTTCCAAACAAACTTCAATATTTTTTGTTCAATTTCCTTTAAAATTGTCTCTGGAATTTTTATGGGAATTGCATTAAATCTGTATATTGCTTTGAGTATGATGGCCACTTTAATTATGGTAATTTTTTCAATCCATGATCATGGAATATTCTTCCATTCTTTTGTTAAAGTCTCATCGTTCATTGCAGAGGTCTTTCAATGCTTTTGTTAGGCTTATTCCCAGGTATTTTATCTTTTTGGTGCCACTGTGAATGGGATTTCTTTCTTAATTTCTTTCATTCTCTACTTTATTGCATGTAGGAATGCTACTGATTTTTGTGTGTTGATGTTATATACTGCCACTTTACGATATTCATTTATTGTTCCCAGTAGTTTTTTTGTGGAGTCTTTAGGCTTTCCCAACTATAATATCATGTCATCTACAAATAATGATAGTTTTATTTTTTTCTTTTCCAATATGAATTCCTTTAGCATATTTTTCTTGCCTTATTACTCAGGCAAGTCTTTTAAAACTATGCTGAATAGTAGTAGTGAGAGAGGGCAATCTTGTCTTGTTTCAGATCTTAGGGGAAAGGATTTCGGTTTTTCACCACTACGATATTGGCTATATATTCTTGTAATATATTACTTTTATTTTGTTGAGGGATGTGCCTTCTACTCCTATTTTGTCAAAAGTTTATACTATGCGTGGGTGTTTAATCTTGTCAAATGTTTTTTGGCGTCTCTTGATATAATCATATGATTTTTAAAATTTTCTCTTTGTTGATGTGGTGCATTACATTGATTGATTTGTGAATATTGAATCATCCTTGCATTCCTGGAATAAATCCCACTTGATCATGGTGTATTATTCTTTTTTAATGTGCTGTTGAATTCAGTTTGCTAGGATTCTTGCATCTATATTTATCAGTGATATTGGTCTATAGTTTTCTTTTTTGGTCTTGTCTTTGTCTTGTTTGTGGATCAGGGTAATATTGGCCACATAGTATGTATTTGGGAGATTTTTCTCTTCAAATTTGTGCAGGAGTTTAAGGAGGATGAGTATTAGGTTTCCTTTAACTGGTGTAGGAGTCACTAGTGAATCCATCTGAACCCAGGCTTTTGTTATTTGGGAAATTTTTGATTACTGCTTCAATTTTGGCGCTTGTGAATGGTCTGTTCCAGTTGTCCGTGTCTTCTTGGCTTAGTTTTGGGAAGTTATTGGATTCTAGGAATCTGTCCCTTTCTTCGTGATTGACAAATTTGTTGGCATATAATTGCTTACAATAGTGTCTTGTGAATGAGACACTATTTCTCTTTCTTTGACGTCTGTTGTAATCTCACCTCTTTCATTTCTGATCTTTGTTATTAGAATTTTCCTCTGGTTTATTTTTTCTGTGAATCTTGTTTAGGGGTCTACCAGTTTTGTTTACTTTTTTTCACAGAAGCAACTCTTGGTTTCATTGATCTTTTGAGTGATCTTTTGTTTTCAATTTAATTTTTATCTGCTCTATTTTTATTATTTCCTTTCTGCTGATTTTTTATTTTAATTCTTTTCTTTCTAGCTTCCTCAGATGTAAGGTTAGGGATTTAATTTGGGTTCTCTCAGTTTTTTATATGTACTTGCATGGCTATAAACTTTCCTCTCTAGACTCCTTTTGCCACATCCCACATGTTCTGGTATTTCATCTCTTCATTTTCTTTTGTTTCCAGATAAGTCTTAATATTATCTTTGATTTTATCGATGATCTATGATTTGTTCAGAAGTATGTTGTTCAATCTCCACATCTTTGTGGTTCTTGCAGTTTTGCTCTTCTGATTCATTTCTAGTTTCACCCCTGTGGTCAGAGAACATGCTTTCTATAATTTCAGTCTTTGCTAAACTTGCTAAGATTTTTTTTTTTGTCAAGGATGTAGTTTATTCTTGAAATATTCGATGTATACTTGAGAAGAATATACATTCTTTTCTGTTGGGAGTAGAACACCCTGCATATAGGTCCATATGTTTTATTACTTCATTAAGTGTCCTTGTTTCTTTGTTAATTTTCTTTCTTGATGATCTGTCTATTGATGCAAGTGGAGTACTGAAGTCTTCTACTATTACTGTGTTACTGTCAATGTCTGCTCTGTTAGTATTTGTTTGACTTATACAGATGGTTTAGCACTGGGTACATATATGTTCATGGTGATTACTTCTTCTTGATGAATTGCCCCCTTGACCATAATGTGCTGCCCTTCTTTGCCTTCTTATAACTTTCTAAGGTGCTAGTTTATCCTGTCTGAAATTTCCAGTGCAGTTCCTTACTTCCTTTCATCTCTGTTGCTTTGATATATTTTTTCATAGCCTTTAACTTTCAACCTGTGTTTGTCTTTGGTTCTGATATCTTGTAAACATAATGTTGATGCATCTTGGTTTTTTGATCCATCTAGTGACTCTGTCTTTTGATTGATGCATTCAGCCCATGCACATTTAGGTTGATAACTGATTTATAGTGATTTATGGCTGTCATTTGCGACTTTGTTTTATGCTGATTATCTGTGTCTGTTGCTTCATTTCTCATTTATTTATTTATTTTTTTGTTTTTTGCTCTCTGTGGTTTTTGGTGTTGGTTTTTCATTTTGTCAATTTCCCAGTCATGTATCCCTTTAGTATTAGGTTTTGTGACTGTAATATGGATTATCACTGTCTTTACAGCTCTATGATAGTCTTGATGTCTTCATTTTTTCCTTGGTCATGTTTCTCTCTCCTCTTCCATGAAGTTTGCATCTTTTATCTTGTCTTCAATTTCTGAGATTTGTTCCTCTGCAAAATTGAGTCTGTTTATAGAGCTTTCCCTATTTATCTTCAAGTCCTTGACTGTGTATTTTATCTCTAGAATTTCTGCTGGGACTTTATCACCTTGGTGATATATTCCCTTTGATCTGTGACTTTTTTTTTGAGGTCTTCCAATTGCCTTTGGATAGTTGTGTGCCTCTTGCATGTCATTCAGCTTTTTAATAAATATTGTTTGGAATACTTTATCTGTTAGATTGTCCTATTCAATGTCAATGGAGTTCTTCTCTGGGGATATCCTGGCATTTTCTCTTTGGGCCATTTACACTTTTTGGATGACTTTGACTTTGGCATGACTTTCTTGTCTGTCTTAGATTTAGCACTGTGACTTTCTTTTTCTTTTACTTTAGATTTCTTCCTGATGATTATGTTGGGTCCTGGCATGGCCTGTATTAGCCACTTTACTTCAGTAAAGTAAAGTAAAGGGGGTGGGGGGTGTAGTATGTTTTCTGCTCTCTAGAATACTCTTTTATGGTGGACCACTAATGCTATTTCATGTTGTCCACTGGCATCTGTGGGTTTGGGATCAATTCTTCCCTTGCGGGCTATTGATGGGAAGCTCTCCAATCCAAGCCCTAGTTCATATACAGCCCCTGTGAGCTCTGTTGAATCCTGAGACATCAGGCAATTTCCAGTAGTTGTATCTGGGGAGATGGGACTCACTCACCACACCTCTCCAGCACTGGTATGATCCCAGGCAAGTCCTCTATGCTTTAATAAGCACAGAAATTGAAGTGACTTGTGGTTATAGGGGCGGAGCTCTCCCTCTCTGCAGTTATCCAGTTAGGGAGCAAGTTCAAAGTCTTCCCCTGTGAGCTCTGTCAATCCCTGGGGACATGATCATCACCACAGCTGTGTAGTGCAGAAGGGAAGGGGGGCTCCCTGATAGATCCTCTGTGCTCTCCTGCACACAGAGACTGTAGATTCTTTGGATGGTGGGGGTCGGGTTCTCTTTGCAACAGCTCCTCAGTAGAAAAGCAAAATCACCATAGTTCCCTGGGTGCTCTTTTGAAGACTGGCAGGGATGGGTCCCAGTCACCACTGTTTCTTAAGCACTTGGATGATCCAGGCAGGTCCCTTGTTCTCTACTAGGCACAGAGATAATTTCCTGTAATGGGGGGGTTGGGGGTGGGGCTGGACTGGGCCCCTCTTTAGCTCCCCAGTCAGGGAGCAAGAGTGGCTCACTGTCTTTTAACACTGTTAGAATAAATTTAACTATTTATTCTTCAACTATTGCTCTGCCCCATTCTGTCTCCTGGGATTCCAGTTCCACCTCTGTTAAACTGTCTACTAATGCCTCAATGTCTCTTGTACTCGCTTCAATATTTTACATCCTTTAGTCTCTTTGTCCTTCATTCTGAGTATTTCTGATTTGTCAGTTACTATAAAAGCAGTGATTCTCCAAGCTTACTTAACCTCAGCTACAAAGCAAACTTGCTATATGTGTGGCATCCATCTGGGTCTCTACCTAGTGTCCTATGGGAATCTGATGGAATATTATTTTCAGGCTACTTGCTGTTTATGAACAATAAAGTACTTATCTCTGATGCAGGAATCTGGTGTCTTCTACCATTATCCATGAAAAAGGCTAAATTACTAGCTTCTGTGGGGTAAAATCTCAGCCCAATAGTTTTGATGACTAGCTAGAATGCTGGTATATCTTTCTGGAAGACCCCAAGTGCTGTATTAGTGGATTTAGAACCAGCAACAAATGCTTTCGAATGCAGCCTCTTCTTTGGATGGTAGCCTGAGTTCTCCCTCCCCACAGCGCCTTAATTGGCAATGGAGGGCCAGGGTTCGGGTAACCAGTGTCTGACATGTTAATGTAGAATATTTGGAAACTAAGCAACAAGAGCCAGGATTGAAAGCATCTATCCAAATGATCTTTTGGTTTGTGCTCACTTTCCTCAAGAGCAGGAGGAGAAAGGAGTACTACGGGACAGTGGGCCAGCAAAGGCGGGACAGCCCAGAGTGGCTGTAGCTGCTGAGTCCAGGGTCCATGATGCTTAAAACAATAAGGAGATAGAGCTGTACGTGAGTCAGGATAGATGTTCATGTGAGTGAGCCCAAGCTGCAGTCACTTGAAACTGAAAGTTGAATGAAAACTTTGCTTTTACTAGCATGGAACCGCTTTGTCCCTCTAAGCCCTGCCTGCCACTCCTCCCTTTCCCCTGCTGCCCGCAGCTTCAGCTGCTGCAAAGGAGAAGCTCAGTGTGCTTGAAGATCTTCACAGGGAGAAGAAACAAATATTTTGAGCTCTGTGGGATATAGGTGCCAGCTAGTGCATGTGAGTGTATGTGGTAGTGGGTACCAGGGTGGCTAAAGTCACTGGGGTCTGTGGGGTAAGCTGCAGTAAGGGGGCTCTTGAAGAGACAAAGAATGAAAATGCCATCCTCCACATCAGGTCTTCCCCTTTCTCCATTTGTGTCCCCCAACTTCCTCAACTCCCAGCCTGACTATAAGCCTGATGGACTTCTTGGTCCATGGGCCTGTGTTCACAAAGAGCAGTGGTTCTCTTGCAGAGTGATTTAGTCCCCTTGTCCCATCCACGGACATTTGACAATATTCTGGAAACAACTTTTATTTTCAAAATTGGAAAAATGCCAGTCTTGTGTTCAACTGGCGTTTAGATGTGCATGTGTGTGTGGGATGCTAAACGGCTTATAGTGCACAAGACAGGCCCCCAAACAAATAATTATCCAACTTCGAATGTCAATAATGCCAAGATTGGGAAACTCTTTGGCTGGGTTGGCAGTGGGTGGGGGTGGAGGGGAGAGAAAAAGAACCCAAAATTTAGCTGATGGGGTTTAGGGTTTGGGCAGTGTTTTCTGTGAAGAAGGAAAAGTAAAGTGACCTATTCAATGCACTATTGTGACTTTCCTTGCTGAATACATAAGTGGTATTTATATTGTACCTGCTTATATTGTACGGCTCAGGAGGTCCAGAAGGCCTTCTTCCTTTCAGGAGCTCTTGTATCTAGGAGGTCATCTCTGTCCTCTCCTGCTGGTCTAACAAAAAGAATGTAAACCTGAGAAGAAAAGGAAACCACAGCTTTCATTAGAGACTTAATGTTTGTAGGACTCAGAGAGGCACCATCACAGTGTAACATCGCCACCTGCCTGACGCAGGCACCAAGTACACTGCTTCTTAAAAGTGGCGGCTGCCGACCTGTTGCAGAGCTCTTGTGAAACTGAAAGCTTGTTCCACAAAGGCCTTGTCATCCTGCAGCCTGATGGCCTCATTTTGAGGTAGGGTGGGTCATCTCAGAGTTGACAGCTAATAAGGAAAGGACCCACGCATGTCTCACTTGCAGGTGGGACTTGTATGTTGAACAACACATTTGGTCTAGCCTATAGCATTGGGGAAATTTTATTCCCAGTAGACCAGCTGAAGTAAAGAGTCCTCAGTTCATAGAGGTCCACTTTAGTAGATAGGCTTGGTTCACGGTTTTGGCTGTGTTGAAACATATTAGTATCTATGGGCTGTTGTAGCCATTTAACTGCTGAACACACATGCCATCCTGAAAACTGGTGTAATTGTCCGCTAAGTGGGTAGAATTCATGTTCATTCTCATTCTTCTGGTCAGTACTCCCTATGATTAATACTGACTCTTGGAATATTGCTGATGATATAGCTGTATCAGCTGCTGTTTGATCTGCCACTTGAAAGACTACAGACTGAGAGATGAAAGGTCATGAAGTGTAGGAACAAACCACTGCTGATGATCAAAACATCTAGATCATTCATGTTAGATGCCCATATTAAGGGCCCATTCGCTAATGAAAACAACTGAAACTAGATGTTGATCAAGCCTTTAGTATTCAGATCAATGCCACTGCCACATGGATGCATACTAGACATGGCGGCACATCTGCTGTCACTGGGCACATGGTGAAGAGGCAGCAGCCCCCAGAGTATGTAGAGTTGCCTCTCCTGCCAAGGGTTGGCCTGTTAGTCTTGTGAAGAAGGAGGTTACATCATATGGGCATTAACCCTGACAACTCTGGCACATTGAGTAGGTCAGATGTTTAACCTCTTCTTGGGTGGTGTCTCACTGCTCTTGACACCTTTTCAGTGCATGGTATTGCTTTTCCAGTTCAATCATTCTATTATAGTTATGCCATTGTGACTCTTGAACATAGTTTGTGTTATTTGTTTTACTCTCTGGGCCATTTTCAGTCCAACAATGGTGTCATTCTGTGGCAAAGGTCATCCAACAATGGGACAACAGTTAATGTGTCAATAGACTACCCTTTATAGAACCACAGTCATCTGTTTTGTTGAATATTGCAATGACCCCCTCAAAAATCATCTCAAAAAGCTTTCTTTCTGACTCTGCCTTCCTCACCATCTCCTGGTCCACATACCTTAGTAAGACAGTGTGGTCACTGAATGTGACTTTCTCCAGGAAGTGATCATTTCTTCTTGGTCATTTCTTAGATAATAATCAGAATGAAAGTGGGGGTGGTGGTGGTTATGGAGGCCTATATTCAAAATTTGGAAATTTTCTCTGACCGTTTTCTGAGCATTATGTGTCTTCCCTAACCCCCACACAGAAATTCTAAGTCAATGTGTTTTGTGCACCTTCCTACCTTTTGGCAGTATGGCCTCAAGGAACTCTAAGGGATTAATATTAATTCCTTGATATTAATTAATATTACTCTAGAGTAACTAATATTCATTTTTATTCAGTCAACTAGTTTCTTTGTTGGATTGACATCATCCAGTATCACAAGAATAATGATTACTTGACTGGGTATGCTGCTTACTGAATTTCTCTATTGTGGCCTAAGTAAGCCAAGAAGGGAGATTTAATGAATGGGTAAATTTTGTAAAAATACCTATTTTCTTGTAGTATTTTTCTGCTACCAAAAGCTTAGTGACTTAAAACAACACAAATTATCTTATATTTTAGGAAGTTATAAATGTGAAATGATTTCCTATGGGCTAACATCAACATTTTGACAAGGTGGTATTCCTCTGGAGTCCTTAGGGAGAATCAGTCCCCTTGCCTTTTCCAACTTCTAGTGACCAAATGCATCCCTTGGCTCCAGGCCCCGTCTTCCATCATAGAAGTCAATGACATAACATCTCCACATCTCTCTTGGACCCTGCTTTGTTGTCATGTCTCTTTCTCTGACTCTGACCTTCTTGACCCCCTTTATAAATCCTTGTGATTACATTGGGTCCATTTGTATAATCTTCCTACCCCAAGGTTCTTAATTTAATCACAACTGCTTTGTCCCATTTGCTATGCTAAGTATAGCATCTTTGACATTTTTGGGGTGCCCATTATTCTGTCTGTCATATCTTTTTTGCATCTGAACTTTCCAGAGAAGAGGTGTGAATGTTAGTAGATAATTAGGAAGTAAGTTAAGTCATGGTTATTAGAGTGAGACCCACAGATTTCATGGCCTAGAAGAGTGAAAGCCCTGGCACCTGAGCAGGAACAGCTTAGACTCCAGGTATATTGAGGGAGGGGAAATTAATAATCTCCTTGTCACCTAGATCCAGCATGCCCACTGGAGCCAAACAGCAACTGTAGCTGACAGTCTGTGGACTTGGTTGATTCTGATGTGTAGGATGCCATTAATAGCAGATCTCAGCATGAATCTCCTAAAACAGGTACAAATACATGGAACGACACAACCTTATTTCAGTTTGAACAACACATGTTTCTCAGATGCTTATGAGGTCCTGGATTATGCCAAATATGATAAAGGAGGCTGCAGTCACTCAGTAGCATTTATCCATGTGACTTAACTAAACCCATGTAATGCTTATCCAAATCGAGATTAACAGAAAATCGTAGCAGGAGTTACCTCTGCCTTTTGGGTTATATGTTTGTATGCGGCTGGAAATGCACTGTGCAATGTGTCTCCACTGGGGATGGAGTTTGATTTTTGACCAGTGTTTTGCCTCCTTTAATTATTGGCAGTCATCAAAGATCAACAGGTCAGTGTAAATTCCCTTGTGTGGATTGTAATGGATAATAGACTAGCCTTAGACTATTACATCCTGACTGAGATAAAATCTCCTGGTTTCTCCTGGGACAGTTGTTTGAGTCTAGGACTGCGCAAGTCATGATTGAAGTCAATACTGCAGGTTAGCTTCCTCTTGTTTGGGGTCTGGTTGATACTGCTGCTAATTAAATGCTCTATGAAACAAAGTGAACCGATATAGTACTAGCTTCTGTTAGTTAGATTAATCAGAATGGTCAACAGAATGACATACTTAGATGAAAGTATGTCAGAGTCAAGATCTGTTGGGACAGCAAGTGAGTTGATGGAAAGGCAATCTTCCGTGGTCCCTGGGCATCTCTGTACATTTTTTTTCTGGTCATGCCAAGAATGCAAAGGCCTAACTGCTTTGCCCAAGTCATTTTCTCAAGGTTGTGTGCTTACAGTGAGCAACTTTGAGGTTGAAATTTGGTACAAGACTAGTGGGTGTGGGGAAGAATTGAATGAGTATATAGATGAAATAATATTCTAAGAATTTAAAATTGCTAAATCTGGGTCATGGGTACATATGGTTTTAAAGAGAAGACTTACTATTAAAGTGGTGAACCCCCAGCTCAGCCTGAGCTGCAACGGGAACCTGCTGTATCTGTGACATCCTCTGAGTCCTCCCACATTCTTGTGGGTCTTGGGGCAAAGGGAATCGATGCACCATGATGCACCTGCTGCCTGCTGTGTGATGAGTAACATGGTGCTTTTCCAAATCGTGTGTCTTCTGTCGATACGCTTAAATTAGTAATAGGTTCTTATTTGCTTTTAAGTAGGAGAGAGTCCCTAACCCTGAGAGATAATCTGTGTTTTCTTTTTGGGGCAGTGGTGAGCAGGGGTGAGTTTGGCTGTAATGGTGTTAGGGTTGAAATCACTAGGCAAAAATTCACTTGTGTAATTTTTGTTTTTACACAGAAGGGAAAAGTTTAGTTTATTCATCTTTTCTTGTTGTGGCACCAACTTTAGTTAAGCTAGAAATTTAGAACTTTTCTGGTTGATAACTTTGAAAGCCTTGTTGAAAAATTAAAAAATGATGAATAATCTCATTTATAAGAGCAGAGTGAGTATAATGAATTCCCTGATGGAAATCACTCTCAACTAGGTTGACCATAGGTTGACAATACATACCATTTTCAATGGGAGAGTACTGTTTTTTTTTTACCTATTTCCTGACGGTCCTGTCATTTTAATATAAATGACAATTTTGTCCCATTTTTACTAGACCAGGGCCATCTTTAATGTGGGACAAAAGCAGCAGTTGAGTTGCCCCGTGCCCACTTTGTCAAGATGGACAGAGCAGCCACTACTGCTGTTCCTGTCCCCTATGAGGGAATAGGAGCTGATTGGAAAGAGAATTTCCCTATGGGCACCTGTTTCTTCAAAGGGAGCAGAACACCACAGCATGGCTGAGCTGCAGTAAATACTTTGGGGGTTATCTCTGGTACTATGGGGGTTATCTCTGGCACTGTGGGGATTACAGGGCATTTCTGGCACTGTGATGGTTAAAACAGCATGTGTTTTAGGCAGGACATTTAGAGCTGGGCCTATAGGTACAACAAATTTGGTTTTTGCCTAAAAGTGCCAAAATTGCTTGCACTAGTCCTGACCATTTGTATGAAATCCCACCCGTCCACAGTTAATATTATGCAGTTGTCCATTGGCATTACATAGTGATTACTTGTTGCTGACCTGGCCACTCCTTCTGCTCAGATTGCTTTACTTCTTCACTTCTCCTTAGTCACCAGTATATAACCCTGTCCTGTTTTTATCATTCCAGTGTCCCATTTTTGTCTCAAGGAAATATGGTCAGCCTATTCTCAACTCATGGCCAATCTTGTTACTTCTGCATCTGTCTCACATTCCTAATTACTTTGAAGTAAATTTATAAAATCATATGATTTCATTTGTAAATAATCTGTTTTAAACATGATTGCTTGGTATTTGCTTTGTTTTATAGTATCAGTATTCTTTGTATTTCTCAAGGCTAGTTTGTGAACCTAGGATATATTTCTCCATTAATAATGGCAATGAAAGCCATTAAAATTCTCCCTCTTTCCATCCTTGCAATATTCTGGAGGTAACCAATCTAATATATGGTGGTAAATGTAAAGCCTTACATTCTGTAGTTATTTATTCAAAGAAAAATTTAATGAAATCAGAAAAAAGCTATAGAAAATATAAATTAGTAACAAAATATGAATGAATTACAAGATACCCAGAGTTGATTAATTTTGAGAACCATATCCCTGAAAAGGTTAATACAAATCTTTAACCGACTAAATAAAAAATATATATGTAAATATTTATTGAGCTATGTAACTACAATTATGGATATTAAGATAACTAATAGAATATTGATATACCCTAATTTTGAAACTCCTAAAAAGACATATAATTTCTGCCAGTTATATGATACCCATCTCAGTTGTAGCTTTCACCCCTCAGGGATTTGACTGATTTTGATTAAATGCTACTTCTGTTGCTTGTGACAATTCAAAGATTTTCCTATCCTTTGAGATTTTGTGTCTTTTTCTTATTTCTCTAATATCCACACTCCTTGATTCATGTTAGCTAGTCTTAGTTTCTCAGAAAAATCTAGCATGTGTCAATGTTCCTCCTTTCCTTTTTTCACATGGAAATCACTTATATCACAGGAAGGTACATAGAACAAGGGTTGATCAGTTGTTTCTGCAATGGACCAAATAACAAATAGCTTACCTTTTGTGGGCACATCCATTTCTCCTTTTCCTCCTTATCTTTCTTCCTTATGGGGAAAATATTTAACATTGGTGCCTTTTTCCTCATTTAGAGAACAGTGGTAATAAAATTTCTTTTTTTTTAAATTTGACATTTATTGAGACAACTTTGATGTACAAAATACTATAAATCCATATGCGCAAGTTTTCCAGTCCTCAAATATATGACAACATATCCTACCTGCCACCAAATTACCAAAGATCCTGAAAGTATTCGAGTAGTAACGAATATTGAATGAGCTAGTTTGTATGCAGTGACTGGCAAGTTAAAAATACTCACTAGATATTGGCTATTGTTATCAAGGCTTTTATTTCATATAGACTATTTCTGTTCATTTCAAGAGATGTGGGGAAGGGTTTAGTCATATACTGCATGGCTATTTCCCATCTTTCTCTTTCTTGGCTGTACTCTCTTCCTCTCCTCATTTTCTTTCAGGTAAAGCCAAGAAATTCCTCACTTTTTTTTTAAAAAAAACAGTTCAGGAATGATTGTTTTTCTCCAAAGCCAGCCTTGTTTATAGTTTTATATTTTACACACAGTGGACTTCATTATTTTATTCTTTCTCTAACACAAATTCTAATGCATACATTTTCTTCTTCACAGCATTACATGTAAATGTTGACCCTAAGAAATGGAAGACTTGTCTAGTTTTATAACCATGCAAGTAATAGGAAGAATTATCAGAGTTGCACTCAAAAATATTCTTAATGCAAATGATTTTGTCTTTTAAATTGACTTTTTTTTAAGAGAGAGAGAAAGGAAGGGTGAGGAGAAAGAAGCATGGAAGGAAGGAAGGAAGGAAGGAAGGAGAGGAAGAAGCATCTTTATTTAGTTGTTTGCTTTTTAACCCCAGTTCCAGTTTGTGAACCTGTGTCCTTGGGCTTTACATGGTCTGCACGTCAGTGTCTCACTCACAAGGATACAACCAAAACTGGTACTTCATTATGGCAAATAAAAAGTAAAAAGAATCATGTGATGAGCATCCATGTACCCATGACCCGGAGTCTACAGTTATAAAGTACTAGACAAGAAATAGTCTTGGACAAAATCATTTGTTTTGTAGACTCATTCATTTCTTCACCACACCTGATAAATTGGAAGTAACACCTGTTTTCATGCAATTTCATGTATCCTATACCTTGTTTAAAAATATAACACAATATCATGACCAAATTTAAAAAATGTTAAACATGATTCCAAAATATCCTAAAATATCCTATGTTCCAATTTCACCAATTGTCTCATAAATTTTTTAAGCAATTTGTTTCAGTCAGGCCCATGACTTCTGTTAATTTACAGATTTGCACATGTTTTTTCAAAAGAAAGGTGCAGGCAAGAATGAAGGCAAGGAGGCAGGCAGGCAGGAAAAAACATTTTATTTTATTTTTATTCCATTGTTCACATTCATTGTCCCCAATCTCTCTCCCCAACCCGGGAAGCAAACCTGGGTCCTTGGGATGTACACGGACTGTACTCCTTTGGAGGCAGTTGACTTACCTGCTACTCCATCAAGGCATGCTGATTTTTTTTTGGCAGTTTATTAAGTTATAATTGTTTCTTCTGTAGTGTTATACCACCTGGATTTTGGTAATTGCACCTCTGTGATGTCATTTCATATGTTCTTCTCTGTCTCCTATAAGATAGCCCATGCATCCTGAAGTTTGATTAAATTATTGTTCCATGACTTGCATAAGAATACTTCAGGAGTGATATTATGTGCTTTTATCTGGGGGTACGTAATATCTAATTCTATTTTTTATGTTTATTATATGACCAAGAACTGATAATTGTCTAGACTAATTATTAAGTGCTTTAAATGAAGATATTCTACTGGGATCTCTTCAAGTTCTCTTCAAATCTCTTCAATGCTTCCTGAATCTTTTTGATATCTACCCCATCTGTCCTTTATAGTTTCCTTGCTTTCTGGTATAACAATAGGTTTCTTGCTAACTTCCTACAGGTTTTTGCTTCAGATACAGAACTTGCTATTTCTCAAGGAGCTTTGGTTCCTCTTAGTGTGAACTGGTACTGATAGACATACTCTGGGTCCTAGGGATACTGATTACTCTTGGGTTGGTCTTTGTAGAAACAATGTCATTTCAGTGGATCAAGTTTTTATTTATTTATAAAATACATCATTTAAAAAATTCTAAATTTCTCTACATTATTTTATGATTTTAAAGTTGTGATATTATGATTTATGATGCTAAGAAGATGCTAATAAGCTTAATAAGATTAAGATGATAGTAAGAAAGATATACTTGGTCTTTTTTTCCCCATTGTTTCTGCTGCAGTACTTCTAAAATCCTTATATTTCTAGAGTTAAAAGAGTGATAAAAGGTGCCTTTTGTTATGTTAATGAGGTGACTTTTGGAAAACACCAAAGGTTGAGGAGCCAACCTTGCAGTTAGGGTTGTAGTTTCATTCCCAGCCCCTGATCTCTGGGAAGGAGAGAGACTGGAGGTTGAATTAATTGGCAAAGGCCAGTGATTTAATCAGTGACACTATGTAACAAATTCTCCATCAAAATCCAAAAGGACAGGATTCTGGCTGGTGAAGAGAATTACAAGTGGCTTTCCTGGAGAGGGCATGGAAGCATCACACCCTTCTTCCCCTACCTTGCCTTATGCCTTTCTTCCATCTGGCTGTTCCTCCTTTTATAATAAAACAATAATCAAGTAAGTAAAGCAGGTAAGATGTTTCCCTAAGTTCTGTAAGCTGCTCTAGCAAATTAATTAAACCCAAGGAGGGGGTTTTTGGAACTTCCAATCTATAGCCAGTCATTCAGAAGTGCATTTGATTACCTAGATTTGCACTTGGTGTCTGCAGTTTGGGGAGGAGCTACTTGTTCTGACCCCTTAACCCCGGGGATCTGATGTTACCTCCAGCTCCCTCTGGTGACCCTAGTGGACACATCCTAACTTTGAGTCACCTGACCAAGCAGGAAAGTAGAGCCAAGGGGCAACAACTGAATAATTTGCTGGGGTACAGTCTCCACAGATGTAGTAGAACTGTTTTGTAGTTCCCCCTCCAAGAGTCTGTTTCTTTGCAGCCTCAGAGTCAGACTATTTTTTAGATATTCAGGTTTTTGCCATTAGATAGTTCTTTTAAATAACAGGCAATTATCATGCTTTATAAACTAAAGCATAGAAAGAGAGGGGAGATTTAATAGTTCTTACTGATTTTATACTTGTCATATGTAATGACTTAACAATGCTTAAAAACACTTCACAACTGTATAGAAACACAACTGACACAGATGAACAAACAGTGCTATGATCAAGGATGAAATGACTGCAAGGTGGTCCAAACCATCTGTTGGCAAAAGTGAACAGGGAGGTTCTCACTATGCTCTTAACAATTCAAAAAGAATCTGCTGTATTTCTTATCATTTTGAATTTTACAGTTTTGTCTGCTCAGATTTAAGTGTGGACTAGCTTTTGCTATAAAATAAAGCTCTTTGTTAAAAAGTTCTTGCTTATTTTAAGATTACCAACATAAAAGGAAACATTTAGAAAATACTGACTTAAGTTGCTTTCGTTTCATAGTTTATTTTTTACACCCATACATACAGTATGTAAGTCAATTATTCATTTATTATTTTTCATATCTTTACTGATGAAATATGTGTTTATTGACTTTTTTGCTCGCTATTTATCTCGGTCATTTAATATATTAAGGATCAAAACATGCTCCCCTCTGGGAAAAATCACTCAGAGATACCCCCCAGCTTACATTCTAGACACGTTTTCAATTGAGTCTTGAAATCTTTGATTGAAATCTAAAGGTTAAGTCATCATATAAATAGCAGTGTTATTAATAATCACAAAATTAATGAGAATAATAATGAGTTCAAGTGTGTAAAATACCAGAGTTAGCATAAACATTGTAATACCTCTGTGTGTGACATTTTTGTTTTGCTATGGGGAAAAGTTCTGTGAGCTAGTTCCCGAAGTAGAGCCAATAATTTATTACTGCAAACAAACTGCTCATTATCTAGGTGTTTTTGTAACTTTTGGAGAAAGACAGATGAGGTATTTGTTACTCTTCGGTAAATAAGAGATTTTAAAAAGGTGAAATTAAGAACATTTCTGTATATCACTTTTATGTCATTATAAAAGTAAAATGTATTCACTGAAAAAAACTGTGAACATGGGATATCTTTTCATTTATTTATGTCTTCAGTTTCTTTCATCAATGTCATAGTTTCATTTGCTGAGAGAATAAAATTTTAATATTTACACCACATACACATAAAGGTCATGAATGTTAATTAGCTTCATTATGATAATTTTACAATTACACATATAGCAAATCATCACATTGTACATCTTAAATATATACAATTTTTATTTGTTAACTGTAACTCAGTGAAATGAGAAGATTATGGTCGAGCCCTCTGAAAAGCAAATGTAAATATTAGCCACATTGGAGAATAAAATTCTTATGAAAATTTTCTTATAGAGCTGTTTCTTTTGTCTTCCTGAATTTGAATTGGGCTAATTCATCAGTAAGATGTTCTCCAATGACACATTAATATTTATCCTCGAGACCATTTAAAAAGAATTCTAAATCAGAAAAAGATATATTTATTTAACATAGGTTGCACACAATTAATATTTAATTTTAAACTATTTCACACACTAATTATAGCTTTATTGATCATGTTGTAATTAAATAATAATTAAGGAGACCGTATTTAAATTCTCTGGAAAGCACATGGCTGTAAATTAAATATATGTGGTGTTTAAAGTAGAAACATTTAAAAACCACGAATAATTAAAAGGTACCAACAATAGAAGTATTGATGAAGACGTGGATAAACTGGAACCCACATACATATCTGGTGGGAATGTAAAACAGTGCAGCCACTTTGGAAGTTCTTCAAAATGTTTAACATAGAATTACCGTGTGATCTAGAAATTCCGCCCTTAGGAATAAGCCCAAGACAAATGAAAATGCGTTATCCATGTAAGAATTTGTACATGGATGTTTTTAGCAATATGTTTAAAATGGGCAAAAGTAGAAGCAACCCAATGTCTATCAACTAATGAATGGTTAAACAAAAAGATGGTATACCTATAAGAAGAACAAATATAAAAGTGATAGGTATCCTGGAAGGTGACGAGAGGAAAAAACAGAATGTATTTAATGAAGCAGTAGCAGAGAAATTCCCTACCTGTCACATAAAGTAACTATGGAAGTCCAAGAAGTCAATGGGTCACCCAAATTTCTACGAGCAAGGAGACCTACATCAAGATACATCACAGTAAAACTAGCAAAAGCCAGAGATAGAGAAAAGCTACTAAAAACTGCTAGAAAAAAGAGAAGCATAATCTAAAAAGTATACCCATCAGGCTATCATTAGACTTCTTAGCAGAAATCTTATAGGTCCAAGAGAGAGTGGAATAACATATTCAGAATACTACCAGACAAAAACTATAAGCCAAGTATATTCCACCCTGCAAAAAAATTATTAAGAAATGATGGAGACATAAAGATCTTCAGCAATAAACAAAAGTTGATGGGTTTTTCCATCACCAAACCTGCCATACAAGAAATGTTGAAAGGTCTTCTACAGTCGGAAATAATGAAGGCAAAGAACCCTCAAACCTAGTAAATGGTGACAAATAGTAAAATAGAATGATAAATAAAGACAGGACCAGTAGGAGAGAACAAAATAAAAACATTAAAGGGAGAAAGAAAAACACGGAATCTTTATAAGCATACAAGTGTGAAACATTGTCAGCTCATAAAATACTATTATAGGCATGCCCTGGTGAAGTAAGGGTTAGGTGTGCTGCCTCTGGCCAACAGTGCAGTCCACATGCATCCTGAGGACCTGGGTTCATATCCTGGGGCTGGGGAAACAACCAAGATGAACAAATAAAATGCTGTTTCTTCCTCTCCCTACCAGTTTCCTGGCTTGCCTTCATTCCTGATTGCATCTTTCCTTAAACCAAAAAAATTATCATAGAGTGGTAAAGTTAGAGGCAATTCACATGGTAGCCACAAAACCCAGTCCTTCAAAGATACATAGCTGGGAAGAAGAAGAAGAAACAGAGAATTCTCATTGAAAATGATCCAAAGGGAAAAACAAGCAAATACAAATGGGAAATAAAAAACACAACAGAAACAGAAAACAGTGGCTCAACTGATAACAAATAAGGTCTGTATATCAATAATCACCCTAAATGTGAATGAACTCATCAATCAAAAGACACAGAGCGGCTGGATGGATCAAAAACAGTGCTCATCAATATTACTCATATCAGATTCAAAGATAACTTAGATCAAATGTGATAGGCTATGGAAAAATATATCACAGCAACAGGAATGAAAGGAAATCGGCAACTGCAATATTAATATCAGACAAGAGACATTTCCACTTTGAAAGTGTAACATGAGGCAAGTATGGGTACTATAATATGGTCAAGGGGGTAATCTCTTAAGAAGAAATAACTGTCATTGATATATAGGTACCCAATACCAGACCACATAAACATACAAAATAAATATTGACAGTTAAAAGGAGACATTGATAGTAACACAATAGTAGTAGGAGACTTTAATACCCCACATATATCAGATAAATCATTGAGGCAGAAAATCAATAAAGAAAAAAAGATCCTAAAATGAGGCAGTAGATCATATGTACCTACCAGACATTTACAGAGTTCTGTACCCACAACAAAAAGATCACATATTCCTCTCAAGTACCCATGGAACATTCTTAAGGATAGATTACATCCTGAGAACAGAAAAAGTCTCAGTAAATGTGGTGAGACTGAAATTATAGAAAACCTCTTCTCTAACTAAAGGGGTTGAAACTAGAATTAAACCAGAAAGACAAAATTGGAAGAACCATATAGATGTGGAGTAAAAGAACGTGTTTCTGGGTTGGTGGGGAAATTAAAGATGAAATTAAAAATTGTATAAAAACAAGCAACAATGAAGAGATAAGCTACCAGAACATGTGGAATGTACAAAAGTGAGTTCTTAGGAAAGTTTACAGTGATAAAAGCACACATCAGAAGCCAGGGGACATCCCTAATTCAATATCTACACACATAAAGGAACTAGAAAAAGAACAACTGAAACAAAAAATTAACAGAAGAAGGGAAATAATTAAAATTAGAGCAGAAATAAATGAAATTGAAACCCAAAAGACCAACCAATTGTCAATTAAACAATTTTTTGAAAATAATAAGTAAAATTGATAGACACTATCCAGACTCACAAAGGAAAAAGAGAGAGAAAACCCTAAGGACAGTAATCAGAAATGAAGGAGAGATTACAGCAGGTGTTGCAGAAATACAAAGGATCATAAAAGATGTTGTTAGCATCGCTATGCCAACAAATTCATCAATCAGGAAGAAAGGACAGATTACTAGAATCCTACAACTTCCCGATACTGAACCAGGAAGACATGGATTCTTGAACAGACCAATTAGAATCACACAGAAATTGAAGCAGTGATCAAGTCTCCTCAAATACAAGAGCTCAGGACTGGATGACTTCACTAGTGAATTCAACCAAACATTCAAAGAATAGCTAATTCGCATTCACTTTAAATTCTTCCACAAAATTGAAGAGGAAAGAAAACTCCCAAATACATTGTAGAAGGCTAACATTACCTGATTTCAAAATCAGACAAAGATAGCACCAAAAAAGAAAATTACAGACTGATATCATTGTTGAATATAGATGCAAAAATCCTCAACAAAATATTGGCAAACCAAATTCAACAGCACATTAAAAAATCATGCATCATGACCAAGTAGGATTTATTTCAGGAATTTAAGAGAGATTCAACTTATGCAAATCAATGTAACATACCATGTTAACAAAGGGAAAATTAAAAAGTCTTATCAACAGATGCAGAAAAAGAATGTGTCAAAGTTTAACATCCATTCATGATAGAAACACTCACAAAATGGAAATAGAAGGCACATATCTCAACAAGAGCCATTTATGAAAAACCCACAGCTATTATCCTTCTCAACAGTGAAAAGCTGAAAGTTTTCCCTAAGATCTAGAATAAAACATGAATGTCCACTCTCACCATGACTATTCCACATAGTTCTGGAAGTCCTGGCCAGAGAAATAAGGTCAGAAAAAGGCATTGAAAGGATACAAATTAGAAAAGAAGAAATAGAATGATTATTACTTGCAGATCACTTTATATTATACCCAGAAAATTGTTAAGTTCCCACCAAAAAAACTGCTAGAAACAATAAATAAATAAACAAATAAACAGCAAAGTGGAAGGATATAAGATCAATACACACAATTTAGTAGCACTTCTATATGCAAACAATTAACTGGAGGAAACAGAAATCAAGAAATTCCATTCACAATAGCACCAAAAGGAGAGAAAATACCTGGAATAAACATAGCAAAGGAGGTGAAAATCCTCTACAGTGAAAACTATAAGACAATAGCAAAATAAATACAAGACATAAAGAGATGGAGGAAGAGTCCATGAGCATGGATTGGAGAAATAAGCATAATTTCAATGAATCTCCTACCCAAAGCAGTATACAGATTCAATGCAATCCCCATCCAAATTCATGGGAAATTGTTCAAGGAAATTGGACAAACAATACTGCACTCTGTATGGAACCACCAAAAACCCGAATAGCCAAAACTATCCTTGAAAAAAAGAAGATTGAATGAATCACACTCTCCCACTTCAGACTATACTACAGAGTGATTGCTATCAAAATAGTATTATATTGGAACAAAAACAGACATAAAGATCAGTGGAATAAAAGTGAGAGCCCAGTAGTAAACCTACACTAATATGGGCAGTTAATCTATGACAAGGGAATCAAGAACTTATAATGGTAAAAAGAAAGTCTACTCAATAAATGTGGGAACATTGGATAACTACTAGCAAAAATTTAAAACTAGATTATTTATAAATACCATGCACAAAATCTAACTCAAAATGCAACAAAGATCTGGATATAAGACCCCAAATCATAAATACATGGAGGAAAATATAGGAAAAATGTTCTATGATATTGACCTCAAAGATATCTTTGGGGAAATGACAACTGTGGCAATGGAAACCAAAGCAAAACTAAACAATTGTGACTATATCAAACTAAAATTTTTCTGTTTAGCAAAAGAAACCACCATACAAACAAAAAGGTAGCCCACTAAATTGGTGACAATTTTGTATAGTATATATGAGACAAGAGTTTAATCTCCAAAATATATAAAGAGTGTATATACCTCAACAATAAGAGCAAATGACCCACTCAAAAAATGAACAGAAAAGCTGAATGCACATGTTTTTAGAGAAGATGCACAGTTGGCCCACAGACAGATGAAACATACTCTATATCACTTACAATCACAGACATACAATAAATCAAAATGAGCTATCACCCTATAGCTGTTAGAATGCTCTATATAAAAAGGCTAAAAGGACTAAGTGTTGGAGGTGTGGAGAAAAAAGGAATACTTTTCACTGTTGGTGGGCTGTAAATTAGCACAACGTCTTTGGAAAACAGTATGGAGATTCTCCAAAAAATAAAGATGGGTTTACCATTTAATCCAACAATGTCATTCTAGATGAGTGGATAAGGAAGCTGTGGTATATATATATATATATATATATAATGCAATACTTTGCAGCTGTTAAAAAGATGAAATTGTGCCCTTTGCAACACCCTGGATGAAAACTGGAGGGGATAATGCAAAGCAAAATAAGCCAGAAAGACAGAGAGAAATATACGATGGCTGCGCTTATGTTTGGAATATACAGAAACAAAACAAACAAAAAGAAAAAATCTCAATAAAATTCACAGAATGCAAGACTGTGGCTACCTGTGGGGAAGGACGATGGGAACAAGGTAGTGGTGAGGGGCACTGGGCACTGAGCTCTGGTGGTGGAATGTGGTGCAAAATGCACCAAAGTGTGAATTCAGTATCCTAAAGTGCATATGGCAAGTTGAACAAAAGAAAAATATTAAAGTACCTATTAATAGACCTGGGTAATTATAGTATGCAAGTTGTAATCTAGTATAATCATTAGAAAATGGTTAAAGAGAAATAAAAAATGAAAAGTGATATATCCATATGACAGATTTATTGCTTGACAATAAAAGGAATGGAATACTGATTCATGCTGTATACCATGAAAGAATCATGAAAACATCATGGTAAGAAGCCAGTCACAAAAGACCATCTAATATTCCATGTATGTGAAATACACAGAATAGGCAAATTGTCAACAAAATGTTAGCCAATCTAATCTATTAATATATGAAAACAGTAGTATATCACGAACAAATGCGTTTATCTTAGGTAAGCAAGACTAGCTCAACATTTGAAAATCAACCAGGTAATTCACCATGTCACAGACTTAAGAAAAGATTTAATATTCATCATAAAAGCTTTTGCAAACTGGGGACAAGGAAACCTGTTAACCTGCTGAAAGGTATCTACAATAAACTCACAGTTAGCATCACACTTAATGGTGAAACACGGAATGCTTTCCCTGTAAGATCAGAAACAAGGTAGGTTTTCACCATGATCACTCTTTTTCAAATTTGTTTTAGGTCCAGGGCAGTGAAGTAAGCCAGGTAAAAGGATAAAAAAGTATGCAAAGCAGAAAGGAATAAATAAAGTTGTATTCTGTTTGTAGGTGACATTAACAATGAAGTAGAATATCCCAAAGAATACACAAAGATTATTAGAACTGATAAACAGGGTTTCAGGACAGAGTTTTGTTGGTGGGTGAGGAATGATGAGATTGGCTCTGCCTCAGTATTCAGTGTTAGTCTATGGCACTGAAGGAGGGTCCCGTCCTTCCTAAGGTGTCCAGAATAGGCTTTTTGAGCTGAGGTGTCCATTGAGGCCCTGAAGGCTCATGAGAAACTTCATACTACTCCCTCAACTACCTAGAAGAATAAAAATTGTGGCTATTCTTTAAGTTTAGGCTAATCTTCAGAAAAATCACCTTTCTATCAGTGAAACCTCTCTGGTAGAGTAAATGTCTAATTATAGAACATTTTGTTTTTGTCACATGAGTCACCCTCTCTGTGTCACGTGAGGTTCTCTCCTTTCCCCTTAAGGCCCCAGACCTCTGTCCCATTCAGGATTAATACCCGCATGTTATCCTATTAACTTTAGAATTTACACTCATGTAGAGTCTCCAGATTTGCATAGTTAATTTTTTTCCTCCTACTTATCTGTCTGATGTTAATTTGATCACTTAAGAAGAATCAAGAGAGGTAGCGGGAATTCCCTCTCTGCCTCTACAACGTTTTTGTATAAAATTGACTGGCCCTTTATGATGCTGATATGTTTTATCAGTTATATTTCAAATTAAGATTGAAATGTTGGCATTTATAACATTTCATTCAACCCTTAAACATGATTTTCAAATGATTATCACATTATAAACTTTCATACTATGTCTATGAATAATATTTCTTCATTCCTTTATATTTTATTTTGGAAAATTTGGTTTGACTTCCTTTAGGATGTGGTGATTATGATTCACGAAGTCTTTTATCCCAGTAAAAATGCCATGAATTTAATATCTGTAGATTTATTGACTCCTGAAGGAAAATAACTTAATGCAGGGGAGATATATTTAACTACTGACAGTGGACACTTTTTGAGAGACTTTGTGGGGGGAAAATATCTCCATAGAGTAACAAGAGGACATTTGATTTCAAGATATCATTTGCAATATTAAGTTGTGCCAATAGATGGAGAAGTTGTTCCGTATAAATCAGAAGGATTGGCTCCTCTATGATGAATAAAGAAATTTAGTTTCTGGCAAGTTGAAAATGGATTTCCTCAATAAAAATGTTAAGTAGGAAAACTAGGTTACTTATAAATTTTAACAAGAAATAATTTTAACAGGGGACAGGAATTTCACTAATTTCAATTATATGTACACAAAAGCCTTATTACCTGCACTGTTTTTGCAATTTGGCCATAGTACTTTTAATCTGTATAACTAGAGATATAAATGCTTTTATATCTGATCTTGTACAAAAAGGGTTTTAAAAAATGTACAAACTTTTATAGGGATAAAAAGACAAAACATAGATAAATTTTAAAAGTGAGGCAAGAGAGAATGAAATGAAGTTAGGATGATAATATGCTCTTAATTGAGCCATAAATGTGGCCTGGAGCTTCCTAGCAGCCAATGGAAGTAGGAAAACAGGATTCGTTTCATGAGCCAGTATCTATAACATAAAAAAAATATGCCAGATGCAAGGAGAGTTATAATAATTCTTAATCCTAAGATCAGAATGATGTCCCTCGAGGACCCATGAAGAGGATAATGTGTAATACGATAGATAAAGTCCTTCGAGTAAGCACGATGATATTTTTTACGTGACTGTTTCTTACGGTGTTAGCTAGTGGGTACTCTCAGAGTGCTATTTACAGAGTTTGACATGGAGGAGGTGAGCACCACATACCCCAAATACTTCTTTGTAGTGTAGCTTTCTCATAGTTTAATTTTATTGAAGGATACAATTTAGTACTCGTAAGTCCTCCAAAAATAGGATTTTTCTGAGGGGTTTCATAATTCCTCCAAAAATAGGATTTTTCTGAGGGGTTTCATAAAGATGGAGACGTGCTATGAAGACCCAGCACCATATTGTATACAGGACACAATGCCCTGAACCTGGCAAACATTGAGGCCTTGCTAAAGACCGCCTATGACCAGGCACCAAACTCAGTCACAAGACACAAATACCTGCCTTTACTAACTGTGGTGCTATCAGCATGGCCTATTAAATACAGCAATCTGCTTTCAGAAACCATTTGAACTGGGATCATTTGAACTTGACATCCCCTTCTGGAAGGATTCCTGGAAGCCTCATGTTGCTTTGATCATCCTATCCAAACTCCTGTGTGCACAAGATTAGAACCCAGATATTAGGTCTGTTGGCTTTGTTTTCCCTCAGCTCTCCCTAATTTCTAGAAGTGAGTCTGGGACATATTGGTACATTTTCAGAGCAGCTTCCAGGGCTAGAAGCTAATATGAGAATGTTTCTCTAGCTCCATGTAGTCACCACTTGGATTATTTGCATCTATACCCTCTGCCTTCAATTATGGAGTCATTGCAGCTTCAGATTGGAAGTAACCAGAGATCGTTTAGTCTGCTTACCCAGTCTTATATACAAATGCCCCCCACAGCTCATCTCTTCCTATTCTTCATTGCTTTGATGACAAATTCTACTAAGTAGAATCTTGCAATAATTTTGTTTTCTGTGGCCTGAAGATATGTTAAAGGTGTTTTTTGCTTATATTTCTGCACACTGGTTGGGAGAATGTGCCCTGAATTCTGTTTTGTTTCCATTAACCTTTTTCTGAGAAATTACTGACCCTGAATATTGGAGTTGCAAATGGATTCTTTTAACAAGTATCCTGTCAGGCTGCAACCTCTATGTATTATGTGGCTTTTAGTCTGCAAAAGCTTCTTCTTAATGCATCAATTCCCTTAGAAGTATTTATTTGGGTGACTTTCCTTGTATTAGGATTTTAGGGATATTTCTATCTCTGCTGTTTTAGGAAACGTATAGTCAGAAGAATTTACAGTTCACTTATTTTTATAGCTGGCAGTAGCTATTTAAAACCTTGCCTCTTATTCCTACCAGCTTGCGAGCTTCCAAAATCAGTGCTTCTTCTGATTTCTCCATAGACGTTGTCTTAATCCTCTGCACTTGATCTTAAGTGAGATATTTGTATCTTGACAGATTTTACATGTTTTTGTCATCCTTGAGAAAATCATGCAAATTCTTTTCTAGCTCAGTGCAAAGCAAAATTGTGCCACTATCATTTAGCCTCGAGTTAGAGACTGTTTTGAAGTAAAGCAGCAACATAATTTTGATTTTCAGTTATTCAAATGGGAGCCTCTTAATTGTTCATCACACCACCAATGTCTATGAAGTTGCTCCCCAATGTTACCATTAGAGGACAGGTCAGGACTGGACATACTTCTAGAAAGCAAACCCAGTGTAACCCCAGCAAAAAGTCTTAGGTCATTTATTTGCAGGTGATGCTACCAACACCTGGGAACCCTAAAGCAGCAAGCCTGTGAAGACAGCTCTCTGGGGGCTGGGCAGTTCTCTGAGTTGTTGTTCAATGGTGAGATCTCAACAGATCTGTCCTTGTTATAAGTTCTATCCATCTTTAGTTCTCTTCTGTATTTTATTTTTTTAAATTATGCCTTTAAAAACTGATGTAACATTAATTTACAATTTTATTTCCACTGTGATGAAAATGAAAAACAACAAAAGACTTGTTATAAATACTGCTTAGTTCCTATCGGTAAGTGCATTTTGGAAATCCTTGGAATCGTGCATGTATATTTTCATATGTGCATGTGCAAGTGGGCATGTGTGCATTTGTGTGTGTGTGTGTATGTGTGTGTGTGCGTGTGTGTGAAAGTTAGGTGGAAGGAAAGGTACAGAGAAGAGACAGCAGTTGTTGGAGATACTGGATTGGTAAGAGAATATAGTCAAACTGAAAAACAAGTGCTCCCTAAAGCCTTGCTGTAGAGTCAGCCAGGAAGCAAAATTAATCACGTTTCAGATAGCCTCTCCCCTCCCAAAACTGCTTGCAATATTCTGACTCCTATACCTGAGTTATTGGTGACAACTGAAATTAGGCAGCCTGGTTTCTAGGTTGCAGGTTGGACTGCAGGGAAATGTCTCAGGAATACCTCAGTCTTTGTCAGAAAGCTAAGCAGAGCTGACTCCAGATGGTACCTGTAGGGTGCATTGTAATCTTTCTGCACACATTACTTGTATTTGCATTTATGAGATATAACTGCTGTGAAGCAAAATGCTGACAGTGAGGTGCTGGGAAAGACCCTTAGCATAAAAACATCACTTTGGTTTTGGTTGTATCAGGAACAAATGAGAGCTGGAAGTCACAGAGGAATTATGCAGACAAATTGAAAGTAAGAAAATAAATTTCAGTTGGTCAGGAGAATGTACCAGTGAAGTAACCCTTTTTCATTCCCCAAAGAAATATGGGAAAATTGGTCATAAGACCTTTTTCCATTCCCCATAGGTAGATTACCCATGCCTGAAATAATTCCCTCTTCCCTTATCTTGCCCTCTTCCTGCCTATAAAAACCTTTCATTTCCTTCAGCTTTTCCCAGAAACTTTCTACTTGCTATCTGGGATGCTGCCCGATTCGTGAAGTGTTTGCTAAAGTCAATTCCATCTTTAAAGTGATCTCTGTTGGATTTTTGTTGGTTAACAAGAGTGAAGAGAACAGAATTCAAAATAAGAGATAAAATAACTTAAAACAAGGGGGAGAGAACAGGATTCAACACCTTGTTTAATAAGAGGTGATATAAATAAGAAAATATGGTGAATGATTTCTGATCTTTGCAAAACGGAAGCCGAGGCTGTCGAGGATGACTTGAAAATGCTGCACAGGGAAGTCTACACAGAAAATGGTGCCATGTGTTCTTCCACTTGCATAAGATCCAGCTCATAGTTAGCATGGGATAGAAGCCGGCCAGAAAAGCATCAAGTGGTTGCCACCTGAGGTATATCTGCTCTGCTTTGGTAGAGACGGTCCTGAAAGCTCTGCCTGGTGTCCTATTTTCACAGGGTGTAGTCTCATTGGTCCAGACAGATATGAGAAGACAATGGGATGTGTCTCTTGTCTTTTGACAGGACAGGAGACACATGATATCTATGTAATGTTCTAAACCAAGGTTACTTCAATAAAATTAAGAACGAAATGTAGAACGTAAGAAGCAAATGTAGCAAAATGTGTACATCATTCTAAATCAGCATCTCGATATACTGCATTAATTTCACTACTAAGCATCCAATTCTATCTCCACCATAGTTAACCCCCTTTCCTTGTTTAAGCTGCCCCTCTTCACTCTGCGCTTCCAAGTAACGACTAATTTAGTCTTCTACCCTGAAAATTATTTTTCTTTTAATTAGTTAATTCATCTATTTTGTTTATGTATCACATGTGAGTGAAATCATGTGTTTGTCTTTGTCTTCTTTCACTAATCGTAATCTCCTCTAGGTCCAGCCATGTTGTTGCAAATGGCAGGATTTCTTTTCTTTTTTTAAAATAATTGAATACTAGCCCATTGTGAATATATACCACATCTCCTTTACTCACCTGCCCATGCATGTTTCCTCATTTATAAAATGGTAAAATAATATCTAGCTCCAAGAATCCTCGTGAAGATTGAGAGATTGTTTAGACCATTAGACTGAAGATAACTTTAAAAAGATATTAAGGTACCTTTGATTTACAAAATAATGTAAGCTCATATGTGCAGGTCCACCATGTATCAATATATGACAACACCCAACACTAAATCATCGAAAGTCCTCCACTGCTGTCCACTGGACCACCACATGACTTGCTCCCTTCCCAGCTGCTAACCTCAATATCCAAGGGTTGGTTTTTGTTTTGTCTGTTCATTTGCTTTTGTTCTTTATATTCCACTATGAGTGAGATCATCCAGTCTTTCTCCTTGAAGAGACTTCAGTGCCTACACATGCAAAACAAAACTTAAACCTGTAAAAGCCTCAAAGTTCTAAAATCAAATGCTAAGGACAACCAATCACCATCAACGAGACTTTAACCTGTAGCTAATTACTAATTTTTTTGCTTTCTCTATAAAAGTTTTCCCACCAACCTCCTGTTGGTAGAGTGCTCCTAATCACTTCCAGTTTAGTGGTGCCCCATTTGAATTAATTTTTACTCAAATAAATTCTGTAAAAAAACCCCCAACATATCTCAGATTATCTTTTTTGTTGTTGTTTCTTTACCCCTGACTCCGGGTCTTAAATCCAAGTCAAGAGGCTTTATGTAGCGTTCACCAAGCTGCCTTAACTATGTGAGCCCCTGGTGTGTGCCCTCAGTTTATCTTTTTTTTTTTTTTAAAGGAAAGGTACAGGCAGAAATGAAGGTGAATAGGCAAACAGGAAGGAAGAGAGAAGAGGAGGAAGAGCTTTGTTTTTCATTTAGTTGTTGTTCACCCTGGCCTGAGTCTTGAACCCTGGACCTTGGGATGTATATGGGACTGCTCCCAGGTGTACTAGACCACTGGGCCACCAGGGCGCACCTTCAGTTTATCTTTTAACAAGAGATAATACAACAAGGCTCCTGGCTCCGTAAATGTCAACTGTTTTTAGTGTGCATACACTGTAGTCTTTAAAAAATGTGCAAAAATGTTATTAATGTAGAAATTCTTATTAAGCAAAAACACTGGTTACAAAATATCACTCTCAATGACAAATACACACAAATAAAAGAGAAGATTGGCACTAAATTCTTAGCAGTGATTACTTTTGGAATGTGTATCATTGTTTTTTGCTATAGTTTGCTAATGTACTTTTCTTCCTATGTTTGTCTGTATATCCACAGTGAACAATAATCACTCTTGTAATAAGAAACATATTATTATTTAAACTTAGCAAGGCTTAATTGCAGAAAGGTTCATTATCTGTCCTTCTTTTCATAGCTTTCCTCAAACCCAGATTCAAGGTGGTCTAATATCAGTCCTTATTGTCACCTCTCCTCAAATGTGGATTCATTTGACGCACCCTGGGGGAGTAGAGGTTAGGCCAGTCGCCTCCGAAGGAGCGCAGGCCACATACCCCAGGTTCGAATCCCGAGTCCAGGAAGTGGGTGGTGAACAACTGGTGTGAACAACTAATTAAAAATAAAATGCTTTTTTCTCCTCTCTCATCCTGCCTGCGTGTCTACTTGCCTGTATTCCTGCCTGCGCCTTTCCTTTTTTTTAAAAAAAAGTGAATTCATTTGACTTGGAAACCTTGATGATCACCCAACTGGTGTCTTCCTGCTCAGAGAGACAAACACCTTGTATTCAGTTAGAAACTGGGAGAAGTTACTCTGTCCTGTGCTTCTCACCTGTGCTTTAAGACAGGCACCTGAAGTTTATAACAGAAGACTTTATTTGCCTACAACTGACCTGGTTAAGGGATCCAGAATTGCAGGAAGGCTTGGCTCAGATATGACTTCCCAAGATCTGTAATAGGAAGGCTAATTATTTGAAGGGCTGTCTCTTTGCAGATACTTTATTAATCTGTGGGTATTGGCATTAAAAATTGGCTTCTAGCCAAGGCCACTTTCTGAGGGTGGCTCAATGGAACAGCTGCTCAAGACTGGAAAGTGCCATTCTCCAAATGGGTGTGCACATGAGCCACCTGGGGAGAGCTGGGTGCGCCTGAGAGCAGACATTCGTCAGCAGAGTGATGCTTTCCCTGGGCTCTGTTTGGAAGTGGAAAATGTCATGTTGCCTTTCCATTGCTTTTCTGCCAGAATCCCATGAATAGCATTGTGTGACACAGTGGAGGTATGGGTGATTTGGGTGGCGATAATGGTTTTGAGGAGCAGGGGGGAGGGTAGTGTGGTAGCATCCAGTTCAGTCACCCCAGTCCAATTGGAAATTAGCCACAGAAGTACACAAAGAGTTAAGAATTAGACATTCTGTGCCTGTGAATTGCTCTTCATCTCAACTTAAGCACTGCTTTATATTTTGATCTGCTCTGGCACATTTTGATTTTGGGCAGGGAATCAACCTTGTCCATGTTGCCAGAGGCTGTATGTGTAATGGAGGCATCACATGCAGTGACAGTCTTGTAGAAAAAGCAATCTGTATGGATCCAGTTCAGATGGGAGCATTTCCATTGAACGGTGCAGTGTGGGTTGTGTCTTATGCATCCCATGGTAATGTGGTGCTCGGGGTCACGTTCAGTGTCCCTCAGTGAGGCTGAGGGTGTTGGGCCCAGTGCTTCATGGTAGCTTGGTTCTGAGGTGGAGAAGCAGCCTGTATGGGGAAGCTGACTGAGTAGTGGGCCCAGGACTGAGGATGCAGAACCCTGAGCACCAGCCTGCTAGGCTGTTCAAGCCTTGGGCATAACTCTGATCCTTTGTCAGAAACTGACAGTGCATGACAACTGAAAGTGGAAGCACAGGAATTATTCACTCCCTTTATTCCTCATTCTTCTGTCTGCTGCCAGCTTGCTCTCAAGGCTCCCAGGATACAAAAAGCAAAAAAGGGAAGAGAGGAAAATCAGGGCATGCCTTCTTTTCCTTCTTTATTAGTGGTTCTAGTAAAGAAAGCTGTTGTGGTGTTGGGCAATTAAAGGTAGGAATAAAAAATAGCAGATAATTTTGGGGTTCGAATGATCTCTCCTCTTCCATTTCCTCTATGAATTATTGCTAGTACCAGTGAACCATTTTCCATATACAGCAGGCAGAGTTTATACCTTGAATTATATATTTGGTTTGTAAAATTTGCATTAATCCTTTTTAATGTTCAATTAGATTGATGAGCAGTTTGGCCACTCAATGTTATTCCCTTTAATTTATCCTGTACCTCCTTAAATATGCCCTGAGGTGACTAATAGTTAAATTCATATAAAAAATTTGCTGCTTTCCTACTATGCACCAAACTCTGAACAGAGATACAGGGTGACTCAGCTAAATGCATTTCTGCCTTTATGGAATTCTATTTAATTAGAGGCATAGAAAGGTTTAAAACAATTCGGATCCAATGTAGTAAGTGCTCTGATAAGGAAAATTTTTATCAAGATGAGTGGAATTAACAAAGTGAAGAGGCGGGCAAAGACATGTTTTCTAAGCAGGACTAAGTTGAGCAACACTTCAAAATTCCTTTCTACTGAGCATTTAGAAAGTCCTGAGAACGAACATCTCATAAAAATTAATTTGGAAGATGATTATTAGAAAATCTCATCAAATAACTTCATTTATTTCTCTTTTCTATTACATGTCCATTCAATACACGTCCATTTGCATTATGACTGCCTTATGCTTTTCCAACAGATCTCTGTGGGTTCTAGAAGGCCTTAGCTCTCTGCGTATTTTCAGATAGTTTTGAACATGGGCTTTTTGAGTGCTGAATCAAAGAACAAACTGATTCAGGGCACATTGGAAATTAAGCCTATGTTTGAAGCCGGTAGGGAAGGCAATTAATTTAAATGAGTGATTTTGACTCTTCACTGTTACATAGATTGGCTAGTGGCCTGGGTGCATCAGATCTTCTTGAAGATTCTGGTTCTTTGCCACTCTTTTCAGACTGGCTATCTTTCTTTGTCTCAGTGCTATATGTATTGATATTATAATGATCTTGACTGACCAGGAAAAGGGTGTAATTAAAATGCACTGTCTTAATGGTAACAATTTTAAATGAAAGCAACCCTTGTTTACAAGAACATTGGTTACAGTCAGGATAGATACAGCCCAACTGACTTGAGACCAAGTCCAAACTAACCGCTAGCATCAATCATCACCTCTGGAGCAATAGAAATCTAAGAACTGAGATAAGTCAATCTGAGATGCTTTGGAAAATGTGTGATTTCCAAGGCCTTCTCCAAACTTGGCAGCTGCTGCTGGAGAAGCAGTATCTCTCCTGACCAGCTGATTCTGCAAGCAAAATTCTGGACCCTGAACACCACCACTCACTCGCCTTGGTCTCTTGAACCACATTTTAGTGGTTCAAATCCCCTCCCCCACCCTTTACTGCCAATTGGATCATATAATTATGATATCATAATGTGGATTCCCCCAAATAAACAAATTATTGATCATACTGGTTTGATATGAGTTTTAAGTGAAACCTCTCTACTATGGTACGAGTTAGCATGTTGGGTTCTGACTCACAGTCAGATGGACAGGGTTTAGTCTGGGCTGCGTGTGTTAACCTATTCCCTCAAATACATGACTTGAGCTACTTTCAAGTTGTTATGATTGCGGGCCTGTGCAGACATAGTTCATACAACAAATATTTTAGTTCCATTTATTTCAACACAATATCAAGCTTCCTGTGCCCCAGGCTCTGTGGTAGGTGATGGCAACATAACGATGAATCAGATAGAACTTCTGACCTCAAGTTACCAGCAAGTATGAAATGTCAAGAGTCCTGCTAACTGAGATAGAGATGGCAGAGGTGGGTGGGGTGGGGTGGGTGGATGGATACAAGTGCAGCCACCAGAATTTAGGGCAACAACTCTTCTTGATTCCAGAGCTTCTAAGATAATGTCGACAAGAACCAGGACTTGGTCCCTTGAGAGATTATAAACTTTTTTCTAGCTTCCTTTTTTTGCTAGTAGGAATGAAGTTATTTGTATTTATTCACACTGAATTCTCTTTGGATCTTGGACTGGGTGAGGCTGAGGTTATTTGGGAGACTCACATCCACCAGACTGTAGACTGGGTCACTCAGAGACTTGAAAGGGTTGATGTGCTTCTGTGATACTGTGATAAAAATAAGAAATATGAAATTTGCTCTTTGTCCCCAGTTTCCGGCACAGACTTTCTAAAATTCCTATAATTTCCTGAATGATAAGGTGAGAGCATCTTTTGCTATAAGATTTGGTCTTAGTTCATGGTTCTTGACACAGCTACCTCTTAGACCCTTAGCATTTCTTGAGTAATAGGATTATCTTTTTGTATACTCTGAGATGACTGGTGGATGGGGACCCTTAGATAGCTTCAGGATAGGAGCTGCTTTCTAGAAAGAGCCATACATAGCTAGAATGTTAGAACTTTCTTACTCATCCCCTGACCTCCATTAAGGGGAGAGGGATTAGAAACTGAGTTAATCATGATTAGTCATTGATTTATGAGGTATGCCAACTTAATGAAACTTCAATAAAAATCTTTAAGACACAGAGTTCAGGACCTTTTGGACTAGTAGAAACATCGAGGTGGGGGAGGGTGGCACATTTGGAGTGGGCAGCACCCTTCTCCTCCCCCCATATGCTGTCTGACACAGCTCTTCCATCTGGCTATTTATGAGTTGCATTTTTTATAATAAACTAGTAATAGTAAGTAAACTGTTTTCCTGGGTTCTGTAAAGTGTTGTAGTGAGTCATCACAGAATCTGAAAAGAGGATCATGGAATGAATAGCTGTTCAGTCAAAATTATAGAAGGTCCAGGGCTTGTGGTTGGCACCCGAGGTGGGGTCAGTCTTGTGGGACTAAATGCTTAGCCTGCGGGGTCTGTTCTAACTCTAGTGTCAGAACTGAATGTAGACAGCAGATGGTTCTGGAAAGGTGAAGAATTGGTTGGTGTGGGGGAGCTCCCACCCCCATACACACGTTTGGTATCAGAAGTGTTATGAGTAAATACGTTTCAGAATGTCCAAAAAGGATGCTCAGATAATTCTGTAATACTATTTTCAAGTATTTAGAAAAAATCTCATTCACTGGAATTTATCACTTTGAAATTTGTGGTTTTTCGAATCAGTTTAGTCTAATTTTTAATTGTCGCATTATTTATGTAAACAGGGATGTGGACACATAAAAATACTAAAAACACACAAAGAATTTATAAAATAAACTGTCATTAGCAGCTCTAGGAGCACACACAATTGGCATACTAATTAGGAACAATATTTACCTTTTCATGAAGACTGGACCCCTAAATAGAAGTCATGTTATTACATTTTTTATTAGAATATTCTGGTGCCAATTTTTCATTAAGGGACACTTAGGATAACTAGTGCTGATTTCCAGAGGACAATCAACTATCTGTGTTATACAAAGAGACAAATTTACAATGACATAAAGCTAATGGGTTGTTTATTTCCAGAAGTAATGAAAGCTGAAAAACCATGGCAACCAAGATAGTCAGAGATGATGTGAAAGGGACTTAGACTCTTGACAAAAATGAATTGAAAAAAAAAAGTGTGAGAAGTCCTGAAATACTAACATTTCTAGGCAATTTAACTTTGTGTTTTTCATTCCGATAGAGGCATTACATCCCAGCAGGAGTGGTAGCTATCATGAAGGGTTATATGTTGCTTCCCCTACAACTCTTATTTTATAATTCTAAGCTTTGAGGCAGAGACCCAGTCAAAAACCCATGACATGTTTTATATTGAAGGTAATGACAAGAACTCGTCACTAAATGATATGAAGAACTTACAAAGAACTCTAGATGTGCTGTGTTCTTAAGCTTTCAGATTCTCTCAGTATTAAAGTCATCTCTTAGGATCTACACAAATTCTATTAGGCCAGAAGAAAAATTACTGTGTCAGTTCACTTACTGGTAAAACAACCTAGCTGCCAAAGCTAGGCGTATGGATGATGAAATTGCTGACTTGCTATTAATGTATATTTTCAGATACTTCATCAGCCAGAAGAAACTACATTTATTTGTTCAACAAACAAGGCCTCAAACTTTCTGATTCAAGCAGGATGGTTTTAGAATAAGTTCAGACACCATGAAGTTTACTCTTTTTACCAAGATTTGCTAACTTTTCTTGAATAGATACTATATGGATCGTTTCAAGCCTTTAGTTAATATGTAGATTTCTGCAAAGGTTAATTTTGCCTTTTTTTTTTTTTTTGCCAGTATTCTTGTTGCATTTTTGGAGGAGTGGATTTTTGGAGGCACCTACTCTATAATTCTGGAAGTCCTTCTTTCCAGTCCCTTCATTTTCACTTTGTATGTTTATCAGCATGGAAAGTCAATGAGATTGGGCGTGCCCTTATGGCTCAGGAATTAAGTCTGCAACTGTCGTAGAGACCACATCAAGCCCAAGGACCTGGGTTCTCAGCCTGGGGCCAGGGAAACAACCAAAAATTAACAAGTAAATAGATAAATAAAAGTGCTTCTTCATCTCTTTCTGTTTGCCTGCCTTCTTGCTTTCCTTACTGCCTGCTTCTTCCTCTTAAAAAAATGTCAGTGAGATTAATGGACTCTGAAGTGCCCAGGACTCCACCTACTTGAGATAATGATACTGTGTGTCTGCCTGGCAAAAAGGCCTCTGTGTATCTTCCTTGGAAAAATATGTATTCATTTCTTCTACCCATTTTTTGGTTGGATTTTTTTTCTCTTGTTGAGTTTTATGAGTTTTCATCTATTTTAAATATTAAGCCCTTGTAAGATATATATATATATATATATATATATATATATATATATATGCAAATATCTTCTTCCTGTTAGTAGGATGTCTTTTTGTTTTGGTGATAGTCTCTCACTGTACAGAAACATTTTAGTTTGATGAAGTCCAATTTGTTTATTTTTATTTTGTTTCCGATGCTGTTGGAGTCGAGTCCTCAAAGACCTCTCTGAGACTGATGTCATGGAGCATATTGCCTGTGTTTTCTTCTAAATATTTTATGGTTTCCATTCTTACATCCAAGTATCTAGTCCATTTTGATGATTAGATGAAATCCTGTGTATGGCATGGTATTAGAAAGTGGTCTAGCTTCATTTTTTTTGCATATGGCTATCCAGTTTTCCCAGCATCATTTGTTGAAGAGATTTTCCTTTCTCCTTCATGTGCTCTTAGCTACTTCATCATAAATTGATGATGTGGTTCTATTCCACTGATCTCTGTCTCTGTTATTCCAGTGCCATAGAGTTGTGTTTCTTTCTTTAAAGGAAAGGTACAGGTAGGAGTGAAGGTGAGTAGATGGGAAGGAAGAGAGGGGAAGAAGAAATTTTATTTCCATTTTAGTTGTTCACACTGGTTATTCTGCATCCCCCTGCCTCCTGGACGCAGGACTCAAACCAGGGGTATGTAGCCTGCTTCTTTTGGGAGTGACTGACCTCACTGCTACTCCAACTCTGCCACCACAGAGTTTTAGTAACTTTTGCTTTGTGGTATAGCTCAATATCTGGCAGTAGGATACCTCCACTTTTACACTTTTTTTTAAATGATTGCTTTGGCTCTTTGAGGTTTTTTGTGATTCCATACAAATCAATATTTTTTTTCTATTTTCTTGAAAAATACCAGTGGGATTTTGATGGGGAGTGCATTAAAACCACACATTTCTTTAGGTAAAATGGCCATTTTAATAATGTTCATTCTTTCCAACCCTAAGCACAAATTGTTTTTCCATCTCTTTGTATCTTCCTCTATTTCTTTTAAAAATTTAGTTTTCATTGTACAGATATTTCACCCCCTTTGTATTTAATTCTATTTGTTTCTGTTGTAAAGGAAATAGTTTTCTTGATTTCATTCTCTTTGTACTGTTTGCATCTAAAAATGCAACACGATATTAATCTTGTAGCCTTCTACTTTACTGTGTGCATTGATTAATTCTAGTAGTTTTTGATGGAGTCTTTGGGGTTTTCTGCATATATTATCATGTCATCTGCAAATAATGATAGTTTTTACTTCTTTACAACTTGAATACCTTTAATTATTTCTTCCTCTTGCCTAATTTCTCTGACTAATACCAACAGTATAATGTTAAATAGAAGTGGTGAGAGAAACCCATCTTGTCTCATTCCTGACCTTAGAGGAAAGCTTTCAGCTTTTCACCACTGAGTATGATTTTGGCTGTGGATTTATCATATGTGGCCTTTATTGTGTTGAGGTATGTTTCTTCTATGCATTCGTTAACTTTCAGGGATCAAAGGAGAAAGTCTAGACCAAAAGGTGTAAGAAAGCTAGTTTGAGTTCAAAATAAGGAATTATTTTTGACAACAAAAGTTGTAAATCTAGCTCATTTGTCATCTCCTCTGTGACATTTTTCTCATTTTCCCTGGTGGAGTTTTCCTGCTGTAGCACTTGACATATATCTGCCTTCCACCACCTTCTCACTGTATTACAGTTCTTCATTCGCAAGTCTATCTACACTAGTGGTTCTCACCTGGGACAATCTTTTTCCTAAGGGACATTTGATGGTGTTGAAATATTTTTTGTTGGTACAACTGGCCGGGGCATGCCACTGGTGTCTAGTGACTAGAGGTTGCTGATATTACCAGACATCTTAGAATGTGCAAGATGGCTCTCTAAACAAAGGATTATCCATCCCCAAATGTCAGTAGTGCTGAGGTTGAGAAACTGCTCCAGTCCATGAAATTGGAGGGTAGAGAGCTTGTAGCTAGGCATATAAGACATAATCAGGTATGCCTTGGTGGAACAGCAGCTTGGTCGGTCGCCTTTAGCTGGCACTGTCACATACATATCAAGGATCCTCTTTGCATCCTGGGGCCTGGGTGTGGTGTGGGGAACAATCAAGATGAACAGCTAAATAAAATACATAGATGTTTCTTCCTCCTCTTTCTTCCTACTTGCCTGCCTCTGTTCACTTTCATTCCTGCCAGCACCTTTCCTTAAAACAAAACAAAACAAAACAAATCACAATCAATGGTAGGCATTTCAATTGGCTGAAGAACAGAGTAAGTTGTTCATTTCTTATCATTCTTAGTAGTTGCAACCAGTGATTTGAAGGCTTGAAATTATGTTTTTAAAAATGTCTTTTCTTGGTTAGTCACTGAATGGGGAATTCAGAAATATCAAACTATCCATTTATTCATATGAACAAATGTCAAAAGTATATGAAAATAGTCAACCCAAGGGGCATAAAGGGCAGGCTGGAAAATGAAATCCATATAGCATTTCTTTGGAAAAGCCTCGTTCAGTCTTACCTTAGCACATGGGGTTGGTGCTCCTCACTCATCAGAAGAGACACAGTCTTTCATCTGAGTTTGACTCCCCATGTGCCTTTTGGATGTGGACTTGGTTTGCTTTCCTCTGCTATGGACAGTCTCCAGAAAGTACATGTAGACACAGAGAGCCAGGCTTCCAGAGCACAGAGGGCAGTGGGGTGAGAGAGAAGCTGTGAAAAGATGCCATCTCCTGCTTTTTGGAGGAAAAAAAAAGGATAAGGAACATGGAGGATGAGATAGTTTGACTTCCCAGAACCCTGGGGCTCTTGTTACAGTCAATGTCTCTGTGAAAGCTAACTGCATGCGCGAGAGTGGGACTGTGTCTTCCGGATACGTTTTTGCAGAGAAAATGAGCATGTATGCTCATCCTCCATGTATCAGTATCCTGCTGTATATGGGTACAAAAACAATAAAACCTCAGAAATGCTTGCAAAAGAGACTAACACATCAAGTAATTAATGAATCGATGATTTAAAAGAGATGTGGGGGTTTTGTAATGAGCCTAGTAGTTGCTATTTACAAGTATTTACTCTTTGCTAGAGCCTTGGCCGAAAGCTGTTTTCATTTAATTTATTTAATTATTCCTGAATTAAGAATGCTCATCTTCTTTTTAAAAATGAAGAAACCGAGGTCCAGGGAGGTCAAGTAAATTCTTAAAGATGCAGAGCTTATATGGTAGAGTTAGGATTTGCCCAGGCCCCCCGTGCTGCGCTGCTTGAAGAGAAGGACTTTAAAACCTGCAAAAGTCAAAGAGTGGAGAAAGCAGAATTCAGTCAAGGGTTTCAGCAAGCACTTAGGGTCCACTCTGTTCTAGAAAGGGGTTCTTTTATCTGGGTTTCAATGAGGACCACAGAAGGCTCACATGACAATGACAGTACATCTTCTGTAATAAGAACAGTTGTCACTTTATGTATGTGTCTGTGACTCTTTACAAATTATGGGCACAGCTGCCATCTATGTGTCACAGACTAGTCTCCTGTAGCTAATAAGGAAACCCAGCCTCCCGTAAAGTCCTCCAAGATTGCCTTATCTTGGAGTTTCTGGTAGGTCCTTATGCATAGGTCAGGCAACTTCCTTGCAATAGCCTTCATTTCCATCTGTTTTTGATCTGACCACTGTCAGGGACTATCAGCATGGTGCAGACCTTAAGAGTATACACTCTGGAGTCAGAATCCCATGGTTCTTATCTCATCTCTGCTAATAGTTCTTGGAGGACTTGGACAATTTGCTGAAGTTTACTTTCCTTAACTATAAAAAAGGATTAAATGAAATAACTCATTCAAAGTGCATAGCATGGTATCTTAGCAATAGACCTCCTTCATGTTTAGCTGTTGTTATTCTTGGGTCCACAATATATCTTCTGGGTATGGTAATGGTGTGACTGGGCTCAGGGCACCTATGTATCCTGAGGCACTGAATCACTCCAGAAAAAATTCAAGAAGTTGTTTGATAATAGCACATAGAAAGTTTATTAGAAGAGTCACAGAGAGAGACGGACAGAATCTCTCTCTGGGGGTAGGAAAGCCACAAGATGGGGTAAACTGAGGGTGCACCTTATATACCTGGGTTATGGAATTCTCTTGGCATGAGTTGCTAAAGGGTAAGTAACCCCTGTTTCTGTGAAAAGCTAACTATTTAAGGATACTGACTATTTTCTGCGAATTTAAAGATTAGCTTTTAGGGATTGATTAATTAAAATCTAACTTTTAGGTTAAAGACTTAAACTTCCAAAGCAGGTAAGTACACTTTAAGAGTTTTATTCCAAGAATTCAGTTATTTGCTTATTTCTTTAATTTCCTTTTTATATTCTTTACTTTCTCCTCTGTCCCTACTAAACCATCCCCCTTGTTCTGTTCATTATCAAAAAGACGCAGCAGCATTTGGAAACTGCCTGAGTAGAGCACTCTTAAGAGAATTCTGTGGGCACAGGTTCCTATGGAGACATGAAATTTCTGGATATGCAGAAAAATATGGGGGAGGATGGTGACTTCCAGCAAAATGGGTTGAGTTCCTCTTATCATTCTGAGAGAAACAATCAGGCTGCAACATAATCAAATGGTTGTTTATTCAAGAATAGGAATCATGTTTCAGTCCATGACCCAGGGGACAGTCCCAAGTGTGTTCCATCAGGGTCAGGGCATCCGGGAGATTTAAAGGATCTGTCAGGGAGAGGTGAGGTCATTTGTAGTAAAACTTTTAGATTGATTCTTTAAGTCCATTTGTCTGTCTCTGACTGGTGGGCAAAGTCTTCAGACAGAAGACTCAAGTGTGGGGTCTGTTGTCATGATTAGCAGATGAGCTCTTGTTCTTTTTGCCTTGTCACCGAATGGCTGAGGTGGGTTTAATTTTTGCTTGAAAGTCTCAACATGGGGCTTAGAGACAAGGTAGAGTCTGTTGACACAAAACAGTTTTCCTACTCTAAGCTCCTCTTCACTTTTCACAGGCATTTAGGAGTTTTATTGGTTTGAAACTTGAAGTTGACTTTTTTTATTAAACACGTTATAAAATATTACCAGTTTGAACACATTATTTGTGTTGTTCACCTAAGATTTTCTGTTACATTTTTAAATATTTTCTTGGGGGATGCAGGTGTCATTTTGTGTGCTAATGGTCATAAAATATTGGTTTGTGAAAGTTTTAAGCACAAGTTAAAAATATGTATTCCTGGTCTTTGAGCCCCCAGGGAGTATGATTCAGGAGATATGGCGAGGCCATAATGACTTTCAGAAGAATTTCAGGCATGTTGGAGACTAGTGGTACAGAAAGTGCTAGAATAATATCTAAGGTAAAGTTTGAAGAATTCATACTTTGAAGGAGGTTATCAAAATGTGCATGATGGGTATCCTGCGTGGTTCCTGAAAAACTCAAGAGCTTCTTAGCAACTCTTTTTTTTTTTATGAATGCGAGAGCTGGCACTGCCGAGGCGGAGGAATTACTCCTCATCCTCTCCATATCTTTTTGGAACTCTTAGATACTTCATTACATAATAAAGCTGTACCCTCCCTACATCTTGAACTGCAGAGTAGTCCAAATTTGGGTTGTCTTCTGTCCACTACTACTATCAGTGGGGAGCACATGAGGTTGAGTGAAGCTTGACCTCATCCCCATGGGGAAAACAATCAACTCTAAAGACAGATTTAATGGAAATGATATTTTAATTCTTACAAGTATCTATCTCTGCCCGAAGCAACAGGATCCATACTATAATCGGCAGGGAATATTCTTTACAAATAAGAGAATCCACTACATTCAGCCAAAGCACAGAATGGATTTATTTTATAAAGAATGTATAAGGAAGCTCACAGCACCTTCAGGTGGGCCAGGAGACCCTGAAGTCAGAAACAATGTTCAAATGCTCCTCAGGACTGCTGCAGGGCTGACCCTGCTGGCTTTGCTATGGGGACAGATAGAGCAACTCGCATTGCTGGTGCAAAGACTGGATGCTAGAACCACTGTGTCATCTGCATTCCTAAACAGGACACTTCCTCTGCCACATTGCAAAAAGACAGATGCCATGTGGAACCTTCCTCCTCATTTTTCTCTCTTCTCTCTTCAAGCATAAGTTTCATGCAGCTGCATCTGCTTATGGAATCTGTCACATGCTTGTCCAGAGGTGTGTTGATGCTGTCTCAAACCAGCTCGAGAGAGTAGATGTTAAGTTTCAGGAATTTTATAGACTAGTTTTAAAAACTTGCAATAATAGGAGCATTTGCACCATGGATATCCACAAATACTACAAATCAAGGCTTTTTACCCCCTTGGATTACTGATTATGAAACATTTACCATGACATCATTGCACAGGATGTTGGGTAGTCTGGTCTCACATCTCCTTTGGGAAAGTGGACTTGTAATGCATGAAATTCTCTAGACACAGGAATGTGTTTAAAGCATGCCCAACAGCCACTGAAATGGCAAACCAATGGTTGCAATGTTTTTTCCAATGACTCCCTTATCAAAGTATCTTGTGATGCCTGACAGAGCTTCAGATGGATTTCCAAAATTTGCAGCCTTGTCTCCTCTCTTGGGCACCTAGCCAAGCAGCTCTGTTTTCCCTGAAATAACTCAGACTATTTATTAAAGGACAAAAGAGAACCATGTAACCTTTGGAAATGCTGATGTGAAGAACTGTGTCATGACGGTTCTGAGTAGCCTTCTAGTCTGCGTCCCTGGAATTATTTCCAGAAGAGAAGTAGAGCAAATGGATTCCAAAGATAAGCCGATGATGGAAATGGCCACACAGCAGTTATGAGAGAGATGTAGACTTACATTTTCATTCCTAAGTGAAGGGAGAGAACTATAGGCCCCATGCTCTTTTCTGTCCCACATGCTCCTCTTCTCCAGGCAGCAGGAAGTCTCTTGGGACTTCCCAGAAGGCAGGAGAAATAGTTCTGGCCTCCCCCGGGTGTGCGAGCTCATCTGGACAGGGCAGACTAGCAGCAGAGATGCCTGGTTAAGATCTTGAACTCAAACACTCCAGGACATTGAGTCTGCTGTGGACGGGCTGCAGTGCTGCCCAGCTGACAGTGGTAAAGACATCTCCTGGAGTCCAGGAGCAGAGACAGGCAGAATGTTTCAAAAGAAACTTTATGAAAGACGCAAGACCTTCTCCCTGCTGCAGAAGACCTTGCTTCAGTGACAGCAGCTCCCGTGATGGGGCAGGGCAGGGCAGGCTATTCAGCATAGTTGGTGCTAGAAAGCTAGCTAGGGTGCCAGTGAGGGGTCTCTCTTGGGTAACAGTCACTTCACGCACTATTACAAAAGGTTTCCTACATTTTCTCAGGCACAGGAATGTGTTTCTAGATACAGGAACGTGTTTAAAATTTGCCCAACAGCCACTGAGACAGCAAACTGTTGGTTTCAAGATTTCTTCCAAATGACTCCCTTATCAAAGTAACTTGTGATGCCTGACAGAGCTTCAGATGGATTTCCAAAGTTTGCACCCTTGTCTCCTCTCTTGGGCACCTAGCCAAGCAGCCCTGTTTTTCCTCCTGTAGATGGAGGGGCCCATGGGGTCAGTCACATGCACAGCAGGGTTGACTTTCCCTACCTCCAAGCTACTTTCATGTTTCCCACCCCAGGGCTTAGGATAAGAAGCAGAAGCAGAGAAATATATTCTGGGAAACAGACAGCACTTAGATCATAATGGACCTGAGGGCCCAGGGAGAGACCACTCACCATCTGGAGAGTAAGGATAAACCACCAGCAAGAAAGCCTTTGTCTCAGCTCTGCTCCTGCAGGAAGCACACTACTATGCTAACGATCAATCAGTTTAGCTTTTTATAAGGGCACTGATAATATTTTATATTACCCTCAATAGCTTATTCTGCAGGAAATTCAGTCACCTACCAAACATTTTTTGGGTCTTCCTAAAAATCATCCTTCGCTTCTCTGCAGGTGCACCAGCTTTTGGAATTTCTGCCACCTCTCTTGACTTCTCCACATTACTGGTCTGTACTACTCCAGCCTTCTTTGTACTGTTTCTCTCCAGACGGTTAACACACAGGCCCTCCAATTCCACTGCTTTTATTCCCCATACGCCATTTACCCAGGGGTTTGTAAGTTACTGAGATGCATACGAAAGACCCAAGGGGGTATTCTGACTTTACCAAATAAGGATGTTTCTCTTTTTCTTAGAAAAAAGAATGAGCAAATGGTGTCTGTTCAGTAATGATACAAAAATATGTGTATTCTTTTCTAGAAGATAAATCATGCTTATTCTAGTGGGGGATGAGAACAAATAGCAGTTTTTGGAGGCAAAAGAGATAGCTGATTTATTTTCCTACTTTGAGAGGCTCACTCAAGAGACCAGGCTTTTGTTCTCGTTTTCCAATAAGTGACCTCAGATTCAGCAACATTCAACATTCCTATCACCCCCGCTGGGCTTCTATTCCAGTGTCATTTCCTGAGTGGTTGACTGGAAGTGTGTTACAGCTACCCTTTCCCTCAACACTTCCACCAGAGGTGCCCCTAACCAACATGTGGTTATTGCACATTGTATCTTAAAACCTGTCCATGAGTCCTTACGGTTGAGGTCATGATTGGTCATTCCCTGAGCTCACATACCTTGAGATCCAGGCCCTGCCTATGTACCAGAATATCTTTCTCCATTTCTGCTCCTAAGCCCCTAGGTTACATCTTAAGCATTACTTACTTGATAACTCCTTAGAAATGCAAACTCAGCGTGCCCTGGTAGAGTAGCGGTTAGGTCAGTCGCCTCTTGAAGGAGCACTGTCCATGTACTTCCCTTTTTGCAGCCCATGTTCAGGGGGACCAACCAATGTGAACAAAAAATAATAAAATAAAAGGCATCTCCCTCCTCTCCTTGCTTTCCTACTTGCCTTCATTCTCGCCTGCACCTTTTCTTTAAAAAAAGAAATGCAAGCTTCTGGACCTACTTCTGCCCTATCCCATCAGAAACTCTGGGGTAAAGCCCACTAATCTGTACTTTAATAAACTCTCCAGGTCTCTCTCTGCATGCTGAGATTTGGGAACTCACCTAAGCAAAGCAAGAATGATGTTCACCCCCAAGTATCTGGAAATGCCCATTCATCCTTCAAAAGTGAATTGAATTATCACTTCTTCCACGAAAATTTCTCTGCCTCTACTCAACAGAGTTTACCATTCCCTCCTCAGTTTTCCATGACATTTCCACTGTGAAGTATATGCTGTTTCAATTTACTTGTCCATCTCCTGACTAGACGGTGAGATGCTTGGGGTAACAGAAGCTCTCTCAAAACTTTGTTTAATTTCTTCCCCGTTTTCTCACTCTCCCTCTTCCTCCTCCTCCCCCTCCCTCTCCCTCTCTGCTTCTATAAAGAAGGTCACAGGATTGCTAGGAAGCCACTGTTCAAAATTCATTGCCCAATCCCACCAACTGGGATCTCTTCTGACTGCCTCTTCTGGTGCTCCAACAGGAGGTGGTGTAGCCAATTTTGTCCTAGATATCAAAGGAATAGAGCCATCCTCAGCTCTTAAAGAAGGGGGAGCATATTTTCAGGAAATAATCAGTTCCTGGCTTATAGCTATGTTATTCCCTATTTGCTTGGTGACCCTGGCTCTTATCTTTATATGGACGAATTGAAGTTTTGTTGTATTTTCCTTTCAGTTTTGGAGCAACAAAGGTTTTTTGCTTAGTGAAACCTAAGCCACTTAAAGGAACCTTGAAGTGGTCCATTTTGCATCACTGGTCTGAATATAACTCATTAACAGACCCGTAGCTCTTCTGACTATGCTCTAAGGGTCATTTTTGGACTAGAGGAGATGCTGTGGTGGACTCAGAAAAGGAAGCTTCAAGGAGAGCTAGGGCAGATGCAGGAGCGAAGACTCTGCCTTCATCCCCTCTGATAATGCCTCTGTGGCATTGTGTGCCAAGCCTCACTGATTCCCTTTATCTCAATATCCCTTTGGCTAGGAGAGTGTCCAAGAGACAGCAAATTCAAAATAAATGAAGACTGAACTTTTCCAGTTGTCAGTCCCAGGGTGTGGGGGCTAGACTTCATGAAGTCATTTACCATTTTCTTGCAGTTTGGATTGGATTCTAGACTTTTTTGAAAAATCCTCATTTAAAAAGATAGACTTAAGCAGCCTGCAGCTGTATTAGAGTTCTTCTCTAGGCTTTACTGTAAACCATTTGATGATGTGGCAGATGGCAGCGCTATGACCCTGGTAGTGCTGACTTACTGAACTGAAATCAGGATCAACTACAGTAATGGATTGTCTTGTGACCCAAATGGATGCTCTTATTGTGTTCTGATGGGCTTGTCACTTGTTCTGCCTCTTCATTAATTATGACACAAATCACCATAATTATATGTATTGAACAATAAATCTCTGACCAATATCCTTTAGATATAATTTTTATAGCTGAATACCCTCTTTATCAATTTAAGAACTAAAAAGGAGAAAAGAGATGACTCTGACAAATCCGGGGCATTTCTGAATAAGCGTGAATTGGATTATAATAGAGGGCAATGAAAGAGCTAGAATAGACTGGATAGTTTTTATTCAGCAGAGCTCATCTGGGCTCTGGCAGTCAGGAATTCTGGGACACAGATTCTCTCCAGTAAAACTCTTAATTGATGCCTGAAACAGGCTGATAAAGGATGTGGCAGCAGAATGATATGATTATGAGTTCAGCTTCTTTAGGCTGAAGTTATAGATCCCCAGAGCCACATATCCCGTTTCTGCGGGATGCTGCCTGGATGGGGGCCCCGCAGACGAGTGAATGAATGGATGCAGCACCAGTGAAGATGAATAGAAAAACCTGCCTGTTGTAGGGTGTTGCAATCAGGAAGATGAAAGTTTCCACTGTAACACAGTTTTTGAGTCTGTTTCTAGGACGCTGTAATTAAAGGCTTGGGCAGGGGATGGAGACATGAATAATGTCAGTGCCTGACTTTAGCCCAATATTCCATTCATCACCAGTGAAGGGCAAATGCATAACCCTCAAATGGTCCCTGAAAGGGGGAAAGGCAGTGCAGACTCTTTGGGACTGTGATTTACCACTCAGCAAAGGATGTGAGTCTCCCCATTAGAAGGGAGCACCTTTTTTGAGCTTCAACACACATAATGATTTTTATAATGTCACCATTATGTGGAACTGATTAATCATATGATTGACATGTGAACATATACCACAGACAGCCATTTGATTTAGTCACGTGGGTTTCCTGGTTGTGGAGCGTCATCTACACCACCAACATTGAATGAAATCTGGCCTCAGACTGGTCATTTACAGCAAATTGATTTTCCCTTTGTTATCCATGTACCTTGTATCCTCCTTTAATGGTGGCATGATTATATCACATCAATGATAGGAGGTTTGTAGAGTAGAGGCTGTGACTGCCAACCGCTGCAGAATTTTCTAAGAATAGAGGGATAGAGACCTCTAGTTTAGGTCAGAATAAGTGGGAAAGTCTTGACTTTGGAAAGTGTAAAGACAATTCATTTTAAGTTAGGTCCCCAACCTGGCGCAGGAAGGTGGAACTGTACCCAGTCTCCCAGGAGAGGCTTGCATGATCTTTGTGTCCCAATCAGGAGGGCTCAAGTGGTCCTAGGGAGCAATGGAAATATAAAGCAGGAAAATTGAGGAAGATGTTATGTCCCAGAGGCTGGATCAACATTGCAGGTCAGGGGATGGGGCTGGAAGATGATGGGACTGTAGAAGACATTTCTGAAAAAATGATGATATTTTGGATTTATCTGTCTGACTTAATAGTCACCAGTTTCTGCCTCTTCTTTTGGTTTCCTTAAACTGAGAGGGGTGACGCACAAGAGGGAGCTGTGACTAGAGGACTACCAGCTAGCCTAGGCCATCCTCAAATCTTTGCACAGCAGAATCACAGCCCGGTACTATTTTGAAGCAGAAATGGCTGCTGTTCTTCCTGCCCTGCTACCTTGGACCTGGGTTAAAAGTGGGTCAGAGTATCCTAGCTTGGAGGGACGGGAAAAGGAAAATCTGAGAAACATGACAGGGCCTAGCCTATTGTGAAGCTCTTTTTCTGGAAGCCTCTGCCATAGATTAATACTCCAGAAACGGAAGGAAGGGCTGCTCTGACCAACTGACAAGGGATTTGAGACGCATGTGTGCTGTGGGCACCAGGGAATGGCAGAAGGATGCAGAACTCCAAAGAGGGAATTTTCCAACCCTGTCAATGAAGGTATTTGGGACATGTCCTCAGACAGGTAATCTTTGCCCATTGCCTGTCCCTGTACAGTTGGGTGAGCTGGCATAGCTAAGACCCAATTCTAGGTAGATTTATCACAATTTCTTTGTTGTGGGCATATTTGACGCAGTATTCTTACCATCAAACTGGCTGCAAGACAATTGTGCCCTAAGAAAAGACATAGTTGTCAAAAATAAAAGAGGGACGTAAAACACAATTGATACAAAATTAAAAAGGTTTTTTATTCTGCTGAAATTTCTTCTTTCATTAAGAAAGATAATCAGTTTCTAAATGCATATTTATAACTGAGCTGTGTATTGCATATACAACCCTTCTACTACGCTGTTTGTTCTTGACACACTGTCACACATCCATTGATAGACTTTCCAAAGTCCTATGGAAATGTTCCTTTGAGATCCTGAGCTTCTTTTCCTCCAATGGTAAATGTGTTTCAAAATAAGAAACCAGCTCTTGGGGCAAATCAACATCATCTGTCAGCTTGATAAAGTCATCAATAACACTGCTAACTGGAAGAAATGCTAATGTTGTATGTAATGCATTTAATTTTTGCATTAAATTGGGCATCTGTTCAATAGATTTGGTAAAAACGGCATCAGAGAACAAGCTGTTGCCTCTAAATTAGCTAAAGAATTGATCACTAAGGCTCTGGAAGACTTGTGAATTACCAGGCACCTCTTTTCTGCTTGCCATAATTTGGTAAACTTTTGGTGTTGGCAGGTAGGAGAGAATGATTGTGCTCACCAAAGGATTTGCTAACCGATGGGTTATCATTTTCCAGTATAGTACGCAATTGGACTTTATGCTCTTAGTTCACTCTTCCAGTAGTTTTTTATTGCCGTGTTTTTTTATCCGTTGATACCCATAATTGTTATCATTCGTTATTTTAAAATCACCACATTTGTTTGTCACAGTCTAGACCAAACTTGAAACCAAACTCTCAACCGGTTACATTATCTTTTATGATAAATTTCCCTTATCACAAGTTAATTATTTGGTGAAATGGTTTGCGGCAAAGAACTTAAGCAAATCTACTGGGTGTGCTGGGAGATGTGGCCTTGCAGCTTTCCTGGGACGTGCTCCAGTGCCCTACACTAGGACTCTAGCTGGTCCCCTGTCTCCTGCTGGCTTCTGTATCCAACCCAGGAGAGTGTCAAAGATAGTTATCAGACAGGTGATATTTTTCTTTTTTTTGATTTGTCTAATATCATGATTGCCACTTTTGTCTTATCTTGGTTTCCTTGAGCTGAGAGGGTTGAAATGGTGAGAAAGCTCAGAATGATAACACTTTGAGGATAAACTGGAGATAGAGGTTCCCCATTTTCTATTCTAGAGAAACACTCTTCTCTTGGTTGCCCCCTGAGATCTGGATCTTGCCAGCGGGAATGGGACCTTTTTTTTCTGGTGAGGTCTGTGTTACGTGACGGAGACTTGGTTGGAGCTGAAACTTGATACAAAGTCACAACATGATGTTTCTCAGGCTTCTTCCATGGTACCTTGTTGGGAGAGAATTATGACTGAAAGGGAAACGCATTCCTGCTGGCTAGAAACTTGACTTAGAAATGCTCCTTTGGGGAAGTTTGCCACTTAGATCAATCATCTGATACAGATCAATAGTTTGTGAATATTAGGGAAAACCAAGTAAACAAAGCTCTGTATTTATTGCAAGCAGAAAGGCCTAGAGGCTCTCCAGGGAAATTGAGGAGTGGGAGAAAGGTTGTCATTTCCTGCACAGAGAAAATTAACTGTTTCTTTAGTTAAGATACACAGTTTTCTTTGCACATAGTTGTTACTGAAATCTTGCCAAATTTGTACCTTTTATTAGGTATATAAAGCATCAGGAGTATTAGTTACAAATAACAACAGTGATTAACTCATCTCATCTGCATGAACTGGACAAAACTATTGAAGGGGACAAAAGCAACACCCGACATTAAGGAGCTGAGAAGACACAACTAGGCCGAAGTGTTCTGTTGGATAGAAAGCCTCATAAACCATGACTATCAGACAGGGCATTCTGTGACTGTGATGAAGTAAGAGAAAAAACAAATGAGAGAATGTGATGATTTTTGTCTATGCACATACGAAAAAAAAAAAAAACCTCACAAACACCAAATATTCTCCTATCTTGGCTAATAGGAGTGACTATCACAGTTCTAGCCTTGATTCTTACTTCTTGCCTTCTAGATAAGATTCATTAAGATTTCTAGACTCGAATTGCTCTTGTTTCCCAATAGCATCCAATCTACAGCAAGGTCCTGCTTCCATAACCTACCCTCAAATCACCTAACCCATGCCTACCTTCTGCAGTTAATCTTGACTCATGCTGAGATACCCACAGTTCCTCATGGGGTGTGTTCTATGAGCACTAAACTCAATTTGGTCAATTTAGGTGTGTTTCAGTGATCTTTTAATTTTATTTTTAAAGTAAACGTGCAGGCAGGAATGAAGGCAAGCAGGCAGACAGGCAGGGAGAGAGAAGGAAGAAGCATTTTATCTTATTTTTATTTAGTTGTTCACACTGATTGTTTCTCCCTGGGCCTGGAACTTGAACCCAGGGGCATGTGGCCTGCATTTCTCTGGAGACGATTGACCCAATTTCTACTCCACCAGCATGTGCCTCTGGTGATCTTTGACTGAGGGACACTGATACTATTCATTGGTTTCTCAACAATCCATCCTTCCATCTCATCTTTCCTGAAAATAGAAGAATGATGTGACTCAACCAGGATGACATGTGATTTGTCTTTGTGAATGTTGGGTCTAGGGAGAGGCTTGGGCACCAATTCTGGTCAGCGTGACCAGAGGGAGATTAGATTTCTTATGCGATCCTTACCTAGAAATACATAGTTTGATGAATATATTAAATTTAGCTGTGTGAAAGTATTCCATTTTTGACATTTAAAACATATTCCATCTATAGCTAAAAGTAAAAGCTGATAAACTTATTTTGCTTTTATTTTCTTCCTTGCACATCCTAATGACACCCTAAGATACTGAAACATGATCTAGTATTTTAGAGCCATATTATTATTTAATTTGTATGTCATATTGCCTGTTTTTCAAGTGTTAATTTTTGAATGTCCTTACTTACTCAATATTTTTAAAGCAATATCTCTTCTTCCTTCCCTTCCTCATATCATTCTTTCCTTCTTTCCTCTTTTTAAAATTTTTCTCTCTTTTTCTCTTCCTGCTTTTTCTTCTTGATACCTGGATCACCAGTAGTTTTTGAATGCTTTTCTCTGCATTTCATATGAATGGAATTCTGAGTCACAGTTTCATGCCATGAAACTCTGTTCATGTTGCTTTTTTTGTCTTCTGAATTACTGTTTTGAGAAAGAAGCTTCATACTATTCTGTTTTTTTTCTCTTTAAATGTACATCTTAAAAATAATTTTAATCTTAAAAATGTGGAAAAGCTCTTTTGGAAAATTCATCAGCTTGCTTCTTGAATAAATTGTAGACTTAGTTGAGTATTAATAAATCTTCTAGAAAAAGATAGGAGAATATATTATTTAGAATGCTATATCATTTAAAGTCTAATTTTTTGTCAGCACACGATATTATCAGTATTTAGAAGTTTCATCATTCTGATGGGTACATAGTGGTAACTCACTGTTATTTTAATTTGTTTTTCTGGTGGATAATGTTGAGCATCTTTGTATTAGCTCATTGGTTATTCCTATAATATCTCTTTTGAAATATCTGTTCTTTTGTTTACCTTTTGTTGCTTTGTTCTTGTTGAACTGAAAGTTATTTTTATATTTGGATACAGTCTTTTATTTTTTTTTAAAGGAAAGTGCAGGTAGGAATGAAGGCGAGTAGACAGACAGGAAAAGAGAGGAGGAAGAAACCCTTTATTTAATTGTTTATCTTGGTTGTTTCCCCTGACCCCAGGACATGAACCCTGGTTCTTGGAATGTATGTGGACTATAGATGTCCTGGATACAGTCTTTTAATAGCTATCTGCTTCACTTTAAGTAATTGAACTAAAAACTATAGCCAAGTATATTGGTGTGATTTAATTTAAAAGGACTATATGTAAGTCTAATTGGATGGATATACATTCAAATAAAAGGTAAAACATCACAACATTGACAGGTGAATAGGCAATTGCATGGTTTAATTTGAAATATTTAATATATGTGCATTCACTTCCAAATGTAGCTGTGACAGATTATCTCACTAGTGACTTAAAAAGGCACAAGCTTATTATCTTACAAGATTGGTAGGTCATAAGTCTGAAATGGGTCTCACTGGGTTGAAATCAAAATGTGTCAGGATGGGAACTTGCTGTCTGGGGCCTCTAGGGGAGAATCCATTTCCTTGCTTTCCCCATCTTTTAGAGAACTTTTATACCCATGTGGCTTTTTCCTCTATATTCAGACAGCAGCCTCAGGATGAATTCTTTTATGCTTTTGTCTCTGGCTGTTCTTCTTTTGCCTCTCTCATCTTCCTTTTTAAGGATCCTTGTGATTATGATGGATTCCCCAGGATATTCTAGGACAATCTCCCCATGTTAAGATTAGCTGACTGACAACTCTACTTCCATCTGCAATCCCAGTTCCTCTTTTTATGTAGCAATATATTCAGAAGTTCTGGGAATTAGGATGTGGACCTCTTTTGGAGGCCATTGTCCTGCTTATCACTGTATGTATTAGGCTGCTCTATATTTGTGGCTTTTTGGATTAACACGGCTGCAATTGCATCAGATAAGAATGCTTCTGCAGTAGCTAAGGGAATTTAATAATGTGGACACGAATCTGACAACTAAGCTAGGATGATGAGCATTAGAGATATTATTACCCAATATTACTCACCTGGAAAATGACTGGACCCAGACTTGCATTCAGCTTCTGTGATTTCACGGTCCAAACTTTTTGACTCTGCTACTCAAGGGAACTAGAATACTAAAAATGGGAGGTAGGAGGGACTCTTAATAAAAGATACAAACCCACAGCAAAGGCTGTCATATTTAGACATTTTATTAGAAGGTTAAATAAATAGAGTAGATCAAACCAAGCAGATTAAACGAATCATGGCAGGGACAAAGCATGGAGAACACAGGTTACTTTTACTAAAATTTAGTGGAAAAGGCATTCTGCAACTGACTATGACATTACACTCCCTGGCTCCAAGGGGAGTTGAGTAGAGGATTCAGAAAGGTGGTAAAAAAAAAAAAAAGTTCAGGACCACATGGGAGAAAAATCACAAATTTTTTCACTGAGGAGCAACAAGTGACATCTCTTGGAAATGATTAAGCTGGTGGAGGCTGAATTTCTTACCACAATTTATAGACTTAAATGAAGAAATTGGGAGTGGTGGTTTACAGCATAATTTGGGATTAGGTAAATATGTGACATATAAGTGATTTAATTGGCAAAATAAATTAAAGCAACAAGTCCATGACTGCAAACTTTTACTTACTCAATAAGTCAGCTCTGCTATAATATTTATAAGGGACATAGGTATAATCTACATGCATTATGCAGAAAGCTTCAATGGAGAACAAAGTAGTACCTGCCTTCATGATGTCCTGTTGTCTCCTTCCTCTTGAGGAGTTTGTTTTCAAAAGTCTTTGACCTCTTTCCTCCAACTTACCTCCTGTGGAAATGAGGAGTCATTTCCAGGAGCATCTAGTTCCTGTGTTTCAGAGGTTGAGCCACCTAACCAGACTGCAGGTTTCAGCAGCATGACACCTTCTCTGAGGACCCTGAAGGCTGAAGGGGGGTTTTGAGCTGTTTATTGAGTGTTTAATGCCTCCTTGGCTGGAGAGTGGTCCCTGGTTAGTGCCAGAGGCATGGATAGACCAAGATAAGGAATTTTACTACATTTATCTGAGGGATAGTGATATATACTAGAAGCAGCATATGTGCTGCTACAGTTGTGAAGCGATTAATCATGTAATAGAAAACTATATAGGGCAATGTTAATATTTAAAAAAATTAGGGGTAAAAAAGATATAAAAATGGCTTTTTAAGAAGACTAACTGAAAAAACAGTCATTTGAGTATTTGAAATTTTTAGACCACAAAAGCTTCTTTTTCTTATATTTAGTTCATTTGTTTGTTTTGTTATGCACCACATGTGAATGAAAACGGGTGGTCTGTGTCTGACTGATTTCACTAAGCACACTACCCACAGGTCCATCTATGTTGCTGAAAATAACTAGATTTCATCCTTTTTTCTTTTTTAAGTAGCTGACTTGTATTCCATTGCGTGTATACACCACAGCTTCTTTATCCAATCATCTGTGATAGGCGCTGTTTCCAACTCTTGGCTATTTTATATAATGCTGCCATGGACATGGGAGTGCTCATATCTCTTCACATATTAGTGTTTTCTGTTCTTCAGGTAAATACTGAGAACTGAATAGCAGGATCGTATGGATTTCTATTTTTAATTTTTTAAGGAATCTCCATACTGGTAGCACCAATTTGCACTCCTACCCATGGTGTATAAGGGTTTCCTTCATTTCACACATTTGTTGTTTCTTGACTTTTGGATAATAGCCATTCTCACAGGTATGAGGTGATATATTGTTATTGGTGTTTCACATTTGCTAATAATAAAAGATGATAAACATTTTTCCATGTGCCTGTTGGCCATTTGAATGTCTTCCTGGAGAAGTGTGTGACAATTTCATTTCCCAAGTGCTTGTCTCTCTCTGCCTCTGTCTCTTGCTTTCTTTCTGTCTCCCTCTTTTATTTTCTCCATTTTTTTGACTTTTGATAAGAAAATTCGGGCTGCAAAGAATCCTTCTGAACCTTGAAAAAATTATCATAGTATTCTGTTAGAAATCCTGAGCTGTTTATCTGTTTTTTCACATTAAAGTCTATTGTCTAGGCTCGCTGAACCAGAGCAAATAGACCAGGCACATGGTTAAAGTGTTAGTGCGACAGTAACAAGAGCTATGAACACAGTCTGCGTGCCAGGGAGGCTATGTTGTACTGTTTTATTCTGTCACTTGAAATCAAAGCCACAGTCTTTATGCTCTGGCATTTCCCAGAGTCTCAGAGGTCGCTTCTGTCTGTTCTCAGGAGTCCCATGGCAAAGGAGAAGCACATTCAATGTATTCTCTTATCCATTTTTTGGATTTTTTAAAAAGGTGACTCCTTTCTTCATCAGTCAAAAGACAAAAACAAAAATAAAAAGCCAGGTACCTCACTTGCAAACTGATTAATGCAAATTACTTTCTTTTGGCCTCCTACTCTTTCACCAGACATTTGTAGGGAGATATGTTTGGATCTCAACATTTCGGCTCATTTGTTATTAATAAAACATGAATCATGTTCACTTACATATGGATATCTGATCAACTTGTTTTACTGTTGAAACAGAAGGCTGTCCTTGAATTTGAGGCTTCTTATGAAATATTAAAGCTGTGTTAGTGACTTACCACTTAATCACTTTTCACGTGGGCCAGGTTTGCTTTATGGTTTGGTAAATGTCAGGGATATTAGTAACTCTCAATGTTTCTCTAAATCTAGGTCTGGCCTTCTGGGGATTTAAGCAAATGGGATATTGCATGTCCAGTGTTACTTGGTAGATTTGAACTGTAACTAGCATTTATCTCACTCAAAAGCACTGGTTTTCTATTTGTTCCGGGTAGTTGCCAGCAACTCTCAGAGCAAATATTTTGTCTTTGATGCATGTGAGTTAGAAGGAGCAGAGTAAATAAATGGCTTTCTGTGTGACTCTTCATGGTCTTTAGCTTGGAAGAAAAAGACCAAGAACTTATGGGAAGCAGAGTAGATACTGTGTCTCCCCACTGTATAAAGCTCATTTGAGGATATCAAACATGAATATGTAAGCTGTCACCCTAACACTGCAATAAAAATGGTATTTCCTCAGCAGAAGGAACTTGATGTTTTGGAGATGACTCATTGTTTCACTCTGAGTTACCAGCAGGTTCATTTGCACGTGTCTATAGGAATACTTCCCTCAGAGCCATTATCTTCAGTGTCTGATTCTCGTGATGCCAAAACCACATGGAAAGAGCCTGGAAATATAGACACATGCTGACTTGTAAAGAACAATACATTTTTTCTATTTTTTTAAGGAAAGGAGCAGGTAGGAATGAAGGCAAATAGGCAGACTGGCAGGAAGAGAGAGGAGGAAGAAGCATTTTATTCATTTTTAATACATATTTTTATTGTAATTAGTCTACACATTAAAATAATTTCCTATATATAAGTTTCCCATTATTAGGTATCTTTCAACACACTATGCTCTCCATCAAAAGACCAAGTGTTCTTCCCCACTGTCCAGTGGGCTCCACCACCATTTGCTCCCACCCGCCCCATTCCCTTTTGATAACCTCAGTTCTGTTGCAAATGTTCCAGGGTTGGTTTTGTTTCATCTGTTTCTTTGTTTTGTCTATCACATTTCACCTATGAGTGAGGTAATCTGATAGGTATCTTTCTTATTTTGACTTATTTCACATAGTATAATCCCCTCTAGTTCCATCCATATTGATTCATATAACAGGGTTTCATCTCTTCTAAGGGCTGTGTAATATTCCATTATATATATGTACCACATCATATATGTCATCTGTAAAAAATGAGAGTTTTATTTCCTTCTTTCTGATTTGGATTCCTTTTACTTCCTTTTCTTGCCTAATTGTGTTTTTTCTTGTTTCTTGAGATAGGCCTGGATTACGATCAAGTTTCCACTTAGTACAGCTTTTGCTGCATTCCATACGTTTTGGTAGCTCTTATCTTCATTCTCATTTGTCCTAAGTATTTTTAGGGTTCCTCCTGGATTTCCTCTTTAACCAAGAGTCCTTCAGGAGCATACTGTTGAGTTTCCAATTAGTTTGGTGTCTTCCAGCTTTCTTTTTGTGGTTGATTTCCAGTTTTAGGCCATTGTGGTCAGAGAAGTTGCTTAGTATGATTTCAGTCTTTGTAAATTTGTTGAGAGATGTTTTGTGTCCCAGCATATGATCTATCCTTGAGAATGTCCCATGAATGCTTGAGAAGTGAAATCTGTTGTCGTTGGGTGGTGATTGGTGTATGTCTATTAGACCTCTGTTCCAGACGGTCCTTTAAAGTGTCTGTTTCCCTATTAATTTTCTCCCTGGTTGATCTGTCCATTGTTGTAAGTGGGGTGTTGAAGTTCCCCACTGTTATTGTGTTGCTGTCAATGTCTCCCTATGGGTCTAATAATACTTGCTTGATATATTTTGATGCGCCTTCATTTGGTGAATATATGTTAATAAGTGTTATGTCTTTCTGCTGGATTAATCCTTTAATCATTATATAGTGCCCATCTCTGTCTTTCGTTATCCTTTTTAGATGGAAGTCTGTTTTATCTGATATGAGTATAGCTGTTCCTGCCCTTTTGAGGTTGCCATTTGACTATAGGACTGTCTTCCAGCCATTGACTTTGAGTCTTTGTTCATCTTTTGAAAGAAGGTGGGTTTCCTGAATGCAGCAGAAGGTTGTGTTATGTTTTTTAATCCATTCAGCCACTCTGTGTGGTGTGACTGGTGAGTTCACTCCATTAACATTTAGGGTGATTATTTTGATATAGCTGCTTAGTGTCATTTTATAATTTGTCTTGTGTATGTTGCTCCAGGTGATGACTTTGTTCTCTTTTTCTTTTTTAGTCAGATAGGTGCAGTTATGTTTCGACTGATTTTAGCTTTTGTTTTCTTCTTCGCTTTCTCCCTCGGGATGGATGTACTTGAGGTTACCCTGAAGTTAGTATTCACAGTTCTATATTTACTTCCTAATTTTATTTGAAAGCATATTGTCTTCCACATTCTAACTATCCACATTTTTATTCTTTTCTCTTTCTCCACACTTTTAATATTTGCTGTCTTACTGATTTTCTGTGTGATTTCTTTATGCTTTGTAGAACATCCTTTAATTTTTTTTGCAAAGCTGTTTTGTGTGACAAATTCCTTTAACTTTTGCTTGTCAGATAAGGTTTTTTATCATTCCTTCAGTTCTGAATGACAATCTTGCTGGATATAGTATCCTAGGTTGAAAATCCTTTTCTTTCAGCACTTTGAACATATTATGCCATTCCCTTCTGGCCTGTAGAGTTCCATTTGAGAAGTCTATTGACAGTCTTATGTGGGCTCCTCGGTATGTGACATTTTCTCTGGCTGCTTTTAATAGTCTTTCTTTATCTTGTATTTTTGACATTTTGATGACAATGTATCTAGGTGTATTTCTGTCTGGCTTCCTTTTATTAGGAACTCTGAACTTCCTGGATCTGGAAGCTTGCTTCGTTTTTCATACTCAGAAAGTTCTCATCTATTATTTCTTCAAATATGGTTTATGCCCCTGTTTCTCTCTCTTTGTCTGGGACCCCTATGATGCAAATGTTGTTCCTTTTGAAGTTATCCCTTAGGTCTCAAATGCTGTCTTTGATTCTTTCAATTATTTTTTATCTTTTTGCTGGTTTTCTTGATTGAGTTCCTCTATCCTGTCTTCCAGATTGCTGAGTCTTTTGGAAGCTTCATCCATCCTATTTTTGAGTCCCTCTATTGAGTTCTTTAATTCAGCCATAGTGTTTCTTACCTGTTTGATGTCTTGTTTTAATTCTTCTCTTTGTTTCCTGACATTCTTGCTTATTTCCTCTACTGATTTCTGTATTCCCATGAGTATGTTAATCACTGTTACCCTAAATTCCTCTTCAGGTAATTTTTATAACCTGTTGTATTCAGATTTTCCCCTAGGTTTTTGATTGGATCCATCATTTTGTCTATATTTCTCTGTGCCTTTGATCTATTTGGCATGCTTTTAATATTTCTGGAGTTCCTTTTCCCTGGCATTGTGAAGGTTTGACTTGCTCAGGTTTGGCAATCAGGCTGCAATTTCAGCTCTACCCACAAGGTGGCAATAGCGGGTAGTTTTGAGGCTTGGGACTGCCCTCCAATTGTATTCCAGGGGGTGGGGCACCCGATGGGCAGGATTTTCAGTGTTTGGATATGGGATGGGAGGGATTTCCACTTAGTGGACCCCAGGTTGTGGAAGGGGTTTTATTTGGCTGATTTCTGGTTACTGCTGCACCCAGTGCAATTACACTGTGCGAGCCCCAGCTCACCTCCCAGTGCATTGGTTCTCCTTTCACCCTCTCCCAAGTGAGCCCTTCTTGGCTTCGCATCTCAGCGTCACTAGGCCCGCCTCTCACTGCCTCCGCAGCTGGTCCCGCAATCCCTAGCCTCCACCTGCCCCCATGGATCCATAGACCCCCGAGCTCCGTCTCAAATCTAAATCTGCAGCTTAGCTGAGAACTGTTCCGGGTGCCCTCACCCACTGTTAGTCTTCAGCTGTTCTGTCTCCAGCTCAAGTGCTGGTTGCTTCTTGGTGTTTGTCTCAGGAAAATAAATGCTATTTTTGTTTTTCCTTCATTATATGTGGGAGTGTTCCTAAAGTACATCCTATTGAGTCACCATCTGGAAGCCAATTCCCTGAGGATTGATTTTTTAATATTTAAATACAGTCCTTTTTTATCTCCAATATTATTTGTTTTCTTTAAGCTTGCTTTGATATTAATATAGTTACTTTAGCTTTCATTTGTACAATGTTTGCATGGGTTGTTTTCTCTTTATTTCTCTTAGGATTGTTTTTGCTGTTTCTTTTGTAGTTCTAAACAGATTGGATAATCTTTTGTTCAATTTCTATGAAGAATATCATTGGGATTTTGGTAGGGATTGCATTGAAGCTGCATATTGCTTAAGGTAATATAGCCATTTAAGCAATGTTAATTCTTCTAATGTAATTCATGGGATATTGTTCCATTTCTTTGTGTCTTCTATTTCTTTTAACAACATCTTAGTTTTCAGTGTATAAGTCTTTCACTTTTTAATAGAATTTTAGTCTAGTCTTTGGGATTCTCTATGTATGTTATCTTTTTATTTTAAAATAGTGATAGTTTTGCTACTTCCTCTCCAATCTGGATCTATATCTATATCTATATATCTTTGTGTGTAAACCCCTGGTGCCCTGACACACACAGAAAGAAAGGGTGCAGGCAGGAATGAAGGAAAGCAGTAGGCAGACAGGTGTGAAGAGAGAGGAGGAAGAGCATGAAGACTGTCCACAGTGGCTTTAACTGTTTAACCATCAGAGTGTGCTTTGGATACATTTAAAACTCTTTTCTTGCCTTATTTCATGGCTAGGACTGTCAACACTATATTGAGTAATTATGACAATAATGAACATCCTTGACTGGTATCCTGATCTTAGAGGAAAGTCTTTCAGTTTTTCACTATTGAGTATGATGCTGGCTGTGGGTTTGTGATATATAGCCTTTTTTGTTTAACTTGTCTTTAAATAATGTATATTAAATATAATTATTGATATAGTTATCTTAAAAGTTACCACTTTTCTAGCTATTTTCCATTTCTTCTATCTCTTGTTTGTCCTCCCCCCCTTCTGCTTCGAGTATTTTTTAGATTAATTTTACTCCTCAAGAGATTTATCATTTAGACCTCTTTTAAAATTTATTTTAGTAGTTAACCTGAACTCATAATAAGCATGTTTAACTAATATAATGCTTTTAAATGATGTTATACTGCTTCATGTGTAGTGAGGACCTTATAATTGTGTGTTTTCAATTCCGCCTTTCCATTTTTGTACTGTTGTCATACTTTTGCTTTTTCATGTGTGAAACGTAAAATGCCTTGTTATTATTTTAGCTTTAGAGAATTCAAAATAAGAAAGGATTTATTTTATTCATTTCATTTCCTTAATTATTATTTCTTTTTATAAATATATTTTTTAACTTAATTTATTATTTCTGTATGAAGAATTTAACACTTTGTCGAGGTTCCTTAGTGTTTATCTAGAAAGTATTTATTTTTATTTTCCCTTCATGTTTGAGAGCTATTTTTACTAGATATTGAATTCTGGGTTGGCACTTTTCCTTAAACAAGGCTTTAATGATCTTTGTCTTCTAGCTTGCATGTTTTTGACAAGAAATTTGCTCCTCTTTCTGTCTTTATTCTATGCATATAAAGTTTCTTTTATCTCCAAATGTCTTCAATAATTTCTCATTGTCTTTGTTCTTTGCAGCTTGGAAATGATAGGTCTAGATTTTTATTTTATATTTCTTTTATGTTTGCTTTTCTCTGGACTTTCTGGATCTATTATTTAATGATTTCCATTAATCTGGAAACCTTTTGGCCATTATGTCTTCAAATGCATTCTTTTAGTCCTTTTTTGTCCTCTGGAATATTGTTACATCACTCTCAATTGTTCTGTTAAAAAATCTTTTATTTTTTATTTCTTGTCGGATTCAGTTTCGGTAACTGCTACTGACTTTTCTTCAAGTCTACTTATTCTTTCTTCAACAGTTTCAAGTCCACTGATGCATAGCTGAGGGTATTCTTTATCTCTGTTGCTGATTATTTATATCATCTCTCTGATGAAATTAGCCCTCTGATCTTGGATATCTTCTACCTTTTCAGTTAGCATTTTTAGCATACAATTCAAAGTTATTTTAAATTCACAGTTAAGTAGTTGCAGTGGTTGGGGAAGCTAGAATTTGCATAGACTTAAAAAAATTTTTTTATTGTAGTGATTATTGTACACATTAAAATAATTTCTTATGTGTAGGTTCCCCATTTCTTAGGTATATTTCAACACACCATACCCTCCACCAAATCATCCGTTGTTTAAGAAGTGTTCAGAGTTGTTTGTCATTATGTAAATTAAGGAGAACAGTCGTAGACCTGGAAACTCCCTTGATCAGTTTGCCAAGAGTAAAATTAAAATAATAAAACAGAAGAAACATTCTGGCACTCTCTCTATAAGAATATTATTCTCACTGGAATATGAAATGTGTAAATCTAATTTCACAAGAGCTTTATCTTTCCTCTAGCTCTAATATAAATGTTCTGAGCATTAATTTATGTATAATTTTTAAGGAGCATATTTTAGGGTTTTTTGACCCAATTTATTTAAAGTGTTTATTTTTGCCTGTCATAATCTTTCCTCATTAATTTCTACAGGCAATATTTCTTTAGAAAATGCTCTAGCACATGCCAAGACCATAACATTAAGATTTTTTCAGAATGCAGTAGTGCTTTAAATTTTTAAACAGACAGTTGCAAAAATTATGTGAGTGGTTTTGAGAAATAAACTCAAATAGACACACATATACTCACACAAATAATGTTACAGCTCTTTAAAAAAGACTTGGAATATTTTGTTCATCTTGATATTGAGAAGTATGTTCTTTAGAGGGATTATATTTTTGATATGTGAATAACATAAGCTTTATTTCACAAGCTATTCACTCATCTACCCATCTAACTACCCATTCAGCCATACATTTATACAACATCTTCTGAATTCTTATCTTTCAAATACTTATGAATAATACAAAGATGCTTCTTGTAGGAATTTTTTCATTTACTAGAGTAGATAAGATATAATAATAAGTAACAATAATACACAATAAAATGTGACATTCTTATTGTTCCCTAGAAGCCTGAGTCTGCACGGAACACCTGTTTATCCTTTCAATTGCTAACTAATTTCCTGCAAACATTCTCTCCTGTGTGCTGGGTTGTGTAATTCACACTCATGCAGAATGAGACTGCTGGTGTTCCTTTCATGTTCTCTAGGGTTAAAAATCTCTCCCTGATGTACATGTACATCCCCAATCATATTTATGAGGGTTACTTGTGCCAGCAGGAGGCTCTGCCCCTGGAGCTATTGGAAAGCATTTGAATAGCTTTTCAGTGAAGATTAATGGTTAGAGAAATGAAAAAAAAATTTGGTCTGTCAGCTGGAAGTTAACTCGGAGGGATATAACAGAAGAAAGTCAGGGAGGGTACTTCACAAGAGAGGTGTGTTTGAGGAGTTCATGTTGGAGCTGAAGCTTTGATGTATTATATGGGTAATGTTACTGACAAAGATGTCAAAGTTAGCGAATAACAACAGAGAAAATAATGAGAGTTACTATTCCAGGGTGCCAGCACACACCAACAATCTGTTTGTCCAAGGAAATAGTAAGCAAATGCATTTCTTTGGGTTAAATTCATTTGCCAGCACAAACTTAGCAAGAAAGCTATCCCAAGTGGGACTGTGTTGTTATAATGGAGACAGAGATTGTGCTTCTGATAAGGACTCAGGCTTTCAAACTTCCAGTGATCAGTTGGTTCTGAAAAACAGGCATAAATGGAGCCACTTTAAATAGGGTCAGAGTTAACGGGCTGGGAAAACTGTATTGTCTGTATTAGACCTAAGACAGTTGGACTGGGCCACACAGCAATTGTTTCTTGAACCCTTGCTTGGGAAACCAGCACACTAGATCTCTTTATCATAAAGGTTAATGATTGTGGATTTTGCCAGAGAATAGAATCACTAGCAGGTTATGTGTAGCCAAGAATAGTTTGTTTGTGAACATTAACTCTTGTTTAACCTCTTTTCTCATCCTCCTTTTTTCTTATAAAATCCAGCCTTCCACCCCCACAAGTTTTATCCTTTCTTGGAGCACATTTTAGCTTTTTACACGAACTTGTGTACAGTGAATTGCAATTCTTTAATCCCAGATAAAACACTTGATTGCCTCTCATCTTGGCTTTTCATTTTTAGGTTAGTAGGATCCATCAATTAAACTAAATTTCACTAGTTTTGGTCTTCCCCTGTTTGTTTTTTTGGGTCAAGACTCTAGATGAAGGAACAGTGAAGGATGAAGTCAGTAGAGCCTTGGTCCTGATATTTTAGTTCTTTCCCCAATATTATGTTTTGATTATTTCTCAAGAAATGATTGAGATGACTTCACTGATCTTTTGGAATCTTACTGCTCATTGTGAACAGGAAATTTAAGCTTTCTTAGATACAAGCCTCCTAAAAAGCCTTCTCTAAACTTGATTACACAATTTGGTGCTATATCTGAGAGTCCCTCACTCATTTTAATTTCTAGAACCTCAATCTCAAATATCCTGCTGCATTCTTCATTATAGAAAGCTGCGGGGAAGAACCAGGCAGGATGTCATCATCTTCATGATTAAACAGAATTCTCTTTTCTTGCTCAGCTATCAGTATAGTCCACCTAGGAAGATCATCACCTGAGACAGAATCTGTAGCCAAAGATCTTCACCCTTCTAGAACAAGCTGTCTTTCTCCACTGTCATGGAGGGAAAGCAGTGGCATATGGGTTTCAGCAGCTAGTTAACCTACCCCTCAGAGATGGTTTGGTTTCTGTGATTTGGGGCACCTGTTTTCCTCATTCATGAGAGTAAAGAATTATTCTTGAGTAATTAATTTGAAAAGCATATATTTCTACATGTTGTAAATCTTTGTTTTCACTTGTATTTCATGAACCTTATCAGGTTAATATACTGAACAGGATGAAAAAATATTAGATCGCTTAGCATATCATGTGTTATTAGAAACTAATTAGAAACTACACAAGAAGAGAAATAGAACTTTTGGGTTTTGGATATGGGCAAAGCAAGCTCTGAATGACTGTAACTGTGCATTTCTTTCTTTTTGTTTTTTTAAAGAAAGGTGGAGGCAGGAATGAAGGTTAGTAGGCAGGCAGGCAAGAAGAGAGAGGAGAGAGAAGAATTTCATTTTTTATTTTTCACTTGGCTGTTCAGACTGGTCATTCTCTGACCCAGGACTCAAACCCAGAGCTATGTGGCCTGTGTTCCCTTGGCTGTCATTGACCTAACCACTATTCCACTAACTTGTGCCTGTAACTGGATATTTCAACAAAGAGTTGATGTGACATAAAAAAGGACTAGACATTGTTTTGTAATCTTAATACTTAACTAATAATAACAGCGATAGCAATGACTCTATTGCACTACTACTAATAATATTGTAGTGTAGACTAAGGTCTTTTCTTACATGATCTCACTTGATTTTCACAACTCTTGGTGTTATGAATTATTTAGTAATACACATTTTGTAGGCTTAAAAAAATTTAAGTGATTTTCCCAAGTTGATATTGAAACAAAGCTAGAATTTAATTAAATATACTTTAACATCTAGATTTTGCTCTTTGTTACTTGAACAATAGTCCAGGACAGGAGTCTTCACAATCAAATACTTTAATATTTAACTTGCAGAGGTCCAGGCACATAGTGCTTCAAGTTTGATTCCCCCTCAGGAAGTTATCTATTTCCTGAGGTTTATATATCTATACAATGAAGGGCATCTAAGGAACATCTAAAATTCTGACAGTAAAATTGATAGTAAACAACAGAGAAAAGGAAATGGGCTACTTTAACTGCAAAATGAGAGCATAAGAAAGCTGAATTTTGCATTTTGGCAGTATTTGAAATTGCTTTTTATGCAATTTAGTTTCAGTCTGTGTTTCTTTGAAGGTTTTTGGCCACATTTACAGCTCTCTTGTTGAGAAGCTTGCTGATTTTAGCTACATACCTTTCCTTAACTTACATCAACATTTCGTAGTTAAATTCCTAAGGTGCACTGAAATTTTAGGTGTTAATATGCCTACATTATTTCCAAGATTTTCTTGCTATCGGAAGGCTTGCAAAAACAGTAATACCTTTTATTGAAAAATGTCCAGCAAGTCTTCCTAACTCTGTTTAAAGGCTGTCGCTGAAAAGCAGAAACTGCTCCCCTGGGTCATATTTTAATTTGCCATCCACATATTCATGAAATTTGGATCCAGCCCAGGCTTGTTAAGATTCTTTTCCTTGGCTGGCATGAAGTGTTGATTTAAGTTCTGTTGGGTTTTCACTCACTGGTTGACCAACTTTTAGAAGCAGTGTGCCTGGTTTTCATTGGTTTGAGAACATTTAAAATACTCTCTACCAGGAATACATTTTATTATCTAGAAGATCTTAAGGAAGAAGGTCTTCCTAGTTTAGCTATATGCAACTACTTACTGTAACTCAGACTTTTTCCCTTCAAGCAGTTACTTGACATTTTCTTAACCAAAGTTCATTTTACATACTGACTTAAAAAATACAATCTATTTGTATGTGTCATTTTTTTTCACTCATTTGTGATTTTACTTCTTCCAGTAGGGCTATTATTCTTGAAACCACTGCCAGGGCCCATTGTAAATATTAACCTATTATTGTAAGGTCCTGCCACTCACCAACTATTAACCAAAACGTGAAAGGTGTTGGTGGGACGTTGGTGCGGGAAGGAACTGGCTTTAAAGGTCCGCTACTGAGGGAAATGGTGGACTCTCATCTCAAAGGCCAACTATTAAAATCCTGGGCCAAGAGAGGGTGTTTAGGGAGAAAGGAGTTGGGGTGGGGGGGATTGTGTGCAGGATGCAGAGGGAGTGCAAATGTTCACCATCATTAAGGTATTCATCGTTTTGCTTTTCTTCTTCCAGATAGCAATTCTGCCTGTATCAGTGATAAAGCATGTTAGCCAGCTGTCTGCAAAAACAAAAACAAAACAAACAACAAACAAAAAAAACCAAACAACAACAAAAAGCAACAAAACATTTACTGTGCTATTGTTTCTTTCATTGCTTTATGACATGAAACTCTTGGCTTCCTTCATACTGAATGATAGATATAAAAACTTTGTTGAGGAATAGTTGACAAATAGACTTATCAATATTTAAAGTGTACAGTATCATGATTTGATGCACAGATACACTTTGGAATGATTACCAAGATCAAGATAAATAATACTTATATCCATCATCTCCCAGGTGTAGTTTTTAAAAAAATTTTTTGGAGGGAATGAGAGCATTTAAGATCTAATCTCAGAAACTTTCAAGTATACAATACTGTATGGTTAACTGTAGTCACCAAGGTTTGCAGTCCTTGAAGTACATCTCCCTCCCCACTCATAGCCCATGACAGCCCGCATTTAAATGTAGTTTCTATGAAATTGACTCTTTGTTAAGAAGATTTCACGTAGAAGTTCTTACCTTACATAAATAATGTTGAAATAAGAAAAGTTAGTAAGAGCTTTCTTTTATTTAATTGATTTTATTGAAGGAATGTTACATTTGAATATTAACTAGATTTGAGGTACACCTGATAGCAGATTTACATGTAAATTTACCACTGTTTCCTTTTTCCCCTTTACTATGCAGTGACTCCCCTTTGTCCCATTTGCCTCCATCTCTTCTTTCATCCACTAATTTGCATTTTTTCCATTGAAAGTCTATCATTGCTTGATTTAGTTCATTTTTTGAAGTCTATTATTGTTAAAGTTAATTCATTCCTTTGCTGTCTATCTCTATACACTGCATGAGTGATATGATACGGTGTTTGTGCTTTTCCTTCTGGCTTATCTCGCTAAGCGTAATTCTTTCTAACTCTATCCATATTGCGGCAAAATGGCAGGATTTCTCCTCTTTGGATGACCATGTAGTATTCCATCGTGTTTATGTATCCCATGATCTTTATCCTCTCATCTGTTGATGGGCATTTAGGTTGTTTCCAGCTCTTGGTTACTGTAAATAATGCAGCAATGAATATGGGGGTACATAAAATCTCTGTGAATGAGTGTTGTGTTTGTAGGGTAGATGTTCAGGAGAGATATAACTGGATCATATGGAATTTCCATTTTCAATTCTTTGAGTAATCTCCATACTGCTTTCCAAAATGGTTACACCATTTAAACGCACACCAACAGTATTTAAGAGTTCCTTTTTCTCCACATCCTCTTAAGCACTTGTTTCCTTTTTTGGGGGTTAATATTAAGTCATGCTCACAGGTGCGAGGTGATATATCAATATTGTTTTGATTTGCATTTCCTTAATGACAAGAGAAGTAGAATGTTATTTCATATACCTTTGTCCATCTGTATGTTGTCTTTAGAGAAGAGTCTGTCTGTCAAGGTCATCTGCCCATTTTTTATTGGAATTATTCTGTTGTTGAATTTCTTGAGTTCTTTATATATTTTGGATACTAACCCCTTGTCAGAGGTGTAATGTGCAAATATCGTCTCCCATTCAGTGGGATGTGTTTTTGTTTTGATCTGAGTTCTTTTGTTGTGCAGAAGCTTATTAGTTTGAAATACTCCCATTTGTTTATTTTGGATTTTTTATTTCCCTTGCTATTGGAGCACTATTATTAAATAGTAGTGGTGAGAGTGGACAATAGGTTTCAGTTTTTCTCCATCGAGTACAGTGTTGGCTGTGGGTTTGTCATAGCTTTTATTACATCAAGGTACATTCCATCTCTAGTTATTTTTAAAGGTCTTTAACAGAAAATGGTGTCAAATGCCTTTTCTGCAACTATTGCAATGATCATGTGGTGTTCTTTGTTTTTTGGTGGTATATCACATTTATTGATTTGCATATACTGAATCATCCTTGAATTCCTGGAATAAATGTTACTTGATCCTGCTTGGTATATGATTCATTTAATATGTTGTTTAATTCAGTTTTAGTATTTTGTTAAGGATTTTTGAATGAATATGCATCAAAGATATGAATCTGTCATTTTCTTTTTTGGTTTTAGAATCAGAGTAATATCTACATCATAGAAAGTGTCTGGAAGTTTGCCCTCTTCTTCAATTTTTTGGAACAGTTTAAGAAGAATTGGTATTAGTTCTTTGAATGTTTGGTAGAATTTACTGGTGATCCACCTGGTCCAAGGCTTTTTATTGGGGAGGTTTTTAATTAATGTTTCAATTTCTTTGCCTGTGATTGATTTGTTCATGATTTCCATTTCTTCTAGTTTAGTCTTCGAATTTTTATATTTCCAAGAATTTGTCCATTTTTTTCTAGGTTTTCTAATATGTTGCCATAGAGTTGTATTTAATATTCTTTTATGATCCTCTGTATTTTTTGATTCTGTTGGCAGCACTCCAGTGGGCTCTCCTCTTCAAGTCACCAGAACTGATTCTAGAAGTTCAATGACTGTCCTTGGGGTGTCCCTCAGCGATAGTCTGAGTTCCAGGAGGTGGGAGGGAGCAGAGCTTTTCTCTCCTCTGTGTTCCTAGCTGTACTGCACCCACCCCTCTCTTTTTGCCCAGCCAAGTGGCCAGGCAATACTTGCTCCTCCCTCCCACTGCCCCACCAGCACTCGCTCTGTGCTTGAGGCTGTGCTTCTGGAGCCAGAGCCCCTGGTGCACCACTGGGAACTGCAGCCAAATCTCCTGAGATGGGTGCTCCTCCCACATTTGCCTTTCCATTTCTAAAACAAAACTTTGGCCTCTGTGTTCTCTGTTGATCCTCCCAGTGCTGAGGCCACATTCAGTGAGCTGCTGGCGTGCCAGGGATCTCTCCATTGGTGTAGTCTCTAGGATTATCCCATTCCTTACCCAGATGCCATTCAGGGTATGACCCCAACCACCACCATCTTTCAAAAAACTTGCAAAAGCTTTCTTCTTCAGTCTAAAAATTGACCCAGGGATCCTAGGAAAATCAGTAGATATTTGATCAAAGATTTATGTAAAAGACGTTCATCATCTTATTTATATGTTAAAAATTAAAAGCAACAAAACATCTAATAATATGGTTACATACAATCATTGAAAGTGACATTTTTGTGGGTATTTAATGAAATGTTATTGATAGTATTAAAATTAGAACTGTAATAGCTGGATACTTTTGAAGTTATAGAAAAATTACACATACACGTATTTATCATTAGATGAAATCTGGGAACAAATATAGTAAAATGTTAAGATGTTATTTCTGAGTGGTAATAGAATGTGTGATATTTTAATCTTTTAAACATGCTCACCATTCCTTCCAAAATTGTTTGCAAAGAGTATGCAGTATTTGATGACTAGTTAAATATGTTATATTGAAAATAGTTTTAATAGTTTAATTATTTTAGGATAGTGATCTAATATTCCTTCGTAGAAAATATTTCTTCCCAACTGATTGAACTTTGAATAATTATATGTATAATTTAGAAAAACAAAGATAGGGTTTTAAAATTGCTTTGGACAATTTATTGGTCTCTCAACATTAGAACATTCAACTAAGCAAATATATCTCTAAAACTATAAAAGTCTATACATTTTCCTTATTTTCTCTTGCAGAGGTGTACAGTGACTATATTTATGATTTCAAATAGCTGTTTCATGAAATACCAGCCATCCCTAAATTCTTGAACAAATCAGCATCTTCAGAGTGAAGAGAGATTGGTTTATGCATCCTACAGGTGTTGATCCCACACGGATTAAACATCTACCTACGCCAGGTCCGGGTCAAGAGTAGGCTTGTCTCTGGCAATACGTGATTCATTTAAAGAAATGTGGTATTTTTTAGATATGTCTTTATGGTCTATGTGAATAATATTTTCTAAGGTTGTCAGTTCATAGCCTGTGTAGACCATATACAACAGTTCTAGAAGCTCAGGAATTTCATTATTAAGCCTTAAAATAACCAATGAAGTTAAGCTCAGTGAATCCAGATTTTAAAAAAGAAAATGCATTATTGAAAATGGCTACAAATTATTCAGAAATATATTTAGATTCTCAAATAAAAATGTCACTTAAATTTTGGTTATGGTAGTGAAGAATAGAGAATTGTATAGTTATATGAATAAATACTTAAAATCTCTTTCATTCACCCTGAATTCACCACTTAGACATTATGGTATAATTACATTGGAGGAAAATATGGTAATATCTGGCATTTACTCATTAGAATACTGTTTCCTAATATTGAAAGTGAGCAAACAGCCTCAGAAATTTTGATTAACTTATTGGGTCACAGAGCTCTTATCTTAAGCAACAGAGCTTACCTTCTGATTCAACTTGATCTGTGGGCTAATAGGGCTAACCTCATAAACACTACAATGCTTTGAGAGAACTTGACTCTTTCAAGGGCACACGCCTGTCTTTTAAAACCATCCAAAGAAGTATGCTTTTTTCTAAGAAAGAGTTCAAGTATAATGTCAAGCAGTTTGGAAGTATAGGGCAAGTTCTTGGCTAGGGGAAGCAATGATAGTAACCTTGATCTGCCAGTGAGCCTGTGAAAATTTTTCTATGGAAAAATCGAGTCAGATTTTCTGATTTGGTTGAGGCAACAGAGACAAAAGGGTAGCTCCCTTTATTTCTGTATTTGGAAACTGATCTCCTAGCTAGACTTTTCCACCAGTGAAGGCAGAGCTAGCCAAATCATTAAGGCTTCAGCTGCAAAGGAAATTATCCAGAGTTTTTGAAATAACTGCATATCCTTTGGTCAGTGGTTTTGAACTAGCTAAGCTCAGATTTAGTTTTCTTGGCAACACTTGGCAAACGTAATGAAACTTTGCCACTTCTCTGTACCTGTGCTTACTGCAAATATGAGAGACAATTATGTAAGACTGTGGTCTGTAAAAGGTAACTGTGTACATGGTCTGCTTCCTCGTCATCCTTCCCTTGCTCGCTTCCTGCTATTTTTATGCCAACCTAATTTGCCAAGGATTATCAACTGGTTTACTGCCCTTCCAGCTTCCAGTGCCAGGTGCTCTTTCTGCATGTGGATATGCTTTTTCCACAGTGGGAGGCCAAGATGTTCAGCTGTCAAGGTGACATAAAGAAGTGCAGGGACTTTCAGAATCTAGAAGAAAGCCAATCTAGAACCCTCTAGACAGCAGGACTGAAACCTTTGGCCAGAGTCTGGGACCTGTGTTGATCTCACTTAAGAGTTAAAAATCCAATAAAGAGAGGTGTTGGTTTTCCTTCCTATCCCTTCTCAACAAATAGATTAATTAGTGGGACATGAAACAAGCTAGCTGAAAACTACCACTTTGGATGACACACCAGGAGTTTTTTCACTTAATTTGAGAAACCCATGTTTCCAGAAATAAGATGTGTTTGGTGGTTAATAATGCTTAGAAATAACTAACTAAATCAGAATCTGTTTTGTTTATTCTTTATTGAAAACTGTAATCTGGCAATGACCAATTTGATTATGAACACGATAGTTCAGAGGAAAAATAACATTCTTTTTTATATTGAGGTGATATTGACATATACTTTTTATTTTACCTTGAAGGAAGTCTAGTATATAGGTTTTTACCACATCACGGGTCTCATTACTAAGAGCGATAGATAAAAAACGGATGTTATATTTGTGGATTGTTGCTTGGTTGATAGGAAATTATCTTGTAGGCATTCTTAAAAATAGTATGTTCAGGGGAAAAATTTGGCTGTTGTATACTATCTACTAATAAGAAAAGGATGATAGATTAAACAAGAGTTTCTTTCCCAGGGTAACCATTAAATATTTATGTAGGACACAGCAAATAAGCATAATAAGAATGAGCTTTGGCAAGTTAGCAGCGCAATTTGTCTTTAAAGAGCTTTACAAAAACAAGATAATTAATCTTCCCACCCTCTATGATAACGTTAGAAAATTGTCATGTTCTTCCCTTTTTCTTTTTGGGTGGGGTGTTCCTCAACTTAGTTTTAAGTAACTTTTCCTTTGACTGTGTTTTTGATCCTACTTGATGTCTTCCTCAGTGACAGATTCACTAATGCCCCTGGGATACACATTGGATGAAAAAAAAAAAGAGGAAGTCAAATTGATCTGGTTGGTCACAGCTTGAGCCCTTCTTTGTAACTTCCTGAAGATGTAAATGAATGGGGTTTCTAAGAGGACCTCAGTTCCAGAGAAGTAAGCAATTCCTGCAATACATTCTTATTGGGGGGAAAGTTAAAGGCTATATATAGTAAAAGTGATCAATCTATGATTTCATGAAGTCATCCAGCATCTCCCTTCTAGCAACCTGCCTTACTTAAGCTGACTTAGCAGCTAGTTTATCACTTATCAGCTTTATCAATTTTTTCCTCCCAATTTTATTGAGATATAATTGACATAAAAAGACATAACAACATAATGATTAAACATATGGATACTATGAAATGGTTATCACAAATTTGATTAACATCCATCATCTCACATAGTTATTTTTAAGAGAGCTGAGGACTTTTAAGATTTACTCTCTTTGCAACTTTCTAATATATAGTATAGTATTGTTAACTGTAGCCACCATGCTATATATTATATCCCCAGAACTTATTTTATAATTGCAGGTCTGTACCTTTTTAACTACCTTTACCTACCCCCCCATTCCCACCTTCCCTGCATCTGTGACACCACCAGTCTGTTTCTATGATTCCATTTTAAAAAGATTCTTCATATAAAAGGGATCATGCTGTATTTGTGTATCTTACTGACTTGTTTCAGTTAGCATAATGCTCTCAAGGTCCATCCATGTTGTTGGAAATGGCAAAACTTCTTTCTTTTTGTGGCTGAAAAATAGTTCATGTGTGTGTGTGTGTGTGTGTGTGTGTGTGTGTGTGTGTATGTGAGTGTGTGTGTGTAGTCCTGCATCAGTTAACAGTGTTTTGGTTGATGATGGACTGCATATGTGACAGTGATCTCTTAATAGGCTGTACCGTGTAACCTAGATGCATAAAAGATCATGTCTAGGATTGTATAATTACTCTCTATGATGTTGACACAAATGAAAAAAAATCACAAAGACACATTTCTTCAAATGTATATCTATTCTTAAATATACATGACTATATATAGGACTATACATAGGTCACATTTTATTTACCCGTGCGCTCATAAGTGGACGCTTAGATTGTTCTTATGTCTTGACTGTTGTGAATAGTAGTGCAGTGAACATGGAAATTCAGATATCTCAAGATTGCAATTTCATTTCTTTTGCATATATACACAGAAGTGTATTTGCTGTGTCATATGGTAGTTCTTTTTAAAATTATTTTTCGTTTTTTATAATTTTCAATTTTGATATAATTTTAAATGTATCCAGAAAAGTTGCAAGAATATTATAAAGAACTTCCCTAGACTGTAGTCCACTTCCACTAATTGTTTGCATTTTGCCCCACTTGCTTTATTAGAGTTTATTTTTTCCTGAATCATTTGTAAGTTGACATTGTACTCCTTTACCACTAAATGCTAAACACTTCAGGACATGTTTTCTTAGAGCAAGGGCATTACATTTTTTAATTGAAATTGTTTTATTGAGATATAATTGACCTTTAACATTTTAGTAGTTTCAGATATACAACATAATCATTTGATGTTTATATATATTGGAGAATGACCACCGCAATAAGTCTAGTCAACATTCATCACTACACATTACAATTTTTCTCTTGTGATGAGAACTTTTAAGATCTATCCTTTTAGCAACTTTCCAGTATACAATACAGTATATATATATATATATATATATATATATATATATATGTACATATATATAATGCACATATATATAATAGAGCTACCATGCTGTGACATTATATCATTTGATTAATTTATTTGTAGCTGCAGTTTTTACCTTTTGACCCCTTTATTCATTTTCCTTTGGATATTTGGAATCTTTTGGGGCCCATAGAAATTTTAGGATTCATCTGTGATTTCAGTGAAAAATGCCTTTGAAATTTTGATAGAATTGTATCAATTCTAATGCTTGGATAGTATGGACATTTAAACAATATTAATTCTTTCAACCTATGTGCATGGGCTATCTTTCTATTCGTTTGTGTCATCTTTAATTTTTCTTATCAATGTCTCAGAGTTTTTGTCAAGATTTCTTACTTCCTTGGTTAAATTTAATCTGTGTATTTTATTCTTTTTGATGCAGTTGTAAATGGGATTCTTAATTTCTCTTTCTGATAGTTTGTTATTAGTATTTGTACAACAAATTTTTGTATTGATTTTATAGCCTGACACTTTACTGTCTTGTTTATTAGTTTTAATAGTCTTTTGTTGGATCTTTAGTGTTTTCAATATCATCGTATCTACAAATAGTGACAATTTTACTTCTTTCTTTCCAATTTGGATGCTTTAATTTTTTTTCTTGCTTAATTGCTCTGGTTGAGACTTTCAATTCTATGTTCAATAAAAGTGGGTGAGAGTGGGCATCCTTGCTTTGTTCCTGATCTCAGAGGAAAAGCTCTGAGTTTTTCACCATTGTATGATGTTAGTTCTGGGCTTGTCTTAATAACATTTTCTATTTTTAACTTCCACACTGTTTTCCATAGTGGGTGTACCAATTTTCCCCCTCTACCAACAGTGCACAAGAACTATTCTTTCTCTATACCATCACCAACACTTGTTACCTCTTGTCATTTTGATAATAATCATGCTAACAGTTATGAATTGATACATTACTGTGATTTTGATTTGCATTTTCCTGAGGATTAGTAATTTTGAGTGCCTTTTCATCTATCTATTGACCATTGTATGCATTCTTTGCAAAAAAGTTAAATCAGTTTCTCAACTTAGTCCTAAAGTCTAGACCTTTGTCTTCTTCCCTATCTCCAACCCACCCCTTGCCTATTTACTCATTTTCTATAGATGGGATTGGAAATGGAAGAAGGAAGGTATCATCATTTTTAAGATGTCTATTTTAAAAGGACATAGGAAGTGAGCACTGGGTTCAATCCAACTGGGTTGTCTTTAGTAACTTTTAGACTGCCTGACTTCAATTTTCCTTTCCAGATCAGCCTCCACTCCTGAAAAAGGTACACCTCATCCTTGCTTACCAGGTTTGAGTGATTCTTAAGGTTTTCATAATATAGGTGAAATTCCTTATGTTTGGTATAAAAATCCACTCTATACACTGACTGTAGATGTCGAAACTGCAAGGTGTTTAGGCCAGAAACTGACTCTGTTACTTCTACAAATTTTAGTGGCTAAATTGAGTTATGGGATCAGCTCATATTGAATGTGGGTGGGAACTACAAGAGGACTTGAATATTAGGATGTATGACTCCTGCAGGGCATCATTAGCAATGCGCTACCACCATTCTCCCAATAATCTTCTTCTTCTTTGAAACCCATCGCTAATTCTACAACTTGTAGTAAAACAATAACAGTAAATATTTGATTCCAGAATAGGAGTCCCAAAATTTTACTGAGATAGAATTTCTTACCTATTCTTTTGAGTGTGGGGTCAAGCCATATTTATTTGATTTAGAAAAATAAAAATTAACTATTTCTTATATGCAAGGATCAAGAAGCTGTTTTGTTACTGTAACATCACATTTATGTCATTTATTAAATCAGTGGTGGCATAGTGTTAGGCCCCTGGGATAGATCTAGTGTAAAAAGACTGCATCTTCTCACACCTTCATTATCAAATACTTGTGGGATTTTCATTAAATAACTTCACGTTTTTGTGCGGTGCTTTCCTCCTCTGAGAAATTGGTAATGTATACCTGGTTTTCTCAGAATAATTTTGCAAGATTGATCTACCTGTCTATATATCATCTGTCTATCTACCTACCTTTAAAGGAATATTATTTGTTTTAAAGAGAAGACTTTATTCATTTTTAAAAATTGTTTCTTATTTCTTTTATTTACATTGCTGTATGATTTTTATGCTTTTGAATTCACACTCCTGTCTGTGTGCATGTCACACCACACCTGCCACTAGAATTCTAGTGCTCTTTGCTGCCACCTTGTTAACTCTTTCATTCCCTTATTCCTCACCCCTCCCCCACTTACCCCAGTAGCCATAGTTATATTTCCTATAAATTTTGTTGTGATTTGTTCATTCATTTATTTTACTTTTTCATAGTCCACATATGAATGAAACCATCCTGTACTTCTCTTGTTTGTTCTGATTTACTTCAATTAGTATGACCCCCTCCAGTTCTGTCAATATTGTTGTAAAGGTATAGTTTCATCTTTTTAAATAGCTGCATGGAATTCCACAGACCACAGCTTCTCTAACAAGTCATTTGTTGACGGGCATTTGAGTTGTTTCTGTCTTGACTATAGTGAATTGTGAGTTATGAACATAGGGGCACAAATATTTTTCTGATTACTATTTTTGTATTCTTTGTGTATCTAGAAGTGAGATTGCTGGAACAAATGGTATTTCCCTTTTTTTTTTTTTTGAGGAACATTTTCTAAAGAGGATGCATTACTTTATATTCTCACCAACAGTGTGGGATAGTTCCTTTTTCTCCACACTCTTGCCAACACTTGTCTTTTTGATGTAGGATATTCTTATGGTATATGGTGATGACTCATAGTGATTTTTATTTGCATTTCTCTGCTGGTGAGTGATATAGAGAATTTCTTCATGTGTCATCTGTATGTTGTCTCTAGAGAAGGTGTCTATTTGGCATTATTGCCCATTTTTTTTAGTGGGCTGTTTGCTTTTGTGTTGTTGAGGTTTATCAACTCTATATGTTTTGAAGATTAACCTCTTGTCTGATGAGTGTTGCAAATATCTTCTCCCATTTAGTAGGCAACCATTTTGTTTTAGTGGTAGTTTCTTTTGTTGTATAGAACAAAAGTTTTTAGTTTGACACAGTCCTAATTATTAAGTTTTACTTTAGCTTTCTTTACTGTAGGTATCACTTCCCCAAAGATATCTCTGAGATTAATATCACTAGTTTCTAGTTTTCCTTTATGTATTTTATGGTTTAAGGTGTTATGTTCAGGTCTTTTATCCATTTTGAATTAATTAATTTTTGTGAATGGTGCTAATGAATAACGTAGTTTCATTTCTTTATAAGCAGTTGTGCAATTTTCCCAGCACCATTTGTTGAATAGACTTTTCTTTATTGTATGCTTTTGGCTCCTTTGTCATAGATTAATTGTTCATATAAATGTAGTTTTATTTCAGGGTTATAAATTTTATTGCACTGGTATAGTTTTTATTCCAACATTATACTGTTTTGATGACAATTGTGCTGTAATATAGTTGAAGTTAGGGGAGTATGATTCCTCCATTTTTCTTCTTTTTTTTCTGAGGCTAACTTTGAGGTATTTTGTTGTTTCATACAAACCTTGGTATAATTTATTCAATTTTCTTGAAAGTGTCCCTGAAATTTTGATAGGAATTGCATTTAAAGCTATAGATTGCTGTGGGTAAGATGAACATTTTAACTATGGTAATTCTTCTAATCCATGAGCATGAAATATTCTTTCATCTTTTGTGTCTCCTTCTGTTTCCTTTATCAGTGTCTTATTTTCAATGTATAAGTCTTTCATCTCCTTTGTTAAATTTATTTCCAGGAATTTTAACTTTTTTTGTGCATTGTGAATGCAGTTTCCTTCCTGACTTCTCTTATTTTCTAGTTTATTATTTGTATGTAGAAATGTTACTGATATTTGTGTATCACGTAATATACTGCTACTTTGCTATATTTATTTATTATTTCTAGCAGTTTTTGGTGGAACATTTAGGGTTTCCTAGGTATGATATCATGTCATCTGTAAATAATGATAGTGTTATTTCTTCCAGTTTGCATTCCTTTAATGTGCTTTTCTTGCCTTATTGCTCTGGCCAAGACTTCCAGAGCTGTGCTGAATAGTAGTGTTGAGAGTGGACAACCTTGTCTTGTTCCAGATCTTTGGGGAAAGACTCTCAGTTTTTCACCATTGACTATGATGTTGGCTGTGGTTTTAGCATGTATTGCTCTTATTATGTTGAGGTATGTGCCTTCTATCCTCTTTTTAATGAGCATGTTTATCTGGAATGAAGGAGTATTAAATCTTGTGAGATGCTTTTTCTGTGTCAAATCACATGATTTGGTCATATGATTTTTGTTTTTCCCTTTTTGATGTGGTATATTACATTAGTTGATTTAGCATTTGATCCACCTTGCACCCCAGGAATAAATCCCACTTGGTTATAATGAGATACTTTTTAAATGCGCTGTTAAATTTGTTTGCCAAGACTTTTTTCAGGATATTGTGTATATATTCATCAGTGATATGAATTTCTTGTTGGTATCCTTGTCTGATTTTGGAATCTGGGTCATGATAACCTCATAGAATGTATTTAGGAGTAACATTAGACTTTAAATAGTAGTAATGCTTAACAGTCAAATAACTCAAGAATACAAATATACACTTTGCATTTGAAGTAAATTTATTAAAGTTAGGACCAGTCCTGCCACATAGTAGGTATTCAATTATTCAGTGAATAAATGACTATTATTTAGAAGCATAAGTATTTTTTCTCGTAACACCTGCCTTCTGCAATAAAGAGATGGATGAAAGTAACTTTTATCGCATAATTTAGAACATGAGTGTTTAACCTTTTAAACTTGCTTAATAATGCAAACCACAGAGTAATAAGTTACTTTACATTAATTAATGGAAACATTGTGTTTTTATTAGTGTCTACTTAAGCTTAATAATGCACAAATATTTTAGATTTGGAACTAGGGAATGCATATATTTATAAGTAAGAAGAAACAATAGCATAAAAGGCCTACAGTCTTCAAATAAATATGAAAGTATTTGAATCATAATTCTTTCATTTTTAATTCATTATTTTTGATAAGGCAAATGAGGTAGGAGTTTTGTGCTAATGTCTTTCTTGAGAGGTGTCTGTGAACAGTTCTACTATAGAAATGCTTTTGGGGTCAAGGTACATGTTTGGCATTCCATTTTCCTTCCAACTAGATAGAAATTACATTTTTATTAATTTTTTTTATTATTTTATTAATTTATCCATATTGTCAAAAATTAAAATACAATTAAGTGAATATTCTATTTATATCTCTTTGGTCAGGTTCTAGAAGAAACTGTTATTTGTGTCGACACCTGTGAAGGTTAATTTTTTGTGTCAACTTGACTGGTCCAGAGGATTGGTCAAATGTTTTCTGAGTTTGTCGTCTATGAAGATGCTGCTGGATTATTTAGCACTTGAATGGGTAAGCTGAGTAAAGCAGATTGCCCTCCCTAGTGTGGGTGTGCCTCAACCAATTAAATGAAGACCTGAAGAGAACCAAAAGGCTGCAGGAGAGGAAACTTTACTTGCCAGAGTATTTGAGGGGGACCTCAGTGTTTTCCTGCTCTTGGAAAAGAGGGTGAAAGCATAATTTGCTGTCTGGCTTCCACGTGACATTTAGATTTAGGAGCTCTTTTCTGTCTTGTGGGGGAGAAGCAAGAGAAAGCTGGTTTGCAAAGTGTAGAAAATGTCAAGATGGAAAACAAAGAAGTGGTCCCTGTCTTGTCTCCCATTCCTGTTACTATCACTTCCTCAAATCTGGCTACTTCTGCCTTTGGGTTCTTGTAACACTCCTTTGTCATAACACCAACCCCTACCTTGTATTGTGTTTTTTATTTATGTTGCCTCAAGTTGGTTGCTCTATTTACATCAATAGCTTAAGGAATGCAATGACCTGGCACATGTTTTCCTTTTCCCACTTGTTTGTTAAGAAGAGCCAGTGAGAAAACACTAGAAGAGGTACAGTGGGAACCTGTTCAGGTGTAGCTCACTGAGAAGTAGTCACAAAAGATTCTTAAAAAAAAAACCCCAAACCAAAAACAAAACAATAAAAACAAACAAACAAAAAACAACCCTTCTCTTTGAGTTAGCTTTAGTTTGAAACCAACATTCTCACATAATTGCACAAAGTGCAGCATCATTTCCCATATTAAGAAAATCATGCCCGTCAGTATGTATCACAGAACTTACTGTTAAAATGTTAATTTGCTACTGTCAGAAAAGACCACAACTGTGCTACAGAATATTAGTTTTCTTTCTAGATTTTTTGGCATTGTCAGTTCAGGGTAAAGATTTTTTTCTTCTTCATTATAGTATTGCTCATTAGTTGTGAATGTGTGTATACATCCTTCTAAGTTATGAAAACAATGCCAAATTCATTGAAAATAAGTGTAGTACTTGCCTTGGGATTAAATAAACTTTGTGCTGAGCTCCGGCACATAATAAGGTCTCTATAAATGTTAACTATTATTTTCAGATTCAGAAGAAAGGAGTTTAATACTTTATTGATTCATTGATACCACATGATTCTTCCCCCATGCAATTTTTAGCATCATTATTTTGTTCTGAATATATCTGCATGCAACAGTGCTGTGGAGAAATAAGGTACTGGGACTTCTTGTCAGCATCTAAACAAAGGCATTCCCATTGCACTCTCCAGAGCAGAGCTGTTGAATACAAGGACATAAAATAATTCCTTTGAACAGCAAAATGAGTGTGAGATTTTGATGTTCCAACTCCAGTAACCATGTAGAACAACTGTCTTCAAATCTGTGTTTAACAAGTCCTTGCCCATCACCATTGATGATTGTGAATGAAGTAGTTAAACAGAGAGGGAAGGGAAAAGGAGGGAAGAATTCTTATGAAGGTGTTTCTATTTCTGGCAAATCACCATTTGATTATGTAGAACAACACATTTATCTGGAGACCTTTTTTAAAAAAGGAAACATTGCCTTATAATGAATACGAAATAAAATCGATAGACTCTGGGTTAATTTTTAATGAGCAGCAGTTGTGTACTGTATGTAATAACATTGAAATTAATACATAATTAAAGTAGAGTTGTACAGAATAGTTCACCTGAGAGTTGAGTAGTGGAGAACAAAATTGAACATCTCCAAAGGCAACCCACCACTAGGTATCCAGATTTTTCAGAAGGAAAGTGTCAGGAGCCCCACAAGAGCAAGTCTTAGGCCAGGGACCAAAGTTCAGATATCAGGGCAGTGCATTGTCTCTGGTGCCACCCGGCTGAGCAAAAAAATGCAGTCATCCAGATAGATAAGAAAAGCCCACGGATGAGTCTGACATGTGGGATGTGTCCCATGTGTAGTATGTGACCAGGACAGACCCTCTGCACAAAGGAAAAAAGGAACAGTGATGGTTGAAGAAGCCCACCAATAACTTCAAAGGACAATTTCACCTTGTCCAATCAGGAACTGAGACCTGGCCTGATGACCCTCTCTCCATCCTCCTTCCTCACCATGCGGGTTTTTCATTAAAAGCCCAGGCCTCCAGCAAGGTCTGGACCTCCCTTTTCCCTCTAATGAAATCTCTGCTTGCTCACTCGCCTAACTCTGTCATGGGTTCTTTGAGCGACCTGACCCCCACAGAAAGAGAGATCAGAAAGACAGTGTTTTCTTGAGGCAAGAGTCACACTTTTCAGAGGCAACAGAGGTCTTTGGGTACCACGATTAGGGCAAAAATCTTCCGTGTTAGTTTATAGGAAGTAGCACTGGACTCTAATTAGGAACAAATCAGCACATGTCATAGCCTTGCCCAGACCTCTGTCACCATCACAAAGACTTGTCCTCTATATTTTCTCAAACTTTGTCATTCTGGAAAAGAAAGCAAGTAGTGCTACCAATCAACATAACTTTAAATATAATTTGGATTTATTATAAATTTTATAATGGAACAATGGACAATACCAGAATAATAAAATACATTGGGGGTGCAATTCCTTGCCCTCCAGCTCTAATGCAATTGCTTTAATGAATGACCATATTGTTGCTTCTGGCTAGAGCACCTCTGTAGGGAGAGAACAGCTGTAGATTTAGCAGAAAGGTGCCGTGGTGAGCATCTGTCATTACTGTTTTTTAACTGAGCATTAACACCTCTTTCAATGTGATCAGCTCTCTGGTTTTCCCTGGGGATACCTTCTCCTCCATACCCTCAGTCCATGCACTTCAGATGGGATTGACCTCACCTTTGGCTCCTAAAAAGGGATAGAGTCTCAGAGAGGATTTACAGCTACCTTTCCACCAGGATTGGGCCAGGAATAAGAATATGACCCAAACTGGACCAGAGTCAATAAAAGTCAGTTCTAGAATTTTAGGAAACTGCTGGGAGAGTAGCTTTCTCTTTTTCAGTGGGTTCAGAACTGAGAAGAGGTAGCCCTGGAACTGGAAGCTGTGCTGAGACACAAACCTTCCAGAGAAAGGAGCCAACAGAGACAAAAACAGATCTTCAGAAGGGGTGGGCACTTTTTGTGGAGTGTTGTCTAAATACCCTGACTCAACTGTGCCTAGAATTGAATCACACCTGCACTTTTCAGCTACTTATACTGATACTTTCTTTTTTTTGCTTAGTCTAGATTTAAAATTTTTTTGCTACTGCAATTAAGAGTCTTGATAAACACAGGAATCTCAAAATGCTGTGTCTTTTGACTAATATCAGAGTAATAGAATTCAGGAATCACTCCCCAACCCTGCTGCCAAGTTTGTGTGTTGCTGCTGGAGATTGGAGGTACAGCACCTAGTCTGGTCTTGGGAATCACCTCTGACCCTTCCTGAGTAATGCATGTGTTTCAGAAAAGTGGGAGCAGGAGAACTAGGAGGATGTTTTGGAGGAGTTAATGATCTAGATTCCCCACTTTTCTATACCACTCAGAGAAGATTCCCCCAGGGCATAGCTTTTTAAACTTTAAGGGACACACAAAGTACCCGAGGATCTTGCTAAAAAGGCCAATTGTGATTCAGTCAATCTAGGGCCGGACATATGACTCCTCTTGTCTCACAAGGATGTTATTGGTCTCAGGATCACACTCTGAGTTGTTATTACTTTAGCATAATCACCATCTTCTCATTTCTTTGGTTTCAATCTGGAGTCCAGACTGAGACTGCCAGCTGATGGTGAAATTCTTTAAGGAATTCTGTATGAGAGATTTTCCTTAAATCTTTTACTTCTCTCTTGGCAAAGCTGTTGAGCTAGAGAAGGTTTTGTCTAGCGTTCATGCATTATAGCTATGGATGAAATGCCTTGAAATACCTTTAGTTTCTTGATGACAAATCACTTACTTTTATTCTTAAGTAGCTTACATAACTTATTTACCTAGCTCTAAAGTAAAAACTCCTACATTCTTGCTGTTAAATCTTAAAGTTTTCCCCAAAAGACAGAGCATTTATTACAAATGATCAAATGTTGGTTTTGTCCTAGACCAAATGGAGTCATGCCATGTCTTTTTTATTCTCCAAGGTAACTGTAAATGTTGATACAGATTTTCCAGACCCATCGTTAAAGGAAAGGTGTAGGCAGGAAGAGAGAAGAGGAATAAACATTTAATTAATTTTATTTAGTTGTTCATCTTGGTTGTTCCCCCTACCCCCTGACCCTGGGACGTGAATCTGGGTCCTTGGGTTGTATGTAGGTGGACTATGCTCTCAGCAGAGGCAGCAGACACAACTGCTACTCCACCAGGGTGCGCTGTTATATATGCCTTAGTGTAAGTTAGGCTGGGAAAGAACCTAAAGAATCATTGGAAAGGAAGGCAAGAACAATGAGGTGCAGATACTTAGGTAAATGTGAAGTAGTAAACTGGGTTGTGTGTGCGTCTGTGTATGATGTACGTATATGTGTGGGTGTGTGTATGTGATGTACTATGTGTATGTGTGTGTTATGCTGTGGGTGGTATGTGTGGTGTGTGTATGTGGTGATAGTGTGAATATGTGTGTGTGGTATGTGTGTGTTTAGCATATATGTGGTATGTATCTATGTATGGTGTGTGTATGGTGGTGTGTATGTGGTGTGTACATGTGGTATGTGTATTGATGTGTAGGTGCTAAGTGTGGGTATTTAAAATCAGTGACAGTTTCTCAGAAAGGTTAAAATAAGACAATGTCATAATAATTATCCTTTAAGAATCTGCTTCTTCTAATAGTTATTAGAATAAGAAACACAGTTGATTAGTATTCTTACTGGGCTTTTGCCTTAACTTCTAGCTAAGGGTTTTATTTCTCTGAAATATGGTTCCAATATGATGATCATAAGCCTTGGTTAATTTTAAGACATTTCTCTTCACTTATGAAAAAGGTCTCATCAGCAGTTCCTGCCAAAAACTCATTAAAATACCTTTTAAGCGCCACTTTATGGTCATTTTTAGTATTCGTTGCACTGTTAATTAGAAAACTGCAGTTGCCTTTATTCCTACCAGAAGCCCTTTCCAGTAGCGGGTTTGACTCTGGCATTTTGCTGACTGCCCTGTTTCCCTGAATTTAACTCTAACAGAATAAATGACTTTATTTTTGCTGTGCTATATTTTCTTTAGCTATTAGTTTTGTAGTCTCAACTGCTGATAAACCTAGAGATATCATTTATTAATTTTTGAGATGTTCTTTGCATTCTCCACAGAGTCAGAGAAAATGGCAATTTAAATTTGTTACCGCAAAAGTGAGATCACAGAAAATAAATTTTTATGTTCAGAGTACTAACTTACATCAAGTTAAATCCCAGCTTCCTACAAGTACAAAAACAACTCATATGTAAATTCAACATATACTTATGGCTGCATCTTTTCAGACTTTCAGCACATGTAACTCAGCTTTTGCGATCAACTGATGCACAAAGGAAAAGTGCAGACTTTGTATATGTGAGAGATATCTCCCGAAGAGAACACAGGAAATCTAGCTTCTAGGTTCATTTCTTTGCTTCCACAGTGAATCAGGGACAACCACTAAGCCGGCACTTGAAAAATTTGACTACACCTCAAAATTACCCACAGGCTCTTCAAAATGCTGGGCCCTTTCAGAAGCATGTATGAATCAGCTACTGAATCAGCCTCTCGAGCATTGGATCCCAAGAATCTGTGTGTGTCTAAAGTTCCCCCAGGTTTCTGATACTATTAGTCCTCTGAACAGTAGGAAACAACACTGACAATCAGAATATTGTACTGAAAGCCCACAGAAATATTAACATTGAAAACTTGCATCTGTATGTTTAACTCAGGCAAAGGGTTGGGTCTAGCCAGGATCAAGGACCAATCCCTCGTGTCTGAGGTGGATGGGGTGGAACATCTCTTCACTGTGGGCGAGGATGTGAAGTCAGTGGACAGAGAAGAGGGTTTCTTCTCTGATTAAGACTCTCAAGTGATTATGGTTTAACTGGAGTGAAAAGGCCAACACTATTAATGAAGAAGCAGTGAAGGTGGGAGCGGCGTGCTCACGCTGCAAAACTCCAGGAAGCGTTCACATTATCCCTGGATTCACTTTTCTGTAGTACATCACCCCATATTTCAAGAAATACATATTTAGTATCTCATGGAGTCTGTGGGCCAGACATCTGAGTCTCTTCTGTGCTTGCATGGTTGGACTGTTGGTTGAACTGCAGTCTTCTCAAGACTGACTGGGGATGATTGCATCTCAGAGGATACATTTTTATGTTCAGAGTACTAACGTACATCAGGTTAAATCCCAGTTTCCTAAAAGTACAAAAACAGCTCTCAGGGCTGTGAAGACTTGTGGCCATCCTCAGAGAGTCTGCTTCCAAGCTTATTCACAAGGCTGCTGGCAGGCCTTGGTTCTGAGCCACGTGGGTCTGTCCAGAAGCTGCTGAGTGTCCTCATGACTTGTCGGCTGGGCTTTCCAGAGCTGTCAGAGACAGAGGGTGAGGAGAGAAGACAGAGAAGAGGAGAGGGAGAGGAGAGAGAGAGAGAAGTGAAGGGGCGGGGGGTGAGAGAGAGAGACAGAGACAGAGACAGAGACAGAGAGAGACAGAGAATGGGCGAGACTAGATGTGTTTGGGACAGAAGATACAGTTTTCTTACCTAACAGAACTGATATCCTATCGCTTCTGTGTGTCCTTTTCCTAGAAGTGCAGCAGTAAATCCAGTCCATGCTCAGGAACAGGGGAGTGCAGCACTTTGAAGAGAAGAGTATCAGTGAATTTGTAAACCTCAAGCTTGCACAATAGTCTGTCCCTCTCTTCTCTAGTTGTGCAGTGCAGGGCACAATTTATGGCTGTACATGGCAGTCCTGGTGGAAAACCAAAGGTCAAGGACCAGGAGTAGAATGTGATCAACCTGGGGCTACCTGGAGAAATCCCGGCTAAGGAATCGGGAGGCTCATGAAGCCATGGAGCACGGTGGTTATGGACTTTGAGTCAAGCACATGTGAGGTGACGCTCAGCGCTGCACTTTCTAGCTCTTGCCAGCAATTTAACATCTTAAGTTCCAAGTTTTACAAAATATGTGTAAGGAGTAAAAATGGGCAATAAATTTACCAAACCCATAAGGTCACTTCCCACGTGTCCCGCCTCTGCAGTCTGTTTTGGTCTACTACTTCAGCACATCTCAGATAGAGCCACTTTCTCCAGGTCCGCTACCATCTCCTGGGCTAAGCCTCCTCCATCTCCAGTTGGGACTGCACTGGTGCCCTCCTGACTAGGTTCCCACTTCTGCCCCTATGTTGTGAGCAAGTGAGGGGGTGAGTTTCCTTTAGCATATAACAGAGTCACATGTGTCTTCAAAATGCACTCAGAACTTTATTGCAGTCAAACCAAGCAAGGACGGAGGTAATCTCATAATCTGCACAATTCCAGAGGGTATGGTGCATTGCCTTATAGTATATCAAATTATAGCTAGAGAGATGTGAAATCAAAAGTAAGCAAGATGGGAAGACTGCATATGAGCTCAGTACCGCTGAGTCTAGGTCTAACTGATGCTTAAGGTGTCTGAGTCATCTTACTGAGGGGTAACAGACACCTGGTGACACACAGAGAGCCTGTCCTCAATCTCCAAATATCATGTCATCTTTAACACTATTTTTAAAGTGCAGGCAGGAATGGAGGCAAGTAGACAGTCAGGAAGAGAGAGGAGGAAGAAGAACTTTAAATTTTTGTTTAGTTGTTCACATGGGTGGTTCCCTCTGGCCCCGGGTCTCGAACCCCGGACCCTGGTGTACTAAACCGCTAGACCAGCAGGGTTTCCCCATCCTATAACTCTTAAAGAAAACACATTATATCATGCTTTATAGTCTTATAACAAAATAATGACATTATTATCACTCTTAAACAAAATGGAGTAGGTTATGTTGACCTGCTCTGCACACCTTGCTTATCTGACATTTGTTCCCCAAACAGCAAACAGAAGCAGCTCTAAAAAGAAAAAAAATCAGATAATATCCTATCTCTATTTAACACATTCAGTGTTTCCTATAAAACGGAATTAAAACTTTTCACCACAACCCACAAGGCCCTGCAACATCTGACTCCCATATACCTTTTCAAACTCACCACGGTCCATCCTCACTCTGGTGTCATTTCTGCAAGCCAACCTTTTTTACCTTAAGGCCTTTGCTCTTGTTTTCTTGGGACTTCTTCCTTCATGTCTTTACATAGCTCTCTCCTTTCTGCTCTTCAGTCCTCAGCTTGCTGTGACTACCTCTGAGAGCTTCCCTGATCAAACTTTCTAAAGTAGATATCCCACTTTCTAGTCATTTTTATTTCTTCATTTAATGACTTTCCTTCCCAGTACTTCCATAACCTGTAATTATCTTATTATTTGTTTTCTTAGTGCTGTCACTTGATTTTCTTTCTGTTGTTATATCATCAGTGTTTAACGCCATTCCTGGATTATTGTAAACTCAATAAACACTTCTTGAATGAGTGAATAATTAATGAGGAAACATGTTGAATGCTTAGTGTATACTTACATATTGGATGCATTAGCATCTATTTCACTGGGCTGGTGGGGTGATTTATTAAATCATCAACCATAATTTATTGAATGGCTTGAGTTGCATTTGTATAACGGAGCGGTACTGAAAAATGACTGTTCAATAGCTATATATTTGGAAGACCCTAGATATTTAGCTGAATATTCAAACTCACATATTGATATTATTTCGATTTTAAAATACCAGTATTATGCTCCATGTAGAGACATGCGAGACAAGTGAGAGGATTGTTTGGGCACAGTTTGTGCCATAAAGTAAGTTACTAAATACATTTCATTGTTGGAAGAGTCATTAACTAAAGCACTCCATTACTTCGCTCTTCCTACACTTAACAGAAGTGCTAGAATATTTGTTCTCATGTAAGAGGAATGTGGATGAAAAAATGGTAGATGGTATCAGAAAAACTGTCAGCTGAACAAAGATTTCTCAAATAAAGGGACCTTCACTGTAGGAAATTCATTTCAGGCACTGGCTGTCCCTCTGCTAACATTCCAGGGCTGAGTCAAACCTGGCACATGGATTATGCTTATAAGTGCTTGTTAAAGGAGAGCAAAAGTGAATTAAAGTCTAGGCCAGCACCTTCTGCACAGTCCAAGAGGAAAGAATGTGAGATTAAAGGCTTTGACATTGGCTTTAAAACACTGTTTTATTGTTTGTTAGCTGTGTAATCTAAGACAAATTACTTAACTCTCTCAGTTTTGGATTCCGAAACCACAACAGGAAAATACTGTTAACTTTGTAGCATGGAGCTGATGTGGTAACAAGTGGGAGAACAGAGAGCTATTTGAGAGAAGTTGATTATTTTTACTTTCCTTCCTTGCAATTGGCTGCAGAAAATAAGCTTGCTTTTCCATCTTTTCTTGTCTTTTCAGACTCTCTACAGCTAGAAGAGATCTACAGGCAATAAAGTGACCCTTAATCTCTCCACACTATTTCTCAAATGGCAAATCCAGGGGTTTTTGATTTTATGCACTTTACTATTATTCAACATGTTAAACAAACATGGGAGATAGCACATACAATAAACACAATCACTGATAAATATTTTGTAATTCCCTTCTGCAAAAGTAATTAGAATTTTTGTTAGACTAGTAACTAATATGCTTGCTCTTAGAAAATCGTGCATCAAACCTCTGATCCTTCCAACTTCTTTATAGGAGGGACTTCCTTCAAGCAGTTATGAAGAAACAGTAGATTAGTAGGTGCTTCTTCCTAATCCCACGTGAGTAATTTGGCTCTGAGTATTTTTAGCCTGAGAAATTTCCATTTTAACCCAGTCTTTGCTCCATTCAAGAAGAGTTGCCACAAGCATTACTGGATAGTGATGAGGTCAGCCAGGTTTGTCTTTGAATAAAAAAGAGACTTCTAATAGGGTTTTAGGATACCTTGATAACTCCCATGTATTCCCCTATATTTCCAAGAAAACAAATTTGCATAAATTTTGCTTAAAATTTCAGTTCTAAAACTAGGCTATCATTTAATTCACTCATTTAATCAATTCACAGTGATTTTTGAGTCCTTCCATGTGCCAGGCCTCGTGCTAGGATCTCAAGATTAAAAAGATGAAAAGGCATGTTCCCAATCTCCAATCTATTGGAGAGCTTCAACTAGAATGGCAGAGACAGCTCAGCACACAATCACATGCAAAACAATTCTGCGACAGAGGCAAAGGACAGGGCACAGTCAGTTAGAAAGGAGAGAGGACTTAATGCTTCCTTGACTGGTAGGTACTAACAATTGAGTGTCAAAAAATGATGTATTGGGTTCACCTTGCTGGTCTAGTGGTTCAAACCAGGCACAGTCCATATATATACCAACATCCCAGGTTCAAGACCCAGGGCTTGGGAAACAACCAGTGATGAACAACTGAATAAAATAAATTGCTTCTTTCTCCTCTCTCTTCCTGCCTGCCTGCTTGTGTGCCTATTAGCCTTCATTCCTGCCTGTTCCTTTCTTCTTAAAAAAATGATGTATTGATTATATACCATCAAAATTTTCTGTGAATGCAGAGTCTGGGTACGGTATGGTTCGGTGGCTTTTGCTTAGTTTTTCGTGAGGCTGCAATCCACATGTTCGCTGGGGCTGCAGCCATCTTGACAGCTTGGCTAGGGAAGGATCTGCTCATGTGGCTGTTGGAAAATACTTGTTTTTCACTGGCTGTTGATTGAAGGCTGCTCTGTTTCCTGCCTCATAGTCCTGTTTAGGGAATCTCACACGTCATTTGTTCCATTAGAGTGACTAAGCAAGAAGAGCCAGAAAGAGAGACTATGAGACAGGGCAAAGTCACAGTCTTTTTTAACAGATTATCTCTGAAGTGATCTCCCCTCACTCTTTGCCGTGTTCTGTTCATGAGAATTAAGTTACGATGTATAGAATATTTGTCTGTATTCTAGGGGAAGGAATTAAATAAAGTTATGTTTACCAGGAGGTGAGGATCATTAGAATCTTCTTAAAGTAGATGAAGGAACCTTCATTAAGACAGCCTTGGGATGGTGGAGAGAGAGGGGCAGATTCAGGGACAAGGAATCCAAATGCACTGAGTCCTGAAAACGTGACGAATGCCTGACTAGAGAATTCCAAATATCTGACAGGAGTCCCGGGTTCAGGGGTAGGAGGGAGAGTGGTGATGATGATGTCAATTGTTGAAACATGAGACTAGAAATATAGGGAAGATACAGGTGATCAGGGCTTTCTGTAGACACATAGAGAAAACCAAACTTTATTCCAAGGTGTGGCGGAACAATTAAGGATTTTTAAGGGGAGTCATAGCTACTCCTTTACTGTGAAAGATCACTCGTGTGGTAGTGTTGATACAAGCTTTGTTCATTTTACTTACAATTGATCCCATTTGACCCTCATAACCAATGGGGTCAGCTTTTCTGGTCTGCAGAAGGAGGGCATTTGAGGGCTGTCCACAGAGCCATCCATGACCTGTCACTGGTTTATGGGGCCCGTGTGTGGTGCAAGATGTGAAACTGCAGATGGAAAGGCCACAGATCTCTCGTTCTTCCACAGGAAAACATAGATCAGGAGCAGTTGCCAGTGTATCCCTTAGTGGGATAAAATGTAATTAGCTTTTACAGATTGTTCATTTTAGCCTCACTGATAGAGAACCATCCTGCTGTCTCTATCTTGAGGCCTATTGTTCTGTAGTTGGAGAGTTTGGAAAAACCATTAGCAAAGCCCTAAAACTCACAGTGAATATGGGCACACCCTGGTGACCTTTAAGACATTTAGAACGTTGTTGAAATAGAACTCAATAAAGCCATGGCGCCTCGGTTCCTTGTTTATAAAGCAAGAGTCTTGAACGAGGTGGTCTCTGCCGCCCCAGAGAGTTTCCATTCTGAACGTTTCTGTAAGAGGCATAATTACTTTGCAATCTGCTTGTTTATTTTGCTTTCACAGATTCATCTTAGGGAAGGGTATGTTCTTCCCATTTTGGCCTGACATGAATTCTTTGATGTTTTGAGTCATATTGTTGAGGAGAAAAGCTTTTTGTGTGTGTGTATTATTGCAAAATATGTAGGAGAGCAGTCGCTGAGATAACATTGGAACATGTAAATGCTTTTCCTTTTCATTGTACTACTGACAGACTCAACTTTTTATCTCTTCCAGGAGATGCATTACCATTCCCATCAGGGAGTAGAGTGCACGAAAAGAGGGACAGCCTAGAGTAATAGCGCAGAAGTAGAGAGGCTGTCCTGCTGTCAGTTAGCTGGAAAGTGAGAGAGGTGGCGCTTGCACCTGAGTCCCTTCAGAGTCCTGACTGCCCGCCTCACCTGCCTGGAGCAGAGAGGTGCTGAGGCTGTGCAGTGCTCGCACTAGCCCACCCGTCGGCCCTTTGAGCCAAGGGGAGGCCTGTGTGGCTACAGGGCGCTTTATTCCCCACCACCTCCAGAAGGTTCTTGAAATTAATGTCACCTGAAGGTGGCAAAAGAATTTGTAGGGCATGACTAAACTTTTTCTGCAATGAGAGCTACATATACTTTGTTTTACATATTTAGTCACAGAAAAAGAAATGTGGGCTTTTGAGATACCTGCAGGTCTTGCTTGGTAAGGAGGTGGTGAGACCCTCTAACCAGTACAAGAGATGTTTTTAGGGAGCTTCAAAAAGATTTTTAATAATTTTTTTGAAGCTGAGTGACTGGTCCACTGGTATTCATTCTATTGTTTGCTTTTTTAAATGGTGGAAATGTGGATGTCATATGTAATGGTACATATTTAACATATACAATTTGAAAAGTTTGACATATGTCTATTCCTATGATACCTGTGAAGAAAAAAAAGCATACATATTTCTTTTCCTACACTTAGCCAGCAAATACCCACTTTGGATCCAATTTGCCCTCCTTCCTATTATATGCAGGCAACTATCCTTGGTAAGTATCTTTCCTCATTCCTGATCTTCACTACTTCCCTTGGGCTAGCCAATCATGCATCTTGGTTTTAACAACTGCCATACTTTCTACCCCACTGAGCTCATCAGATGTGAACCTGTCCCCTGCACCTGAACCTGTATCTATCTTCACAATTATCCCTTCTTCATTTCCTCCAGTTCCAGAAACACAAGGAATTTCTTCTCTTGTTCCAATATACTTCTCACCTCTCTTTGCCTTTGACGACCTTCCTCTGTAGTCATTCCCATTATTTCTTGTTCTCATTGCTATGTTTTGGACCTGTCTTGTGTAAATATGTTCATGACTCGCTGCTGGATTTTCCTTCTTTTTTAATCTGTGTTTTCTGGAAGAATAATATTCCTATCTCTACTTCTACTGTTCCAATTTATTCTTCAATCCCCTGCTTCCTGGCTCCTAGATTCACAATTTTACTGAGTCTTCTCTCCTTAAGGTCCAATAACTTCTTAATGGCAATACCTAGTGAGCATTTTTCAAGAATATTTTACTTCTCAGTTTTTTGGTTTTTTTTAAACTCTTTATCCTTGGGTACCATGAAATTTATTCTTCTGTTTTTTCTTCAGTTTCTTGGATTATTTATTGTGTGTCTAATCAATGAATTTTGTCTTTTTGCAAAAAATGTGGGTGTGTCCTAGTGGCTTAGCTATAAGACCACCACATATAGTCCACATACATCCCAAGGACCTGGGATTGAGACCTGGGGTGGGAGGGAGCAATTGAACAACTAAAATAAGTATTTCTTTTTCCTCTCTCTTCCTGCCTGTCTGCCTACTTGCTTTCATTCCTGCCTGCACTTTTCCTTAAAAAAAAAAAAATGATTTGCCCCGGTGTAGTGGTTTGGTCATGTGCCTCTGGAGGAGCACAGTCCACACACATCCCAAGGACCTGGCTATTTGTCCCAGATCTGGGGAGAACACCAAAGTGAATAACTAAGTAAAAATAAAATAAATGCTTCTTCCTCGTCTTTCTTCCTACCTACTCACCTTCATTCCTGCCTTCACCTTTCCTTTTTTTTTTTTTAAAGCGACTCACCTAAATGAATGATAAATATTGCACGCATATTGGAGCTATGTCATTTTTTAAATTTAAATGCATTTTTTCTTTTTAAATGTTTCATTAGTTTACAAGATTATATATGAAAAGAGTCACACTGCAGTCAATATGCATTCACACCCACTACCAGAGTTCCAGTGCTTATCAGCATTATCATTTTTACTCCTTCAACCCCAGATTCCCCACCCGCCACCTCCTCTTTGGTAAAGACAGTCTTGTTTTCAGAGGCTAAGAAATGTTGTTGTGATTTTTTTGTATCATGGGTTTTGTTTCTTTATATTCCAATATGAGTGAAACCATCAGTTTTTTTTTTCCTTTCTGATTTATTTTGCTTAGCATAATCACCTCAAGTTCCATCCAAATTGCTGCCAAATTTAATTTATTATCTTTTTAAATAGTTGAATAGAATTCCATTGAGAATATATATCACATCTTTTTTTAAAGTAAGTCATACGTTCTCATTTTATTCAATTATCTTTCTGCTTAATATTACCCTAGGAGAGAAATTGTCCACTTGGATCTGTTTATTTGTTCTCTTTGTAAGAATATGGATAGTCATTAAATCTCTACTAAAATGGCTGAATTAAGAATATTCAACTTGCAGGACAGAATATATATTGCTGTGCATTAAAAATTATGAAAACCTTAGAGATCTGTAAATGAGAAATAAATTTGGAGCATAGACTTTGAAAATGTGATTAAAGAGAATGTAAGAACCTCTAACATTTTTTTTTTTTTTCTGGGCAGTAGAAAAATTAAGGACAAATCTTATTTGGTTTATTTTTTTTCTCTACTTCATAAAAAAGGCAATACAAAAACTTAGAAATCCAAAGTTGCTTTTGCGGTTAAATAGGTTTTTGGTATGTAGCATAATAACCCTTGTTTAAGTCAACAAAGTGTGGAAGCCCAGAGTTAAGGATAAATTCTTTGTAAATATGATTTTACTGCTATGGTTTGATAGAACAGAGAGGAAACATTATATGTGAATATATTTTTCTTTCCATCAGGGTTATTATTCGTTTTACTGGATAGAATTGCTCTCTCAAAAATCTAGTCTAATTTAAGCCACTTTTGATTATAAAAATGTCTACTATCATTTCATGTAGTCAAAAATTTCAAATATATAGATATCTTTTTAATTTTTTTTCTTTTAAAGAAGCCTATCTAAATGGGCTGAGGAGAGGTCCACGAAAGCTTATAAAGGGTAAGGCAATAGCTTTTATATTTATTCTTTATTTTATCACAAGAGATTTTGTTTCCTTTCACTCGCTCACATGAAATATTGCTGGCTTATGCCCCATAAACAGCGCTAGCCTACCGCAACTGAGAAGAGAGTGGCAGCAGGCCTGACTAATGGCAGTTTAAAGTCGCTGATGCACAGGGATCAAATTAAATAAAGCTTCTGTATTGTCATGATTTAGAATCTACTGATGCACCAACATTTATTCATCTGCTTTTTATTTAGCTTTGATGTCTTTCAGGTCAACTGAGTCTGACTGCTCTGGCTGTCTGCCAGGACCAGCGGCGGCCCCAGGCTCAGTCGTCCTGCTGACCCCACTAGGTGGCAGTCTTTGACGGAGAAACCCCTCCTCCATTTCCAACCAAGATTGCTCCCTCCACCTTCCCCCCTTCTCTCTTTCTTGCTTCTTCTTCACTCAGCCTCCCCTTTTTGCCTCTTCTTCCCAAGACCACATTTTATTTTTGTCTTTATGAACTTAATTATTATTTAATTTTTTTACTCTCACAACTTTTTTTTTTTTTTTTTTCCCCCCATCTTGACTAATCAGGAAAGTTTCTGAGTGCTATAATAGCAGGAGGGACTATTTCCTTACACTTAGTAAATGCACTTCAAGTACAGGAAAGGTGACCAAATTAAAAAATGAAGCATAAAGTCACTGCCAAAAGGACATAACATCACCAAAGATCTAGCAACTGTGAGGACAATGTAGCTTGCACTCCCTGGGAAAAAGTGATAAATTGATTGGCAAAACTGCCTGCGTTTGCTTTCCTGGAGAAGGTTGCTTCCCTGGAGTGGACTGAGATCTGAAAACCTGTTGGAGTCCATTGAGCTTATAACCTCAGGTGTCTGTCTGCCCCGCTCAGTCTTGGTCTTGCTGACTTTTCCATGGGGGTGTGAGGATGAAGGAAGCTGGTGGGCTCCCCAGAATCTGATGGTCTCTGCATGAATATCAGCAAGAAGGAGAGTCACATTAAGCAGTAAATACCCTTTTATTAAACCTCCAGGGGACTGTGCTGAATGAGCCAAATATATTGTTTAGCTCACTCTTCACTTAAGTTATGGATGAAGAAAATAAGAATTATGAAAGCCAGAGACTTGCTACAGCTAGGTAGTGTGTGAGAGAAGTCAGAGAGAAGACTCAGCCTCAGGTGCATCTCTTACAGAGACCCAAAAGACCATTTGGCTACCTCTGGTTAATTCTGCCAGATTTTTCTCTCCATTCCGTTCCATTCCCCCCACTGGCCCCTTCTCCACCCATTTCCTTATTCTTGAATCCAGTTTCCCATTCTCCAAATATTTACCAGATCACATTTCATTACTGACACTACCTTGGTTATTTCCAATCTTAACATTGCCTTAATTTTCATGACTTTGGTTATTAGTGAGGTGAGCAACTTAATTTAAAAAGGAATATATGTTACTTCTTTTGTGAATTGCCTCTTCATGGACTTTACCTATGTTTTTTCTCCATTGGGAAGTTTTCTTTGTTAATTTCTCTACATGTCTTACATTAAACATGTTGTTCCATTGTCACATATGTTTCAAAAATTTAAGAAGTAATATTCATTTTATAGTACATTTACGGAAACTGTTTTTCGAAATAGAAGGTTTGGATCTTTATAAATTTGAATCTGTTATTCCTGCAATGATTTCTAGGGTTGTTTTTGTTTGTCCTATTTATATACCTTTTTCACCTCAAGACTCTAAAATATGTTTTCCTGTATTTTCTTTTTAAAACCACTTTATTGAAGTATGATTGACATGTAAAATGTGTACATATTTAATGCATAAAACTTAATGAGTTTGGAGATAAGTACATACATTTGAAATTGTCACCACAATTTATGCCATACACATATTCATTGCCTCTAAAAGTTACCACCCACACTCTTTATTATTGGAGTAGTATTTTTCTTGTGATAAGAACACAGGATCTGATATGGTGGGGGCAGGAGGTAGCTGAGACACGCTGATGAGACCCTAGGATCATCCAGAAAAAATTCATGGAGAGAGCTGTTGGCCAGGAACACACAGCAAGTTTATTAAAAGCAGAAATAAGTAGTTGAGGTGCCCTGTGGGGCTGGAAAGGTTACATCAAGAGAGTACACACATGTGCGTGTGAGGGACCTAAGCTGCCTGCCTCTCTCACAGGCAAGATGGAGTCTGCATATATTTGAGGGTTAGGGGCTTTGTGCATGTCCAGGTTACCTGGAGATAGAAAAAAAAGCAGTTCGAGTATCTAGGGGTGTGTCCTAGATGCAGGTTGCTAAGATGAGATTCCTCCTTGGAGTCCCTTTCAGGTTTTGCCAGTTAGTTTACTATCCCTGCATCTGCATACTGCCCTGTAGATTCCAAGCTATACTGTCCACCACAATTTATGCCATAAACATATTCATTCCCTCTAAAAGTTACCACCCACACTCTTTATTACCGGAATAGTATTTTACTGTGATGAGAACACAAATAAGATCTACCTTCTTAGCAAATTTTAAAGCATGTGATACCTTATTATTTACTATAGGTGGGATGCTCTTGGGGTCTTACTCATCTCATATACTGAAACTATGCAGCCATTCAAGGAATTTTCCTGTCTTCCTTGTTAACTTTAAAATCTTCAATCTAGTTATTTTATTTTGGTCTGTTATAAGGTGCAAATGTTACATTCCATTTTGAGAGCAAAACATCTTTTGAAATATTAAAAAATCTAGGTATTATTTTTATCCCTATTTTTTAGAGTAAGAAATTGAAACACTGAAAATTATTATTTACCCAAATCTAAACAAGAAAAATGACTTCAAAACTTGTGAAAGTCAGTATCTTTCAGCAGGTAATCTGAGTTGAGAGACTGACCAAAGATTTAAAAGTTTATATTAAGGAATTTAAATAGGATATCATTTTCCTGATAGCTGTTTTTATTTTCCATTTTAAACACTGAAAAATAGGACAAAACATAATGCACTTTTAGAACGAACTATGAAAAAATAAGAGTAGTAAAGGCTAAACATAGAATCCAATATAAAGATTATAATATGAAGAATACATTTGTAAATACAAATCTGTGTCATTCAAACTCATTCAGTGCTTCTTAAAATGCTTTCCCTATTTCTATAAAGAATCTATTATGATGTCGCTTGAAACTTTACCTACTCATTTCGGTTGTCTTTCCTTCTGGGGTGACGGGTGTATACTCCATTTTGACTTTTCTATTTCTGCTCCTGGTGATGAATGGCTGATATTGCCCGTGTTGGGGACGCAGTTTGTTGCTGTGGAGCTTGCTGAGGCACGCTCCCCTGGACTGATCTCACATGTCTCAGGCTCATTAACTCTACACTCTCACAAGGCGAGTTCATTTGAGTTACATTCGTTAATTTACTCTGCAAGGGAGCTACTCAAACTGTGTGTGTGGCTGTGCCCTAGTGGCCTGAGAGAATGATCGTTGTTTATTATTTGAGAATCATTTCACGAAGGGGAAAATTGACTTCATCAGTTTTGCCCCTAACATTGGAATTCATCTTTCTACATTTGACTTCCTGCTTCCAGAAGCAATTTTTAATAAAATAAAAGCATCAAAGCATTAGAGAAAACCAGTACACTCGGGGACCAAGTGTTAGGTAGGGGTATTATAGCATATAAATTATGCAGTAATTGTTTTTGAACAAAAGCAGTAGTTAAGTAGTCAAGTCAACATCTATGTGATTCAAACAATTATGTTTCAAGTTTTATAGGATGTAAAACTGTACTAGTGCTCTAAGAATAAGATATTTAACCAAAAGAAGGTGAAATGTCTTATGTAAAAGAAAATTTCGTGACCATTTTGAGAGTGCATATCTTTGTTGGCGTGAGTTCGGAAACTGATCTGGCTTTTGTCTTTTGTTTGAAGACCTGCCTCTAAAATTCATTTTATAATTTGCTCTTGTATTAAATTTGAGTTGAGTTCTGATCCAGTGGCTAATCAGATTCTGCTTTGAGCTATAGAATTCAGTAACTTTTTCTGCGCTTCTCTCTCTCACACACACACGCACGCACGCAGGCACACACACACACACACACACACACACACACACACACACCACAGAGCCATTTCACAATTTAAAGTCTGTGCTTTGGACTGTTATAGCCAAATACTAAATTTCTCTGTGAGAACTAAAAGACTGGAGATATCTCTGTTTATAAGTGTGGGAAATAAAATCATGAACTTAGGAATTCATAAAATCAAGGAGAACTATAGATTCATAAGTGGAGTAAAAAAGAGGATCTAGACTAGATTAGGACAGAGCTATTTACATTATCTAAGGATCTGATTTTCTGCACTTTTTTTTAAAGAGAGGAAGTTGATGCCAACACCAAAGCCATGCTACCTATAACATATAATTAATTTATTGTATGCCTAACTGTGTTTGTTAATGCTGGTGAAATATCACATCTAATCCATTGTAAACAATCATTTAAACACTTTAAACTTTATTTTAGCACAATACAATTCTTAGTAGAATTCTTTTTATTGTTGAGGAAAAATGGCAGAATTTGATAGGATCCCTGTTGATAATTTTATTTAAGATTTTAGGGTAGTAGCAACCATCAGAGGTTGGTGTCTACTATGGTTTGGATTAATTCAGAAGGAGAAAGAATTGCAAGGTATTACAGATAATGAAGAGATTTTTAAATCACATCTCTAGCCACTCCTTCAGTTTATAAGGACTTTGAGGTCAGGACAGTAAATGACTTGTCCTCAGGCACCAAGGAACTGTAGGAGAACGAGGACTGGAATATAGCGCTCCAGGACCTACTCTTTGGCTTTGCACCCTCAGCTCCCAAATTTCACAAATTTGCTTGCTCTGGTAAAGGAGAAAGTCCCTCTTAATCTTTTTGTGGAATAAAATGTTCTCTGCCATTCGCAACACTCCAGAGAATAGAAACAAAATCATTGTTTTGCGTTAATACTTCCATTTCTAGCCATCTCAGCAATCAGTCAGAACTTTTATCTTCTTGCCTGAAGAGACAAGGACATTTAATTCACAACAATTTCCTTTTTTTGCTTTCTCTCGGTGACTCTATTAAATAAAACATGATGGATCGCACTCTACATATGCATGCCAGCTAAAACAGGGCCAAAACTCTGCTAGAACAGAGAGGATCCTGCCCTTGCCTCAATATGACAGAGGAGAAATGGAGGTTAATGCTAGAAACTGCTCACATTCTGCACATGTTCAGCATTTTCCTCAAGGAAAGAGGTCCACCTAAGAGCTAGAATGAAAACTGGAAACTATGCTAAAAATTAATGAAGTCCAATCAACAAAAAATTGTGGTCCTGCCTAATAAAGACTAGTTTTTAATAACACTTGAATCTTAGGAGAACTGAACTAGGGCATAAGCTGGCCAAGTATTCACACCTCCATACTTGTCCTTTCAATTAATTCCCTCCTTCCCATAACAATTAGAACAAAGCATATTTTTTTATTATGTGCATTTATAGGGAGTGTTTATCTTTCCTCTTTTTCAGCATGCCCTGGGATGCTTGTTTTGCATGTATTTTAGAATAACCCGAAGTACCTTGTAATCGTTTACATATGGAGCTATAGATTGTAGTGTTGACAGGACCATAAGGACATTGTCTACTGCAGCCAGCTGGTTTTCTGTAGACAGAGGATTACATTTCTACTTCTGCATTTTCTTTTATAGGCAGTTTATGGTTTGCTTAAAGTCAAGGTTAAATTATAAGGTATTGACTTGAATGCAGGCACTTTTTAATGACAATGCTGTTTGCTGTTTTCATGCATTCATTTATCCATTCAAGAGATAATATTTTGTGCTGAGAATGTAAAGACAGACAAGATGTGGTATCTTCCCATTAAGAAATATATAGATGACAAGGGATTATAGGTAAACTAGCAGTATTAATATAGTATGATTTGGAATCAGTATGAGATTTTGTGGGAGCACATAGAAGAGGTTCATGATATAATTTGGGGGCGAAGATACGTGTATCAGTGGAAGTAAAATCTAAGTTGGAAACAGAAGGGTGGAGAGGAAGTAACTGAGTGAAGGGGTGGGGGAACCTGGCAGAGAGGATAGCCTGAAGTTTGAAAGCCTAGCTCATTCAAGGAATAAATACACCATTTATGAATAGCAGGGCTATATATTGACAATGAGAGAAGAAGCTGAAAAGAGAATTTGTTTAAGCTTCATCAACCATGTTAAATATTTTGAACTTGCTGTTTATTGTGATGGGAAACCATCCAACCATTCACAGATCAAGAATGACAAAAATACATTTATGCTGCAGGATAATTCTCATGATGGATATGGAGGATACATTAGGTAAAATCAACCACCCCTACCATAGCCCAGGATGTCTGTCTATAAACTCTTTAACCACATTTCATCACTTATTTAGGAAATTAACAAATGTTAGAATTTCTGCTCTCTTGGTAAACACATTTCATAGTCTTTCCAAGTTCCCAAAGTAGGATTCTCTAGTGTTACGTTCCCCAGACAGGTAAGATTGCGCCTATTGGCCTGGCCTACTTACTACATCTAGAAATGTAGATACCTCGCTTCTTATAACAGGGAAACTGCAGCCCTTTCTGTGTGCTGACTTCCCTGTACATGCTGGCTGGTGATCACAGTTCTGGTAGCAACTCTCACAGCTCTGTCAATAAGCTTCCTCAGCCAAGTTTCTCTGAGAAGATTCTCTCTCTCATGTCTTAGTTTATAAACTCTTGAATATTCAGAGATTAATCTAGGAGCAAAATACTTCTTTTCCTTTTTTGACAGTTCTAATATTTAGCTCTGCTCGTAGTCCCAGCTTTTAATTCTCTATCCACATAGTGGAGGAAGCTATATGCAGTTGCAAGTCCATGGGTTCCTCAGTGATTTTTCCAAGAAATTGGATCATCCTTTTCTAAAGGTGTGTGACCCTGTGCTATGGTATGGGGTCTACCAGTTCACCATAGGACTCATTATGCTGATTGAGTCTACCTGTAAGAGAAGTAAATAATCCTTATTCTTTTCTATGAGTAACAAATGGAAAATAGGAAACAATCGTTTTGCATGGTTCATTGGCTTCTCACATCCTAGAACATGCCGTCCACCTGCCACACATTGTTCAGGCCGCACATTAGTAGAGATCAATATGCTCCCAGGAGTAATCCTCGTGTTACCAAACCCAGGTCTGCTGCTTGATGCCCCGAAGACTAGTCTTGAGAGGACAATGAATGTTGGTGGAAGGAAAGTAGGTTTATTATTGAGAAGTTTAAAATGAGGTTATGGGAGACCTGCTCTGTTCAGATCCACTTCCCCAACTGATAGGTTCCACAGAAGATTTGGGGATACTTTGGTTAGGGAGCATGGAAAGAATGACCCAGAAAATGCTTTGAATATCCAGAAGCGTTTATTTGGTACTTGGAAGTGGGGCTTGCTAAAGGAGCATGCCAGCCCCAGGGGAAGGGAAACTGGCTATTTTTATAGGAGGGTGGGGGGAGTTACAGATAAGAGGCAAGATGGTCTTCCAGATTCAGGCCATGGTGCTGCATTCACTCAAGAGGACAGAGGCAAAGAGTCTGTTAAGAAATTCATTAAGATGTCAATACATGACATTAGTCAAAATGGTGAGGGTCAGGATCCTTATCAGAAGAGAAAAAGAAAAGTGCCCAGGAGACAAAGGCCAATCCCAACCAAATGAGAATTCCAACCAAACACAAGGGAGCCCTTAGCACAAAATAGCATCACCCAGGCCTTTCTGGGGGGCCCTTGTCCTATCACAAATGAAGTAGATACAGATGTTATGTGGACAAAGTACTTGTGCAGGAGGCTACATGGGGGAAGGTGAGGTATTTGAGGAATTGCAAAGCTCTATGTGATTGCAGCTGGTGTAGCCCCAGCAGGAGGTCTGCTAGCTTATCTGGTCCATCACAGGCTTTCTTGTGAAAAGATGGTGAAAAAAAGGGTTCAATCCACTATCTCCCTCTTTGTTCTCTCCAAGCTAAGCTTATCTGTAATTACACTACATGTTAACTAAAGGTCATGGATTCCTTAGGTTAGTCAATTTTGTTGGGTAGCTATGTTTACTGTGTTACGATTTACTGCCTGGTTACAAAATCTGTACCATCTGGTTACACTCAGGCAAATAACTTCAGGGGGCTCTTTTGTTTGGCCCAATTCACTTTTCAATCTTAGTGTGAGTTTGAATTCAGAAGCTAAGATAGGTCTCTTCTAAAGTTGAGACAGTGGTGCATACACACTCTAGGAGGATTTTAGCAAGCAACTTGGTGAGGAGGGAGGTATTAGAAGGGACTGGGCAAAGTTTTTGGAATGGTTAGGCTCCCAGGACTGGTTCCTCATTTTTCATTTCAATTTTCTCTATTGATCGAAAGTGCTGATTCCTACCTTTCTACTTAGATGTTCATGCTGAAACTGGTTTATCGTATCTTAAAAGCTTTACTCCCTTCCATGTCACTTGTTATGATTTATCTCATGAAAACATTGATCTGGCATTGTATTGGCCTAGATATCAGAAACTATCCTAGGCCATGAACTGTTGTTTTCTACCATATCCTTTAGTCATCCTAGTGGTGTGGGCGAGGCTGAGCTGAGACACACAGATGAGTTGCTGGGTTCACCCAGAAAGAATTCGTGGAGAGTGCCATTTGATCAGGAACACGCAACAAGCTTATTAAAAGCAGAAACAGCGAATTTAAGTTCCCTGCAGGCTGGGAAAGTTCCATCAAGGGAATGCACACGTGTGTGTATGACCTGTGCTGCCTGCCTTTCACTCAGGCAAGATGGCTTCTTGAATATATATATGAGGGGTGGGGTCTTTTCCCTTTGTGGGTGTGTCCAGGTTACCCGAAGTAAAAACAGCCCAAATATCTAGGAGTGTGGCCTAAATCCAAGTTGCTAAGGTGGAGTCCTTGCTCTTTGGGTCTTTGCTCTTCAAAGTCTCAGATTTTGCCAGTTAATTTTCCACTCATACATCTTCATGCTGCTCTACAGATTTTAAATTATGCTGTTCCCTCATTACTAGAATCCCATATGCATTACCCTGAACCTATAATATTCAGCTAGTATTTCCTGAATTGATTAAACTTTCACAGAACAAATGACTCAAAGTTTCCACACACAGTTTGCATCTTGTAAACACTGTCCTAGTTCTGATGGTGCCAGGTTGCAGGAGGATGGGTAAAACCTACCTTTTAGGACCCAGAGGTGTTACTGACACTAGGCTGACAGGGGCCATCAAGGTGAAGGTAATAGATGAATTTGCACAAGGAAGGCGGTTATTTTAATAAGGATTAGTTGAGTTAGTTCAGAACAACCACCTGCCTGTCTCCTCAGGGAGCACCATTTGACATAAATGAAGACAAGGACAATGATCAAGTCTGAAAGAGAGTTAATTGAAAGGAGTAGCCTACTCTGATCTGCAAATTGAGCTCTTAGGAGCATTGGGGGAAGTCAGAGGGAGTCAGAGGATTTTACATTCAGGAATTTTCCCTGGGAGACACACACACCCTAACTCTATTGACCTCAAACCTGGAAAAGGGCAGCCTCACAGCAGCTCAAAGGGTGTTAGTTTCCAGGGGATACATCTCTTAATTGCAATGCTCATTAAAATGCTGATTTGTTTTTCTCTTAGAGTTAGACAAGCTTTTAAAAATATCAAAGGAAAGGAGAATGGAAGAATGGGGGCATTAAGCATCTGACCCTTTAAAAAAAAAATCTAAGTGCCTCAGCCTTTGAATTGAAAGCTAAAGAAGTTTGATTGGGAACCTGTTTCTTTATTAATTTTTATGGGAATAAAGAATTAATAAGTATTTCAGTAGTGTCAGCATTGCTTTCTTCTTCATGGTTATGAAATACATACCAGTTATTCTCTACTGAAATGTCATGTCTTCAGATGAACTGTCCAGGACCACCGCCCTGTCTGCATTACTGTCCCCGTCATTTTCTGTCAAAAATTACCCGGATGCATTTTTTGTGCTGTTTAGTAGTATGCTACACATTTGTTTATTTTTCTAACCTGATCCACAGTGACCTCTGTTCAGTACCTAGAATAGTGCTTAGTGCTATTAAAATAAATGATCAAATACTTTGGAGAAGATGTTCCTATTTCTTGTTTGGAAAGATATTTTATTACAGATTTTTAAAATTATTCTATGATAAAACAATAATAACGGAGATAAAAATTCCACTAGCAATAAACAATGAAAAATCTCATCATATTGGAGGGAGAAATGCCAAAAATTAACAGCTGAAGAAATAAAGTGTCACATAAATGAACTGCCTAAAAATAAATATACCGCAAAAACAATTTAGAGAGAATGAACTACGTAAGAGCTGTAGCATAAATTTCATCATGTAATTTGTATGTATGATTCCTTTGGCGTAGTGATCAGCTTTGAGGGATGAACTCTGTGATTAGCCATCTCTTTTTTAACAGAAGCTTTTATTGAGATAATTATAAATTTACCTGCAGTTGTAAGAATGAAGAAAGAAAGATTCTGGGAGCCCTAATGAGAGAGATTCACAGTATTGATTTTAGGAAATGGAACAGGGAGAGTTCTGGTCCAAAATAGCAGTATAGGAGACTCCAGAAGTTGACCTCATCCATGGACACATTGAATCCACAGTTACATATGGAGCAAGTTCCTCTGAAAGCAATCCAGAGACTAGCTGAGTGCACCTACATATAGGGTGTTTATGAGAAAATATGTGTTGAACTGGGTAGGAAAGGCTGAGAAGCACTCTAGTCATAAACGCCCCCCTGCATAGTGATACAGGACATAACTGCCAATTTCTCCTTGAGGAGGTTAGGGTTTGGACACAGCATCTAGTACCCCAACTTTTAAGGCTTTCACCTGGTATGTGAGTTCCTGACCTGCCTAATTTAGAAAGCCAGTGGGGTTTACTGTTCTCAAGGGTTTTGCTGTGACTGTCCCTACCAGGGCACCATGCAAAGTATGCAAACTGAAATGTTTCTCCCAGTCTTCCCCTGAAAGAGCTGGTCATTACTTCAAAAGCTGCTGCCTGGGGGAGGGTCAGGTTTCTATTTTGCACAGATCTGGAGGCTGACTGTGGTCCTTCCTGGAGATGGAAGGGACTGGTAAACATCATCTGGTGTTCGAGGAAATTGTTTTATTCTCACTTGAAAAATGAATGAGAATGCAGATTTCTCCTCATCCTTGTCAATATTGGCTATTGTATTTAAAGCTATGAGGATTGGTCATTGTCTTTTCAATGTGATTTTTTTTTTTTTTTTTTTTTTTTTTTTTTTTTTTTTTTTTGTCTATTTGTTTTGGAAGAGTGGTTCTCAACTCTTGGCTGCATGTTTCTCCTGGTGAGCTTCCGAATAATGCTGAGTCCCAGCCTAACTGACTGAATCAGTTACTTCCCTGGCAATTCTAACCTTCAGCCATGGTTGACGGCTGCTTTGTGGGGCTGGGATGGGAGTGGGTGCAGGAACAAATTGCTGTGATATTGATTTGTTTCAGGATCTCATGGCAAAGCATGGTATCAAATCACAACTAGAACCCAAAGACTCAAATCAGCTGACAAATATTATTTAATGAGCTCTACAGAGAATTCAGGCTCCCTCTGTGTCTAGTGACTGTTGAAAGCACTGCATGTCAGAGAGCTGACAAATTTGCACATGGTAGCCTGGGTGCAAAGTCCTGTGTTCTTGCTCAGGGTTACAAGCTTAATGAGCATCTGAATTATCACTAACAGAGACATGGCTTCTTGGCAAATTAAGACTGTGTGTGTCAATCAAAAATTTTTTTATTTTGACGTAACTGTAGATTTCTATGCAGTAAGATGTGGGGCAGAGAGGTACTATATACCCTTTACACCAAAATGTAGGGCAATATTATAACCAGGACACAGACATTGATATAGTCAAGATACAAAATATTTCCTTCATCAGACAGAATCTCTCATGTTTACCTTATTTTGCCTCAGCCACTTCCAGTCCATAACAATTTCTTTCTTAACATTTGGTAACACTAAACCATGCTCCAATTCTAAAATTTATCTTTTCAGGAATATTATAGAAATGGAATTATACAGTGGGCAATGTTTTAGGATTTTTTTCCCCACTCAGTACATTTCTCTGGTGATTCATTCGGTTGCTTTTTATCAATCGTTTTCTTCTTTTTGTTTTCTGTGTAATATTTCATGATGTGGATATATAATGATTTGTTTAACCACTCATACCTTTAAGGCTCTCTGGATTGTTTTTAGTTTTTGCTTTTTTAAAAAAAGCCATAAGCATATTTTGTGGGTATGAGGATAAGTGTTTCTCTGGGATAGGAGTGCTATTGTTGGGTGATTTGAAGTTGTTTTTTTTCAATGAAACTGCCAACATATTTTTCAGAGGTGGCGCTATTCTATATTCATATCAGCAATAAAGACTGTTGGAGTTTGTCTACATCTTCACCGGTATTTGCTGCGGTCACTACTTTTACTTTTAGTAATTCTGATAGGAATGTAGCGATAACTTATGGTTTTTAATTTCATTCCCCTAATAGTGACGTTTAATGTCTTTTTATGTGTTTATCTCTCTTGTGAATATTTTCATTGGTGAAATGTCTGTTTATATCTTTGCCTGCTTTTTAATTGGGCTGCTTGATTTTTTACTGTTGAGATTTGAGAGGTCATCATATACTTGTCTTTTATCAGACATGTGATTTGCAATTATTTTTCTTCAGGCTGGAGTGTATTTTACAGAGCAAAAGTTTTGATGTAGAAGTCCAATTATTTTTTTTTTTTAAATTTTTGATTTTTATAAAACATGTTTTTGGTGTCAAGTCTAACAATCATGGTCTAGACCAACATTCCAAAGATTCTGTCCTATGTTTTCTGCTCTGAAAGTTTTACGTTTGGGTTGATATTTACATCTGAGATCATATTAAGTTAATTTTTATATTTCTTTTTCATGTTTTTAATAAGTGGTTTTTATTGAAAAAATAATACATTAAAACTTTTACTGTTTCGGATGTACATTTTTATGTATCATCATTTGTTTATAGTCCAATAGAGTATCACTAAAAGTTCAGTTTTATCCTTCACCATATAATTGACTCCTTTCACTTGATTTTTCCCACTGCCCTTCCTTCTTCCTTTCTGGTAACCACTAATTTGGTCATCTACACTAAAAGCTTATTTTTGTTTGGTTTAGTTCATTCATTTGCTTGGTTTCTATATTTACCACTTATTCATGAAATCATACAGTGTTCATCTCTGAATTCTTTCACTAAGGATTACACCCACTAGTTCCATCCATGTTGTTACAAATGTCAGGATTTCATTTTTTAAAATACCTGAGTATCCATTGTGTATATACCTTATCATCTTAATCCCTTCATTTGTTGATGGGCACTACCAATAAATGATTCAAGCTTTTGGCTATTGTAAATAATGCTGCAATAAAAATTGAGATGCATACATTTCTTTGATTTTGTTTTTCTGTATATTTTGTTATTTATCAAGAACCGGGGTAAGTGAATCATATGGAATTTTACATTTTCTGAGAAATCTCTATACTGTTTTACATAATGGCCACACCTGTTTACATTTGAATCAACAGTGTATGACTATTCTGTTCTCTCTACATTCTTTCCAAAATTTATTGTTTCCAGTCTTTTGGATAATAGCCATTCTCATACATGTACTATAAGAAAATAGTTCACAGTTGTTTTGATTTGTATTGTCCTAATGATAAAAGATGGTGGACATCTTTTCATGTACCTATTGGCCATATGTATATGGTCTTTGCAAAAATGTCTACTCAGTGTCATTTTTCATTGAGTTTTATGAGATCTTTATATATTTTCAATATTAAACTGTGTGATGTGCATATTTTCTCTCTCATTAAGTAAAATATCCTTTTGTTTTGGTGAAAAGTTCTTTTACTGTGCAAATGCTTTTGGTGCGATCCCGTTTATTTATTTTGGATTTTATTTCCCTTGACATTGGAGTCAAGTTCCCAACACCATCTCTCAGCTGACTGTCAAAGAGTGTTTTGCCTATATTTTCTTCTATATGTTTTATGATTTCATTTCTTACAACCATGTCTTTAATTAATTAATTTTTTCTTTTTTAATTTATATGCTTTCTTAAAATTTACATACATTTCAAAACAGGTAAAACTGAACAATATGGTAGATATATGGATCTTTATTAAATTATCATTATACATGTTTATATCTTATATATTATTTGCATTTGTTTTATTATTTCACACTGCTATATGATTTTTAGAGTTTAGCATTCACATCTCAGTCTGTGTGTATTTCACACCACACTCACTACAAGCGTTCTAGTTTCCTTTGCCACTCTTTATCATATTTTTTTGTTTTGATTTTTTTTTCAGGTCAAGAAAAGAACATAATTTTTCACATTAAATACTTATTCCCTTTAACTTTTGTTTATTGAGAAACTTTTTATCCTTCCTTCAGTTTTGAATGACACTCTTGCAGAGTACACTATCCTAGGTTGAAAATTCTCTTCTTTCAGTCTTTTGAATATATCATGCCATTCCCTCCTGGACTGTAGAGTGTCATTTGAGAAATTTGTTGACAGTCTTATGGAGACTTCTTTGTATGTGACTTGCTTTTCTCTGGATGCTTTTAAGATTTTTCTTTATCTTGTATTTTTGACATTTTAATGACAATGTATCTTTGTGTAGGTCTTCTTGGGTTTTTTTTATTAGGGACTCTGTGCTTTCTGGGGCTGGGGACTTGTTTCATTCTTCAGGTTAGGAAAGTTCTCAGCTATTATTTCTTCAAATACAGTTTCTGCCCCCCTTTCCCTCTCTTCTCCCTCTGGGACCCCTATAATGAGAATGTTGTTTCTTTTGATGCTATCCCATAGGTCTTGGATGCTGTCTTCTTTTCTTTGCATTTTTTTTTTTTAATCCTGTTGGTCTGCCTGAGTGCATTTCTCTGCCCCATGTTCCAGCTCAATGATTCTATTGGAGGGTTCATCCATCCTACTTTTGAGTCCCTCTGTTGAATTCTTTAGGTCACCTATTGTGTTCTTTTTTTCTTTGATGGGCTATGAGCTGCTTAATTTCTTCTCTCTTTTTTTGTGGTTCTCTTTTTCTTCATCTATTGTTTTCTTGATCTTCTTGTGTATGTTTATCATTGTTGCCCTAAATTCATCCTCAGGTGGTTTGCAGATATCTCTTGCATTCAGATTTTTTCCTGGGTTTTTGATTGGATCCATCATTTCACGTGTATTTCTGTGTCTTTGCTGTGTTTGGCATTTTGTTTATATTTCTGTGGATTAGGTTTTCCTACAGTGATGGCCTTATGCAGGGTATTGACATGCTGAGTAAGCCTGGATCTTGGTCTGGACACTGGGATTTCTTGAGATTTGTGGCATCACCACTGGTTGGATTTTTTAAAGTTCTTGCATGGGGCCTCTGTTGCTGCCCCAAAGTTCAGTCTATGGCGTTGTAGTTTGTGTGGGGGATGCAGAGCCTTTTCTCAGCATCCCAGCTCCCAACCGCAGTGATTACCTTACTGTTGACAATTGGCAATCAGGCTGCAGTTTCACCCCCAAGCACCACCTTGTGGGTAACATTGAAGGTCTTCCTCTGGGAGATTCTCTTCTCCCATTAAGCCTGAGGGCGAGATTTTCGACTGAATGGATTTCCAGTCCTGGATCCTCTGGCTCCAGGGCAGTATGAGGCCCCTTATTGCCTTCTGGTTATGCAGCGCCCATTGTGATTTTCTTGCCAGGTTTCTTGTTCAAACATCTGGGGCACTGGTGCCTCCTATGCCCTGCACCTGGACCCTCTCCCCAAACTCTGTGTCCAGGTCCTGATGGGCAGTCTCTCCACTGCTTTCGTGATTCCTGGGAGGGCTGGCTCCTCTGCCATGGCCGGAATCCTTAGTCTGAGTTTTGCATGTAGCTCTGAACCTGGACATTTTCATCTACCTTTTGTTGTTGCGATTGCTGCTGTGTCTGTACAGTGTCTGTGCCCGCTTTTCCTCTGTGTTTTATTCTGGAAAGTAGGTAAGTTTCTAGTTGCTCTGTGGAAAGGATGTGAGTTTCGCTCCTACCAGGTAGTCATCTCGGCTGGAAGTTGTCTTTAATTTATTTTGCATTAATATTTGTGTATGGTATTAGACAGTGGTCTGGTGTCATTCTTTTGACTGTAGCTATCCATTTTTCTTAATATCATTTATTGAAGAAACAGTCCTTGACCATTGTAAGCTCTTGACTCTTTTGTTGTAAATGAGTTTTGTATATACATGTGGGTTTATTGTTGACTCTTAATAGTATTCCCTTGATCTGTATGTCTGTTTTTATTCTGATACCATGATGTTTTGATTACCATTGGTTTGCAGTATAGTTTGAAGTTAGGGAATATGATACCTCTATTTTTGTTCATTTTTCCTCAAGTGTGCTTTTGCTAGTCTTTCGTAGTTTCAAATAAATCTTACTTTTTTTGTCGCATTTCTATGGAGAACCATTGAGATGTTGATAGATATTGAAGTATTTTTGTTTATTTGTTCATTTCTGGTTCTTCCTTATAGCTCTTGGGTCATGAACCTGGGTCTCTGAGCTTTACATGGTCTACACCCCACATGCCAATTTAATGCATATGCATGAGCCACTAGTGTGTGCTCTGTTCTCCATTTCTGTTAACAACATTTAATGTTTTCAATGTATAGATCTTTTACTTTCTTGGTTGAATTCGTGACAATGTATTATGTATTTATTTTATTTTCAAGGGAAACCTACAGGCAGGAATGAAGGCAAGTGGGCAGGCAGGAAGAGAGAGGAAGAAGTAGCACTCCATTTATTTTATTTGGTTGTTCATCCATCTTGGTTGTTTCCTGGGTCCCAGGTCTTGAACCGAGGACCTTAGGATTTATGTAGATTGTACCTGGTTTAAACCGCTAGGCCACCAGGGCAAGCCATTTTTAATTTTTGATGTGATTATAGGTGGGATTGTTTCCTGATTTTTCTTTTAGCTAGTTCAATACTTGTGTATAGAAAAAACAGAATTTTATATACTAATTTTTTAGCTTGTCACCTAAACTTTTATTATTTTGAATAGATTTTTGCTAGAATCTCTTGAACTTTCTAGGATATCGTCATGTCTTCTGTGAATAGTGATAGTTTTATTCATTTCAGTTTGGGTAATTTTATATGCTTTTTCTGTCTAATTGTGCTAGATCGGACTTCCAACACTATATCATTGAATAATTTTGGTGAGAATGGGTTTGTCATATATGGACTTCATTATATCGATATATGTTTCTTCTATATTCAATTTTTGGAGGGTTTTTAACTTAAAAATTTGTTGAATCTTGTCTAATGCTCTTTCTTCTATGTTGTGGTCTTACTGAACTCCTGTATTTGTTTCACAAGTTTTTCTTTTTGGATGATTCCTTGACATTTTCTGTGTAGCAGTCTTGTCATTTGCATTCCTTTATTTTTCTTTTCTTATCTTCATGGCTTTTACTTCATTTTCTCATTTGGTTGCATTGGCAAGCACTACCAACACTATCCTGAATAAGAATGATAAGAGTAGACATCCTTGAGTTGTTCTCAATCTTAAAAGGAAAATTCCATCTTCTATCACTAGGTATAATGTTAGCAGCAGGATATTTTTAAAGATGTTCCTTATCAAATTAAGGACATTCTTCACTATTCTTATTTTTCTGAAAAATTGAAAAATCACAAATGAATGTTGAATTTTGGCAACTGTTTTTAATGCAGCATTGATAAAATGAGGTGACATTTTTTTCTTCTTTAGCCTATAATATGGTAGAGTACAGTGATTGAATTTCAGATGTTATTCATGAAACTCATAACAGAAATAGTGATAGGTTGGTCTCATTACCAGGAAGTAGTAATGAAAACCCCAGATCCCTCCTTGGCTTTCCCTAAACCCACCCTGGTGTTTCCTCCTGTATATGGACACCCTGCACAGTGCCTAGTCCAGAACATAATGTCAATTAACATTTGTTGCTTGAGGGAAAGAGTAAATGGATCACTTTGATTTGAGTTTTGTGAAGATTGGACATATTCCATTAAACATGTATGAAACACTTTGTAGAAACAAGCCAACTAGACATTATTTTTGAATTAGCAACCATTTTGGATTGTTATTTTCTCTTTCCCTCTTTCTTAGTTGGAAAATAGAGAAACGACTGCATAGGATAGAAGAAATGTTTCAATGACTGAACAGTCATTTATTGATCATTCATACCTACGTTCCAGGCACTCTTTTTACATGCTTTAAACCCAATGTATCAGCGTATCAGAGACGATTTTATATTGTTTTGTAGATAAATAAGTGCAGAGCACTAGCAACTACAATGTAATAATAAGCATTCATTGACACCATGTGCCAAGTGATGTATTCAAAAACACTTTACAAATATTAATTAATCTTTATGAAATAACTTGTATGTGAAACTTACTAACATCTCACTTTATATATAAGCAATCTGGGGGCCAAGAGGTTCATCAAATTCTCCAATATAAGTGACAAGTGGACAGATTAGGACTTGAACTCAAGTCAGCTGACTGGAGTTCTTATCAGTCTTACCTTTGTAACTGGGACTCATGCCTCACTTTCCTCAGTTGAGGGAATTCTTGTGTCTCTGAAGAGAAAATTTGTTCCAGAGCATGGCATGTGAGAAGAAAGAAGAGGTAAAGCACAGGATCAAAAGAAATTGTTTATTTAGTAGGAAGAAAGAGGAAAAAGTACATCCCCTGATAGATGTGATAATAAACCATTCTGAAAAGCAAATGGCATCCATAGACTTGGGACCTTTGGTTTTTGAAGATTTTGGCCATTCACACTCACTCTGCCCTTATTCCCACCCAGGTGAAGCCTGAGGTGGGATAAGATCCTTGATTGACCTTCTAGTGGCTTCTTTTAAATTGATTGGAAGGCTTCAAACTGACACTGCTTTATAATTTATTTCCTTTGTTCTCTCCAACAGTCTGTAGCCCTGACCATCGGAGCATAGCTTCTTAGGGGATGGTGAACTGTGTTTTAAACTTCCCTGGCTTTGTAATCCATCATGATGAGCATCAGCATTCCATTCTGAGCTTTCTGGTTAATGTCTATCTGCATTTTAAACCAAATTAGTGCAATTATATGGCTCCCTAGCTTGGCTTCTCTTCCCCTGCACCTCAGCTCAAATTTCTACCTAACGACCTGCTCTGTCTTCGATGTGTGTCTCAGACAAACTTCGGTGAAAATTTTGGGGATTATTTTTGGCTTTTAAGATAGATTGCAATTATGTTCATGCCCAATTCTAGATCAAATATCTCATCCATACTGTCATTACTTGTAACATATGGACGGGGAAGTATCTGAAATCACCTTGTGATTTCCAGACAGAGAAATGAATGTAGAAAAGAAAGTTGTGCAGATCCCTTACCACAATCTGATGCCCTGCAGTCTCGGCTGTCACAGCTGACTGTGAAGCAGTGCAGCGTATTCTGTAGCGCCCTTGAGGAGGGTCAGCATTGCTGCAAAGCTTCTATGGACCTGTTAGGCTGGCAGGAGCAGCCAGACTCAGGTTCTATCAGTCTTAATCTGCTTTTCAGTTTTTCTTTCTCTATGATAGATCAGAACCCAAAATTGAGGTCTGTTGAACGGAAGGAAGTATAGGCAAGTGTTGCCTTTGAACACTAAAGATTTTTTTTTTTTTTTCAAGGAAAGGTGCAAGCAGGAATGAAGATGTGTAGGCAAGCAGGCAGGAAGAGAGAAGAGGAAGAAGCATTTTATTGAATCTTGGTTGTTCCAGTGCCCACACCCGCTTTGTCCCCAGGACCTGAACCTCATCCTTGGGATGTTTGTGGACTGAGCTCAGCCAGAGGTGAAGGACCGAACCGCTAGTCCACCAGAGGGCGCCAAAACACTAAAGTATTTTTAAGGTTAAATGTGACCGAGGCTATGACTGGCCTGAGTGCAACACTGTCTCTTGTGGACATTGAGGGAAAAACCAGGAGGTATCTAAGGTCATGGTGTTTCTAATATGGGCTCTGTGAGGAATAATCTTTTGTTTTTAGATCAAGAAAATGGGTAGATATACAGGAGATGCATTTTTGTTTATTTGTTTCAAAGTTATAATGCTTGTTTAAAAGAGAGGAAAGAAAGAAAAAGAAATCTTGGTTATAGTTCTGATGGAATCTGGCAAGAAGGGAAATAGGAAGGCAAGTCAGGGGGGCAATTTTGTGGAAAGTCCAGTAACCCAAAATTCCACCTACAACTCTACTCTTGGAGCACAGAATCAAAATACAGGTGTCTAAATAATTGTCTCCAAGTACAATGAGTAGATTTGTGAATGAGCGAGTGAATGAATTAATCCCTTTTTCTAGAGGAATGCTCTCCTCCCTGGTGACTCTGTGGCATTTTATCTTCATTTGTCTTATAGTGATTCCTAAAATCTGTTGTATTTTCTGGCTTTGTAATCTACTGAGTAGGCCTGGAGGGTGAAACAAGTACACAGCTTGTAAGAGTAGAATGCTACACAGCGGGATGGAAAGGGATACGAAGTGGAGAGTATGGGAGCAGTAAGTTATCCGGGGTGGACATTTAGGGCCGGCAGCTTGAGGAAGAGGCTGTTTGAGCTTGCCTTTGGAATGGAGTTTACCTGTCAACTGTAGGGCAGAGTGTGCAGGATGACAGGTTGCTGAGTAACAGGTCAACTGTGTCCCGCTTTGGAAATTGCAAGGAGTTTAAAATGACCCAATTATAGGGTGCAACAGAAGAGAGGAAGGTGAGTCAGGAAAGGTGGAAGAAGCCATATAAATAAGGGTTTTATCCAGTGTGTTAAGAGATTTTCACTTAATACCATAAGAATCAAGAGCCATGAAGAATTTTGGCAGAGTAGCACTTGACTTAAGATCTCAAGGACAAATTAGAGTGGAGTAACAGAGATGACAGGAAGCCTGCTGTCACTGATGAAGGTCAGGAAAGTTACTCTCAGGTGAAAGCTGTGGTCCTGACACTGGATTACATCTGGCAGGTCTGGAGGTGAGGGGAGTGGGAGCCCTCCACCCAGGACCCAGGTTCATGATTCTGTGGCGCCAAGAGTTCAGGGCCTTGTTGGAGAAAGAGTTGAACTGAAAGTAGAGTCTCCTGCCTCAGGATTGAGAGGTGGTGGCTGTTCAGTACCTTTGGGAAGAATTTAATTACGACATGAAATTTTTGTAAGGAGTGAGTCTTTTTCAGTAATTCTTTTCCTCTTACAGGGGCCATAACACTCCACAGTATGTCTTGAAAACGTCATGGCTCCAAGGGGGTACTTGTGTAATGTGCTGGTATGACAATGCGAAGCAGATGGGCTTTTCGTGAAGTTTAGGGTCAGATTGTGGGCGCTTGAGGCATCATATTGGTCCATCCATTGCATACTGGTTTGTGGGAGAAATTTACTTTTCACAAGTTTGTGATAAGAATTTCTCCTCCTGCTGCCATTCATTTATGGTCACTAGCCAGCCTGCCTCAGTGTCAGGTTCAGATGGGCTAATAAAGAATGTCTCAGGCAGAGGAGGCAGCTTGACCGAGGGCTCCGTGCTCAGGTGAATCTGGGAAGAGTTAAACACCCAGTGGTTACCGAACTCACGTCTGCTGTTATCGCCCCAGAGACTAAGAGAAGGGATTTTCATGAAAGGAAATTTGGTTTATTATCTCAAATCCACTTGCTTGACTGAAAGGGGCACAAAGATTATATAGACAAAGTTGCAGGGCCGTTGTCAGGGAAGGTGAGGTATTTGCAGATACTTTGGGGTCAACAGGGTGTCTGCTGGCTCATCAGGCTGATCACAGTCTTCCTGCCTCACTGGAAGAAAACTAGTCCAGTCCATTGTCTGTGTCTCTTCCAGTTTATCTGTAACCAGATTATATGTTAAACAGATGTCACAAATTCCTCAGTTTTGCTGGATAGGTAGGTTTGCTATTCTAATTTACTTCCGGGTTATGCACTTGCCTGAGATACTGGGTATATCCGAGGAGTATGGCTGGAAATGTATGCTGGTGGAAAACAGGGAAGGTATGAAAGTCTTCTGATGTTAGGAGGAAGAGTGCTTACTTTGGTACAACCTTTAAAGTACACAGGATTTAGAGATTCAGACTTGCAAAAGGAGCTCTCTGGGAAGATAAAATGGACAGGGTTATGAAAGGGTACAATGGAATGAGAGGAAGCAAAGAACTTCAGAGTTAATTTTGGCAGTTCACAGGAGTGGGGAGGGGCATAGAAATGCTCATGGCAGGTATGGATGATACTGGTAGGACATATGTGAATTGGCAACTGATTGCAGGAGTTAAGGGCAAAGAAAGAGTTAAGTACAGTTCTAAGAACTTGATCCAAGATGACTGAGAGAATAATGCTTCACAAGAGTGAAGCCAGGATGAGAAGCTACTTTGTAGATGTTGAAAGATAATGAGTTTTGGTTAAACACACTCATTTATTTTAAAGTTATTGAGGAAACTTTGATTTACAGAATAATATAAACCCATATATGCAGGTTCAGTATTCATAAAATATGTGACTTCATGCCCTGCCCTCTACCAAATTACCAAAAATGTTCCATCACTGGCCACTGGACCCCACATCACTTGGTCCTTCTCTCCCCACCCCTTGCATGCTGGAAACCTCAGTTCTGTGATCAATGTCCAAGCTGGTTTTTGTTTTGTCTGTCTGTCTGCTTTGTTTCTTATATTCCACATATGTGTGAGATCATCTGTCTTCTGATTTTTTTTCTCCTCTTGTTCCATCGTTGTTGTTATAAATGACATCATTTCATCTTTTTCGTTTTAGGACTACGTAGTATTTCTTTAAACATAGTCACTTTGAGGACCAGCCATGTGTAACAGGCTGGCAATTAGAAATGAAAGCTTAGAGCACTGGAGAGAGAGTGGGGCTAAAGAAAGATTTGGAATTTACCTTCACAGAAGAGAAGAAAGAGGTGCCAACAAAAGAGAGAGATTTGTCTGGAATAAAGACCTATGAACTCGGAAAACTTCAGACAATGGTAAATCTGTGGATAGATGCTTGAACTATTGTAGACAGATCATATATCATCAGGCCTGAGAACAGACTATTAGATTTTGTGTTTTGCCAGGTGGGAACTATAGCCTAATCGAATTAAGCAAAAATTAAAGTGATTTATAGGAGGCAGTGATACATTTCTTTCCTGGTCCACTCTTACTGTCTCATATGGAGGAGAAATGGAGTCAATGAATAGGATAGACAGGGAAGGGCAGTGTTTCAGGTAACTGTCAGCTATTCTAATCAAGTGACATGATCAAATCTATGTTGCAGCGAGAATGCCAGATCCAAACCGTAGGGAGAAGCTGGAATTAGAAAGAAGAAAAGGTAGACAACTACTGCAATATTCACACAAGAGATGATACTGTACTAGGAAGGTGGCTGTGGGAATAATTAATTTTCAGGGGACAAATGTTAGACACTTTGTGTAGTGACATAATAGCTCAATGATTCTTGTTTAGCAGACGTTTTCTTCTCTGAGATGAAATTAATACAGATCTATGAGCATGAATTATAGAAATTACTTTATGCTCATTGTATCTTCTTATAGTTACAATATGGAAAAGTGATGTTTAGCATCAATATCCTAAAGCACACAAGATATTAAGATCCCATATTTCATTATATAAAAATAGTCAATTTTCAAGTTTTCAATTTTTGTTGTGGTAATTTATTTTTATTTAAGCAGCAGTAAGCTTGGTTCAATTTGATGTGCCACTTTTAAGTGAAAGGAGTTGGTATTCAAGGACCCTCCCTCTTTTTTCTTTGCTCACTTTTTGTTCAACTTCCTGTATGTATCTATGTACATATGGATTTAGGAGCAGTCTGTTCCTTACCTAGTGACTGTGTGGGAGTAGACCAAGAGGTGATTTGTTCTGAGAAGCAAATGAGTTGATGGTTGTGAATACAGGGTACCCACTGCAATGTTTTAGAATACATAGTAGAGCAGTTTGCATTCATGCGTAGACTTTATTGGTGATTTTGTTTTAATATGAATGTTATATTATACTAGGTATGACTCCAAATGACTTTTGCCAGAAAGTCACCATTATTCAAACTGTATAATTTTCCTTAAGATCCTAGGAGAGATTTTTAGTACCAAGTAACTAGTTTATGAAATGGCACAATCATAGTACCTGTGATACCCAGCCACTAGTGAGTTCTTTTTAACAATTTATTGAATTAGGCTTTCTAGTGTTTTGCTGAGGATATTTCCATCAATAATCGTCAGCAATATTGGTCTATAATTTCCTTTTTTTGTGATGCCCTTGTCTAGTTTTGAAATCAGACAAATGTTGGCATCCTAAGATATGTTTGGAAGTTTGCCTTCTTCACTTTTTGGAATAGTTTGTGAAGGATTGGCATTAATTATTCTTTGAAAGGGTGGTTGAATTCACTAGTGAAATCATTTGGTGTGGGACTGGTTTGGTTTGTGTGTCTGTGTGTGTGTGTGAGAGAGGGGGTGGGGTTTGATTATTATTTTAATTTGCTTGCTCATGACTTATCTGTTCAGGTCTCATTGTTTCCTTATTTAAGCTTGGAATGTTATATGTTTCTAAGAATTTGTCCATTTATCATAATTTTTCTAACTTGTTGCCTTGCAGGTATTCATAATATTCTTTCATGATTCTCTGTATTTTTGAAGTTACAGTTGTCATTTCTCCTCTTTAATTTCTGGTTTTATTTATTTGTATTTTCTTTCTCTTCTTTGTGAGTTCAGGTAGTGATTTCTCTGTTTTGCTCCTTTTCAAACAACCTTACTTTTAGGTGAAGGCTTAGGTGTTTTATTTGTGATTCTTTTTGCTTCCTGAAGTATATGAGTATATTGCTGTAAATATCCCTCTTATTTTGAGGCATTCTACAGATTATTTTAAAATATTTAAAGCTACCCGACAACACTGAAATATAGTCCTCCAAACCAACAGTGCTAAATGCCTAATATCTAGAATCCACCAGATGTGCAAAGAATGAGGAAAAATTCATCTATAACCAGAAGAGAATTATTTGATAGAAAAATATACCTATAAATAACAACAATTAGTAAACAAGGAATTAAATATTTATTATAAATGTAACAAGGAAGAGGAAAATATAAGCATGTTAAAGTGAGTTCTAGAATGTCTAGAGATTGCATATACTTTATTAAAAGGAAAACTACACTGGAAGAATTAACTGTAGATTAGATATTGTAAAAACAAAGATTAGTGAATTTGAAGACATAACAATAGAAATGATTGAAAATGCTAAATTCTCAGGGGAATTTACTATGTTAATTCTTCTGTTAAGGATGTTGAGTAACTAAGGATATTACTTAATATGTGTCATTCCAAATATTCAGAAGTGAGAGGTGGAGGTATAATAGTGATCATAACCCAATGAGCTTCCTTTTAGGGGCTATACCAATATATTTTATTTCTGGAATTCAAAACTGATAGTTATAGGACTTGGAAAAACCCCATGGTGTAAGGGGTTACTATGTCCTATAGGTAGGCTCTTTGATGGCCTGTGGTCATCTCTGTAGAATGTCGTTCCTGAATAATCCATTAGGTAGTACCTTTCAGACTACTCAAGACTTCATTTAGGACAAGGAGGCGGAGGAGATCTGTACAGAAGTGGATTACCCAGATCTGTACAGATCCAGGATTATTACTCAGGTCTGACTATATTACCTCACAGATGCCCACACCATGTTCCTGTTTAATAAAATAAAAGAAGTCACCCTTCAGACCCTCAGTAGCAAGTGCATTTGGCAGAAGATTGAACTTTTCATGAACAATTTCCCTGATATGAGCAAATATATACTTTTAAGAATCACTTTAGTTATGCCATCCTGCTGTTTACTAAGATTTCTTCTGATTGCTTTAGTAATTCTCTAAAGAATGTCATTGCTTCCATAATTCAAAAGGTCAGCTTAATTCAGAACGCTTTTTTCATTAGTAAGATCTGGTTATTTTATTTGCAGATATTTCATTTTGACAGTGTTGCTGCTGTCTCCAATTCATGTTCTCTGGTCTAGCAGTCAGTTTGCCTTTGACTATTCTATATGGATATTTTCACCAGCACCATTTCCTCATATCTCTCTTCAGTCTACTTTAAATAAATTTCACCCAATTATTTAAAGAGAGAGATGAATCTTTATGCTCTAAATAAAACTTATTAAATCCAAATGACCCACTCAACAATCCCAAAAAAAAGGATAGAAAGAGGTTTCTTAAAAACTGATTATTATGATATATAACTTATATATCATGTGTATCAGAAATGTAATTAGGTTGCATGTTATTTACTGACTTTATCATTGTATTTGTATAAATGAAGCTTGATCTTTCAGTTGCTTTTAACTACATTTAGTTTATAAGCTGTCTTGCCAAAAATTTTGCTTCCATGCCTCTATTTTTATAAAGTGGCTAAAACCCTGAGGATGAAAGATACTATAAATAGCATATATGCAATTATAGGATTATTTACAGTGTGAATCTGGTACTTCTGGTAATTCTGGTACTTCTGACTTCAGATTTGTGTGGATTATTAAATAGCATTACTCTTAATCATTTCCTCTAACTGATACCACTGGAGAATAGTCTTCTAGTTCATTTCTTGAGCTTATTATTGTAAATCTTATCTTGTGAAAAATGGAAACAATAATTTTTGCAATTAATGAGAAATTTAGTAAATACACCAAATCAGAAGAAAGGGGTACAAATTTTAAACACTTATGATTGGCACGAGGAAAGACCTTTAGAAAGTATTAGACTAATGTGGTTAGTTCAAGTTTTTTTTATAGATGGGTAAATGTAAAATCCACAGAAGGGTGTGACTTCCTAATGTTGATGTCTACCAGTAAAAGACCACCAGAGACTTTAAGTCACAAGAAATTGAGTTTGTTACTTGATTTTGTTACAAAGGAGTGTGACCACAGGGACAAGGGTAGGCATCAAAATAAGGTGAGAGGACCATGTGTTATATATAGAGTTTAACCTTATGTTAGGCAACTTGAAAAAGAACTCAGGAGGTGAGAGAGGAGAAAGGAGATTTTGGTGGGTATGTAGTATCACAAAATGAGGATAATTCTATACTTGGGACAACAGTTTCTATCTAGGTGTGGAGCTATAAAGCTGTAATTGATAAAAGAATATCCAGTACTCTTAATAGTTGGGGCAGGAGGATGTTTGGTAATTTCTGTAATTTGCGTGTTGGTCTAATTTTTGTCTGTGATCAGACATGATTACAAAGTGATTTTGTTTTTGTCTTACTCTGTCACAGTTATAGAGTGACCTTGGCCAGTGTTGGTCTCTGTGACCGTGTTCAGTAGAGAACACCACTGCCTAGCTGTGTCAGGCCAGGGCCCAGCTGACAGCTTTCAAGAACTCTTCATTATTTCTCCTTAAGATACCCAAAATGGGAACATTGGGAGTGGTACCATGTAGGCTTGAGTATAAATTCCTTTACTTCTAGGACAGAGGCTTTTTCAACAATGCACGTCAGGATAGGAAATCTGAAATATGGGGAAAACAGTAAAGTAGACATTTGGAATTTGATAGAATCAGGTTCATATCCTGACTCTGCCACTTAGCTGATGTCTTTAACTTGCTGTTTCCTCAGTGAGGTCATTAACCGCTATCTAGTGGAGATGTTGTGAGAAAAAAATGTGATCCTGTATGATCAGCCCACGATAGACACTGCTGTTCCTCCAGCTCCTTTACCTACTTCTCCTTCAGGAACCCTGTCCCCATCTTGTTGAGTTAGTTAGGATTATATAAATGGTAGTGGTTAAGTAAGACAGAAGTTTCTCTATCAAAGACTAGAAATAGGCAGTTTAAGGTTGGTGTCATGGCTCTGTTCTGCAAAGTAGTCAGGGATCCAGGATACTTCTGTTGTGATAGTCCATGGTGTGGGCTTAACTTAAAGTTAATTCATAGTCCAAGATAGCTGTTTCAGCTCTCTCCATCGTTTCTGCATTTCAGAGAACACGAAGCAGAGAGCAAAGAGGAAAAGGGACAAAGTCCTTGCAGCAGTTGGTTTTCAAGGAAGGCTTCTGGAAACTGCTGCTTACTGTTCATATAATAGCCACATTTATCTGCAAATATAGTCTGCATGTAATCTGTATTTTTGGTGGCCATTTGCTAAAATTAGGATTTTTGTTTCCCAAACCCTGCTCATTCTCAAAGTTTTAGTTTTGTAGAAGTTGATGACTTTGCTCACTGTTAGTCTTGGCCTTTTGGAGATTATCTCTGCAGACATTGCTGATACCTCTTACCTCTTCACCTGCTCCCCTTCTTTAAACCAGCATCATGGAATTTGCTCAGTCTGCAACACTCAAGTGAAATCTCCATTTCATACTCATTTGTGTATGCTCAATCTCTGATCATGTTTGCACTCTCATGTGCACATCTGAATCTCTAGCTATCTAGAATTCAAGCTACATGGGAAAGGCTAGTGAAATTAAGGTGGAGTGAATAAAGGGGAAATGAGGAAGGAAGAAGTCAGAGACAAGATGTGGTTGGTGAATGATGATGGCTCTTCATAGTTTCCTCATGCCAAGAGACTGTTAAATAGGCCAGTATTTGGAGTGATTCTCACATGGGGACTGACAATTGTGTTTCTCTGGGAACTCTTAAGAATACAGAGGAAAGAGTTGGAGAGAGCTCTAGCATAGGAGCTACTACTAAGCTTCCAGAGAGTTTGGAAAGAGGTCAGAGGTCAAAATTTGAGATGACAGGGTCAGAGGAACTCTGGAGACCAAAGGGAACCCAGAGGGAGCTGCGCCTTCTCCAGGCTCTCCGACCACTCCATGGCAGCTCTAGTCGTTGCAAATGTACACACCTTGCAGCAGGTGCAAAATGCTTTCAGGGTACCTGCCCTGGATGCTGTTGGAGACAGAAGGTGGAAGCTGCAGCCAGAAGCAGAATGTAACAGGAAAGCCTGACAGATCCAGCAGGAGTAGAGGCCTGTCACTACACATTCCTCTCAGTCACTGATATTATAGACGAGAACACAGACTATGCTCTGAAGGATTAGGAAAAAACGGAAGGATGAATAACATTATTCAGAAGGGAATGCATGTCAGATTTCATGACAGTTCCTCTCAGGTTAGCTCTTCAAGCTTGAAAATCAGGAGATCCAGATAGTGTGTGTTAAAGGTAGTTGTTAATGTCTCCTGGATACTGCTAGAGTAGCTCTTTATGGGAGAATCTTGGGTGATTAGAGTTGAAGAGCTCCAATAATGGGTACGCCAAATGATTGATGGAAATAGCAGTAACTCTCAAGTATATGTAGTGTTTTGTTATCTACCAAGGACTTTCTCATACATAATTCCATATAATCCCCACAAATACCTATGAATTATGCTGGCCACCATTTCTCTACTTATTTTCAGAAATTCCAGTATCACAGCCTATAAGCCCAGACAGGAGAAACAAAGGAATTCCAGAGTAAAGTCTCCCAGAAACTGACAATTGAGGTCTTTTTAACAAAGTGTATATTATTCCCTAGTAATTTAAAAAAAGTGAACCACCAGCATGCAAATTGATGTGAAGTTTATGGAAATCAGTATGGAAATTCCTCAAAAAAATGAGGATGAAAATCTCATATGATCCCATCATCCTACTTCTGGGGTATTTACCCCCAAAATATAAAAACACAAATCCACAGAGATACATGTTTATTGCAGCATTTTTCATAATAGCCAAGAATTGGAAACTACCTAAATACCTATCATCAGATTAATAGACAAAGATTGTGTATATACACAATGGAATATTACACAGCCCTAAAAATGAAATTCTGATATTTGTGACAACATGGATAGAGCTAGAGTTTATTACACTAAGTGAAATAAGTCAAAAGGAGAAAGGCAAGTACTAGATTATCTCACTTGTACGTGGAATATAAGGAAACAAAGCAGAGGAACAAGCAAAACCAAACAAAAAGACATCCCTTGGACATTGCCAATAGAACTGAGGTTACCAGGAGGGAAAAGTCGGGGAGCAAGGTGAGGTGGGGGTTCAATAGCCAGTGGTATAGGACTTACCCTAATTTGGTAATGGTTTGGTGCATTGTCTTAAATTTGATGAATAGTGAACCTGGACATATGGGCTTATATTATTATTTAAATCAAACTTACATCAGTAAGTATAAGTTAAAGAGATAATCAAATAATAATAAAGTAAAAGTTAATTTTCAAGTCAAATAAAAAGCAAACTGCCTATCAATCTGCTAGGTATACATTTCAAATAATATTTAAGATCTTACTTTAAAATGTGAATATAATGCTAAATTACAAGATACCTAAGAAAGGCCTTCCAAATGAAAGACATGGACTTGAAAAAATGAACCAAAATCAGAATGTAGGAGAAATAGAAGGGAAAAAATAAGCTCTTAAAAAAAGGAAAAATGCCTCTTGTCATCCTCAGCTAGATAACACAATATATTTCTTGTTTTAATCAACATTAAGTGATCAATCAATGGAAAAGAAAATGCTCTTGAAACTTAAGAATAGTTTTCCCAAATTGAAAACTTTGATAGAATGCTTGGGTAGTAAATTCAGGGACTCTTTAGGAAAGAAGAACAAAAAGACAAATAACGAATGAGTGAAGATAATAGATTGTATGATGGAAAGCTGTGTCAAAAAGCTAGAATTCAACTAATTATAAACTCCAGAAAGATGGGACAGTGTTATGGAGAATAGGGTATTTCAAACCTGTTTTTAATAGGTTGTTTAGAGTCAAAGGACTATGCTTTGTAATTGAAAGGGTCTCTGAGCACCATGATCAGAGAATGAAGAAGGTCCACAGCAGTGGGGTCTGCATTTCAGAATACCAATGAGTACAAGAAAATACTTGCAACTTTCAAGGAAAAAAGAATTTACATGCAAAGTATGGGATACTAGGTCTTCTCACCAGCAATACAGGAAGTTACATGGTAGTGAAGAATACCTTCCAAATTTTAATAAAAATGAATTTCATTTCTGAATAAATCATTAATCAAGAATGAGGAAGGAATGAAAATATTTTTAGAGTCAATGTCTCAAAAATGTTACTTCACATGCACTCTTTCTCAAAAGGCCAGTGCTGATATGTTGCTATCAAAACCACAGAGAAAGACAATGCCACTGAAAAGGAAACAATGCATTCAGAAAACTGGGTCCTAGACAGGACAGTAAAGTTCTCACTGACAGCTGTAAAGCAGGTCTAGGAAATAATCTGTCCCTATAAACCTCCTTAAAGGGTTTATATACTAGTAGGAGGGATATTTCCAAGGTAAAATGCAAATGATTATTCTGTGGTTCTGGTCATGTATTAAGCTAGTTTGAGAGATTATATAAACATAAAAAGCCGTCTGAGTAAAAAAATGAGAATAGTCATTAACTGCAGGTAAAACCTGTATAGAAAAGTAGACATAACCTGAAAATATGACTTGGCATACCCATGAACAAGAGTCTTAATAATATAAATACTGAACATTTATTTCATCAAAATGATGATTTAATTATTAGAAAGGGAGGTTGGATGAGAGTGATGTCACTGTGAAAGATAAATCCTCATCATTCATATTAAGAATTAAATTAAGTGTCTCAATGTTTTAAACTAGGAAATACCATATGTATCTCATAGGAGATCTATATATATACATATAAAATGGAGAACAATAAATAATGAAATAGAATATTAGTTATTATCTCTGAGAGGCAGTTTGTAGTAGAGGAATGTGGGGACAAGAAAGAGTACTCTTTTCCTATAAGATTTATAGCATTTGACTCTTAAAATATTAATGTCTTGCTATAAAAATGTATAATCAGCTTAAAAGTTACAAACCACTCTCCCACACAAATTTACAAGTAAACTTGATAAAAAATTTAATTTAAAAAGTAAACTTTATTAAGATTTCTGGTTCTGGAAACGAGAGAGTAGACCCACTTCTTCCTCTTCTTCCCACTAAATACAGCTACCAATTCTAGCCTCCAAAGTAAAGATCCAGAATAAATACAAACAATAAATAGGAGTTTATACAAATACAAAGTTTTGATGTTTGAAAACGCTATTAAGAGCAAGAAAAGACAAGCTACATATTTAGAGAAACTATTGATAAGCTACATATCTGATAAAGGATTTATATTTAAATATATAAAGAACCCTTGGCATTCCCTGGTGGAGTAGCAGTTAAGTCCAACACCTCCATCTGAACACAATCCACATCCATCCCAAGGACTCTAGTTTGAGTCCCTAGAGCTAGGGGAAACAACAAAGATGAACAACTAAATAAAAATAAAGCAAAAGACTCTTTCCTCATATTTTTTCCTGTCTGCTTGACTACTTGCTTTTATTCCTACTTGAACCTTTAATTAAAAAAAAAGAAACCTTAAACTAAAGAGAAAAATAAAACAACAAACCCAAATAATCCATAAAACACGAGGAGATGGTTAATGAGAATAGATATACAAGAAAAAAAGATGTTTAGGATCACTTAGCCAATAAGAAAATACAAAGACCATCATGAGATGTCATTACATTCCTACTAGAACACTAAAAAGGAAAAAAAAAATCAAATGGTGGTAAGAACGTAGAGAAATGGCATCTCCTGTACATTGCTGTCAAAATGTGAAATTATATAGCTATTCTGGAAAATAGTTGGGTAATTCTTAAAAATCTAATTATGATTGCCATATGACTTAGCAATTGGACTCCTGGGAATTTGTTCTAGAAAATGAACATTAAAACCACACAAAACATCTGACCATAAAAGTTCATAAGTTTTATTTGTAATAATTAAAAATTTGAAACAGCCCATATGTCTTTCAATGGGTGAGTAGTTGAACTGTGGTTTACCCCTACCCTGGAATACTACTAACAATAAAAAGGAATGATGTACATAAGCAACTTGGATGCATCTTAAGGACATTTGTGTTTAGTGAAAAAGCCAATCCCAAAAGACCATATACTACATGATTCCAACTGGAATGTAATATTGTCCAGTAACAAAATTATTTAGAAATCATAGTAGATTCGTGGTTTTAGAGGAAGAAGGTAAGAATCTGAAATAAGTCCTAAGATAGTCTAACAGCAATTAAGTATAAATGAATAATTGGAAACAAGTTCAATAATGATTACTTGGGTGAAAGGATAGATTGTGGTTTATTTATACAATGGCATGCTAATCAGTGGTCGACAAGAATGACATCTATATGTAGCAATATGGATAGAATTGAAAAGCAGCATATTGAGATTAAATGCAAGGTGCAATGCTCTGCATATTGTGTGATATCATTCATATCCTTATGACACATCCAGAATATAATGCATAGGCTCTCAGATTTATAATAAGTAGTTAGAATATAAACACATGAAGATAGAATAAGATAGAATATACGGAAGCATCATGTTAGTAGTTGCTTCTGGGATGAGATGAGAAAAATGAACTTGGGCTCTTTTCAGTTGGAACTCCAACTGAATCCGCCTTGTATTTATTTATTTTAACAATTGAAACAAAAATAATATAATGTTGATGTTTCTAGGAGTCCTTTCTCTACTTTTTGGATGTGTTTATAATTTTTCCCAATGAAAATACAGGGAAAACATTTAAAAATGTGAAAAAAAGGACAACTTTCAGGTGAACATGGGGTTTATTAAATCTTATGACTTGTTTCCTTAGAATGAGAGTGATTCTCTTTTCAATGGGAGTCACATGTTTGAAGTAAAGCGGAGTTGTCAAATAGAACTAAAAGTTCCCCAAGTTAATTAAAAAAACAAAGATATTACAATGTGTCCCTATCTGAATTTGTCCTGTACTTCCTCACTTTTTTTTCATAGTCTCATTAACAATATTTTTTCAACATAAATAGAAGTGCATGTGAAAGAAAAATAGAACTGGTAACATTGGGAGGCTGGGTACTTACCTGGAGTTCCTCGTTCAGTTATAGTGGAGAAGGAATCTTTCTCTGGACTTCTTGTTTTATGATACAAAATGGTAATTGACAACTGATTAAAGTTAAGGATAAGCTTCATCAAGTTGTTTGTATTCTCGGGCACACCCTGGTGGAGTAGCATTTTGCTTCACTGCCTTTTCTGGCGCAGTCTGTGCATCCCACGGACCTGGGTTCCTGTTCTGGGGTGGTGGTGAACTACTGAGATAAACAAATAAATAAAATGCTTCTTCCTCCTTAGAAGAAAAAAATAAGGATTGTTTGGATTCTAGTCACAATGGTAAGAAGCCATTTGAAAGATCAATTGTTCCTGTCACTGAGGGAAAAATCTTCAAAATTCACTGATCAAGGAAGAATAGTATGGCACACGAGAGGTATGTTTCTGTAGTAAGTGAAAATAGACAACTTATAATTAAACCATTTTGTCAACCAATAAGAGACAAATTTAACATATCCTGTGCTTTTGATGCTAGCTAGAATTTTACATATTAGTTGCCCCAGTCTGATGTGAATCTTACAATTGTTCCCTCCTATTTATTTTAACTGATGAGTCTTTTCTGTGTCTCCACTGAGGATTTTTCTTTTTGCAGTATTTGTGATTGTGCCAAATATGTGTAGATTCCTTAAAAAATCTCATGTTTCAAAGCAATTAAAAGTTAAAATGAGGTCCCATTAAAATTCAAGAATAAAACTTCATTAAATGGATGTAATCTGTGTGCTGAATACCAAAGCACTTGGCCATTCTAGGCTGATGACTCCGAGCCTAGGCTAAAGCAGAGGAACAAGGTTTTAGTGACTGAAACATGAATTAAGCTGCAATTCCAAAAAGTCCTGGTAAAATTCATTTGCATATGTAAGAAAGAGAGTGAGTTTTTTTTTTCTTTTAAAACAGATTTTGAAATTGAGGTCAATCCAATGAATGCGAAAAATGTAAAAGTGCTTGAGTCTTAGAATGGAAATGAATAGAGTATATACAACAAAAAGATAATTAGGCAAATATCCCATAGGATTTATGTTTCCATTTCATTCAGAATGGGTGCCCCTTGATGCTGGTGTTCTAAGAGGAGTAAAATGGAAGAGAGACTGGTACCTTCTCTGGAATTAGGTAGTTGGAATTGACATGCTGAATACCTTTGAATATTGTCCAGTGCCTGGAGAAATGACTTACAGGACTATCCAGAACAGGCAGAATTTTAACACATTGGATTTTAAGAAATCTCTGTGTAAAATTTCTTATCCTCCTCACATTTCTCCCATAACACTTTTCCTTTAAAAATGAGGTTAAGAAAGCCCTGAGTCACTACTATCCTTGGATTTTTTATTCTAGACTGCTGTCACTGAAAAGTAAATGGGACCAGTTAGCCTAGCCATCCAGTAAAATTGATGAATCTATGACAGTTAATACATGGTCTAGTTACAGGTAAATTTAGCTGGGAGAGAGAAAGGATTGACTGGGTTTCTTCCTCTGAGGCACAAAGACTTGTGATTAGCCTGGTTAGCTAACATACCCCTGGCAGCCACACGGTATTTACAATACGGGTGGCTGCTGAGTTCCCCAAATTCCTCACCTTTCCCCAGTTAACCCCCTTCACTTGTGCTTGGCCTGTATAATCCTGGCAGCCCTTATAATCAGGAAAGCAGATGTGAGACAGAGCAGGTCTCCCATTTCCTTGACAACCCACTTTCCTTCCATCAACATCTGTCCTCTCCAGTACTGGCATTCTGGCAGCGACAAGCAATGAGCCGGGTCTAACAACACAGCTATGATCCCTCTTACAACAACTTCAAGTCATTTAAATTCTGGAAAGAGCATCTGTAACCTTAATTATTGTGAGTTGGGGGAGGGGGCAGGTATTGAATGTAAAATGTTAATATATAAGCCAAACTTTTTTTTTTTTTTTTTTTAGAAAGGCTGTGAAGGATGTCTCATTTTGGCATATCATATATATCAAATTTACTATTTGACAGAGGAAAAATTGTCCAGAGAAGACATTTTGGATATAAACATTTTATATTTAGCTATAAATTCTGCCTTACATTCTGCTTCCAATTCCCCTGTTTTCACAGCTGGTGAACACGTGGAAGTCAGGCTGAGCTCTAAGACCCGAGAATTACTTCATGTTCCTTTCCTTGGACTCTCCCTGACATGGGCACTTAAAGTGAGGTGTCTTTTAAACACTCATCCTTAAACCAGAATGAACAGGTGGGGAAAGATCAACATTCTTCTTTTCATAGGTAGATAGCAGGCATTATAATGTGGAAGGCAATATGTAAGGAAACCTGCCCACCTAGCACAAAGTTCTCTGTAATGAGAAAATTTCAGTCTAGTAAAGACTAGTAAATAGTAGGGTTTTCAGGAAGTTATATTTAATAAATACCTTTCCTGAACCAAGTAAGAGAGACAACGTTGATAGAAAAATAAGATCAAAATACTGTCTTTTGTATAATACAGTTATAGAAGAATGGGAATTAAATATGAGGCAGCAACAGAATTTCTTACAATGCACTCAGAATTAGACAGATGCACCCTCTAAGTCACAACCTCCCCCATTCCCCACATGGAGGTGTAGCCCCTGCAAGTCATAAGGTAGAAGAGCAGATGAATTGAGTCACCTTAATTCTATGATTCCACTGTCAAAAACCATCTATTTAAAAAAAACAAATATTTATTGTTTCTTTAGTTCACAATTCTAAATTCCTTTTAGGATACTGAAATTGCATCTTAGTCTCTATTTCACACCACACACACCACCAGAGTTCCAGTGTCCCTTATGGCCATTTCCCCTCCTCCCACCTTCTCCCGTTACCAGTCCACCAGTCCCCAGTCCTGTTATTTTTGTTGGAATTTGCATATTTGTTAGTTTTGTTTCATCACCCATATGAGCAAAATCATCCTGTATTTTTCTTTTCTTTCTGACTTATTTTACTCAACATGATCTCCTCCAGTTCCACCCAGATTGTTGCAAAGGGCACAATTTTGTTTTTTAAAATAGTGACATAGATTCCATTGAGTATATGCACCACTACTTCTTTATCCAGTTACCTGTTGATGGCATTTAGGTTGTTTCCATGTCTTAGCTATGGTGAATTGTGCTGCTATTAACATAAGGATGCTGATGTTTTTCCTGATTAGAAATTTTGTAACCTCTGGGTACATGCCTAGGAGTGGGATTGCTGGATCAAATGGCAATATCCTTATTTTTTTGAGGAATCTCTATACTGTTTCCAGAGAGGTTGCACCAGTTTATATTCCCACCAACAGTATAGTTCTTTTTCTCTACACCCCCAGCAATGCCTGTTTTTTCTAGTCTTTTCAATGAAGGGCATCCTCACTGGTATGCGATAGTATCTCATTGTAGTTTTTATTTGCATTTCTCTGATGATGAGTGATGTAGTATATTTTTTCAGGTGTCTGAAAGCCATCTGTGTGTCTTCTTTAGATAGGGTTCTATTCTGTTCTTTCGTCCATTTTTTTGAGTGGATCATTTGCTTTTTTATTTTTAATATGTGTGAGCTCTTTGTATATTTTAGAGATTAAAGTTTTGTCTGATGTATGCTATGTGAATATCTTATCCAGTTTTGTGGGTTGTCTTCTTGTTTTAGTGGTGGCTTCTTTGTTGTGCAGAAGCTTTTTAGTTTGATATAGTCCTAATTGTTTAGTTTTGCTTTGATTTCTTTTGCTTTTGCAAATTGCAGTCATGGAGTGTTTTCCCCACATTTTCTTCCAGGTATTTTATGGTTTCGGATCTTTTGTTCAGGTCCTTGATCTATTTTGAATTAACTTTTATACTTGGTGATAAAGAGGTTTAGTTTCTTTTCTTTTTTTTTTTTCTTTCAATGTCTTTCCATTTCTCATACCACTTATTGGGTGGACTTTCCTTCTTCATTATATGCTCTTGGCACCTTTGTCATAGACTGACTATCCATAGAGGTGTGGTTTTATTTCTAAGCTCTTGATTTGATTTCATTGATCACTATGTCTTTATTCCAGTACTATGCAATTCTGATGGCAATCGCTGTGTGGTATAGGTTGAAGTCCAAAAGTGTGATTCCTACACTGTTCCTTTTTTCTCTTAGAATAGCTTTGGCTATTCAAGGTCTTTTGTGATTCTATTCAACTTCAGTATTATTTGTTCCATTTCATTGAAAGATGTCCCTGGCATTTTGACAGGAATTGCATTGAATCTATATATTGCTATGGGTAGAATGGCAATTTTTACCATTGATACTTTAATCCATGAGCATGGGATGTTTTTCCATCTTTTGTGTTTTCTATTTCTTTTATTAATCCTATAGTTTTCCTTGTAGAGTCTTTCATCTCCTCTGTTAATTGCCAAGACATTTGATCTTTCTGGTGCTACTGTGAATGTGAGCTCTTTATTAATTTCTTTCTTCTCTACTTCATTATTTGCATGTAGGAATGCTACTGATTTGTGTGTGTGTGTGTGTGTGTGTGTGTATGTGTGTGTGCTACTGATTTTATCTCCTGCCACTTTGCTGTATTCATTTATTGTTTTTAGCAGTTTTTTCGTGGCGTCCTTAGGATTTTCTAGGTATAATTTCATGTCCTCTACAGATAATGATAATTTTATTTCTTGTTTTCCAATTTGGATTCCTTTAAGGTCCTTTTCTTACCTTCCTGATCTGGTCAAGACTTCCAGAACTATGATGAATAGTAGTGATAATAGTGGACAATCTTATCTTGTTCCAGATCTTAGGGGAAAGACTCAGTTTTTCACCACTGATTATAATATTAGCTGTGGGTTTGTCACATATTGGTTTTATTGTGTTGAGGGTTTTTAGTGAGAGTTTTGATGATTAATGGGTGTTGAAGCTTGTCAAATATTTTCTGTATCTTTTGAGATCATCATGTGGTTTTTGATTTTCAGTTTGTTGATGTGATGTATTATATTGATTGATTTGCATATGTTGAACCATCCTTTCATCCCTGGGATAAATCCCATTTGATTGTGGTATATAAATTTTTGATGTGTTGTTGAATTCTATTTTCCAAGATTTTGTTGAGGATTTTTACATCAGTAATATAGATCTGTAGTTTCCTTTTTGGTGCTATCTTTGTCTAAATTTTGGAATCAGGGTAATATTGGCCTCATAGAATGTATTTGGTAGTTTTCCTTCCTCTTCATCTTTGTGGAAGAGTTTAAGGAAGATGGGAATGAGTTCTTTGAATGTTTAGTAGAATTCCAGTGAAGTCATCTTGTCCTGAGCTTTTATTTTGAGGAGAATTTATTTTTTAATGCTTCAATTTCTGCTCTTATGATTGGTCTGTTTACATTTTCTATGTCTTCCTGATTCAGTTTTGGGAGATTTTAGGATTCCAGAAACCTGTCCGTTTCTTCATGATTGACAAATTTATCACATAAGTGTTCATAGTAGTCTCTCATGATCCTTTGTATTTCTGTGATATCAGTTGTAATCTCACATCTTTCATTTCTGATTTTTGCTATTAGGGTTTTCTCTCTCTTTTTCTCTGTGAAGCTTGCTAGTGGTGTATCAATTTTATTAATTTTTTCCAAAGAATCAGATTTTGGATTCATTGATCATTTGAATGGTCCTTTTGTTTTCAGTTTTATTTATTTCTGCTCTGATTTTTATTATTTCCTTTCTTCTGCTGATTTTTTTTTTCCTTTTTCTTTTTGAGAGAGAGAGCAAGAGGAAGCACTTTATTTATTTTTATTTAGTTGTTCACATTGCTTGTTCTCCCAGTCCCAGGTCTTAAACCTGGGACCTTATTATGTGTGAGATTGGTCCCAGGTGTGCTAGACCACTAGGCCACCAGGGTGTACCCTCTTCTGCTGATTTTTGGTTTTGATTATTCTTCTCTTTCTAGTTCTTTCTCTGTGTGTTTAGATATTTAATTTGGGTTCCCTGTTGATTTTTGATGTGTTCTTTTATGGTAGAAACTTTCCTCTCAGAAATGTTTTTGCGGCATCCCATATTTCTGGTAGCTTATCTCTGAATTTTCGTTAGATAGAACTTAATGTCATCTTTAATTTCATTGATGATTGAGTTGTTCAGAAACATGTTGTTCAACATCCACATCTTTATGGTTCTTCTAGTTTTGTTCTCTTCATTCATTTCTAGTTTTATTCCCTTGTGGTGAGAGAAGGTATTTTCTATATTTTGAATTTCGCTAAATTTGCTGAGACTTGTTTTGTGTTCCAAGATGTGTTCTACCTTTAAGAGTGTTCCATGAACCTTTGAGAAAAATGCATATATATTCTTTTTGGCTGGGGTAAAACATACTGTATATGTCTTAGGCTGATATGGTCTATTGTTTCAGTTAGGGCGCTTATTTATTTTTCAGTGGAGTTTTAAAGTCTCCTACAATTATTGTATTACTGTCAATGTTATCCTTTAGTGCTATCAATATTTGTTTTATTTATTTAGATGGTCCTGTATGGGGTGCATATATGTTGATGATAGTTATTTCTTCTTGATGGATTACCCCCTTGACCATCCTTGCCTTGTGATATAATTTTTAGTTGGAAATTTGTCTGCGTGATATTAGGATTGCATTTCTTGATTTCCTTTCATCATTGTTGCTTTGATACATTTTTTGTAGCCCTTGACTTTCATCCTGTGCTTATCTTTGAATTCTGATATGAAACGTTTCTTCATTTTTCCTCAAAAGACTTTCCTCAAGAGATTCTCTTTCCTCTTCTATGAGGGTCATCTCTATTATCTTGTCTTCAATTTTCCTGTAGGCTTAATATTGATGGGTCCTGTTTTTGAGCCATCTAGTCATTCTATGTCTTTTGATTAGTGAGTGAAGTCCATTTGAGTTTAGGTGATAACTGAAATGGAGGACTTTATTGCTGTCATTTGAGCCTTTGTTTTCTGTTGGTTGTCTTAGCCTGTTGCTTCATTTCCTTTTTGTTTAGGTTCACTTTTTCCTTTGACTGGTATTCAGTGCCCCGTCAGTTTTGTCTTCTTCCCAGCTATATATCTCTTTAGATTTCAGTTTTGTGGCTGTCCCATGGGTTGACTCTAACTGCACTGTTCCATGATTTTCCTTTAAGAACTGATGCCATGTCATATTTATAGATTTATTTAGGATACCTGTTTTCCCTTCCCCCTTTAGCTTTTTTGTTTTTCATTCCTGTTTGTTTCATCTTTGCTCCTGCTTTTGCTTTCCTATTTATTACTATTCTAAGGGTTGGTGATTCTTCATTTTTGGACCCCTTTCAAGATTTCATGAATAGCAGGCTTGGTGATAGAAAAAGTCATTATCTTTTTTTTTTTTCTTGTAACTGAAGATTTTTATTTCTCTATTATTTAAATGATAATTTTGCAGATTAGTGTATTCTTGGCTGGTAGTTTTTGTCTTTTAATATTTTAGAGATGTCATTCCATTCTCTTCTGGCCTGTAGGGTTTCTGTTGAGAAGTTGGATGGTATTCTGATGGGTGTGTCTTTTTCTTTTCTCTAGCAGCTTTGAGTAGTTTTTCTTTGTTATTGACTTTTGCTAATTTTTTCCTATGATGTGTCTGAATGTAGATCTGTTTATATTTCTAAGTGTTGGTGTTCTCTCTGCTTGAACCTTTGTGGTTACTCTTTGTGACAGATGTGGGAAATTTTCTGCTATTACTTCCTAAAATTGATTTTATGATACTTTTTCCCTCTCTTCTGCTTCTGGGATACCTATGATCCTTATGTTTATTATTTTCATAGTGTCTGAGATTTCTCATTTTTCCTCAAAAAACTTTCTTCAAGAGATTCTTTCTCCTCTTCCATGAGGGTCATCTCTGTTATCTTATCTTTAATTTTTAATATTCATTCTTCTGTGTGATTGAGTCTGTTTATGGGGATTTTCATGTTTACCTTCAATTCCTTGACTATCTTGATTTCCAGCATTTCTGCTAGGAGTTTCTTTGTGTCCTCAGTCACTTTGGTGATGTGTTCCCTATGATCTGTTGCTTCTTTTCTAAGGTCTTCCAATTGTCATTGAGGAGTTGTGTGTGCCTCCTGCATCTCATTCAGCTTTTTTGTAATTGTTTTTTTGACCTCTTTGTCTGTTAGGTTGTCCCAGGCCAGATCCATGTAGTTTTTCACTGGTGAACTCTTGGCCTCTTCCTCTTTTGGGCCATTCATGTTTTCTTTGGAGACTTTGGTTTTGGCATAGCTTTCTTTTTGCCTTGAATTCAGTACTATGGCTTTCTATTTCTTTTACTTCATATTTCTGCCATTTTTGGGCTGAGGTAAAGTAGTGTACTTTCTGCTTCTCGGAGAGATGTATGCCTGTGGTTTCTGGGCTGGTTGTGCTGTGTCACACTGAGGGGTATGGACAGCTCACTTTATCCACAGTCAGGGAGAGAGGTGCATACAGGCCTGTAGTCGCTGGTCCAGGTGAGGAGTGCAAAAGTGCATACCAGTGCTTGTTTGCATCTGGGCTCAGGGAGTGCACTTTCTGCCCCTCAGGAGGGTGGGGTATGGTGCATCTGGGCTGACTAAAGAGTATTCTATCACCAGAGTTTGAGGATCAGATTTTCCTCTCAGGTGGGGGAAGGTGGATGGCATACAGGCACCTGGGCAGGCTGTGGGAGTGCTCCTGAACCACGGCTTGGAAATTGTCTTTTCAGCCTCTCTGGTGGGGGCAGGGGAGCACGCATGCCTGCAGTGTCTGGGTTGGTAGTGGGGTTGTGTGCCAGAGCTGGGGGAGTGGAACCTCCCCTTAGGTGGGAGGAGGGTAGTGACTCACATGCGCCTGTAGTCTCTGTACTGCTGTGATCTGTCAGCTGTGGTAACCACTCTGCAGCTGAGGTGGGAGGGCACATTGGGTTACCTCTCCTTAGACTGGGGGAGAGGGGTGAGGTCCACAGGGTCTCCACTCTGCCTGTCCCCATTTTGTTAGGCCTGGGCTGCTGGCCTGAAGCTCCTTCCTCAAGCTGCCTCTTCTTCGATGTAGGCTTTTTCTCATCAGTCAGATATGTAGTCTGTAGGTTCTGTTGAGAAGAAATTTTATATATATCCATAGATCCAAGTTGTTTCCAAAAAAGGGTAAGACAAGGGTCCTCCTAGATTGACATTTTGAACAAGAAACCTAAAAGTCATTTTTTTTTTTAAAGGAAAGGTACAGACAGGAATGAAGGTGAGTAGGTCTGCAGGTAGGAAGAGAAAAGAGGAAGAAGCTTTATTTATTTTTGTTCATTTGTTCATCTTGGTTGTTTCCCCGACACTGGGTCATGAACTCGGTTCCTTGGGGTGTATGTGGACTATGCCTAGATTTATCCACTAAGTCATCTGAGTGTGACATCAATATTTCATTGCAATTCACTCAGGAATACTCTGAGTATTTGTACCGCTGATCTTATGAATTCCCTTTGTGAAGTTTTCAAGAGGTGCTTCTCAGTTTCCTGGGTGCTGGCTCCCTCTGGAGGGATCACTACAGTCTCCTTTGACTTCTTTCTTCTCGTCCTTCCTCTGCTAGGTTTTGTTCAGTGCTGTGCACTCTTTCTGATTGAGTAATAATTGAGACGGTTCAACAGTCCCCTATTGAAAGACTTATTCTCAGACTTGTTTGCATATTGGCACTACCTAAGAGCTTTAAAAACACTGTTGCTAGATCCCAGCCATAGAGATTCTGATTTATTATGTGTAAGGTATAGTCCTCCAATAATTTTAGTGCCCTCAATGTATGAGAATCATTGAACTGAATTACGTACCCCTTTTCTAATGTTTTAAGAGCGGTTGAGCCCTTTTGTACTTTATGTCCATCTATTAAAACTATAAAACTTTGATTTTATTTTGTTTAGATAATATTTCAGCCATCTTCTTAATCAATATTCTCTCTTGCTTCTGCATAATCAGTATGCTTTTATTTGATTTTCATTCTTTAGTTCTTCCTATTTTAATAGGAAGACTCAGCAATCCAAGAAGTTGCCATGCTTTCTTTGTAATAAGGAGCTCATGAATTTTTATTTGATAATTAACACAATTTTCTACACTTCTCTGGGTATATACTAATTTGGATTTAACATCTAAATCTGGTTTCAAACCAGCCTTGGTATGGGGAGCTCTTGGGCTTGTGGGCAAGTTTCATGAATTTAAGGTCAATTACTTCCTATTTTTCTTCTGATTTCTGAATGAAGAATGGAATATGAGACCAGGAACTAGTCTCCTGCTGTCTATTCGGACATAGTATTAACATTATAGCTAGACCCTAAATAATGCTCTGTAGAACTTAATTGCACAATACATTTGTCTACAAAACAGTAAGATAAAATAATTTTGTCTGTTCATTGATGCTTTAGGAAGGTTTACCCACCTCAGCATTTCACTCAACGTGAGCACAAGCCACACCTGCGGATTCAAAGTCAGATGCAGTCGTCTCTGTCTGAGCCCCACATGGCAAATACCTATTATGTTCTTAAAGTCTGGAGTTTGTAGCTCAGATTTTATAAAAGAGTTACCTGAATCGGTTTATAAAATGCTAGCTGCAATCTGGAATCTTAAACCATTTAAAAATAAAAAATCTAGATAAAAAATTTTATCTAAAGTTACTATAAACTTTTATGACCTGAAAGTGGTCAAGTACCACATGGTAATTACTTACTAAAGCCTAAATCTTAATGTTGTCCATTTACAACAGCCACAAGTAAAAAGCTAGAAAAACCAAACCAAACCAAACCAAAAAACATTCCAAATTATATGACACAACATTGGCTGTGAAACCAAATATCTAAAAACACTCTTTTTTAAAATAAAAGCAGGATCCTCAATCTCCAGGTATTATTATACTACCCAAGTAGTGAACTTGAATTTGGACTATGAGGAATAATAGAGCTAATAGTTCCTTTCTGCATTTAATCAGAGACAAAGGAGTTACAGAGAATTAGCTAAAAACTCCCAACTGTTACTGATCGAACTTGTAGACACTAGGACATTGTTGTGTGACAATAGTGGTTTTTTTAATTTTGTATTCCAGAATTAGATAAGTTTACCCAATCCAGACAACTTAACAAAGAAAAGCACAGTCAACTCTTGAAGAATGAAATGACCAACTTAGTAAAACAGAAAACCTGGTAGAGAAGACCCATGACACAAGCTTTCTGAAGTTAGGCAGGTTCAGCTTAGGTGTCATCTCAAATTCTTAAATCATCTAAGTCATTCTTTCAAGAGTGCTTGACTAAGATTCCTCATTTTAAGAACTGGAAGTCAGCTGAGAGGAGGTTCCTTTCAATAGAGGAGGTGAGACATGAACATTAACACCCATTACACCAGTAACATGTGACCTACTATAAAACACACTCTATACCTTTAGTTCTGAGGAAGAAAGAAGGACCCATTTACAACTGATGACTGCCATGGGAAAGAAAACTCTTGCATCAGATCTTAGAAGGTAGGAGACATAGCACAGATCTGGGAAATTGCTTGGCAGAAACATTGCATAAACATAAGAGAAAAGTTGAAGATGAAAGCAAGTCATTTCTACCAATATAACTTAAACTCCAGTGTTACTCCCTTAATTAGCTCATCTCACCATATTATCAAATTGATCCCATTTAACATTTTCTAAAACAGCTCTTATTAAGCCTTTCCTGTGGCCCTCGTAGTGTGCAATTGATGAAGAACTTGGATCTTAGCACCACTAATCTGCATATTTTCTGGTTTATGCTCTAAAAAAGAATGATATCTTGGGGAGCTGGACATGCAAGGGAATGAATGCAGGATGTTGTCAGAAGGTCATAAGACTCATAGTGACCTGATGGAACATCTAGCTTTCTTATGGGGTCCTATGGTTGGCGATGATGGTATAAGAACAACCTAAGAAGGTAGTTTCTTTGAATAAGATTGCAAGTTTATCCTATAATTAGGTACAAATTCATCCTCCTGCCCAGGAATAGAGGAAACATGGTCTGATAGGTTGTGTTCACCACACTCCCATAAAAAGAAGCACAAATTATCTTTAATGCATAAATATTATTAGGTATAAACTCAGTGATGCTATAATATAAACATGTAATTAGGAAAAACATGTGACTTTTCAAAAATGACAATATGCACTTAAATATAGCAGAATTTTAGTTCCTCTTACAATCTTCAGTTTAGCTGTCAGAAAGAGAACTTTAGAATTATGAATTATGCAAATTTAATACATTAAAATTTGATCTCATGTGAGATTAGGGAGGTGAGCACAGTGGAATACTAATAATCTTTAAAGGTGATATCTTTATTTTTTAATTATAGCTCTCGTTCTCTGTAACTCTGTACTTCCCACAACTGGAAACATCTGGCAGCATGCTTAAGTTTATTACAAACCAAACCTTTGTGACTTAAAATGGAGGTGCCCCTGAGGGTAATCAGGACTTGGTGTTCCAGTTCTGATAACTGAGTTATTAGTTTGTTTTCACCTCTCATTCTTAGAATTTGTCCTCCCTGTAGGGTCCAGACTTCTGAGGGGAGCACCTACTTTACACATGTTCTATTTCTCCCTGAGAGCAATTCACAAAACCTCTTTAAGTGCTATTATTGATTCTGTTTTAAACATGAGGACCCTATTTACCTATTAAGGACTAGAGTGAGGATTCAATGAGATGGAATGTTTGTGACACCATCCAGACCATAGGTATTCAATGATAGTAAGTCTCTACCATTGTTCCTTCTTTTTCAGGCATTTTTTGGTGAAGGTCAAATGTTATGCTTATCATCCTAATCAATTTTAAAACATTTTTAAACCCATAACTCCTTTAACTCTTAAAAGTTGTTGTGGATCTTGACACACCCTGGTGGTGGCTCAGGCACTAAGCCAGCAGCTCGGGCATAGATTATGATGTAAAAGTACAAGGACCCCATAACCAGGGTTGGATAAACAACCAAAAATAAATAAACAAATAAATGAAAGTGCTTCCTCCTCCTCTTCCTCTCTCCCTTCCTTCCAAGTACTCTTCTCCTCTCCATTCCTCTAAAAAAATTGTTGTGGATCACACGTAGCTTTTTATTTGTATAAATTTTATCTAAAGATATTTATTGTATTAGAAATTAAACAGAAGCATTTTATAATATTTATTAATAGTAATAAACTCATTACATGTTAATATATGTTTTTAATTAAAATAACTTTTTCAAAGAACCTTTAGAGTATGGCATTATTTTATATTTTGCTAATCTCTTCAATGTCTTTAAGACAGCTGGATTCTCATATATACTTCTACATTTGATCTGTTGCAATATGTCACATGAAGAAAATGCGATTTCACATAGATATGTAGTTGCAAAGAGAAGAATACTCATAGAGCATTTTCAGATAATTATGGGTAGTCTTTATTTAATTTGAACTCAGTAAGAGGTAGTTTATAAAATGCTAGCTGCAATCTGGAATCTTAAACCATTTCCATGAACTTTTGTACTCTGTATAACATTAAAATCCCCTGGTCTGACACTATGAATGGATCTTTCATCCTTGTCATTTGGAAAATACTGGTTTTACTGATGTGGACAATGATGTACAGAAAGAGAGTGCCCATGCATGCCTGAATCAGCAAACTACAAGTCCCAACATGCCTTGCTTTTCCCACATGAGTGATGCTGTTTCCCATTCCCTTGGGAGAAGGAGGTCCTCTGGACCTCATATAGGGTTGTTAGTTGTAAGTGTCTCTCACCATGTACATACACTTTCCAATTTTCCTTGTTTTCTAGTGTATGTTTCTGCATAAATTCATTTTGTTGTTGGAGTAGTTGATTTCTTCTTTTTGAGGTCTACTCTGAATTACGCAGTTCTTCTAAATATTGACATATTTTATTCTAGGATATTAAAAAAATTCCATTTGCTAAACTGACCACTTATTGGATCAGAAAAGTCTTTTAAGTTTTGGAAAGTTATCAGACTCATGGTGGTAGATGCAAATCTTCAGATTTCCACTTTTCACTTGTTAAGTTCGAATGTGGTCAGTGGCTACAAATGTTGTTTTTCATAAAGTGACAGGTTCACTGTGTTCAGTTTCAAGAAAATGTAGGCCAAAGTCTGAAAACCGTTGTTCATTTTTCACCTGTTGTTTTAAGTAAAAATAATGTTCCAGGAAACAACTGGCAAGTGCAGCTTGTAACTCAAATCATCACACAAGTACTTTTCTTGCAGACACTCATAATACTTCAGGGTACAGCAAATGTGTTTCATGTATACTTTCACGTAACATGTAGAATGTTGAAAAGGAGCATTTAACAGGTAAAATTTAATAAAATTAATAGTGCTTACTGCCTCATTCAAAATGATCTTAAGTCAGGCTGGCTTTTATTTCATATTTTCTTCTTAGTACATGACTGCGAATAATACCATTATGACTGCGTTTCCACTTTGGTGCTGCTGCCTTGATTCATGCTAAGATGTCGGCCATCTTCCCACAGATGACTTTACATCACTGCAGATGCCAACTCAGCATAAAAGGATATCTAACTTTTAGCATTGCTACAAAATTTATTTTGACTTTGTAGTCTCTGAAAGGGTCTTGAGGACCCTTAGGTTTCTTGAGCCATGCTTTGAACTGTTATATGCTTTCGATATAACAAAGTAGGCTCTCTATAAGAAGCATCCATTTAATTATCCTGTATGAATATTTTATAAGATGAGTATGTGTGGGCCTATGTGTGAATCTCTGGTTTGGAAGGTGAATTCCTGGCACATTGTCATCACTAGTCTTTAAGGAAGATTATCCCTTGATGCAGCCCTGTGCCTCAGCAGCTAAGGTACCGGCCATGTAAAGCTCAAGGACCAGGGTTTGAGAACTGAGGCTGGGAAAAGGAAAAAAAAAGAATAAACCTTATTTTTGTTTTGTTTTTAAATAAAGGCCCTCTTTGCAAGCTAAAGTTTTAATAATTTTAACTTCTTGCCTTTGTTTCCCCAGCTTTAGGAATAGTAGCTGCTTCCTGCAGTTATATGGCCCCTGCCCCCACCATGAAGGTGCTCCCTTTGTGCCTTTTTAGGTAATCAGTCAATACCTGGGGTAGAAATAAACAAGACCACCCAGGTGAGAACAAGTGGAGGTGATTTACTCAGCTTCATTTATAATTTGGCAGAGTCTTGAAGACAGGAATGTGAGTAGGAAAGCATTATAGTGAAAACACAAAAGGAAGGCTTCAGGTATGGCCTGATTGGAGCTTGTTGGCAGGAAGTGAACTAAATAGAAGTGGGACTCTTATGTGATTGATTTTCAGGTAAGCTGACCATTTATGCCATTTTTAACTGGGACAGTACCATTTTTTTTCATATTTCCCAACCATCCTGTTATTTTAATACGTCAGTTTTGTCCTATTTTTAATAAACCAGAATTATCTTTAATGTGGGGCAAAGGAGAAGTTCAGTTGCCCCAGCCCAGTCTGTTGAGGGATCCCAGAAGCAACTGCCTCTTTTGCCCTGCATTAGAGATGGCCCTTGACAGTGCTAATGGCAGTGGGCTGGAGCCTGTACTGCTGTTCCCACCCACTGTGAGGAACAGGAGCTGCAGGACCCACCCACTATACCTGCCTGTTTCTTCAAAGGGAGCAGTACACAGAAGCATGGCTGAGCCACAGGTAAGCACTATGGAGGTCATTGAGCATTTCTATCACTGAGATGGTCAAAGTGGAATGTGTTTGTTTTAGGCAGGACATTTACAGCGGTTTATGGGTCACCAAATTTGGTCCTCACCTAAGGTGCCAAAATTCCTTGTGCCGGCCCTAGCTGTTTGTATGAAATCCCATTGGACCATACAATATTATTATATGATTGCCAACTGACATCACATAGTCCTTACTTGTTGACCTGGCTGCTCTGCTCCTACTCGGATTGCTCCTCCTTCTCCCCTTCCCTTAGTCACCACATAACTCTGTCCTGTTTTCGTCAATCCAATGTCTTGTTTTTGTTTCAAGGAAATGGGGTCAGCCTATTTTGATGGTATATTTGAATTTCTCTGGCTGATCCTGAGTTGGAAACAGGGCAAAAGTAGGGAAGCTGGCTAGCATTGAAAGTTTTAACCATACTTAACTGATTGCTGCAGCGGTTATAGTCATAGTTTTCTTATCATTTATGATCTGATCATTGTCTGTATGTTCAGTTGCTCACTGGCTAACAATTTTTATATTACGTTCTCTCTCTCTTTTTTCTTTTTGAGGAAAGGTGCAGATAGTAATGAAGGGAAGCAGGCAGACAGGCCAGAAGAGAAAGGAGGAAGAAGCATCTTTATTTTATTATTTTTTGTTTCCCCCCAGACCTGGGACTTGAACCCAGGGGTATGTGGCTTGCTCCTTTGGAGGCGATTGCTCTCACTGCTGCTCCACTAGGGTGTGCCAAGTTCTCTTTCTTAAAATAGCTGGTTGGTTGCTGTTTCTTAGGTGGGCACTGATAGAATCACTGAGCTCTGTGCTGTTAGAGTAGGAAATTTCCCCTACCCCTCTGTGTTCTTCCCCAGTTGTTCATAAGTTAAATTAACCCCAGACAGATTAGTAGGACAAACCAGATTTGATGTCATACATATAGGAGATCTAAATAGAAATGAGCACTTCAAAACCAGTGAGCAAAATGGGGGCACATATTCTGAGCTAAAGAATAGGATGGGGCCTGGGGGTCAGGAAACTAGGAGCAGGGGCTCACATATTTAGCAGAAGATAATTTTACTCTTGAAAATGAATGATAGATACTCTGTAATGAGATGTTTGCTCTGCCATATAGATATGTTTCTTTGATATAAAGGTTATTTCTGGTAATAACCCTAATTCTAGGAAATACCTCCAATTTTTATTCATTTAAATACTTAAAGGAGTGATAAAAGTTTCTTAAAAGCCCAAAGGAACTTGATTGACCTCAGTTTAAAGTTATCCGAATGCCAAAGTGGCATATCTTTAGGAGACCTTTCCTGAATATCTTGGTGAGGCCTATCCTAAAATGGTAGCTTATTATATAGAAAAATTATTGGGTAGGTTATTGTGTTATGGCAGAGCCTCCAGATGGCAAAAAGACTAACATCTGACACTTGTTAGGCTGACCCAGGGACAAAAGCAGCAGCGGCCATGCCCGGGAAAACGGCAGCCAAGCCCGGGAAAAAGGTGGATGACGTCAGAATAAGGGATGCAACCCCCGCACCTGGATTCACAGGGCCAATCCCCAATCGCCACATGGGAAGCCCGCGAAATTCCTCTGCTTAAAGAGCCGGTCCCCCTTTGTTCTGGCGCGCGACTTCCCAGCCAGCGACTTCCCGGCCCTCTGCGGACTTGGGAGTTTTGCCCGGGTGTGCAAACCCCAATAAAGCCCTGGCTGTTCGACATTTTTTGTCTGATTGAGCTTTTCTCCTCGCAGAGCCCAGAAAAACCTTACAACACTCAAGTTGAGAAAAGTACTTTATTGTACTGGTGCTGGCCCAGGGGTATCGTTACCCAAAGCTGAGCAACGGGGGATTTAGGGGAGCTCCTTTTATACTCTGAAGAAGAGATTCACCTCCTTGGCTGTGTGTGGTTTCTACTGGCAACTCTTATCAGTTATGTACAGCTGTAGAGTAGGGAGAGATGCTTGCGTGTCCCTGGACATAGCTACAGCCTCTGTAGTACTGTGGGAAATTCCTGGCAGAGTAACTTTTGCATTAGGTCAGGGAAAAGATCTTCTACCACAATTGAATGGACTTTTGTATTATTTGTTTACATTTGTATCATGTCATCAAAGAGATGAAAAAATTAGAAAGCCTGAACAAATAGGTGCAGTGCTAGGATGACCTATTCAGGTTTGCCTGGGACTGAAGACTTTCCAGGGTTTCAGAATTTCAGTGTGAAAGCTGGGAGAGTCCTGGAAATCTGGTGACTGCCCTTTGACAATGCCCAGATTTGTGCTTCATTAACAGTCGTTTGTCTTTTTGTCCCTCCCCAAACAATACTATATACTCCAATCAATAGGAGTAGTATTCTGTTTCTGATTCTCTATGAATGGGGAACATCAAACATCAAACTTGATGGAGGAAGAGTCCATGACTAGTTCCATGGGCCACACTCCACTGAGAGTGCTCCTCTTTCTCTGGGTTAACAGTGATTTATTTGAGGAGACAAATTATTCCCTTATTTTAATTAGTTGTCAAAGGTGTTATTCAAACAGTTTGTATCTCTTCCATATTTAGTATAGTTTAGTTTACCAAAATAATTTTAGAAATGCTGTCAGAAACACATTATCATGTCTGAAGATGATTGTAAACATTCACAGGTGATTTTTAAATTAGGCAAAGATACACATTTGTTTCAAAAACAATTGAACAAAGGAAACTGAGATAAGCACAAAGTGTTCCATCATCTTAAGACATTTTCTCTGGTTTCTTAACAGAGGGCAATTTAATTCAAAAAGATTGCATGTATTGATTGAAGTACTGGCCCCTAGATACTTAACAGATGAATGAAACCAATGAAAAGGGCACTTGCTGTTCACATTTCCCAGTATGAGGAGCAAGAATTAATAAAAGAGAGAGTTAATTTTAGAAAATGATACTTCCCCCCAAAGATTGCTTTTATTGAAAATGTTTTATAAAATAGGTTGTAGGTGATCAGCCCAGAATAAAACATGACTCAACAGAGAAGGCAGTCAGGGAGAGTGACTTCAGGGAGACTGAGCAGGGATCTGTGTTGGAGAGAGATACACCCTCAGCTGCCACTGGGGAATTGGTCCTAAAGGGAGATGTTTATCTGGGGAAAGGTTCTTGTAGAGTTGTAGAGGAAGATATTGTATTTTACCTTGTATAATGTGCTCCCATATGTAATGCACAACTATGTATTTGACCCAAACTTTCAAGATAAAAGATCTCTCGTTTCAAGTTTTTAATTCAAATTTTTATTTGTTTATATTTAAGTACTTGTTTTTTGTATTATAAATGAATTTGAGCATTTATTTTTTTAACACATTATGGTACAGGAAATTTTATGTAATAGATAGTTACAAAATATGAGGACAGATACAAGGAACAATAAGCTTTTCTTCCTGTTGCCTCCATAGTCTGATGACACTCTCTGTAGGAAGAGGTCTAGAATTGTTTGTGGCCATGCTCTTTAGCATATTGTGGGGGAAAAAGGCCTGCTGGCTGCTTCCAGGAGACATGAAGACAGACATAAAAACCGCCAACCTAGCAAAGCCATAAAAACATCCTGTGACCTGAGCTTGCTGGAATGTTGCCAGCAGACAAAGAGCTTCCTGCGCTTGAGACCCCCCTCCCCTAATTTACATCCCTCTCTTCCCTTTGTTTGCTCTAACCTATATAAGTGCACCCTCACTGGAAGCCTGTGCTCAGCCTTCTTAGTCAGTGCATAAAAAAATCTGCCTAAAATACTTCCAAAAGAGTGCCCACGTATTTTGTCCCAGGAGAACCACAGCAATATTAATAGCTGTTAGCTTAAAGCCTGTATTGTCTATATTTTTATGAAAATATCAGCTAGATTGCTAGCTCCCACCTAAAGTGTAGAAAGAGAAATGTCATGCTGTTCACCTATGGTGATGAAGTCGACATCACCTATCTTATCAAGTCGGTCACTTACGCTGTGGACAATAATACATTAATCTGTTTCATTTCCTTGAATCGCTGGCCAAAATTGCTTTTGTTGCAAGTTTCTCTTAAGTTCAACAAAACCAGTGATTGTCTTCTATGGTATTATTTTGCATGTGGATATCGTTATTGATTTCTAGAGTGATACTTTTAACTCATAACATAAATAAAAACATTTAAACATATATCTACATCTATGTATGTATGTAGATATGGAATTAATCCCACCCATGTGTAATGCACATCCTTATTTTCCCTCACAAATTTTGGCCAAAAAAGTACACATGTAAACATGACAAAATACGGTAAATCCTTGCTTTTCAATTTTAGCTCTTCAGCAGCTTCTGTTACTTTTCACATTCTAATCTTTCAGTCTCTTTATCAGTTCCACTTTGTTGTTGACCTACTGTCTTCCACAATGATACCTGCTAGTGGGTCTGGCTTAACCAATGGGGAGGTTTGTTCTCTTTAGAGAGTTTTCATCAGAAATCCATTATTTAAAAAAAAGAATAACTGCATAGCATGTGTGAGCTCTTAAAAGGAGTATCTAATATCTATGACATACAATATATAAAACAATTCACCTTGCATTGTGGTTAGGAAGAAGCAGCTTTAACAGTTTTATAGCTCATCAGGCTCTTTGGGTAGTATGTCGATATGTGTTTTGACTAGTGATTTGAATCTTTACAAAAATCTCATGATAATATCCATGATTGAAAGTGTGAGTAGACAGAATCAGAAAGGGTAACTTGTCCAAGACTGTTCAAGAGTGCTGTGAATTGATTTTGATAGATCATGGTAGCAATGGTAGCCATTGTTATAACAAAAGTTGCAGGTCGGAAGACTTTATTCAAGGTTATTACAGTAGTTCTAGTGGACTACAATTATGTCTAAACTCAATTCATTTGTAGTAAAGAGTAGGGGCAAGGGAATCTTAGGTTATATTTTTTGCTAATTGGCTTTATCCAAAAGTGCAAAGCACCCAAATGTTAACTTCTACTCTACCACAGAAATGGGGAAATATGATTGCTAACTTTCTTTAATGATTATATTTCAAAAAGATGGCTTCCAGGTCTTTGAGAAAACATTCCTTGCTTTTAAAACTATCAAGAGACTTTAAAAATTATTTACAGATCAAATGTAAAAAAAAAAAAATGTACCATTACAAGTTTTTTGATGTAAAATCTCTCAGAAAAAGTAGGTCAGGGTTCTAGAGGCAGGAAGAAGACTGTCTAAATTTTAGTCAAGTTGAGGGAAACTTTATGGTCAGCTTGGCCATTCTTCCCTTTTGTTCTGGGGATGCCAGGTATTCCATTGAAAAAACATAGGAAAGCTAGTCCATGTAGTTTTCTTACTGATATCATCTAAGTTCTTTTTCCCATCTGACTAATGAAGATGGGATAAAAAGGAATGAATATGGAGATTTACTTTTTGATCAAAGAGGTAGAGGGGAGCTCATGGTCAAAATATCTTTTCCTGCCAGTTACATGGGGACTAGGTTATACGCTTTTTGCAAAGAAGGGGAGGGGAGGGACAGCATGTAGGTCTCTGACTTCTGACTTCTGTAGACTTCCAGGAAAAAAGGCAGAGCATTATAGTGTCAGAGGACCACCCTACTTCCAGTCCTAGTTTGGTCTGTACCAGGTCTGTAATAGCATAGAGGGATTGGGGTTTAATATGTCCTTGACTTTTGTCTCCTTTTGACTTGTCTTGCTAGTTTCCAAAGTTCTCCATGAACATATTCTAGAGTCAAGACCAGTCCGGCTGCCATCATTTTCTAACCTGTGGTTGTAAATTCCATTGTCTCCTAAAACCTCACTAATGATGCAACTCTGGTGATTCCTAAGAAATGGTACAACTGAACTTAACATATTTTTTTTTTTTTAAACAGAAATGTGCATCCCAGGAATGAAGATGAATAGGCAGGCAGGAAGAGAGGGGAGGAAGAAGAACTTTATTTACTTTTATTTAGTTGTTTACAAGGTTTGTTTCCCCACTGGACCCGGCACTGGAACCCAGGGTTATGTGGCCTGCTCTTTCAGAGGCAATTGACCTAATCCCTGCTCCACCAGAGCATGCCTGCTTAACCATTTTGGGGGAACAGCTAACCACCAGGAGACTGTTGTAGTAGATTTCTGTGATTGACTTAGTTGAGCCTTTGGCTGAAACTTGGTAGAAGAGTATATTTGTAGGATGATGTGAACAATTAGGCCTTTATTAAGGGAATTCCTACAGGTATAAAGAGGAAAACATTAATATTGAAGTAGACTGTAGACTATTTCTGAGTCCAGAGTGCAGCCAGGTGAGAAAATTCCTAGACATTGGGCTCTCAGAGTCTTTCAATGGTGAAATGAAGATGGCAATGGTAATTTGTAATCTGAATGTTTTTGGTGATGGCATAGACACATCAGGGAGGTTTTAGAAAGATTGGTCACTATCATGGCTATTTTTCAAGCAGAACACAAATGAAGCAGGTGTGCCAGTGATCTTGCTGAGTGGTTGACACGGTTCTAAGCACACAGGTTGCTCACACATGATCTGCTGTGGTGATGAATCATTGGAGTTTATTTTAAATCATCTGGCTCACAGGGATTTTTCAGAATCTGGTGTGAAAAGCTCCCCATAAGAATCTGGGCAGTTAGGTTTTAGTTCTCTGTAACTTCAATTTAGGAGGGTGGAAAAAAATTAGAAAAGTTAGGTTGGAAGGTCGTAGGAAGATACTGAGGGGGAAACTGTAACAATCGCAAATTTGGTGAGGGTTGACACTTGGTTCAAAGTGACAGGACCTAGTCTAATTTGAAGGTATGTAACAATGTCATGCAGTATACAGAGAAGAAAAAAATAGCTCAGAGAAAATAAACAGGACCAGAATTGATAATCTAAAAAAACTGTGTTGTATTTTTCTCTTGAAACATTAATATGTATCTCTTTAGTCACTTCCCTTTTGATCAATGAAAATCAAAGTAAGATTATTCTCAATCACAAAATGAGTTTGGCCTTCTTACATTGGCCTGACTATTTACATAGGTGCAGCAAAAAAGATAATTAGCCAGAGGGGCCTTTTAAAGCTTTGTTTCACATGACGTTTATAAGGAATTTCATGTTAGAACTTTAAAATCCTCTTGAGACTAGGAAGCTGAGCCAAAAACTTGTCACTAGATTTTAACTGCAGTACCTGTAGATTTAGATGAATTCCTCTCTTTGAGATTATCATATCCTATTTCCTGGATTTGTCAGAGTGATTTTCCTTGATCACCTGTAAGACTGAGAACCTACAAGCCAAGTACCAAGCTGATTTTCTTAAGAGGAGTTTGTAAGTATTGGCTCCATAAAGTTGACTTTAGTTCCCTAAAATGGTCTGGTCATATATGATCCTATGCACATTAATCTCAGATATGGCATTGTAGTCAAAGCTTTGATTATATAATCAATGAATCTAATTACCTTATGTTACAAGGAGGCAGATTTTTATTGAACCTATGCAAATCATTATGTTGCCATGAAGGAATACTCCGAAGTTTCTGAATTCAAAGTGGATCAGACAGGGAGAGAAAGATAAATATTTTATTTCTATTTACAAAAGGATAATCTAAATTCTTATGAATTATAGATTGCATAAGAGAAAAGAGAAGTTTCTTGTATCTAGGAATTTTAACATTTCAGTAATATTCAAATTAAAACCCATAATCATCCTTCATCAATTCATACAGTCCTATGGCATGAATTTTTATTCTGCTTTATCTTTGGTTAGCAATCACATAAATCCATCAGCAACTCCACTTAGAGTTCTGGAAATCCTGACACAGTCAATAGGATTTGCTCAGTTATTCGCACAGTGCCTTCAGAAGTCTATGCCCCAAACAAACCTTTTCGTAGGTGTCAGAGACAATTCCTTTTTGTGGAAGATGAAGCACTCTAGCCCGTAGCTAATTGCAAGAGCTTTCAGGAAAGCAGCAGAGTAAAACAAAAATGTATCTGTGGATGACAAGACTTAAAATGACTGGATTCATGGATACAATGCGAGTTAATTACAAAGATAATGTGGCTAACATGGATAATTGACTATTTTTGTGACTTACTGCTGATAACACTGCTACTATCCAGCCCCGTTCACCATTTCACTTGCCTGGACTAAAGGAATCACTTCCAACAGAATGTGCCTCATTCTGTTGCTCCTATATATCTAATCTCCATAAAGTAGTCATAGGAACATCAGCACCAGGACATGTGGACAGTGAGGGCATTGACAGTATTTCTAGGAATTTCATATATTTTTTGAAATAGTTGCATTAGCATTTATTTGACAAACAGCCAAGAGAAGGTTGAGTATATTTTCTTATTTGACAGTATTTCCCATGCAATTCATCATATCAACATGCCAGAATTTTGTGAGGGATGGACAAGCCTTATGAACATCTCACAATTTTTATAGGGATTTACTTCTTCATAATATGATTTCTCAATGTAGGAAAAAAGAAGAAGCGCATGTTTTTAGCAGACTCTATTATCTGTATTTTTCCATGTAAAGAAGAATTTATATAAAATATATTTATACTTAGTAATTGTTTCAATATTTAACATTACTTGAAAATCATCTCGATATTTAATAAATATTGATTAATTAATTTAATGTGGCATAAGTCTAAGGTTGTAAGTTACCAAAATATTTTGGAAACTATTTTTAAGCAGATGAAGGGGAACATAATATGCATGACCTCCAAATATGCCACTTTGGCATGTGGATTGTTTTTTGATTAAGACAGTTAGGACCCAGCAAACTCAGGAAATATTAATATTTCAATAATATTCTAATCAAAACTCAATCATCCTTCATAAGTTCATATAGTCCTATGCCATGAATTCTTATTCTTCTTGATCTTGATTTAGCAATCTATGTCCTCTGTTCCCCTTATTTCCCTGAACTAATTCATCAATAAAATCTATTAAATCTACTTGTAAAACATATCTCAGTTCCTTCCTCTAATATTTTCATGTCCACTACTATCATCCAGTCCAGCTCACCATCTTTTCTTACCTGGACTGAAACAACTGGACTTTCCTCATTCTGTTTTCCCTATATAGCTAATATCCATTGAGAAGTTAGAGGAACCTTTGAAAAATGTTTATCAATTTATGTCTATCCTCTCTTATGACAGGTGTAAAACCCTTCAATGGTTTCTTTTCCCATATACAATAAAATACACATGTAATATATATATTTGTATGTATACAAGTATGTGTGTGTATATGTATGTGTGTGTATATATATATATATATATATATATATATGTATACGTATCTCCCTACTTAGAGAAACTAGTCCTGGCCTTTCTGTCTGAATTAATCTAATTCTGCTAATCCCTTCACATGATGGGCTTCACTGTGTATTATGTTTGTTAAGCATGGTCATTTCCACCAAACACTTAACAAGGTAAAGATCCTCAGGATTATCTTCTTTTTTTTATGCCCTATATATTCTATGAATAGATTTTATCAGCTCTGCTCTTGATACACGCAGTTTCTAACTACTCCTTCTTACACCGTCTATCTCAACACCTCATTCAAATCACATCATCTTTTACCTGATTGTTGTCATAGCTTCCCACCTGGTCTCCAGTGTGCAATCTCTTCATAACAGAATAGCCAATCTCACACTATTAAACAGTTCTCCTTTAATGTCATTCCCTGTCTCAGACCTTCTCATCTTCTTATTTTCCTTCTAGATTTTCCTATCTGGTTATTCTCTGCTCAAAACCTTTCCTTCTCACTCACAGTAGATTTAATTGCATGTAAAGTCCCACAGGAATCAGCTCTTCCCCCCTGCCCCCCAGTATTACCTCATCTAGCTTTTCCTGCCATCTATTTGTACTCCGGTCAAATGAGCCTCACTGAGTTTTATTTTTAGACATTCATGTCAGCTTTCTCTTTCAGTGCCATTATACCTTTTGCATAGAAGTTCTTCCTTCAAATATTCACATGGTTTGCTTCCTCACTTCTTTCAAGTCCCTGCTCAGATGTCACAAGATAAGCAAGAACTCTGACCAACCTGCTTCAATAAGAAACTGTTCTCTGATCACCTGATCCCTTGTTCTTTCGCATGATTTTTATCCCTTACTTAGTCATGCTCCTTAGAACTTTCACTATTTGACATAATATTTACATATTTTTTATTCATTTTTGAGTTTTCTCCTTCCAGTGAGGCATAAGCTCCATGAAAATTTGGAATTATCTGTTTTGTTCACACATTAGGTCCTTCATGATGATGACTCAGTTTACCTATTGCCCGAATTTGTGTACCAAGACCATCACCCAGCATTTTGCAGGCACTGCTTACTTGTTCAGTGAGTGAATATAACCCTGAAGTTTTCAAATATGTGAAACTCTTTCTTGGTTAAACCAATCTAAATTATATTTCCATCCTATTTAACAAGATTTCTCAATCTTGATACTTGGCATTTTACAATATGATTCTTTGTCGTGGAGGGCTAGTTTATATATTTCAAGATGTTTATCGACATGCCTTCCCCTACTCATTAAATGTCAGTAACAAGCCCCCCAGTTGTGACAACTGAAAATGTCCTCAGACCTTGCCAAATATCCCCTGGCTCCATGGTAACCAGCTCTTCCCCCATGACTCAGCTCATATAATTTCCATCAAGGTTTGATTGATTTTTTTCCCCTCAATCTGAGCTAGGAACTCTACTTCTATAGTAATATCTGTTTCTCTCTCTCTCTCTCTCTCTCTCTCTCTCTCTCTCTCTCTCTCTCTCTCTGTATGTGCTGGTGGTGTTTGGTATATCTACTTATTAATTATTCCTTAATTATCTACTAAATGAATGATAACATCCTTGAATGTAGGAACTGTGACTTATAATTTCTATATCTCATTTATTTAGTATTTTTCTAGTATACAAAGGGGTCAATAAATGTTTTTCAATGAATAAGTGAATAAATGGCATTTGATTGACTAGAGAGAGCCACTTAACACAGGCTTGAGATAAACCTCCTTTTTCAGGTAGTCAAGGAATCACCTAGGGCTTTGGCACTTCTATAACATGTAAACAGAGCTGTAGAAGAGAAAATTCTAAGAAATGGAGGGCAGTGAAGATTAGAGCTGAGGGCCCACTATAGGGAAGCAACTCATATCAAAGAGAATCATTCAAAAGTCAAAGCAAGTATAGGTGCTATGGTTTGCTTGAATAATTCAGGCAGTTCTACATCCAATGAACCAGGGGTGGGTAATCTTTTGCTCTGTTTTTCCAGAACATGAGATGAAACTATCATTGACATTATTTCTACTTTAAAAATGTTCCTGAAATGGGAAATCTGAGATAAGTGATACAAAAACAAGCCTGTGACTCACTCATTTTAGATATTGCTGAGCTATTTACATGAAAGTAGCAGCAATTTGATTCTCTCATTTGGACTATTTCACTGAAAGTAGGATGTGCAATTTTATGTTTTGTTTTTGAAGTCTTTTGGTTTTTATGATTTGATATTCTCTCTTGCTTTGCAAAAAGAAAAGAGGGTAAAAACTTGCCTACTTTATTTCATATTACTTTTTTCACATGTCCAAATAGATTTGGCATTATGTGGAGCTAAATAACTGAAGTCAAAATTAAATAGAACTAATTTTAAAATAACAAAAAATTGTTCATTTAGAAAGTTTTAAGTATCATTTTCAAGCAAAAGACATGTTTATTGTATGTTTAAAATATAGTTCTGGTGATTAAACATTGATGGGAATAGAAAAGGCAAACCTTCCTTTAATCCTTAATTCAAAAATACCACACAGATCCCGTGGGAAACTGAGTGGAAGAGGAATAAAACATACCTGGAAAATATACAGAGTAGTTTTTGCTCATCAAACTTGAGAAGCATAACCTCAAGTATTTTACACCCTGGAAATGTGAGGGAGCACTTTCAAATACCAAACATCATTTTATCCTTAGAAAATTCTATGGAATAGACAAGCAGAAATTTTTTTCCCCATTTTATAGTAAAGAAAACCGATATCAAGTGATCGAATAACTTCAATAAAACTAGACTTTGCATAGGGATATGTCCAGTTAGCTGCAAGCAACTATCCAGTACTGCTTCAGGATAAAAATGGGGTTCCCTGTTGCCCAATTCATTACAAGTGGAGTCATCTCTCCAGAACCCTCAGTAAGTTCACTGATGTTCATAATCAGATATCATGAGATGCAGAGAAATTATGAAATCACTATCCTGAAGGTCTTTCATACATACAAATACTCCACCTAAAATATTAGATAATGATTACCTCTTCCAACCTTTGTGGAATGACTGGAAGGCTACTTTAAGGATCAAATTTTTATCTTAAGTTCATTAAAAAGCTATTGAAAGATTTTCATGGGAGAAGTGACGTGATTAGATTGTGTTTTATTATATCTACTCTCTTAGCTGTCCAACAAATGGATTGGAAAGAAGCAATCCAAGGGGAATATAAATGTTCATAAATTAAAAATATTAATATTGTTTTTGTTTTGTTTATGACTTTTCACAAGCAAAATGTTTTAAGTTTGCACATTTTATTGCCATAATGAATATTCTCTCCTGTATTACTTTTGTTTTTTCAAATGGTTCATTTAAACAAGTCACTGAATCAGGGATTTATCTGAGAGAAGACTTGAATGTAGATGATAGAAAGGAAAAAAGAGTAATGGGAAGTAAGAAATTTTACAGAAAAAAAAGGTCTGGGGTGGAATGAATGCACCAAAAATACTGCTGTTAATGAGATTGAACACACACGAACTCAATATGTAATCCTCAGTTTTGTTTACCAAGGGATACAAAAACCTCATTAGTAGTAGGACATCAATATGTTTGTAGAATTAATTAGCTAATTAATTAAGATATTCTTATCTCTTCCAAAGTTCTCACACTCCATCAAGGAAGCTACATAGGGGAAATCATCTTCTGTCCCTTTTCTCAGCCTTATCTATAAGAATAGAGATGATTATGAGTCCCATGAAACTACAGACCTTGGTTTTTTTTTTGTTTGTTTATTTTTGGTGAAGGGGATGAAGCAACAATACAGAAACATTGTCTTGCCGTTTTTTCCATTCTGGAATTATGTTTCTGTGGGGCCTTATTTTTGGTGCAACTTTATTTACCCTCTTAGCCTGCAAAGACAATGACTCAGAAGTTTGCAATGCTTAAATGCCATGTTGGTTTTCTTAAGTAGAGTGATGAAGGATGTGCTGCATATGAATTTATTTTGCAGGCAAAGGTAGAGGAGAATGGAGCCTATACTTAAGTCATGCTGTCACTTAGGTGGCTCATTTGCTCTGATAATAGTTCTAACTGGCTTATTAGTCTCTTGTACATATTTGTCTGGCAATGAAATCATTCTCTCTCTTTAGGGATGTGCACAATGTTGGACAAGAAGTGCCTCAGGCTGTCTTTCAACTCTTTATCTCAGCCAGGCCTCTAGTAAAAGCCTTTAAAAATGCACTCCATCTACTTCACATACAAAGTACCCATGGCTAAATTAAGATGCTAATGACTGTGCTGATGATCCATCTTTATGCTGGAGTGCTGCTAAGAAGGAAATGTTTCTTCACTGCCACATCTTAGAATATTTCAAGCAAAGGACATTTTACTTTTGTGAGATATCTTGCATTTTCAATACAAGATAAATTTTATTTTTTCATAATTGAAGATTGTAATAGTTGTGATGAGTCATACAGAAGTGGAGTATTCCAAATGTCATCTCAATATCTTTCTTTCCAACTGCATGAAAAGAAACTGCTCTTGACCTCCTGACCTCATCATAACTCCTCTGGGAGAGGACATTGTGATATCTTGTCTTGATTTCAGGTCTTATGAATCTGCATCCCTGTCCTCTCTAGCTATTCACAGCGTGTCTAGCGGCTCTCCTGTTTCCATGAAAGTATGCCTTACCTTCAAACACTTTCCTTCAGTGACACAATGTATTATTCAATAGAAAAAATTTTTAATAAGAGCTTATTACACACTTCCCTCCTCATTTCATATCTGCTTTTTCATTAGTTTTTTTCCTTCCAATCAGTGAAAACTATATCCACTATCGATGCAGAAACCTCAATTCTGTCTATCAAGTTCTGTCAATTGCAATTTAAAATATCTCTTTGATCTGAGATTTTCTTCATTTCCATGGTCACTGCTTTATTTTTAAACATCTCTTCTTCCAATTCAACTAATGTAATGTCTAATAATGTCTAATAATGGAGAGTTTACTAAGATAATATAATTATTTATATTTCATTAGTAATTCAGTATAGTTTTTAAAATGATCAGGAATATAAAAATATGTCATAAAAATATGTCAAATAGGGCACAAGAAGCTCGACACAAAAGTGAGTGCTGATTAAAATAAAACATTGCAAAAAATATTTGCAAACATAGTCAAGCTCAAAACCAAGAAAGAAAAATAAATGAGACAAAAATGAAGAGAAAATACAACATCAGAGCTATGGGCTGGGGTTTCTGTCAATAACCCCAAGGGGTTACTGAAATTATTTTGAGATCTTAACAACTTGATTGTGTATTTTAGATACACACAGAAGGAGAAATGTTTAGCCATGGATCTCAGGTGCATAGAATACTAATACTAAACTTCTTGCTTAAAGCCAGAATTATCAAGGGCTGCCCCATCACTGAAATAAACACTGAGAAACTCAATTCATATCCTCTAGGAATCAGGAAGAAAATTTGCCTTCCATTAGCTTTTCCATAGAGAAAATTACTTTTGAAAAATGAAAACTTCAGATTTGTTTCAGATACATATGAGGGATCAAGAGTTAAGAGTCAGGAAATCCCCTGGATTTGAAATATTGATGGAGGAAGAAATGTCAGACATTTACATAATCCAGCGCATATTTGGCTTCCCCGCAAAGTAATTCAGAAAGGCATGATAAAGATGAGCTCATAGTGAAAGTGTTTGGCTGTGCATTGTGGGAGAGAATAACAGATACAATAAGTGGAAGAATTTAGATACTTAGCACTAGAATAACAAGATAGAAAGCTTAAAATAAGTGTATTTAAACTATTTAAAGAGATAAGTAAAACTAAGTTATAAGAAAGGACTCAAAGCTACAAAAGGAGTGATAAAGTTTGATAATGTCTATACTTAAAAAAGTTATGAGATTTCAGAATATAATGATTTGAACAGTAAATTAGAAACAGCTGAAAAGAGATTCACAAACTGGAGAGTAAGTCTGAGGAAGTCACTTATATTGCACCATTAAGAAAGTGATAGAAAAAAATTTTTTTTAAGGAATGGTGCAGGCAGGAATGAGGTGAACAGAGGCAAACAGGTAGGAAGAGAAAGGAGGAAGAAACGTTTTTATTTATTTTGCTTAATTGTACATCTTGTTGCCGCCCCAGCCCTGGAATGTGAACCTAGATCCTTGAGATGTGTGTGGAGCTTGCCCAGCCCCTGCTCCATCAGGGCATGCCTAGAAAACATTAAAATATTAGTTAAGGGATATGGGAACTGGAATGGAAGGCAATCTATATCTAGTCAACAATATTTTGATTAGTCATGATTAAGATTTCTTTAAAAATAAAAATTTACAAATTGAAGGTGTACTTTGAATCTTATACAGAGAAATCATGGTAAAATTACATGATTTTAAAGACAAAAATTATTTTAAAAGCTATAAGAAAGAAAACAAAGATTATAAGAATATATTTTAAATTGATAGCACAATTCTTATCAGTAATAATCTCAAAATATAATGGGAGCACATCCTCAAAATGCTGAATAGAATTTATATTTTAAAATAATATTCACAATTTAATTAATATCTAGATTTTATTAAAATATATGAATAGGTAAGGTTATTTTGTGTATTAAAAATTCTCAGTTGTCTTACACAATAAAAATTTACTTCTCATTCTTGCTCGTTTTGCAGCAGGCAACTCTTCAAGTTATTATTGCTCTATGCATCAATACCTTAATTGTGGCTGTTCCAATTTCCTGTTTTTGGAGCCTCACCATGAGGCCTCCATATTTTCTGCAGCAGGGAAAGAAGGGGCATGGAGAACCCATTCCTGTTTCTTTTATACTTGAACCCAGAATTGACATATATCACTTTCACTGAAAGAGCCAGAGCTAGTCAGTTAGTCCCATCTAATTTAGGGGTGCTTAATGTTGGGTAGTGTTGTCTTTAACTTGCATGGAAAAAGAGGCAAAACAGATATTATGAGCACTGATAATGTCTGCCATAGTTCAGTCCTCTTGTCACCAGATCTTCAGTTTATTCTCCTTTTCAAACACAGAGAATACATTCTAACCCCTTCTTTAGCCAGGAAAACCTAAATGTCTTATTCAGTCACAGAATCATGGTCTAAATCCAGGATCTCTATGGGATTTTAAAAAGAGTCCCTCTAGTAGATACGGCTCTTCTTGTTCAGGGAACTATGGTGGAAAGTTCTCCAACCTTAAAACACCATTGATGATCATGGAATGCATTTATCAAGTACAATAACTACTATTTAGAAAAAGGATGTATATAATACACAGTTGTCACTGGTCTGTAACAACTGGGAAATCCTGATGGCAGACTTTGTGAGTATACAGTAACCTAGAGGTGGGGAGTATTCCTTAATCAGTCCCTGATATGATTCCAAAAGAGCTCTCTTACCCATGTTTTTCTTAGTCTCTTGCTCTCCCCTGTGGGAATGGGCTTCTTTTTATTATTTACCTTTGTCACATCTGAAATGTTCTCATGAAATATGCTGTCCTTGGGAAACAAACTGGTTTTTTTTCATCCTACCACTGCTCATAGAAAGTTGGATGTGCAGGGATTATTATCTTCAAAAGTCACGTGAATGTTTTATTCAAACTTTTAGTATGACTGTCAACATTTCTTTGGCTTCATTTTTATTTGATTTAAGTCAGTTCCTTATGCCAATCATTACCTCTTGAAGTCTTTCCAAGTTAAGGGTCTCCAAATATGTGCTGTATCTTTTTTTTCCTGAGCATTTCTTTTTTTCTTTCTTTCAACTTAATGAAAGCTAAAATGCAGATGTCAGACTCCTGAGGAATGGTTGGAGGCAGAGTGGGAAAAGAAGGGAACATCCGATAGACTAATAAGAGTCAAGTACGCTTTGAAACAAAGTACAAAGGAAAAATCAAACTCTATTTTATTCAAAATGGACGCATTAATGCTAGAGGAAGGAAAATTATGACCTGTACTGTTCTCAATACCAGGATGAATAAAATAAATACATTTCTTTCTAACTCATTTTTAAGTCATAACTTTTATACTAAATTTAAAGCTATTGGTATCACAGCTTCTGTTGTCCATAGAAAACAAGTTTTCAATCGTATCCTGAACATCATCAAATCTATATATCTTTATAATAAAGGTAGGAAGCCATCTATAGCACAAAAACATTCAATGAAGCATGTTAGGTCCTTGGTTCTGTGGCTTTAAAGGTGGCCTGGTCCAGAAGTGGTCTCCTTATGCTGAGTCAGCACTTTCAAGAACAGGTTTGCTTGGTCTTTTAACTTCCCTGTGTATTTCCTTTCTGGCAGGAGTAAGTCACTCCCTCACTAGCCCTCCCTATAAATCTACTGGGTGAATGCCAACCCTGTTATGAAGTCAAGAGTCAGTATTGGGGGGGGATAAAGTTGGATAGGAAGTGGGAAGGAAGTAGTTAACAGGTAGTAGTAAAGGACACTAGAACTCTTGTGGTGGATATGGTATGAAATGCACATAGACTGATGTGTGAATTTAATATCCTAAAACACATATGACAAGATAAACCAAAGAATTAACAAAACAATAAAAAATAAATCAGTACAGATTCACAATAGGTCATTATATTTTTCCAGTTTGCACAAAAGACCATTTTGTTCTAGTTGCTGATGAAAGAAATACAATTAATGAGAATATTGGATTCACAGAAACCTCTGAGTTAGGAGGTCTTTGGATGCCAGCCTTGTGATTATGGCTTCATCACTTGACAATCACAGAGATGATTTTTAAGTGTTCCCTCATGAGCATATTGCACATTACAATTTTTTCCTATAATCTTGAATCAGCTCAGAAAGCTTGTTAATTGCTTAAGCTACTCCAAGCTTGTTTGGATAGAAAATCACCCTGAAACCTATTAGCTCTCTCTTCTCTCAGCATGGCCTGTTATACAGACCTGAGTATCAGTTCCAGAAAAGTTATTTTTTAGGATGTCATTCAATATTTCATCAATTCCCAGCACAATTGGTGCCTTGGAAATATTGTTCCTAATCTTTTTTCTCCCTGAAGCGTATATAAACAAATCTAATTCCTTGTTAGACACTAATTGCAACTGCCATATAACTGTGCCTCTGGAACTTTCTAAAAGCATTATCCATATGTCAAGGTCTTCCCCTAACTGCCTGGTTATCCTAATGAGAGAATTTTTTTTTTCCTCTTGTTGACTGCACCCCATCTATTTTATAAGCTAAATATCAACTATAAAATATTACAGCTCAAGATTATAAGCAACGACCCAGTGATAATAAATGTAATGGGATTCCCTGGAAAAACATCATTGGGGAGCTTATGTAAGACCGAAATATTGCCCTTGTCTTTGGAATATTTCTGAATTAGCTCATTTTACATGCTGGTAGAGGAGCCTTCTAAAAACCAAATAAATCCAAGAGACAATGATGAATATTTGTACATAGTACTGTAAGCATCTCTGGGAGCCTTTGAGGGGGGTTATATGAAGATGTCATAATGCAAAATTTCAAGGAAGAACCTTAGGCTTGATGAGAGATGATCAAGGTTGAAGGAAGGAGATTGATATGCTATGTTGAACTCAGATACTTAAGATTGTTGGCAAATAGTGGTCTGGTTGTGGTGTTGGGTCTCTTAGTTAACCTGACTCAGTATAATGGACACTATAATACACTGCCAAAAGTTCTGCTTCAGAATCTTCCTTTGGCTACTACATTGGCAGCCCATGACAGCTGAGTCTGCTTCCTAGGACCATTCCTGGCACCAATTATATTGGATTGAATTCCTCTCTAGAAATTGTCCTCAAGAGAGAGGAACTGCCTATGTCAAGATTGTATCCTGATACTTGTGGGATTGGCTAAGGCCCTTGTTGGAGTACAGTTTAATTCATTTTCTTTGTTTGTTTAATCCCTGTTCCCTTACTTTCTTATATGTGATAAGGAATCAGGAGATCATATTCCCTAAAAAACACTCTGAATGCAAATCTCTTAATCTGAATAGGTACATACATTGTTGAAATTGTGCTGATGTTATTTCTAGAACTTACATGAACTCTTGCTCTTCAGAAAAAAAAACAAACTTCAGATATTTCAAAAACGATTAGATATTGGGACCCAGCTGATATGATATCAGGGAGTTCATTGTCATCATCATGATTACCTGGTTAAAATTAGGGCATAGATAGGCCAGGTAATAAATGAACTGCTGATGAACTAGTTTGTCCAAGAATGTGTCCACTGGGGACTATGGCTCAGTGGTCATTACTAAGTTACTGAATGTAAAGTTGAAATGGATATACTGAATATTTGGCAGAAAGCCCCTTTGATTTCTTGGCTTCTGGAGTAAGAGTTGTCATGATAGTCATGGCTAACTCAAAGCACTTTAACTTCTTACCGGATTTTCCTCCTCTCTTTCAAATTGTGGTATACTAGCAAGTGTTTAACAACTGAATTTTTGGAGAGAAATAAGAGAATTTTGGGGAATTGTATCTGTCATTTTTTGAGATGTATATTTCCACTAGGGCCAGTTTTAAACTCCAGTTTAAATATGATTCAATGCAGAGTTGGGAAGAGAAGCACACACTTGTTTTTTACAAGTCAGAATAAGTTGCCTCCAGCAACTCCAGGGCAGGTTTTCCTCTTGAGCGCATTACTTAATAAACCTCCCCTAGGAGAGTAACGGTCACAGAGTCTGTTTCTGGAAAAACCTATCCAAACCATCCAGTCATTTCTTATTATGCATACAATCTGGTGGGATATATAGATACCATCTCAGGGTCCAAATGACCATACTGTAGCATGTAGTCATGAAAAGTTCCCTGAAAGGCAGAGATAGTCACTTCTGTTTTTAGAGGAGTGACAAGTGGCAATCCTGAATGAAGTGGTAGTGGCGCTTTGGTTTGTATTGAGAACATGTCCAACCATGGCAGGTTTTTTAGCTAAGTAGTAGGTGGTGGATATGAATATGAAGCAGGTATGGGTGGAGGCCTGAGTTAGCGATGATGCATTAGAACTAACTGCCCAACTACAGATATTCAAAGACGGCAGCAGTCTGAGATACTGGCTGGCAAAATTCAGTGCTGCGGTCTGGAGACTTTGTTCTACAATGTTAGCAGTAACTATCTTCCAGATTCTGTGCTATGCCATATCTATCTATCTGTCTGTCTGTCTGTCTGTCTGTCCGTCTATCTATCTGTCTACTATAATATATTCGCTATATTCCTAAATATAAGTCTGAAAGATAGGTAAAATTATTTCCATTTTCCATAGGCAAACACTAAAACTGAGGGAAGTTAGGTGAATTGATTAAGGACTTTCATTAAATATATGCCAGTAAGAGACTACGCTGGCCTTTTCTTGCAAATCGGTCTGCTTCTACCTGACATCCTCTTTCAGTTTTCCCCTTGTCTCAATGTTTATAGGTACTGTTTGAAATGAGTAACTATGAAAACTAAAGCATATATTGAGAAGAAAATACCATTTCAGTTGACGTAAGAATGGATGACATTTGCTTTGCTCTTTAGAAGTCTGGGTCATTTCCCTTAAGAGAATAGATATGAAAAATTAAAATTCATGTAGGATGAAAGATGAAGGGATATATGATCAAAGTCCATAAATCATGAAAGGTACACAGAAATTTTCCCAAAACAAGAGTATCAAGAGATTTGGGACTGGTCTTATGCTTTTTAAATGAAGGCATGACTTAGAATTGTGAAATTTAGTAACACCTTACTGCAAAGGCAGGTATTGCATGTAAAAAATGGAAAGTGCAGGATATTCCTGGATTTGAACTGGCTTAAACTGGCTTGAAGGTGGGTGTAGGCAGAACTGGGGGGAATTAGAGAGGCTGCAGTGATGAAGATAAAAGCAAATGTAAATTGTCAGTGAAGAATTGAGAAGGAACATGTGGATACAAAATATAGGATAGAATTCTGGCAAAAACATCCCAGAGAGACAATGTAGGTATTTACATGGTAGCAATGCAATGAAAACTGTTTTATCTTAGTATTTTTTAAATCATAATTGATTACATATTATTCATTCAACTTGGTTGAAAAATTAAAATCAAAATATAGTCTTAACATACCTAAAATAGTGACTAAGAATGATTAACAGTGAAATACAGCAAAATGTATTTAAGAGTTAATTAAATGGAAATAACTGTAATTTTTCACTTGAAAAAAGGTTACACTAAAATAGAAAATTTAGTGAGCATTTATAATCCATCTATAGTGACCTGAAAAATTATTATCAAACTCTTTTTGCAAATAAACTTTGAGAGCACGCTCTGGCGGCCCAGCAGTCTGGTACATGCCTGGAAGTCCCACATACATCCCAGGGTCCCTGGTTTAAGACCTGGGGCCAGGGAGAACAGTCAGTGTGAACAACTAAAGAAAACCAGGTAAAGTGCTTCTTTCTCCTCTCTCTTCCTCCTTGCCTGCCTACTTGTCTTAATTCTTCCCTGTACCTCTCCTTTAAAAAACAAAACAAAGCTAAAAACTTTGAAAAGTGACAGAATCAAGAGAGTGATAGGAGGCTTCTATATACTTCAGTTGTTGACAGATCAAATAGAATACAAGTAAGGATTTAGAGAATCTGAGATAAATATTGACTATGTATATATTATTAAATATTTATCAGTGTGTATGCAAAACAAATGAAATACACTTTATCAATCTTAGAGAACTTTAAATCAATTGATACACTGAACCATAATAAAAATTACAATGAATTTGAAAATTGGGCATGTTATATTAAATGACTGATATAACTTTAAAAAAACCTAAAGTTAAGACAAACAAGAAAGAAACTAAAAATTCTATTGGAATAGGAAATATTACTTATCTTATAATCATTGAAGGTAGAACTTCGGAACCATTTGCATTGTCTTCAGGAAGATGAACACGAAATTCCGCATTCCAAAATAAATATGTTCCAGTGCAGACTTTTACAGATGAAAATTAATAGTTCAACTTTTGAATTATTAAACAATAAAAAATGAATCAAACATCCCTCTAAAGCATTTTTAAAGGGCAAAGCAACCCCTTACCTATGAATGCCCATAGATAGTTTTATATTAAGAGTATTCTATGTTATGAATCATAATTTAAAAAAATTTAAACATTTGTGCTAGTTTCATTTAAAAAATATTTTTATAATTAATGCATATTGGTTTTTAATACTATGTAAGTTTCAAGAGAATGGCTTCACAACTCAATTAATGTATATATCAAACCACACCCACCACCAGAATTCTGAGTCATTCATTACTATCAATTTGACACCCTCCACTCCCACCTCTGGTCACCACCATTTTGATTTCATTCACTTTCTTGGTTGCTAGAAAATTCAAGTTTTCTTCTTAGAATATAAAAATAGTCTTAATTTATTTGCTTTCCTGCTAGATAAATTCATTATTCAGATGATAATTTGTATTTATTTCTCCATATCTAGGTTAATTTTTGTTCATCATGAACTCAGAAATTCAGAAATAAATTTATTGAATGGAATGGGAAAATGGCTTTTCACATTTTCACATATTTCACATTTTATAGACATTTTTAGGGCATATTTCTAAGGCCAGAATATAGTTATCCTTCACTTACCTTAAACTTTACAGCTTTTATTTCTGAAAACACATACTTCCTGCTGCTTTGCCTATAATGGCATCGTTCAAAAACCCCATTACTAACAACTATGGATTATGTTTTCCATTTGATGAAGCAGGAAAAATTAAATAGAGCATTTTTAATAGAACTACACCATAGAACTCTTCAATAATTGGCATTAATCTTTGTCCCCGAACTCTCGCATAACCCATAACCCATTCAGATTGCTTTAAAAAGTTTAATGTCCTCCTTTTAGAATTTGTTTTTCCTTTTATTGTATGACAACATTTTACTTATAATTGAAATGCTTCCTACTGGGTCAGAAGGAAGTGTCAGTATTAGAAATCTCCTGTTTGTTTTCATATGCCGCAGTGAAATGTTGTACACTGGTTCTTAGAACTTCCACTGGAAGTGATATCTATCACATCAAATCATTTCAAAGTCCAAAGTAACTCTAACTTCAAGAAGGAATGGAAGTTCAACCCATTATTTTCCTAGAAGGAGAATAAACATTTTGTGAAGAGTTTTCATTGACTACCACAGTATTGTACATGTATATGAGCATATTGACAATTATCCGTGAAGATAAAACAGACAATAAAAGTACAAGGGATGATTTGAAAAGTCTTTATAAGCACTCATGAAGCCTCCTACTTCCAAAAGCTGCATCTCACCCTTTGCTAAAATGATCATTTTACTAATTTGACTTTTAGCTACTTTCTGAAATATGTTCTTACTTGCCATTTTCTTAACAAGTTTTTGATATTCCCAAATTCATATGTAACACTGACTCTAGCAAATCTTGGCCTCTTCAAACTTTGTTATAATCTTGTTATCTGTGTTTGTCATAAGGTAATTTATTATCTTAGCATTCTCATGTCTAAGTTAGTCTTGCAGTTCTTAGATGACAGATGGAAGTCACCAAAATTAAGAGAATCTATCTTACTGATGTTTTCTTTGCTTGTTTGCTGCTATATCAAATATAGATAATAACCTTAACCAAATCCCCCTCCCCCCAAAAAAACCAAACCAAATCAAAACAAAACAAAAGACCACTTTTAGTTGGAAAGTGGCATTGAATTTCTTCAGTCAGTAAGAATAGGTGACATAGCAAGACAGTGATGCAATCATTCCTATATTACTTGCTTGTTCAAGGACATTTTCTTTCTGCTTCTCAGGCACCACAGTAGTTGACACAAATAGAGATGATTGCATTGCTATATTCTTGTCATATTTCTGTTATGTCTACTTCTGTTGGAGACATACTTCCTCACCTCAGTGTTGGTCTTTCACAAGTTCTTCTGTTCCTCTCTGGCTGTGGTTCTTCAAGAGGCAGGTACCTGATTAGTTGGGCTGTTCTATGCATGCTTTCAATTCTCAGTTACGAATAACTTGTCCAGAGAGGAGACATAGATGACTCCAGTCTGGATCATCAGTCTATCTGTTGGAGTTTTTAAATTTTTTAAAAAATGTGTTGAGGTAACTGATTTATAAAATAATATAAACTCATATGTGTAGGTTTCCCCTTCCTCAGATTCATGACAACACACCCGGCCCACCACCAAATTACTAAAAGTTCTTCACTGTTGTTCATTGGACTCCACAATCACTTTGTCCCCCTCCCTAGCCCATTACCTGTTGATTACCTCAATTCAATAGCTGATATTCATGAGTTGGTTTTTGTTTAGTCTCTTCCTTTGCCTTGTTTCTTTATATTCCACATATGAGTGAGATCATCTGGTACTTGCCTTTCTCCTGACTTACTTCATTTAGCATAATAGCTATGGTATTTTTCAAAGTGGAGTTGCAAGTGGAAAGCCCTTGACTTATTCATGGGAAAAATTGAATCACCTCTGTCTAAAATTAGAGTTGTGTTGGAAAAGAAATTCTGAAATAAAAAGTAAATAAGCGGAGAGAAGAAAATGAAAGGAGAAAGAGAGCGACAGATTGATTTTGATTGTTATGTTCTTGTTTTTGTTGCTCCATGTATCAATTTTTTTTCTGAGAGCTGAATTTTTTCTCTCCCTGCCTTTTGATTATGAGTCAATAAACTTGTTTGTTCTTGTCCTAGTGAACTGAATTTTGGTTTATTTTTCTTGTTACTAAAAGAAGTCTGATAAATACTGCTCTAGGTGCTGTGAAGCCACTCATGGTAAAATAAATGTTGATTATTAAGTATTTGCCAATTTCACCCCAGGGTAGCAAAAAGTGTCTGTTTTAACTTGATTTTATAAGGATAACATTATTTTGATCTCACAGTGAAGTGGAATTCTCCAAGTTGTGCACTTTCAGAGAAAAATACATTAAAAGTTCTAAAAATGGTTTTATATTTTGTTTGAATAAAATAGAGACAAAATGATAAAGGGATGCTATATAGTCTCTAGTTATAATAGTGTCTTTAAAAAATTATAGCCTTGTGATAGATTGTGTGTCCTAATTTATTTGCAGAACACCTATGTTTTCTACAAAACAATGAAAGAAGAAAAAATTAGTTGAATAAAGAAAAACTAAGTTTAACTATCTGAAATTTCCCTAATTATTATTTAACACTTTATGTAATGTATATTTAGACAACTATATTACATTTACCATATTTTACATAGAGTCTGGGGAATGTCAGTTCTTGTCAATATCCTACACAGTATTGGGGTTAATTTCTTATTAATTTGAATTCATTAGCTCATCAGGGTGGTATTTTGTCTTGGGGAGGTAGTTAATCTATGTAAAGCAATTTGATGATAGTCTCTTTTATAGAATAGAATATAAATAAAGTTAGTATTGGAGAAATGACAACTTAGGAAACGTGTGTTTGTTAATTAGTACATCATCTTTACATTAGGAACATTAAGAAAATCTAACTTCAGATGATAGTTTTGCTAAGTAGAGGCTCAAAATAAATATAGGAGGATAGTTACAATTTACATAGCTAATGAACTATAATGGCCTTATCAGAGTACTACTTCTGCCTGATCTGTTTTATTGGAACACAGATATTCTTCAGTATCCCCTTGAAAATACTCTTTTAATTACCAAAATCATGAGCATTATCATATCCAATATTATAGCTTATGTTTCATTAACTGTATTTTTAATCAGTAATTTCCCAACTGAACTAGAAGTTACTATAACCCCATCAGCATTATGTTTACGAGTCATATTTTAATGAATTTTATTTATGGGAAGAGTGTCTCATATGGATAGACCCTTACATATAAAGAAATTTTGTGGTATTCTAATCAAAGATTAAATTAAAAGATGATTTGAAAACATGAGGCATTCTCTAATACAAATCTTGTAGAATCATTCTGTATTTATTTGAACTATCCTTTCTCTTTTATTCTGAAGGGTCTATTTTTATTCACTGTATGAATAAATATTGCCATGAAATTAATAATAAATATAATTAAGAATATCAATAAAGCAAGACATCCTGCAACCCACATCAGTTGGAAAATGCTTACTTGTCAATCTTCACTAGCTCACATTCCAAGGGAGCACCCGTTTTGTGAAAGCAATTAGTTTTCTGTGGTATTAAATATGCAAAAATGCATCCTTCTTTTTTAGCACAGAAGCAAAGAGTTGAGTATTGCAGATATTCACACCAAAAAATAACATTTGATTTGAAATATCAATTACTACTGTAAAACCTACACCATTGATATTCCTGATTACAATTGTAAGTTGCTTTTTTCCTCAGTGGTTAATATTGACAATATACTTTTCCACATGTGTGTGAGTTTTCTATAAAAAGGACACAGTGGTCAAAGAATAGCAAGCAATGATGTCCTATAACTACCAGTTTCGCTTTTGTGCCCTACCATATCCCCTTTAAGAAAGTCAATATAACAATTTTTGAACTGGCAAATAGATGAGTTAAGAAATAAATTTATGAAGTTATTTATGAGATAATCTAGAGGACTTACAACCTAAATGGATTCATACAATTCAATTTATACTAATCTTCCAGACACTCCATCCTGCCACACAGGACTGTAAGTAAAAAAGATAAAGCTCTAGTGAGATGAATTGAGAATATAACCAAATACAAATAGATTGACTGATAGTGAGACCAAGAAAACGCTGAAGCAGATAATTGTTTTTCTGCATTAAAAGGTATTTTCACTAGTTTGCATTGTGAAAAAAAGATGTAATTATGAAATTATATTTGTGAAATGCTCTTTAAACACATGCAAATGCAGAAAGAATAAATTTTTCACATTACTAATGCTAATCAGAAATGTCCTTTTTGTTTGTAAACAAACCAGTTTTTGTGAGAACTCTGGACATAGAGAAATGTAATTCCTCATTACATGTCATTAGATGGTTTTTATTAGTAATATTAATAATAAATAAAATAAAGATTACAATGCATGTTATGGTCTTTGGTTCTAGCTGGTTTCTTTCTAAAACCTGGTAGATTAAGCAGGAATTCTTTTTCAACATCCACATTTTAAATGGTGGGCAAAATGAAAGTCACAGATCTTAAACGACTTGTCTTAAGAAAGAAGACTTTACAATAGTAGAGTCTTTCCTTCACTTCGTGCTGTTTCCACTGGTAAAGAACCCTGATTGCTGAAGTAGTTAGTTAGCCTTGCTAAGTGATGTATGTTTGGTTCGGAACTGAACAGTGCAAACTCTCACTTGAGTGGAGAGATTGTGATTCAATGTCTCTTGTCAGTTCTAATAGTACTTGCTTAATATATTTGATGCTCCTTTATATGGTGCATATATGTGAGTAAGTGTTAGGTCTTCCTGATGGATTGACCCCTCAATCATTATATAATATCCGTCTCAGTCTTTTGTTATGCTTTTAGTTGGAAGCCTGTTTTATCTGATTGTAGTTATTCCCGCTTTTTTTGTTGTTGTTGCCATTTGACTGTAGGATTCTCTTGGAACCGTTGACTGTGAGCCTTTATTGTGCTTTTGAAAGAAGGTGAGTTTTCTGAATATAGCAGAAGGTTGGGTTATGCTTTTTTAATCCCTTCCTCCATGCTGTGTTGTTTGAATGGTGAGTTCAATCTGTTAATGTTTAGGGTGCGTATTGATATGCAACTTTTTACTGCCATTTTGTGATTTTTCTGTGTGTTGTTCCAGACTGTGCCTTTGTTTATTTCTTTTTCCACTTAGGTGGGTTGAGTATAGTTACGTTTTGATTGGATTTTGTTTTTTTCTTCTTTACTTTTTCCTAGAGATGTGTTTTGAGGTTAGCATTAAGAATTTTGTGTTTATTTCCTATTTTTATTAGTCTTGCACTCATTCTAACCATTTACATTTTTATTGTCCTCTCTTCCTCCCTACGTTTTATATCTTGTTATCTTAATACTTTTAATACTTTACACTTTATAGAACTTCAGTATTTTTTGTACAGTTGGTTTTTGTAGTGTGAATTCCTTTAAATTTTGCTTATCTGAAAAATTTTTTATCATTCCTTCAGATCTAGAAGATAAACTAGCATGGTGTAATATCCTAGGTTGAAAATCCTTTTCTTTCAGCACTTTAAATATATCATTCCCTTCTGGCCTGGAGAGTGTCAGTTGAGAAATCTGCTGACAGTCTTTTGGGGACTCCTTTATATATGACTCATCTTTCTCTAGCTGCTTTAAGATTCTTTTTCATTCTTTTTGTGATAAGTTCCTTTATTTCACTAGAAAATATTCTTCTACCAGAATATCACCTTCCAATATATAATTATATTTTGAACAAACTTAGGCAATAAATATTAAAGAAACTAATAAATAATAGGGCTGATAATAAAAGAGAGATTTTTAACATAAAAGTATTACCTTGGATAAAGAGAAATACTTCACAATATAAAGATCAATTTACAGGAAGATATAACAATTCCATAATACATATTCCTTGGAGCATGTATTAAAGATATTTAATGTAGAATTGATAGAATTAAAAGAAAAAATGACAAATCCAGAAATGATTAGACACTGTAGCATACCTCTTTTGTAGCAGATTTAATAAATAGAAAAATCAGTATTTTTTTTAGAGAAAATGTGAACAACAGAATCCAAAAATATTATTTAATTAATATACATAAAAAAATCTCTAACAAGAATCAGAATTTATATTATTTTTAAATGACCATAGTGGAATTATGTTAGAAATCAATAATAAATAAATAATTAGAAAATTTCCAAATATTTGGGAATTAATTATTATATTTGTAATGAACATGGGTTAATGTACTCTCAGTGGGAATTTGAAAATATTTTGAATTAAATAAAAATTAAAATCCTTCAAAGCAAAATTTGTTTTCTATATCCAAATCTTGAACTTTGAGAAATATTCATTTGCATATATTGGGTGAGGGGAAAAAAAGCCTGAAAATGATTTTCTCAGACTCTAACTCAAGAAGTTATATAAATTAAATGCAATGAAATAAGTAAATGATAAAAAAAGAATAGAAATTATGGAATTTTTATTTAATAGAGTATCAAAAAAGTCAAAAGAAAGTTCATGGAAAAGACTAATAAAATTTAATAAACTCCTGGTGAGAATGACCAAGGAGGAAATAAAAAAAAGACATAATAGCCAATATCTACCACTCAGCTCAAATAAGCTTTCGAGGCTTGTATAACACTGTTAGCAAAACCTGACAAAATTATTAAAAGAAAAGTCATGTCATACTCTTTAATGTGATAAATGCAAAAATCTTACAATATCAATGCATTGAATCCAATAATAAACCATATCTAAATCCAGCTTATTCCAATAACACAATATTAAATTAATAATGAAAATAGAATTTCATTGTTAACCAGATTGATGGAATGAAAGAAAAATCTGTACCATCTTAGATTCAGAAAAAACATTTGTTAACAATAAAGTTGTTTTTCTTCTCTCTTTCCTTTCTCCCTCCAACTCTCCCTCCTTTCTTCACTCCATTTTTCCTCTCTCAAAAAATAAACAAATCCCAAAAAGCACTGAAACTCTACAGCAAACTCCACTTTCTATGTTGAAATGTTAAAAACATTTCCTTTGATATCAATAAAGACAGAAGAATGACTCCCCAATACCCATTCTTTCAACACTGTGCTGGGAGACCTACCCAAGTATTCAGGCAAAGAAAAAAAAAGGTAACATAGAAGAATAGGATTAGAAAAGAATAAATTAAAATATCAATATTTTAGGCAGTACGATTGTGTTATTCAAAAACATCTATGAAGTATTTGAATTAATCAGTGGGTTGAGCAAGAGTACTTGGATAGAAAACTAAGTATTTCTTTTAAAAATTATTGATGTTTATTAAATCTTTTGTTCACAATGCTGCATTAATTTTTGAATATTGACATTGTATCTCAATCTATATTTCACAACACACCCTCCACCAGAGTTTCAGTATCCTTTACCCCCACTCCCCTTTTCCCCTCTTTCCATTCTTCCCCATTCCTACCCCAAAGGCAGTCATCAATTTATGTCCTGAAAGGGTTTCCTGGGGTTTATCTGTTTATTTCTTTCATTATATGAGTGAAACCATCCTATACTTTTCTTTTTCTATCTGATTTGTTTAATTTAACATGATCCCTAGCAATTCTATCCAGATGTTGCAAAGGGCACAATTTCACCTTTTCTTTAGTTGCTGCTAAGAATTCCATTGAGTATATATACCACAGCTTCTTTATCTAGTCATCTGTTTTTGGTGTTTAGGTTGTTTCCATGTCTTGGCTATTGTGAACTGTGCTGCTTTGCACATAAGTGTTCACATATTTTTTCTGGTTAGAGATTTTGTATCTTCTAGGTATATGCCCAAGAGTGGGATTGTTGGGTTGAATGGTAGATCTATCTTCATTTGTTTTAGAAATCTCATACTGTATTCCAAAAGGGTTGAACTAATTTACATTCCTACCAACAGTGTAGGAGGGTTCCTTTTTCTCTAGACTCTGTCCAACACTTTCTATTTCTAGTTTACTTTTTTATATAGGACATTCTCACAGGTGTGAGGTGGTATCTCATTATAGTTTTTATTTGCATTTCTCTGATGATGAGCGATGTAGAACATTTTTTCAGGTATCTGTAGACCATCTATGTGTCTTCTATGGGTGGGTGTCTATTCAGGTCTTTTGCCCATTTTTTGAGTGAGTCATTGGCATTTTTTACTGTTGAGGTGTGTAAGCTCTTTATATATTTTGGAGATCAAACTCTTCTCTGATACATGCTGTCTGAATAACTCCTCCAATTCCATGGGTTGCCGTTTTGTTTTAGTGATAGTTTCTTTGCTGTGCAGAAGCTCTTCAATTTGATGTAGTCCCAATTGCTTAGTTGGCCTTTTTTCCCATAGTTGTTCCTTTCTGCAAAGGCCTTTTTGAGGTTGAGGTTGTGGAGTGTTTTTCCCACATTGCCTTCCAGGTATTTTATAATTTTGGTTCTCACGTCCAGGTTTTTGATCCATTTTGAGTTAACTTTTGTGTGTGGCGATAATGAGTAATCTAGTTTTGTTTTGATTTTTTTTTTCAGATGTCTTTTCAGATTTCCCAGCACCATTTGTTAAACAGACTTTCCTTATTCATTGTATGATCTTGGTGCCTTAGTCATAGATTAATTGTTAGTATAGGTTATTCTCTATTTCTGAACTCTCAATATGATTCCACTTATCAGTGGAATCTTTATCTTGTATTTCTGACATTTTTATGACAATGTGTCTAGGTGTAGGTCTGCTTGGGATTCTTTCATTAGGGACTCTTTGGGCTTCCTGACCTGGAGGCTTGCTTTGTTCCTCAGGTTGGGGAAGTTCTCAGCTATTATTTCTTCAAATATAGTTTCTGCCCCCTTTTCTCTCTCTTCTGGGACCCATGTGATATGAATGTTTTTCCTTTTGATGTTATCCCATAGGTCACAAATGCTTTCTTCATTTCTTTCCATTCTCTTTTCTCTTTCCTTGTTTGCCTGAGTGCATTCCTCTGCCCTACTTTCTAGCTCACTGATTCTGTTAGAGGCTCCATCCATTCTACTCTTGAGTCCCTCCATTGAGTTCTTTAGTTCACCTATCATGTTCTTCATTCCTTTGATTTTGATACCTTGCTTCATTTCTTCTCTCTCTTTCTTGTTGTTCTCTTTTTCTTCCTCTCTTGTTTTCTTAATTTCTATGAGTATGTTTATCACGGTTGTCCTAAATTCATTCTCAGCTAGTTTTCACATGTATTTTGTATTCAGATTTTCCTCTGCGGTTTTAATTGCATTCATTATTTCATATATATTTCTCAGTGTCTTCAATCTGTTAGGCATTCTGTTTATGTTTCTCTGGGTTTATTTCCCTGCAGTGATGGCCTTGTGTAGAGTATTGATTTATCCTGAGCAAGACTGGATCTTGATCTGAACACTGAGAATTCTTGAATTTTTCACCACTGATTTGTTTTGTTGAAGTTCTTAGGTGGACCCTGCCTTCTGGCCCAAGAGTTCAGCCTAGGAGTTGGACTTTGTGTGGGGGATGCAGAGTTTTCCCCTAGCATCCCACGTCTAAATAGTAATGATCACCTTGTTGCTGGCCCACAGTCAACATTCAGGCTGCTGGTCTGCCTCCACTCACAGGGATCCACCCCTAGTGAATTACATTGAAATTTTCTCCTTTTGGAAGACTCTTCTCCCTTTAAATATGGGAGCTGGATTTTCAGTGGGTGAGTTTTGTAGCTCTGGAGCAATATGGTGAGAGGTGGTGGGGATGGGGAATTCCCCTTGCTGTCTTCTGGTGATGGTGGGAACCTGCGTAATTTTTTTTTTTTGCGGGGGTGCTGCTCAGACCACTGGGGCACTGGTCCTCATTCTGCACTGTGCCACGATTGCCTCCCTTGACTCTGTGCTCTTGTCCCACTGGGCAGTCTCTATACTGCTTTTGGAGTGACTCCTGGAAGGCCTTGTTTTTCCTGAAGCTTTAACCCCCCCACTGCTTTTTTACCTGAGACTGGAAGTCCCAAATCCACAATGCAGCTCTGGATACTTACGTGTTCACCTACTCTTGTGGTTGTGATTGCTGCCTCTGTCTCTGCAGCCCCTGGGCCAGCTCTTCCATGGCATGTACATCTGAAAAATTGGTGATTTGTAGTTTTTCTGTGGGGAGGAGCTGACATGCTCCTACCAGTTTTCCATCTTGACTGCAGTCCAAGAGTTTGTTTTTTTTTTTTTTTAAGGAAAGGTACAGGCAGGAATGAAGGCAAATAGGTAGGCAGGCAGGAAGAAAGAAGAGGAAGAAGCATTTTATTTTATTTAGCTGTTAATCTTGTTTTTTTCCCACTCCCTCCCCTATCCCCAACTGAGTGGGGAACCCAGGTGCCTGGGATGTATGTGGACTGCGTCAGCCAGAGGCAGCAGATTTATCTGCTAAGCTGCCAAAGTGAACCCTAGAATAAAGTTTTTAGATTTTAAAGTGAGAATTTGACATCATAACATTCTAATAAAATCACTGTTAGGATAAATTTATTCTAATATTTTTAGATAATTTGGAAACATAGTAAACTACTAAATTTATGATATAAAATTATTCTTATTTAATTTTAGGATTGTTTCTATTTATCAGGATTTAATCTAACATTGTAACAATTGTCCCGTGTTGATGAGAATTTTAGGACATTAAACTGTTGGCAACTTGGGAGATTAAATGTGAAAATAAATGTGGTTCGAAGTTGAATTAACTGGCCACATTTGTCTTGGTAGTAGAATAATCATTATATAGGTACTGAGAACACATGAGTTTTTTCCATGAGAAGCAATTTTTATATATGGTTTAGTTAATATATGTCTAGCATCATTTTCTTTAATACTGTTATCTTTCTCCTTCTGTTTTTCTTTTTGCATAGAAACTTACTTTTTTTAGCTTATAGCTTAGCTTTAAGAAACAACATGGCATCATTCAGATTTCAGTTCTTTATTATTTCTTCTTTTCTCAAGCAATACCTGATATTCTTTTGATGATTGTTTTTCTGAATGCAGAAATTAAAAATATTGAGACATTTGAAAATGGAGATCAGAAAGAATATTTAAAAATAGATTCCTCTATTTGCTACCAACCATTCAGAAGTAACAATTGAAATACTATAGGGCATGTCATATGGTGATGTGTTTTATAGAATTCATTTTATTTTTTAATAAAAACTGGATCTTAGCATATTAACTTTTTTCTTTTTCTTTTTTTTTAAGGAAACTTGCAGGGAGGAATGAGGTAAGTAGGTAGGTAGGCAGGAAAAGAGAGGTGGAGAAAGCATCTTTATTTTGTTTTTATTTTAGTTGTTCTCTCTGATGTTTTCCTCCTGGGCCCAGGATTCAAACCCAGGGGTATGTGACTTGTTCCTTCGGAGGCTAATGATCTAATCGCTGCTTCACCAGGGCATGGCTAATTTTTTTCCATTCAGCTCGTTTATTGTCAAACTTTTTTCAAATCAATGGATATACTTTGCTGTATTAATTTAATTTAATTTTTGAATAAACTTGGGTACTATGTTTTTATTACTAAATGTATGAAACACCGATCCTTTTATAATTCTACATTGCTTCCTTAGACTCAGAGAATTTCAAAACAACTCAGTTTTCAGATTTTTGTAAAATGTTTAGAATAAATGTGATTTTGTTGCTGTATATAATAGAATACAATTTCAGCTTTGATTGTTCAGACCTAATTATAAAAGAGAGACTAGTTTGGACCTGAGATAAATGTCATATGGATGTTATGGCAGAGCCTCCTGAAATTATGTACAGCTGCAGACTAGGAAAGGATATTTGTGTGTCCTTGGACATAGAAAATTCCTAGCAGACTAACTTTTGCATTGGGGTCAGGGAAAAGGTCTTCTACCACATTCCCCCCTCTTGATCCTCAAGCTGATTTACAGCCTTGGGGATTATATAGGAGACTGTAAGCTGGATGTGGGAATGGGGGTGATAAGTCTTCTTCACCTAGGGCGTTGTAATGGCAGTTTGGTGATCTGGTCTGGAGTAACATCTGGAGTTTTAAGGCCTCTAGGTGAGAGGAGATAAAATGGGCAGCTAGTTTCAGAATGCAGGAACTAAAATAAGAGTGCAAGTAACAATGCAAGGAGGGAAATATGTTTAGGGTGTCAGAGAAATATTTTGTCGGTAGTGCAGTGTGGTGTGGCAGAAAGGTACCAGTGATCTGCATTGACTGAGAAGTAACGGGCCCCTGCAAGGGGCCCACAGAGCTGATGAATAAGAGCAAAAGAGAGGAGCAGGGCTCAGAACAAAATGAGAAGAACAAACAGGTCAGGTTCAGCATCTGCTGGCAAGTTGGGTGGGTCGTTGGTCTCCACAAGTCTCTTCCAGAATGCATGTCAGCCTGAGATGAGTGGGAGATAGTTGTTGGGTGGTCCAGCTTGGACGGTGTCCAGAGGGGTCCTCCTTCCACTCAAGTGGTTGCCCACAGATGCTTAACTTAGGCAATTAATAACCACTGGCCTATATATAGAAACTGATCCGGGTCTCCTGTCACAACTTTGTAAACAGCTCTCATTGTCTGGAGATCTAAGGTCTCTTCTGATGGCCATCTTACCCCAAAGGCTGGCCACTCTAATGCACATAATTGGCGTATATTTCAAGGGGCCGATTTGTTACCATAATCATTTGTAAATCCCTTCTTAAAGTTTTTAACATACATTCTAAAACAGTGCATTTAGAATGACTGCTTCCCTTGATTGTAGACAATAGGTCCCTCCCAATGAACAGAGACACAAGACAAACACAGGGGAACTTTCACTTTGTCCTTCTGGCCGCTCCCCTCATGGGGACTTAGATGCCTCTTAGCTTGGAGGGTGCATCAGTATAAACCCCTGACCCGAATTGGCACTGCAGGGAGGAACTGAATTTATTCAGTTCCCCAAGTGTCAACAGCACCTTAAGTCATAAGAGGTCACCAAGGAGCCACAGATTGAGACTCAAACAGACTCCGTAGCATTTGCTGTGGAGCAGAACATTCATTCTCACGTTCACACACCAATCAGTCCAAGTTTGACTTCCACCCAGGTAAGTTCCTATTCTCAGAAGCAACAACGTTGCTTAGGGGCTGGTCAAGCCCTTCTTCCACCCTGAATGGCAGGCTTGAACTCGGATTTGAGTCCATCGGGACACAAAAGGAAATCCAATCCCACTGGGCCTGACATGGACTGAGACCAGAAATTACCTGGTGGCGCTGTCCTTCCACCTCGGGTCCAGTTGGGAGGACTCACTGCTGGACCCCCATCAGTGGTTGCAACAAAGGGCCAGCATGGCTGATCGTCTTCCCAGTCAATGCACCAAATATTATGGCAGCGCCTCCAGACGGTGAGAAGACTGACAGCTGAGCACTCAAGTAGAGAACAGCACTTTATTGTACCAGTAGTGGCCCAGGGGTATTGTTACCCAAAGCTGAGCAATGGGGGTCTAGGGGAGCTTCTTTTATACTCTGAGGTAGTGATTCATCGACTTGTCTACTTGAGGTTTCTACTGGTAACTCTTATGCACAGCTGCAGAGTAGGGAAGGATGCTTGTGTGTCCTTGGACATAGAAAATTCCTAGCGGACTAACTTTTTGCATTGGGGTCAGGGAAAAAGTCTTCTACCACATAGAAAGACCACAGAAGTTTATTCCATTAGAATAGTTTTTGGACCTCATTGAATGGACTTTAAAATAGTTAAGCGTCCAATTAAAAATATTAAACATTTAAAATATAATGGTTACCTCATCGTATATAAAAACACAATGTAAATATATGCATATTATAAGATTCATTTGAAATTAAGACTAATATTTAGCAATAGTATTTCAATTGAATTATAGCATTTGAAAAAAATTGTGCTTCTCGGGAAAGATCACAGAAGCCTGTTTTTATGGAAGATCGGACAGGAGAACTATACTAATAACTAATATTGCCTAATACTTTCTAAGTCACATATTAAATGATCATCTTTGGTTGCCACTAGAGTAAGTTTTGATACTGGGTATCTTACCATTCGTTCATAAGTAAACAAATCTCAACAGAACAGATTTAGTTCAGAACTAATTATTTTCTTGTGGTAATAAACATTTCTACATCTTTAAGATTTGAGTCTGAGCATACAGCACTGCAATGTTGGCTACATCAAGTAAACAGAAAGAAAATAGAAGATCTTTTTGAGAAGAAGCCCAACAACACTCTCAAGGATTTAACCGTGCCTCTATGGAGATGGGAAAGCATTTCAATAAGAAATATTCCCATGTTCCGAGCTCTCTTAATATGGAAACATTTAGAAACTTACCATTTTGACATTTAAAAATCAATAGGAATAGTGCTACTCTTTTATGCTTTGGTTCCCTGTGACAAGTAGTGCAGTAAAGTCTTTATTTTTTATTCCTCTTGAATCTCACTTATTAGAAGACAGAAACTGATGCTTTAGCAGAAATTTGGCTGACCAAGAAGTACGCCAGCTGCTGCAACATAACCCTCGTGTTCTAGAAACAATGCTTTCAGTTGACCTTTTGACCAGTAATCCAGGACATATGCCAAATGTTTCATTGCTTTAACATGTAAAAAGTTTTCAATTTTCTCATTAACAGCACACATTTGTGCCACTGAACCAATTTATTGGTAAAGTAGCTCTTGGTAGACATTCTTAACTAACAGATTCTTGCTTCTCCTTATAAATCGTATTCTGGAAACTAGATACTACAGCCTGACCTGGCTGACTACATCTTTCATAATTTCCTCCACAAATGTCATAGACTAGTTTATCAGCTTGGGTGCTGTCACCTTTGGATGCCAATTTCAAGAGCCTCTTCAAAACTGTCATAGATAGGCAGTAAACTGCCCAAACTAGAAAGATACCCCCTCCAAAACTTGTGCCAGTTACTCTTTTGTCGTTGTCTTTGGAATGGGTTGCTAAATACTCCCAAGCCAAGGTTCACTATCAGTGATGGAGAGGGGTCAGCCAGGTTAAACAGGCTCAGGTTCTGAGGCATTAGCAGAATAATAGCACTTTGCTTGTCCATGGAAACTGACAGAATCTATATATGGCAAACCCTTTACAAGGAAGTCATCATCTAGTTTGTGCAGGTGGAGTTTTCCAATTGTGTGAAAATCTCTTTGAAACTTGTAAGCACTGCCTCCTATGGCACATAACACTGTGTGTAATGTTGAGAAGTTTTTATCTCCTTCCCTTTGGATGAAAATAGGCACAACCTGGCCTGAAAACCTGATAAAGTACAAACTTCCCTCTTCTGCTAAAAAGTGTTAACTCCTTTGTTCAGGATGTACATCCTGAATCCCAGTGGTTCCATTTGGTACAGTAGAAGTCAGATACTTCCGGATACTTTTTAAGCACTCAGCAACTTTTTATTCTTCCTCTGCTATGCCCGTGCCAAACCATGGGAAAGGGTTTTTGGCATCTTTCATCTCCATGATGGCCTGAGGGGCAAGGGACCTCCATTAATTTTTGTGGTTCAAAGTTTGTCTATATTATGGGGATCTAAGCAAAAACTATATACAGTGTTACATATGTAAATGAAGAGAAGATTATGATAAAGGAGCAATGAATAGGACAGAGCTCATGGGTATACACAGAGATGTAGACTATGGATGACAGTTTTACTTTCCAACTCAACAAGTGCTAGAATTTTTGAGCTTTCAACGTTTTCTCAATATGGCTGTATACTGATCAGTTTTTATCTGAGCTATATTTTCTCTTGCAGTATCCATCCTATGCAACTATAATGAGCCCGTTGATGGTTTCAGCATTTTATCTAACTTCCTTGCTCAAGGTGATGAATTCTATAAGTACATTTTTTAATTTTCCAAATTATTGCAGTTTAATATTTGAAGTTATTATATTATTTTTTGATTCAGCACCATTTATTCAAAGCATCCTACTTTCCTTACTGCAAAACAGCACCACCTTATATTTTACCTTTAAAAATATTTAAACTCTACATAATATGCTTTGTCGTTTTTCAGCTTCTTATAATGTTTTTCTCATTAATCTTCATTCTCTTCATTCTCCTTTGATATCTGTTTGCTCTGTTAAACTCAGCCCCCAAACCAATCCAATATGTTTTAGGCCACATCCCTTTTATTGTAAATTTCTTTAAAGTCACCCATTTCCACAATAATGCTTTATGACAAAAAAAAAAAAATCACATAGTTTTAGTAACTTTTAATAAGGCATTTTCCTCTCATGGGACTGGCTAGTCTAGGTTCTTTGCATTTCCATCTAAGTTTGAGCATTGGCTTGCCACTTTCAAGAAAAAGTCATATACCGCTTTGTGGTTACATTGAATTTATAGATTAATTTGGGGAGAATTAATATCATAACAATACTGAGGCTTTTCATCGATTAACATGGTCTAACTTTCTATTTAGTTAATTTAAACCATTTCTCTTTATAATGTTTTACAGTTTTCAGTGTAGAGTTCCTACACATTTTTTAAAATTTATATTGGAATTCTGTTATAAACAGTATTTTAAGGTTTCGTTTTCAAATTTGTTGGTTGGTAATCTTATGGAAAAATAGTTAATTTTGTATATTAGTTTTTTCAGTCAGTAATATTGGAATACTTTATTTTTATAGTATTTATTTTTTAAAAGGAAAGTATAGACAGGAATGAAGGTGAGTAAGCAAGCAAGCAGGCAGGAAGAGAGAGGAGGAAGGTTTATTTATTTTAATTTTGTTGTTTATCTTGATGGTTATGTCGAGTACCTGGTCTTGAACCTGAGTTCTTGGGATATATGTGAATTACATTCAGTGAACTTATTCACTAAGCCACCAGGGCATCCTGGAATATTTATTTTTTAATGAATTTTTTTGTTATTGTTACAATTCATATACACCTTTATGTGTATAATTTTGAAATAAAGATGTTATTTCTTCCTTAAAGATTATAATTACAGCACTGTACATACGAATATAACTATCAGAATTTTCTGAGTTCCTCAGATTCCCTATTAATATTATGACCTGACTTTGGGATTTTTAATCTTGTCTTCAATATAGAAAACTGGAAAAAGGATATAGGAGGTTAGCCATATTCTTGACACCTGAAGGCTATAAAATAGTTATATTATTTTCTGATTGACACAATTTATAGTTTTCTGGGTCAGAAGCATAGATAATTTGGAAGAAAAAAATCTTTTCCTATCTATATTTATAGCTAATCTTTTTATTTTTCCATAAATTGTAGACTATTTCATTGGCTGAATCATAAATTATTTTTCTAAACTTAGCTGTATCAGTCTTTCAGTTGTTGTCAATCCCTCCAAGATTGTATGTTAGACTGCCTGATATATCTTTCTTTATGATTTTTGTGAATTTATCTCTTTTCTGTATTTGAGTATTTTTGTGAGAAGTTGAAAGGAGCTACATTGGAGGTTGCAATAGCAGTTGCCACTATGAACTAGAAATGCTATAGTTATTTACTGAAAACTAAATTTTGAAGGCCAGTTAATTTACCAATGTATTCTAACCCATTTATATTTCAAGATGAAATTTTTGATACAAATTTTCAATTTTTCTATCAAAAATTTTATTCTTAAATTTTCTCTTGTTAAAAGGCTAAACACATTTTTGTTATTATTTGTTATAGTTGTGCTTCTTAGAGAAACATATTCATAATATACTATGAACTGTGGTTTACCCATGTGAATTACCCATATATTCCATAAACTCTGTCCTAAGATCCTAAGTGCTTTCAGGTAGAAGAAGGGTGGAGAGTGTTGGCAACAATATTATACTTACTATGTCCGCAAATTTTGCTCTGAGAAGAATATTTGAGGAAATATATCTTTTTTTTTTTTAAAGGTAAGACACTGGCAGGAATGAAGGCAAGCAGAGACAGGCAGGCAGGAAGAGAGGGGAAGAAGCACTCCATTTTATTTAATTGTTTTTCTTGGCTACTCTCCCTGGGAGGATGCTTGTGGTCCCTTGGATACATGTGGATTGCACTGGCCAGTGGTGGAAGAGCAAACTACAACACACCAGGACACACATTAAGGAAATATAACTTAAATAAGACTCCTGAAAACACTTTCAATATAAGAATTTGTCAAAATTCTATTTCAAGCAATCCATGTGATTTTTCTTTTTGCTTTTAAAACTATTTTATTAAAAGACAATTATTTTTTGAATTGAGGTAATTTTGATTTACAAAATAATGCAAGTTTCAGTGTGCAAATTCACTATGCATTAGATAGGTAACACTCCATGCCCACCACCAAATTACTAAGACTTCTCTATCGCTGTTCACTGAAAATTCTAACTATCCATGTAAATATTAATTTTGTGAATGCCATAGGAAACCCGAGAACTCTTTTACTACCTGAAAATTATCTAACTGTCCTTACTTGGTAGTGGGGTGTTGAGAAGTGATAGTAGCTGGGCAGAAAGAGGGTAATAAAATCCTGTGGAATCACTATCAGCCATGGACCCTGACTTTACCACTGCTTCAGTTGGAACCTCAGTGCCCCGATTTTTGAAACTACATTATGTATTGTTTTCTCCTAAATATTGCCTTTATAATTATCTTTTAAAAATATATGACCCATTTTCCATAGCATCTGGAAAAAACCTACTTCTTGTTTCTATTACCGATCAATTAAAACCTAGAAAGATCTGAGGAAGGAAGACACTCAAAGCACTTACATGTTGAATGACGCTTTTTAACCTTGGCCACAAAATTGTTTAAAGCTTAATTAAAAAATGGTGACATGTCAAAGTAGAGACTGAACATTAATTAGCAATATCACATCATTTATAATTTTTAATTAGTTTTGACTCAATATAAGATATTCTTCTTTATGGTTTTCTTCTAATTCTCTAAACAAGCTTGATTTCAATGTAGCAGAAGTTTGACCACAATGAACTGCAGCAATAAAAAATAATGTGCTCACTGAAGTTTCATATGCTAGATTATTGAGTCAGATTCCTCCTACAGTTCACTCATGCTGGTCCACTCACCTTTGAAGTTGTCTGTAATAGTCTGTGTCCTGCTGCTCCCTCTTCCTGGACACCTTTTCCCCAAGGGGCCACCTTGTGAGATAGTCTTGACTATCTAACATTTTCTGTGTCTCTGCACAAAAGAGTTCTGAGAAGGAAGCCTTCCTTCACTACTCTATTTCAAGCAGCACCCCCTACTCTTCCTCTCATGCTTCTTGCTTTTATTTAAAGAATTATTACTGTAAAATTTTATTTTTTTTTACCATTTATTGTTGGATTTACTACCTGTTTTATGCACTAAAATGCAAGCTCAGTGAGGAATTGTCTTGTCACACTGTATGCCTAACAGTTGGAACAGTGTCCAGCATTTCCTAAGCACTAGATTATTAAAAAATAATTGGGTGGTATCTTCCTTGATCTTTCTAACTAGATCAGGTTTCATGATTCAATGGAATTTATTGCAGTCTGAAAATACACACTAGTATTAATGTGTGTATATTTCTTCTCTGTTACATGTAATAGAGACCAAAAATAACAGTGGTTTTAACAAGTGGGAAGCTTATTTCTCTGTGATAGAATAGTGTGCAGGTAGTTAGGTAGGTCGAGTAGAGCAGCTTTGATCTATGAGGTCACCAAGGGACACCGCTCCACTTACCTTGTACTTAACTATTCCAGGGTCATTGCCCTCCTCTATTCCCACCAGAATTAACCTTCATGTACACTTGTCTGCTGACAGGAAGGGGGGAAGCAGAAGAGGAGTGGAAGTATCCCTCCCCTCCAACTTAATAGTGTGATGATTTCTAGCTGCAAAGGAGTCTGGGAAAGATAGTGTTTATTCTGCCTAGATAAGAGCTCATTTAATCATGGAAAGTGAAATGAATCTTGTTGGAGAATAAGTATCAGTCCCTGTTCTACTCTTTTTTTAATGATAATCTAATTAATGTTCCTCTCTCCCACTGAACTGTAGAACACCTGTGATTTTTCTTTCCATTTTATCTTTGAATCTTAGTACAGTGCTATCACATAGTATTCACTTACTATGTAGTAATTTAATTAATTTATCAATGAAGAAGCTGGTATCAGCATACCCACTTATCACAGGAGGAACTTTTTCAGGGAGAAGGAAGGTAGGAAGATTATTCTATCATTCTAGGTGGGAGGAGTGGGGAGTTAAAGGTGTGTAGTGTTAGTGAAGATGAGGCAGGAAGAGCTTTTGAAGAATTAAGGTTTTGCAAGAGGAGACTAGGGGAGGGAATTGTCTGAGTCAGTTGAGGATAGCTGATAAGTCCTTAATGAAGGTCACTAGATCTTCCCTGAGGGAAGAATTGGGGAGGCACTGAGGAAGATTTCTGGGAATCCTGGAGATGTTGGGTCCTGTGGTCTCTCCTTCCATTCCACGAGATGCCAAGAGTTTTCAGAAAATCAGCTTTCTGTAGTACTTGCTTCTATTATGATTCTTTTCCTTTCAAGCAAGCAAAAATCCTGATTGATATATAACTTAGAGAAGGGCCTTGGAACTTACTCTTAGATTTATATATAATCTTTAGATTACACATTAATATCTGCCTTTATCAGCAATCAATTCTGCAATGTCAAAAAAACATATCTTAAGAAGTTAATCCTAATGTAATAGGAACAATTTCTACTGATTAAAAACTTGTAGGTACATTAAAAGTGTTAGAAACCAAGTACTCTTGAATATGATAAATGCTTTCTATTAAAGTAGTATTTCTGGTGAAAAAAATCTTCATTTTTATAATATATAGTAACAAAATAAATTACATAAAGTCACATTTGAAAGTTACAGCTGCTTATTTTTCTTGGAGAACTTTATATACTAAAATAATAGTAATAGGAATGAGCAATGATCCTAAAAAAATGAGGCAAACAAAACAAGAAAAATAGAATCTTCTAAGAGTGGTGATATTAACGTGAGTAGAAAAAAATGTGACAAAGACAAAGGGCATTTTAACTCTCAGGCCTTTATCATGTCAGCATAATAAGATTTGGTCGGCTTTGCCTAAGGCGGAAGCAATTTCAAAAATTACTTTTAGTCTCATGGTAGAAAACTGCAATGTGAAAAGGTCACTTTTACAACAAATTCTATCAAAGATGAAAAGTGAACAACAATAATGGCAGTACGATTTTGCTGAAGTCTTCTGTGAATTGAAAGTAGCAAAACTGTGACAAAATGTATGGCTTGTCATGTTAGTATAATATTGATATTTGAATCCAAAAATTTAAAGAAAAAGGAAAGGAAGAAATGTGGGTTCTATTTAAGTTGAAACATATTTCACCAAATTCTAAAAGTCTAACCATATTTTATAGTTTTCATGTTTACTATTATATCATACATCTTACTTTGCTCAATACCATATTAGTGAAAAAATTAGTCTGGGTCAGATTATGATGGGTCTGTATGACATCCTAAATAATTGAAAATGTGTTTGGTAGGATATGGTGAGCTCTGTAAGAATATTCATTGGGAGTAAAATAGTGAGTTTGGTTTCAGAAATGATTGCTCTGTGACGATGAGGAATATGGGTATGAGGCAGCCAGGTTGTGGGAAGAGAGATTAGGAGATTTGACAGTGGAATCTCATATTTCTCTCTGTACATTAATGTGTTTGCTAAACTGCAGGGAGCCATTTGAACTCCTTCTTGTTGTCTTTGTCTTTAAATTGCAGTGCCCTTTCTGAGAGGGACTTTTTGATTTACAACCTTTGCCATCCTAGTGACAGAGCTTCCAGGGATCAGGACTTAAGGAAGTTTGAAGTCACTCGTGTCATGTTACGTTCAAGCATCCTTATTCTTCAACACTAATAAAACTCCATGCCAGTCTCCTCCTTATGTAGGTTGGGTTTTTCTGAAGAGTTTTCTAGCTCCTGCTTCCAGACCCATCAGTTTGCCAGACATGCTCAGCTATGTCTGAACCCCAGGAACTGATATAACTTGAGAATTTTCTCAGGAGTCTCCTCAGCCCTGTAAATAGGATTCTGAGAGTCCCATCTTATCTGTTTGCTAAACATGCCTCAACCTGCCTGAATCTCAGCAGTGAGCAGTGCTTTCCTATTTATAGCAGATCTGGAAAAAATAAAATAAAATAAAACAAAGTTGATTATCTTTGCATCAAATTTAATAACCGGCGATGCATTTACACACATTTCATCTTCCTGAAAGCACTGTGAGGTACACAGGGAAGGTCTTTCGTATCATCCCATTTCAAAGTCAGAAGAATATCAATAGATGTGAAGTGAGAGGGACAGATAAATATAAAGCAACTCTGATTATTGAAATGGAAGAAAATAGGAAACAACAAATTTTGTGGCTGCAATAAATAGCAAAAGGAAGAGGAATGTGAAATGATATGGAAGTAACTGACAACCAAAGGGACATGAGGACCATGAGAGGAAAGAAACAAAGATGAGAAGATTGCAGACATGAAGTTAGGAGTTAGAGGGGAGGGAATAATGACACTTAAACATGGAGAGGAAACTTTCCTACCTGAAATCCAGAATAATATAAGGTTTTTGGGGATGGAAATAAAAGGAAACAACCTGCTTTTGAATTGCTTTCAACAAATTACAGAGGAAAAAAAAATCTAAATAAGTAAAAATCATTTAGCTGAAAAAGATATCTAGCCAATCTAACCGACTTTTTAGGACTTTGGTGTTTGATTAACACTAAAATCAGCCACTGTATGAATACTGAATATAATATGCACCATTGTTTTATGTCATTAAATTTTGGTAGTCTGCCAATTAACATTAACAAGCTAGCTATTGCAACAATGCATCCTAACTTCAGAGATAACAAAACATTTAAAGTATATAATTCAGAATAATTTAATATAATTAAGCTCACCAAATATATTTTTCTGTGAGTGAAGAGAATCTGTTTATTAATTGATTGTACAAAAATCTGTCTTACCTACCTATCTAAAAATCTTGATCAACATCCTTTGCCATGTGACAATTTCAGTGGAAAAATAAACTTTATAAACTCTCAGAAGGAAAGTATGATACTTCAGTACTTGGGATATTTCATTTCCAAGATATATTAAATGTAAATTACATTAATGGAGATATAAACCATGTACTATTTTGAAGATTTTTAGTACTTTTTTCCCTCGTAACTTAGCAATATTTCTTGTAGAAATAGAAGAAGCATGTTTGTAAATCCAAAAGTTTTCCTTGGATATCATTGTCAATCTAAAACATAAAAGAGAGAATCAATTACTAGGACATGTGCAAGAAACTTAACTCAGGGAAAACAAAACAAAACAAAAAACTTACTTTGGATTCTCCCTTAAAATAAGAGATGGTTGGTCTCTAGTCTGCTTTATGTTTTTAAAAGTTAAAGGGAAGGAACAACAAGTTAAGCCCCAAGATGGAGATATTTGATTACAAATTAATTTTAGTGGATATTAAAATATTGTTAATATTTAATTTAATGAATTAAAATATCCCACCTGTCTCATACATGTTTCCAGAAGTTATGAACATCTCACTCACTGTTTTGTTAAAATAGCTTTGTAATGGAAAGTAGTATACCTGACTATGACTAAGAAACCTTTTAAAACAAGTGAGAAGTGTACTTTACTAGGAATCTTAAGACCTATGTTCCAGTCCTTGGTTCTTTTAATAAGAAATTATAAGATAGGTGAACCTGGTGGAGCAGTGGTTAGGTCAATTGCCTCCAAAGGAGCCAGGTCACATACCCCTGGAGTTGAGTCTTGGGACAAGGGGGAGACAACTGGTGTGAACGACTAACAAAATTAAATAAATAAAATACTTCCTCCTCTCTCTTCCTGGCTGACTGCCTGTTTGCCTCCATACCTGCCTGCAGCTTTACTTAAAGAAAAAAAGAAAAGAAAATGTAAGAGTCAAAATTCCTTAACTTATTAAGCTTCAGTTTATTCTATAAAATGAGGAGACTAGAGTAAATGACTTGATATGTACAAAAAAATCCCTTCCTACTCAAATTACCTATATAAAGAAGTGGCAAATGCAGGGCCTTATTACCAAATTGACTACCTATCATCATACAATGAAATAATATACAACACTGAGAACAAATGAGTTACTGCTGCACATAACACTATTATCACACATATTATGTTGAGAGGAGAAAGTCAAGGAATACATAGCACACAAATCTACTTATAAGGAGTTAAAACTATACAAAATTAACCTATGAGAATGATAGTTTGGGATAATGGTGAGTTCTAGTGAGACTGAAGAAGCTGGGGTTCTTGAGTGCTATAAATATTTTACATTTTGTTCTTCATAGTGGTTATATGGATGTGTTTGCTTTTTATATCTTACACTTCAATAAAATATTAAAAAATTCATTTGATTCTAGATAACAAGGTGACAGAATTTATCTTTAACATTCTCAAAGGAAATGTCAAATCCAACTGAAGATTCATAATGGAAATATTAGTTGCCTACAGTTTTACTTTTAAATAAAATATATGAAATACCTTTGAATGTGAGATAATAAATTAGATTATAATATATGGTCAAGATGTAATTAAAACTGGAAGATTAACCATCTCTGCGCAGTATAAATCAGAGTTTGGTTATTTGAAGAAAAACAGTCTAGATATAATGAGCTTTGAAATAGTAAAATGTCAGAAATGATTATAGACTTAGACTTAGATATCTGTAAAATATCTGGAATGAAACATGTTCTTTTTATTCTAAGCTGAGATATTGTTCAGTTTTCTTATTAGTTTAATATATGGTACACTTATATTTTGTTAAAGTGTACTTGAAAGATGGATTATACATATTCATGTTTAAATTGATTTTTTAAAAAACAATTGAGAGAAAATTTTTCTCCTTCATGCGTTGTGTGGGAAATGCATGGAATGCCAAAACCTTTTTCCAGAAACAAAAATAAGTGCCTTGTGTTCTTTTTTTCCCAGCTCTGAGTGGCATGATTTGTTTTCAGGTGAAGGTCTTTGACTATTTCACCAACGTATAAGGCTGACCTATAACATGACAACAATTACTGATTAAACAATAATGCTGGTAAAATGGAAAAATAATATGCTATTTTGCTAGTAGCATCTACTAAAGGATTAAAGTTATAAATATGACAGTCGTCAAGGAAAAAATTTTTATTTCATAAAAATATAAATATAAGTTTGTTTTTATATACTAAAGCTTCAGTAAAAAACTATTTTTCTAAAATTTTTAATGAAGGTACATTGCATCATAACATTTTATTGCTTTATCGTATGAATCATTATAAATTAACATCTGTGCATATGATGCAAGTTTACCACCAACAGTTCAATTCTATCCATCACAAAATTGACCCCCTTTACCTAATTTTCTCACCCCTCTTCCTTTTTCTTTCCTTCCTTTCTGGTAAAAGCTAATTTGATTTTAGACTAAAAGTCTTTTTTTGTTCAATTCAAAGCTTCAAAACTATATTTCTTTTTAAAAATATTAGCTTCATATCTCAATAGTTTTTAATATTAATTTGTGAAAATTTTTTAGTTGATGAAAATAGTCTTTTTTTTACATTGCTATGCATTTTTTTGAATATTGAAATTTGTACCTTAGTCTGTCTGCACTTCACACCGTACCCACCACCAGAGTTCATGAGCCCTTTACAGCCACTGCACCAGTTACATCCCAGCTGCCCCTCCTCCCAGTAATCACAGTCTTGCATCCTGTGAATTTTGTTGACTTTTGTCTATTTGTTTATTTTGTTTCTTTATATTCTACATAGGAGTGAAATCATTCAGTACTTCTTTATCCCCGCCTCAACACTTGAGAGTCAAAGTTGATTACTGGAATGCCAAAAGGCATGACAGAATTTCCTTGTTTAATACTCACGATTGAAGTCACATTGCATAGAGAATGAAAAACTACATTTGCAGTGTGTTCTCAGGTTTGGGTGATGTGGTCTCTTCTGCTTCTCCTGTCATCTCACCAAGCCCTCCCCTCTTATGCTGCCCCAGTTACAGCCAGCTCTAGCAGGTCTCACACACTCTGCACTCTTTCTTGTGAGGTGTGGGATTTGCTTGTAGCTGGAACAATCTACCTTCCATTCTTTTCTCATTGTCCATCCAAATCAGTTTATTTTTCTATTATCACATATATAACCCTTCCTGTGTTTATTCATTTCAAATCCACTTGTTCTCTAGACTACAAGACCCACAAGGGAAAGGAGTATGATTATTTTGGTTTTCATTATACATCTAGTGTCTAAGACAGTGCCTGGCACACATAGCAAGTGTTCAATAGATGTTAGTTAAATATACTAATAAATTTGGTAGAAAACATCAATCAGTAATAAAAAATGACTGGTTTCATCTTGTTATGTTTATTTATGTTTTAATTCTGATTTATTTTTAATCCATAAAAAAGTCCATCCTTTTTCTTCTCTATTTCATGCCTCTATATTAGATTTTTGAAAGTGACAGGAAGTTAACTATCATGAAATAAAATTTCTCACTTTCTAGTTAAGAAAACATACTCAAAAGTGTCCCAGGAGTCAGTGACCTACTCAGACCTATCAGACCTAAATATATTTGTAGAATTTAATGATATTTATCCATAGGGATCTTACTTGAATTTTTATGGGAGATAGGGTGATTGTAGTATTAATTTTCTATATCATAGCATGATATTTATTCTATAAAGTACAATGTACATTGGTAACAAATTGACTTGTGTATTCAGACATAAAAGCAAGCATAGTGCCTTAAAAATAGTATTTTGCAACAGAAAAGATCTTTAGAATGTAAATACTTTTCCAGATCAAACATAGCAAAGCTTTTAGGTATAATCTCTGTTTTCATTAATTCAAGCAGAATATCAATTAAATCAGACAGTTCCTTTCCAGCTGCTTTCCGACATCGCTTTGATTGATGTTTTGATTATATCTTTTTCCAATTTCTCTAATACTTAGGTAGTGTTTGTATGTTTCCTTTAAAGTCTACCATTTTCATGAGAGTTTCAGAGCTCCTATGCAAAGAAAAATATTAAACCTTTGAATTGTTCACATGAAGTCATCTGGATAAGAAGTCGCCAAGAGTCCTCTCTCTTATTACATCTGAGAAACTAGCATCTAAATTCAGCGTCCTCAGAATCTGAGGCTTTCTCCATGGAATCCTGTAACCTCCCATGAATTTTCTACATGTGTGCCTGTGTTTCTCCTTCTGCTCTCCATATCATCTTTGCTACATCCACTTCATTTTCTAGAGCTAAATCTTAATCATGATTTGGGTCAGAAAATAATCGTATTATCCTGATGATTATGTAGGAATGGGTTAGAAACTCCTCAAGTAGCATTATTAAAGGTCTTGCTTTCTTCGTAATAGTGTTTATCGAAGTGCACTGTCATAAGCCATTCATTTTTCTTTAAGTCCCATAAGTGGAAATTCTACAGAGGACTTCTGTAGGTCTGAGTTTTTGCCCACCCAGTACTTAACACAGTACCTATCATGTTGCTCAATAAACTGCATAAAGACATTGCCATGCAATATCATAATTTTAGAAGAGCACATAATACCAACTTTTATTCTACATTTTATTGAACTATCCTGAGCATTAAATGACTATTCTTTTTTGTTTTTAAAGTAATATTAAAAGGGTAGCAGTCATAACAATATTCACTAACATCTGTTGTTAAGACCTAATGTCTCAGAGGAGTTAATTTAAATCAAACTAAAATTGTAACATAAGGTAAAATGTATTTTTTAAAATCAGACTGATAGAAGCATGAGACCAGAGTAGACATTATTTTTAGATTTGCATCTGCAGTATTTTTTAATGTTTTTATTACCTAATTATTAATGATACCTAGAGCAAAATATGGAAAGCCAGAATTCGCTAGCATTTTTATAATCAATTCTCTACTCTCTTGCTCACCACTTATAGCTATAGGATATACCTTACTACAATTTCTTTTGGTGTCTTAAAGCATATTGTAGCTGGTGTGATCCTGTACTCTGGTTTCCCCTTCACTGTTTTGGAATAGTTATTGACTAGTTTGTAGTTATTGACTGTTCCCTTTTTACTCTCAAAAATACCTGTAACTGATGACAAATTATTGTTTGCCATTGCAATGGTGAAATAATAATATGAAGAAAGGAGTGATGTTTCAGAGGCTTTGCCTTTTTGACATAGTGAGGTATTGTTTTCAGCCATCTGTTATTTAATCCACACCTCCCTTCTGCTATCAGCAAAGGATTCTGTAAAAAGAATACAAGGTAATTAATTCTTATGGTAAGGTGCATCACATCAGTAATTTCTTATAAACTTTTCAGTGACAAAGGTGATATGATTTGTTCAAAACTCCACCATACTGCTAGCACTCAGAATAGACCGTAGGTCATTGTATGCCTTCCCCATATACCAACCAATATCAAATATGGAATATCCAGTCCTCATTATATTTGACCTTGACTATGATTTCCAGTTCTATTTCTGAAATAACTTCATATCTAATGTGTAATCAAACACATTTTGCACAAATTTTTAAGCTTTAAACAATATGTTCATGAAAACAAACAACCCAAAAGCTTTAGCTACATTTGTTGGAAAGACTGCATTTATTGGACTTCATGAAGATATTTAAAAAAAAAGAAAAAGAAATGCTTGGACTCTCTGTTACTAGGGAATTGCTTTGTTTTATTTGCAATCAGTTTCACCAAAAGCTTAATTAGTGCTCTTTAGAGCAAAGAAATAATGCCTGACGTGGTTCACCTTTTATATGGAGCAAAATTAAAAAGAAAAATGTAAGGTGTGAAAGACTTGGAGGCACTCAGAATGTATCAATTATTTATATTAACATTCATTATCTGACTAAAAGGCAGGATAAAGGCTTTGGGGAATTTTAGGGTTCATATAATTTCTCTCTAATTATTCTAATTTACTGTAATTAAGATACTAAAATCATCCTGAGAGAAAGCAATAATGTCTTTTAATATCAGTTGAAAGGGAGAGAAAGCTATCTTGCATTTTTAACTTTATTTACTATAACTTTTCAATGTGACAGAAAGATAGATCCTGACTTAAAAGTTTTTACAGTTATGGCTCTTAGAACTCTTAATGTGAAACTGGATAAAATACAACTTAATATTATATATTCGAGTCTAAAAATATTTACAAATTCATTAATCTATCAGATAATGTTGTTTATGAACTCTATCAAGATCATGCCATAAAGAAAAAGAGCACCTTTAGTATAATCTTCAGAATTCAAGAGTAGTGAAAATACAAAGAAGTAAGTATGAGTTAGGCATCCTCTCTGTAGACATTATCCCTGGAGAGCAAGGGTTTGGAAGGCACAATTACAATAATAGAGAAAAGTATGATATTTGTTATTTAGCAAATCCACAAGAACTATAAAGCTATGCTGGATTATTTTTCCCCCAAATAATTATGAACTAATTTCTATTATAGTTGGGTTATCTTAGATTGAAAGCATAATTGGAGTGAAAGTTCACACCATTATTACTAAATGCATGTTATGTTACCACTCAAGTCACTGCCTTTGGTGTTTGGAGAGTTTTGGAAGCTGTAGGAACTGCAGGGCACCTAGAGTGGTAGAGGCACAGTATAAAAATATGACCAATTTCTGATGATTTGAAGACCTTGCAAAAAGGTGAAGTGAGCATTATTTAAATAATGGAATATTATTAGAACTCCTGCTTGTATGAGTAGTATTGATTCTTAGCAAATCAGAAAAAGTTACATTTCAGTCTTTTCTTTCCAAATTGTCCAAAGCAACATGTCAGAGCAATGTTTACCTTTTGAATTCTTTCACTGGGACACATGACTTTATAAATTGTGTCTATAACACTTATATATAATGTAAAGAATAATGAAATATAATTAATACCAATATAAATACCCCTAGTATTTTCGGAATTCTCCAGAGGTTCATTCAAACTTTCTCTCCTCTCTGAGTAATCATTCTGTAGGATTTTGTGTATTTATTCATTTGTTTATCTTTATTGGTTCACCAAAAATGTAGGACAACCTGACTTGATGTATTTAGGTTCAATATTTTTGAATTTCAGAAGAATTGAAATGTAATATATATATATATATATATATATATATATAGTAGTTGGCTTTTTATTTCACTCAACATGTGTTTATGCAATTTATCCATACATATGCATGTAGCTTAATTCATTTCACTGCAACCCATAATATGAATATACAAGATTTCATTGTATGTGTTGTTCAATACATTTAATTGTATGAATATACCAGAATTTATTTGTTCTTTTTATAGTCATTGAACATTTGAGCTGTTTCTAGTTTTGCTTTTTTCACCAATGCCGTGACAGACCACTAGGATCTTCTTATACACGTCCCTAGTGCGTATGTGAGAATTTTTCCAGGGTTTATTTTTTTATTGCTAGGAGTGGAGTGTCTCAGTTTCTAGTTAAACACATCTTACACAGCTCTACTGTCTAATGCTAAATTATTCTCCAAATTGATTTTGATCACTTCCCACGTTAGTTAGCACTGCATAAGTGTTTCCATTGTTTCATATACTTGGTAAACAATATTCTGATTTTTACAAAGACTAAAAATCTAAAGAGAGATAAATTTTACATACAATTTTATTTGCAATGAATTAAAATGAATGCTGTATATATCACAAGAAGTATCTGTGTCTTTGAGTGAAGAACTGCGTCTGTACTACATAAATAAACATCTAGACATTGATTTAACAGAAGAAAAATGAGCTAAGATATGTTATACACTGAGACAACAAAAATCTTCCTGCTGTTTATAGTTACATCCAAATATAATAGATACTTCTTGGGGGGGAACTCATGCCTTATATATGAGAAATATGTAATTAAGTGGCGTGATATCCTCAGTAAGAAATGTAGCAGAACACAACAAATGTACTCTAGATCCTGAAATCAAAACTGTGGTTACAAGAGGAATGGAGGGGAGTAAGGAAGGGAGCAACAGGTAGAATGGGTCCAGTTGATAATGGTGACTGGCACTAGAACTCTGTTGATGGGCAACATGGAATATACACATTGAAGTGTGAATCTATTCTCTTAAAACTTACGTAGTATTGCAAACCACTGATACATTGATTAAAAAGGAATATATTCAGTAATTAAGTCTGTGTATTTAGTTCTTCCTTCTCAGTAGAGAAGGAAGGACAGATATTGAAAAAGTTATTTATGAAGCGTAATCCAAAAATTGATGCTTCAATCTTTATAGCATGACATACTTATATATAAGCATATGTGCATATTGTATCTTTCTGCACAAACATATACACACACGTACACACACATATATAATATTAGCTGTAAAAACTATACCAAGAGTATTACTTTATACAAAGTAGAGGAGGCATGTAATATATTTATTAAATCTGCAACAAGGAAATTGATAAATGCCTGATTTATCAATGGATAACTTAGCATTCTGAATAACTTCAATATTAGTCCTAAGTATATATGAATCTCATTCTTCCTGTTGTGGCATAGAAGGTGTAACTGCTTGTATAATAACCTATAATGACCTTTATTTCTAGCTAATTTGCTTGATATTTAGAAACATTCTGTTGTAGAAAATAAAAAATTTATAGTCCCCATAACCTAAAAAAGTTTTTGAATCATCACCAAAATAAACATTATTTACACCCTAGTCAACATCAGATTTCATATGCCGTTACATTGAAACTTGTTATAATAGAACAAAATTATAAGATTTTATTAATATTAGTTTAATTTTGGAGATTTTTATAAAATGAAAGTATAAGGAAAAACAATATCATGGTGGATACTATTATTAAAATGTTGCCTGGTCCCTATACACATATATTTAAATAAAATTATGTATTTTATTTTATAAAGTAGATATTAGTTTTGACTTGCTTTTATTTTCATATTTAATATATGATGCTAATTTCTTTATATATAAAATATATTGTAATGTGAACCAGTACTCTTTGGATTCCATTCAAAATAGACTGAGTAATTGAAGTAAAAAATGTTTCTTCTGAGATAGGCAGTTTTTTATCATAACTATTTCTTTTAGTAGCTTTTTTGAGTTCTAACTGATATATAAAGAAGTATACATCTTTTATGTATGCAGTGTGATGAGTTTGGGTATGTGCAAACAGCTGTGGTACCATTATTATGATAGAATAATAGAAATATCTAATACATCCCAAAGTTTCTTTGAGCCACCTCTCCTTTTTTTTGTGTGACAGGAAAAATTACTTAGAAAGTGGAATTTCTAAATAACTATATAACAGTTTATTTTTACTTTTTTGAGGAACTTCATCATTTATTCCATAGCTGCTGTACCATTTAAAATCCCTAGTAACAATATACAAGTTTCCAATTCCTCTGCATTCTCACACTTTTTCTGTATTGCTTTTTGATGATAACCGTCCTATGATATGTGAGGTGATGTTTTATAGTTTTGACTTGCATTTCCTTTATAATTAATGATGTTGACCATGTCTTCAAGTACTTGTTGGTCGTTTGTAAGACTTTTTTGAAGAAATGTCTACTATATCCTTTTGCCTGTGTTACATTGGGTTACCTATGCTTTAGTATATATTGGATATTAAACTACTGAAATCTGTTTAATAGTTTGGAAATAAGCCCTGTGTCAGATACATGCTTCGAAATTTTTTCACCCACTTTTTCATATTATCTTTTAATTTTTATATTATCTTTTCACTTTCTTGGTTGTTTGCTTGACAAGAGTTTTTAGGCTGATGTAATAAAGTTATTGGTAACAAAAGCAATATGAAAATTAGTTGTATTTCTATACACTAACAATGAAAAATCTCAACAGGAAGTTAAGAAAGTAACCTAATTTCCATTAGTATCAAAAAAGGAATGAATATAATGTCTCAAGAATTATAGAATTGTTTGAATCGTTAAAAAACATCAAAGAACTGAAATACTGAGTTAGACTGGCATATTTTGGAATGTATCATATCTGCAAGTATATATATGTGTGTAGGCATAGCTCTCTCTCTGTATATCCTAGATATATAATTCCTATCATATTGATTTATATTAATATGTATAATTGCCATATATATAATTTAGTGTATTCTGTTATTTAACTTAAAAATTGGCCCACAAATCATTTATTCCATAATCCATGACATATCCCAAGATTATTATTTTTCATATAACCAAGTTCCTGTATGTACTATGCCCTGCTGTAAGTCTACCTATTTATGCATGAGTCTGACATTTTCAATTCTTTTTTTTTTTAAAGGAAAGATGCAGGCAGGAAAGAAGGTGAGTCAGTGGCAGACAGGAAGAGCAAGGAGGAAGAAGCACTTAATTTTATTTTTACTTAGTTGTTCACACGGGCTCTTTCTCCCAGCTCCCACGCAAACCCAGGCCCTTGGGATGTGTGTGGACTATGCACTTGATTGGAAGCAGTGAACCAAACCACTGCTCTACTATTCATGATTGAAATTCATGGTTGAATTTCAGAATCGGTTTCATATATTTAGGGTAATTAGCTTAGTGTCCTTAAACCTAAACATAGTTTTTCATTTGTTTAGGGTCCTTAAAATTTGAACCAATAGCTAGAGAAGAACAAAGAGAATTGCTTCATTGATTTGCTTGATAAAGTTTGATACCTGTTTTGAATGGCGTTATCTCAAAACTGTTCCTTCCCAGAACTGCTAGAGATGTCAACACGAAACAGAACTTCAGAAATGTGTTGAAATATTCCTTAGACAGGGGCTCATGTAATTATGGAGGCTGAAAAGTCCCCAAATCTGTTGTTCCTAGACTCAGGAAAACAAATGGTGTGTTTTCAAAGTCTGAAGTTCTGAGTATTAGGAGCGATCAGGATGAAAGTTCCAGTCCAAAAGCCCACAGGCTTGAAAGGAACCAATGTTTCAGTTTAGTCTGAAGGCAGGAAAAGACCGATGTCCTGGCAGAGCAGTCAGGCAAGAAGAATTTGCTCTTATTTGTAGGACCGTCAGTCAATCTTTTTCTTTTAGTCACTTTCAACTGATTGAAGGAGGACCATCCGTATTAGGGAGAACAATCTGATCTATTCAGTCTGCTTTTTCAAATGTTAATCTCATGCAAAGCGACTCTAACGGACAAAGCCAGAATAGTGTTTGAACAAATACCTGGGCACCTTGTGTCCTAGTGAAATGAGCACATAAAATTAATCATCACAAAGATCGTTTCTCCATATTGTACTTACTAAAGAATGTTATATAAAATCTCAGGTATGACTAACTTTCTTACTGTATTCTGATATTTTACATTATTGGAAATTGAAAATAAAAATATATTTCTATTTCAAAACCATTAAATTGACTGAGCCTGAATTCTGAGCCATTGGCTCTCTCTGAATTCTTAGCTATTTTGAAGCAAAGGAACATATAAACTGCAGTACAACAGATCAGCTAGAAGCAATAGGACTGTCAGACTCTGAAAAGATATGGCAAAGAAGCAGAAGTGTCAGAGAAGGAATGAGAAAACAATCATGTTTCTACCAGAGCAGTTGACGTATTGAAATCTGTATTTCTCCTCGGAGGAGTCCACATGGCTTCTATAATTAAAATTGTTCTGAGTGGGGCAATGGAAACGAGATGAGAAGAAATAAGTTTTAAAACCTTTGTCATAATCAACTGAGTGACGCTCATAGAGGTAGCGCTTATATGCATGACTGGAGAATAGATACTTTGAAAGTCTATTACATTTTACATGCTTATGCAATGAATTGTGTATGTTTTCCCAAGGAAATTTAATTTAACTACTTGAAATCAGAGTCTTTCAGAGAAAGGCAGACATCAGAATGTTAAAATTCATCTCAGATATATCAGTCTAATTAAGAAGGAAAATCAAGCTCAAATTCATTTAACTTCATTCATCCATCCAACATTTATTTCCTGCAAGAATAACATTATTTCATGTACCCTAAACATATTTATGGGATGAAGGAGAGAGAAGAAAATAAAGAGTAAATATGTAGAAGTGAGGTGTAAAAGCATACAGAATATAACAAGTTGACTGCATGAAGTTGTTATAATGGCTGTTTCTTTCCAGGGGGAGGGGGCAGAAACAGAGAATTCGAGAGATCATTTTACCTCTTACTTAAAATCATGTTCTGTGAGGTTTGGGTATTTATTACTTACTATGTGTAGGGCACTGTGCAGGGTACCAGGAGTGCCAGTACTGAACAATGCGGCTATGCTTTATGACATCATGGGGCTGAGACAGCAACTAACTACATTAGGCTGTGAAATGGCTCCACTGCAAGCTGTGATCCTAATTGAATGCTATCTATCTTTTGTGTTTGTGATTGTATGAATACTAAAAACATTTAGATTTTTGGGGAACTGTTTAGACATAAACATGTAGAAAATGAACATTAGTGAGAAATAGTCTAGGAAATATTTTAGGAATAATTTTTCAATATGATTCATGATATAATAAACACTCATCTATATTAGTGATACCCAGATCTCATGATTCTCCATTTATCTTTTGTCTGATGCATTTTGAATGAGACAGAAAATTTTCAAACACTCAATGGAGCATTTTATGCTGATTTTCAAAGCTGTTTAATTCACTCCACTCAGTCACTAATTTACTTATTCATTCAATATAGATTGATTGATTAGTATGTGTATCGTTCCTTAATAGGCGTTGCAGAAGAGAGGAGTCAGACTTGAATAAGACATAAACTCAGTCTTGTGAAGTTTACTAACCACTTAATGTAGTAAAAGAGAAGAAAAATACTCAAGATACAATTACATTAAAAAGGGTTAAACAACACAATAGAAGACTGCCTAAAGTTCTATTTCTGTTCCCATAACTTTAATGAAGAATACATTTGACAAAACTGAATGCTATTAATATTTTGGCAAGCTGAGATGGGGAGAGCCCTCTAGGTAAAGCAGTACAAATCAAGCAAAGGGTGCTATGGGAAAGCTGTATTCAGCTTTGTGAGTCACACAATCTGAAATGGTATAAATTAGAGATAAGACTGGTAAGGTTGGGGACATATTTAAAGGCCTTAAATAAAATCTCAATATTTTTTGCTTGTTTTCCATAGTTAATATGGAGTTACCGAAGATTTTTGAAAAGCAGCATCTTCAGCCAGAATCACTGAAAAGATATTTCCATTTCCTGAAATAGTGGGTGTGAGGACATACACATTTGGGAAGCTGTGTACATGTTAAAGAATCGATTTTGGTGAGTCTTCATGGCCTGTTTTACATAAGCAGTTGGAAATGTTAGTACTAAAACCATGAAATTAGGTGAAATTTTTTCCAAACAACAAAGTGATTTTAGGTCCAGAAAATGAAGTTTAGGCATAAGTATCACCCTGAAGTGGGAAAGGAACAAAACAACAACCTATAACTGTAAGATGGAAAGAAGATCACCCAGAGTTACAAAGAGAAGCAGAAAACTAGAGTATCATCCCATTGCCTGTCAGGAGAAGAAAAAGTGATGGAAATGGAGCGAATACTGCCAAATGATCAAATAGATCAAAGTGAAGAAGGACTCAGGAAATACATGTGAACTTATAGAAAGTGAGCACTCTTACAGATGACACATGCAATTCTTTATTTTTTCCACTGTGAATGACACACCAACTCTTAAGTCACAGCTGTCAAAATATTTTAACTCTTAAAGTGCTGCCATCCATACTCCACTCATAGAACAGTGGCTGTTTGGGAGGAGCCTATGATGTTTACTTACCTCTGCCCTTGGACTGCAGTTGTGGTTCTAAACCTCATTTCTAGGTATGTGCTCTGTATGATTGCATGAGGTACTTGGAGAATTCCCAGTGCTTTGACCGGTAAAGAGAATGGGAATGTGTTTTTCATGTCTTAGATACAAGGGTGAGTGTAGGGTTAATTTTATTTGACCTGGGCATAGTCTTTTTCTATTTCCTTTTATGTTTCTTTCACAAGCTAAGACAGAACTATTTTCCAAGTGAAAATAGCACAGCTCAGAAGTCATTGCAAAATTCTTCCTGTTAACCACATTTCAGACTCCAGGACTGTTATTTTTAATAATTTTCATATTTTGCCATGATGAGAGTGAAAGTATGAAATTCAGATACATTTAGTAATGAACAAAGTTGATCAAATCATATAAATATGGGGAAATTTTGAATAGATTTTGTGTTAAAATAATAAATAACCTGGAATGTTTTTCAGTCTTTTTAGACCTTAATTATGTTCCTTTAGATTGACAGTTTAAGTGTTTTCCCTTCTGCTAGCCTGTGGCATTTCAGGAGTGGAATTCTCCCCGATGAGTTTTGTAAACTGTAAATGGAAGGAAAAGGGCTGTTTTCTCCCACTTGACCTTTCTGAGTACCCACCTGGTTGGTTAGTTTAGATTTGTTCCAGATGCCGGTAACAAGGACCCTTGCCCCAAACAAAACAAAAGTGATTTAAACACAGTAGAAATGTATTTCTTTTTCAGAATAGTCCACAAGAAGGAGGTCGAAATCAGCTTGTGCCAGATGTACAACATCTCCATTCATGTGGCTTTTATTTTCAAGGCCATTTCACAGTCCCCTATGGTTGCTTGAATGTCACTGTTAGTATTCCTGGCATCAGGAATGAGGGGAGGGATGTGGAACTTCCCTCCCTTTGAAGGAATTTCTAGAGAATATAACACTTCTGCTGAAATTGTCTGGACCAGAACTTGGGCACAGGGCCATAGCTGGCTGCAAAAGAAGGAGAAAATGTCATCTTTTAAGTGTGTGGCAATCTCTCCTCCTCCTCCTCCTCCTCCTCCTCTTCTTCTTTTCTTCTTTTTCAAGAGAGAAGAGGAAGACGCATCTTTATTTTCATTTGTTTTATACTGGTTGTTTCCCCCTAAACCCAGACCTCAAACCCAGGGGTATGTGGCCTACATCCTTCGGAGGAGATTGACTTAACTGCTGCTCTTCTTAAACTACAGCCTGAATCATGCTGTTTTCTTGCACGAAATCTTTTCACGGACTTCCTGTTAATGATGAACCAATTAGCATCTATCAGTTTGGTGTTTCTACTCTTCATAATACAACTCAAACACATTCTTCCAAATGTATTTTGCATTACTCTTACACACAAACACACACACCGTCTTCAACCATATACACACACACATGTTCACACACCGTCTTCAATCATATTAAACTCAAGAATGTTATATGAGCACATCTTTTGTTTTCTCTTTTTTGTATATTTTTTTGTGTTTTTTCTCTTTTCTGCCTTCACTTATTGAAGTCATATTTGTCTAATGAGGCTGATAAGAAATACCACATCTTTAAAAAGTTCTTTCCCAATTCCTAAATAGCATATATTTTAGTCTCTTGTTTTTCCATAGCATTGTACATGCATCTTTTTCATGATACTTTATATATTATCTCACTTGCATTATATTTAGACTAGTCAAACTTCCCTGTAAAAAATAAACTCCTTGACGAATTAGAGATGTATTTCGTTTACTTTCATACATATTCTCTGAAGCACATAGATTTTCTGCATAGGAAAGAAATAATATAAAATCATAAAATTTAATAGAAATTAATTTTTCAGATAAGTTTATACTATTTTTTAAAGTACTATGGAGAAGAGCACCATTATATATAGAAATTGTCCCAGATTTTAAATTATGATAGGTTTGAAGTATGGATCTTGGAAATACAGCAGAGGACCAAGGATGAAGTTATGAAAGTGAGTAAGATTCACAGTGTAGCTAAAGACACTTATCCTTTGCACAGACAGGAGTCCACTTGTGTGTGGAACCTGAAATTTCAGGGAAGGCATTCAAAGATGGTTGTTGGGAAACTGAGCCTGATCAGTTCATTTAGAAAGAGGACCCTCTTGAACTAACATGATATTCTAGTATATAAGCTCAGAATCTCACCCTAGGAGCTCTGTGAAGTGGCTTGTGAATTCCAACGGGAAAAAATGATCAATAAAAACCTGCCCTAGTTTTCTTCTGTATCTGATATTTCATGCATTAGTCACTTATGAATATACTATTCCTTTTCTAAAAGGGGAGTTAACACTTTGCTCTGTTAGTGGTAGATAAATCATTGTAGAAGAGAATTCTACAGAAGAGAGATTTTCTGTGCAGGAAGTAGTGGCCAGATTCCTGCTGGAGAACTGGGCTTTTCTGGCAGTACCTCTGTCAGTGATGAATCTGGATTTAAAATTCTGCTTTACTACCTCAGGAACTCAGGAAAGATGCTTGCATTTTTGAGTTCTAAACTATATGTATTTTTCTATACTACTTGACATTATAATAAATGTGATTATTTATACATATTGAATGCTACAGATTGAAATGAAAACCATATTACAAAATTACTGGTCCAGAGTGTTTGATCAATCAGAGACCGGTTCCAAGAGAACCGACAAGGAAGATTTTCTTTGATGCATTTAGATTCTGTTGAATTTGCAGTATGTACTATCTATACCCCCAGGATCGGGTACCCTTACTTTAGTCATGATCACATTATACAACAGAAATCCTCAGAAAATGCAAAGTTAGTTTTGGCAGGAAACTCTTAAGAAGAGGGAAATGCAAAGGCAAGTTTAACTTGTTTATCCTTCCCTTATGTACCAATCAAGGTAGAGAGACGGGACGTGAGAGACCAGGAGTGTTGCCACAGTACTGCTTTCTCTTTCTTTTTTTTTTTTTTTAATATAAAATATGTTTATATATTTTTATTCTTTATACACATATATATCTAGAGAGATAGTGAGAGAAGGAATTTGATTTCATTTCAATTCACTTGGTTTGCTCCGACAGAATACCATGGACAGGATGGCATAAATACAACATAAATAACAGAAATGCACTTCTCACAGCTTTGGAGACTGGGAGGTCCAGGATCTGGCAGGTTCAGTGTCTGCTGAGGGTTCATGGCAGCAGTCTTCCCTCTGTCCTGGGTCCTGGGGCAGTAGAAACAGACCACAGAGTGTGTCAGTTGCAGCGAAGTTTCCAGTGAGCAGATTCTTGGCACGCAGGATGTGGTCAAGGACAGTTGTCCTAGGAAAAGTGTATTTGTTCTTTTTGAACTGTGGAATTGTGGAGTAAATTGTGGGGTAATCATTGCTTTCCAGGGTTGTTGGGATTTCCATCCTCCCGTGAGTGAGTGACCTGAGCATACACAGTGGTCCCCACCTTGATGCTGGTCTCTGCTGTGAACACAGTAAGGAGACCAGGTTCGGGTGACCCTGGGATGCTTTCCCTGGGCCTGCTGTCCCCGCAGACAACTTGAGTTCCTAAAGGAAGGAAGAAAACTGACAGCCCTGGGTTCATGACCACAGAACAGAGGTTAAAAAAAAGCCCAGAAACCCCAAATAGAATCACTTCACAAATTAATGGTAAAGATTATAATTTTAAATGTATCAAATCAGAAGTAAAAATTGACTTGCCTTCAATGTCCGTAATTTTTATATTAGATTAAAATCTGAAGTAATTCTCCCCAGGCCGCTATTCTACCTCTTCTTAGGTAGGGGCTCTTGATGCAGGCATACACGTTGGATCCCCTTAGCAGCCATAGTGTGGACTGTATCTCATTGGAAGGGACATTGTTTTAGGGCCTCAGAAGTTGTATTAATGCAATGGATTCAAAGTGAGCCCTGTCACAATTTGTCTCATGATCTTGGGTGAGCAGTTGGGAATCAGATATTACTGTTAGAGACAATATATGTATATATTTTTATTCTAGAACATAAATGGAGGGAAAGGAATGGCTGTCTTACCCTTGGTGCATTCCCAGTGAGAGAAGTTTCTTGTGCTTCTAAGAGTCAGCCAATCAATGTTTGCAGAATCAATGAATGCAACTAAAAGGAAAACTCCTGTAAGAGCCTCCGTTTACCAACACTCATCTTTTTTCCTAAGGAAAACCTACCTTTAATAATTTTTTTTTAATGTTCTGGTTATAAATTTGTATTTCTTGATGTATAAACTTAGGAAATTATTTTGACACCCTGTTGTACAAAATGAGATATTTAGACTCACTGTAGCTGTGTTCCCATTTAGTGTTGCTAGTAATATTACTTTGAGGACTTAAAATTATGTACTGAAAATTATTTTCCTCATTATGGCTTATGTTGTTCAGTGACTAATTCAATCCCATTTTCTCTCATCTTTAGCTGCACCCCTTTATCCTGTCTGTAGTATGAACATAAAGCTGAGAAAGGGACAGCAGGCATTCTGTAAGCCTAGTAGAAAAGAAAGACAGATCCTAGTTTTACATGAAATTTATGACAAGGTGTATCAGTCCAGGATGGAGGCAGACACATCACATGCATTCTCATTACTCTTAAAATTTTTTCCCTTTACCCCAGCCTCATGTCTTAAACTTGGATCCATAGGCTTTACATGTCCTGTGACTAAGCCACCTTAGCCACCTGAGCCACAGGGATGCACTTCTTGTTATGTTTAATCCTCATTTTCCTGTAACTTACAGTTGAGCACATTACTGATATATTGTTTATTCAACTTTGATCTTTGACTCCTCATTATGAAAAATGAGGAAAAAAGGTTTTTATATTACTATCTTGCATCCTCCTCTGCCATTTTCCCTCTGCTATATCATTATTTTGCTATCAGAGTTTATAACTTTTACATGCTGTTCTATTATGGTAATTAATTCTCCTAGGATTTACTTTCAGAGTTAATCTAAAATTTGATAAATAATGAACAGCAATATAATTATGTAAATATCAGTCACAATTAGAACCTCATATTATGATTGTACTTAGAGACAAAAAAAATAATTAAAAACCACAAAACCTGTGCAGTTCAAAGAAGAATTTGTAATTATAGTCGAATATGGTCTTACAGTTCACTAAATCATGTTTCATTTAGTTTGCTTCATAGTTGAAGCATGAATTTCTTTCATATTTTTCCTGAAGTTTTTATCTTTCCCTGTTATTTAAAAATAACTTTTTGTCGCATCATTAATCATTAACCTAATTTATTAATCAATATCCTTGTTGAATGTTCAGTACTTAATATTACTTCCAAATTTACTGATAAAGATGCATGACTTTATTCTCCTAAGACCAGCATATGATATTGCCTTTTATCCCATCCAACCACTAGGAATTTTTTTCATTTTTGCCTGCTTGATATATAAAAAACATTTCAAAATTGAATTGATTTTATTACCAATAATTCCAAAAATCTCCTTATTTATTCAATTTTGTTTTTCATTAATTATATGTTCTTAACTTCTATGAATTTTGCTGCTAAGAGCTATCTTTATGCTACTATTCAAACATTCTTTTATTAGGTTTTCATTTATCTTATATATATACATATGTATATATATATATATATATGTAAAATCTCAGTTTGCTCTTCCTCTTCAGATTTTACTGTGTTATGGGCTTAACTTTTGTTTCAACACAATAATTTTAAGGTAGCAGCTGTTCAAATCAGCAAGTCTTCTTTTTATGACCCCTGTCGTAATGTCATTATGGCTCACCTGAAAGTTAACTCTATCAGATCATGACTGATAAACATAAGTGAATATCAGACAAAGATAACAATGTCCACAATACACTAAAAAGGAAAAAAAAAATACCTGGAAATAAACTTAACAAAGAAGGATGAAAGACCTATACATTGAAAACTATAAGATTTCAAGAGAAATAGAAGAAAACACAAAGATGGAAAAAAGTTCTGTGCTCATGGAATTGAAAAATGAGCATAGTTAATGTGGTTATCTTACCCAAAGCAACATTTAGATTCAATGCAATTCCTATCAAAATTCCAGGGACATTTTTCAAGTAAATTGAATAAACAATACTCAAGTTTGTATGAAATCAAAAAGGACCTTGTATAGCCAAAGGTATGCTCAGAAAAAAGAAGGGAAATGGAGGAATCATACTTCTTGACTTTAAACTGTAATACATGGTGTTTGTCATCAAAACAGTATGGTAATAGAGCATAAACAGACACACAGACCAGTGAAATAAAATGAGAGCCCTGAAGTAAAACCACATATATATGGACAGTTAATCTATCACCAAGATGCCAACAGCATTCCATGGAGGAAGTTTCTTCAACAAATGATGTTGAGGAAATTGGACAGTCATTTGCAAAAAATAAAACTAGACTACTCGTCAATGCCAGACACAAAAATTAAACTAAAAATGAATGGGCTAAAGACTTAGATATAAGATATAAACCATGGTGTGCTCCTTGGCCTAGCAGTTAAGGCCACTGGATACATCTCACCTACTCAGGTTCAAGACTTGTGGCTGGAGGGAAAAACCAAGATGAACAACTAAAATAAATGATTCTTCCTCCTCTTCCTGCCTGCTTGTCCACGTCCTGTCTGCACCTTTCCTTTAATATATACATTTACATATATAATAAAAATACATCAGAGAAAACATAGGCAATGTGATCCATGACATCAACTTTAGAGAGATCTTTGGAGAAGTATCAACAGCAAAGGCAACTAAAGCAAAATTAGACAAATAGGGCAACATCAAATTATAAAGCTTCAATACAGCAAAAATAAACCACTAATAAAACAAAAGTTCAGCCCCCTGAATGGGAGAAGATATTTTCACATTATACATCAGATAGGAGATTAGTCTCCAAAAGAGTTCATACACCTCAACAACCAAAAAACAGTTCACTCAAGATTGTGCAGAAGGGTTGAATAGGCACCTCTGCAGAAAAGACACACAGATGGCTCTACATAACTTACAATCAGGGAAATACAAGTAAAAATCGCAGTAAGATAGGAGAATACCCTGTATCAAAAAGACTAGAAACAAGTGTTGGCAAGAATGTGGAGAAAAAGGAATTCTACACTTTGGTGGCAATGTAAATTAGTGTAACCTCTTTGGCAAACACTACGGAAATTCTTAAAAAAAAACAAAAACTACTATTAAATCCAGCAACCTACTTCTATACATACACGAAGAAAAAAAAAGCACTGATGTTGTGTTTGCCTCCCTATGTTCATGGAAGCACAACTCAAAATAGCCAAGACATGGAAACATCCTAAATACCCATCAACAAATTAATAATCTATGGTATTTACACTCAGTGGAATTCTATGCAGCTATTAAGAATGATGAAATTGTGTCTTTTGCAACAACCTGGGTGGAACTGGAGGTGATTGTGCCAAGTGAAATAAACTAGAAAGAAAAAAAAGCACCAATGGTTTCACTTGTGGGGAATGTAAAGAAACAAAAGAAATGAACTCTCAAAACAACAAAATTCATAGGATGCAAGACTCTGGTTACCCAAGGGGTGGGAGGCATGGGAATATGGTGGTGATGAGAGGCACCAGAACTCCAGTAGTGGATTTACTGTATTTGCACATAGGTTGTAATGCAGATTTAATATCCTGAAAACCACATAGTAATGTAAACAACAAGGAACAGTAGAAAATGATGCAAAACCTCCAATGAGTAAAAATGAAATTTAATGTAAAAAAAAATCAGCTTAGGGTGTGTGTGCCACAAAAGTTAAGTATTTGCCTATGATGAAGGCAAAGAGAGGAAAGAAGGTTAAATTTTTACCTGCTATAATGATGATTCAAAATTGATAATTCTTAAAACTGAAAAAAATCAATTAGTAATATTAGGAGATATTGAGATAAATACTAAAATAATCTACTAGCTGAGAGGAAGATGGTTTACTTTGAAAAGGATATGGGAGGACAGTAATGGTAGCTGTTATTTTCATGGAACACTATAATCTTATGACAGTGAGGTGACTGCATACATTTGATCAAAATAAAAACATTAAAGGAAACAAGTAAGAAACTTTTCAAGATCAAGGAAGACCTGTGGTCTTACGAGAGCAAAGTATACTTCCAAGGTATAGGTAGGATAAATTAATCTAAATGTTCAAAAGACAGGCTTTAATGGATTTCAATTTATAGAATATCTTATACATTTATTATAAATATTATGCAATCTATGTTTCTTGTATGTATGAATATAAAATATGAAAACATTTAGAACATAAAAATAGAAAATAATATCAAGGCTGAAGAAAAATAAATCTTTAAGCACAGAAAAGACAGATTATCTACAAAAAATGGCAATTATAACAAACTTCTAAAAAAAATCAGAAGATAGAACCATATCAAAGGTGTCATTTTATATGTACATAAATCAAAATTCAAGAATTAAGTTAATATAGAGATAATTTTAGACATCTGAAGAGTAAGAGTTTGGGCTCCATCAAAGTTCTGCCAATGATAGTCTTGATATCTCTGATGTAATTTCTCTATCACAATTTGTTATTGAAAAACATTCTTTGTGTTATCACGCTTTTTAGAGTCTTTTCTGCTGAAAGAGAAACTATGATTATAGCCTAGACATACAGGAACTTTGATTATTTTTTAACATTCTTCTGACATTAAAATATAACTCATATTTTAAACCTTTAAAATATTTTATTATGGTTACATTTAATATTATTTTATTCATTTTATCATTTCTATAGATAAATATGAGCTCTTTAGTTAGGCTTGGTATCTTGGCAAGTTCATTAGGTGAAAGTATTTTCATGGCATAATCTTCCTGTCAGCTACCAAAATACTCTGAAATGCAAATACATACAAATTTCTCCTGTTTCTCATATCTTTATGTGTCTCTACATCTAGAAATCAATAACCAGAGAGAAAAACAATACTGCCTTTGGTTGTTATAAAGCTTTGAATAATTTCTGGAACACGAAACACATGTGAAGTTGTCGGAAGAGGGAAAAAACTACGGGATGTGGCAAAGGAAGGCTGGTTCAGATGGTAGCAAATGCCAAAAGCTGAACGATGGAAATGGCAGAAATTGACACAGAAGATTTGGGCAACTGTCAGGGTAACTAACTGATGTACTGCTATAGCAAAACCTCTAACTCTCACATTTGCATCAAAATTCACTAAGTAGAGATATTTGCTCCTTGGCCTGTGTACTGAATGTGGGAAAGGAGGTAGAAAAAGGAACACAGGAGCCTCAAGAGACTGGTGACACCAGTAGAATCAGGAGCACCCAGGCCGGGAGGCCAGCTAATGAGCACAATGGCCAGTAGTCCAGTGTTACAGGACGCAGTTGACTGGAGAATGGAAGTCACCTGAGTCACAAACCAAAACTATAACCTAAGAGAGCTCCACATTAAATGACTGTCTCTGAACTAAACTGACTACTCACACATGCAGTGCTGAAATATTAATTACTCTGAAACCAAAACAGTATGAAAAGGCAATTTCTGGGATCTCCAAGTATAGGTAGCTTGAGACAAATGCTGTTTGCCACATTTCTGCTCTGTTTATCCTTAGTAAAGCTTGTTGTTGGAAAGACCTAAGACTCATGGATTCTTCTTTCACAGTTTGGATCCTCGAAGTGACTGAGCACTGACTGTGTGTCAGACTCAGCACATATGTCCTGTCATTGAAACCAGGCAGCACCTCTCATCTGTCAGATGAAGAAACTGGAGCATGAAGCTAATAAAGCATAGAACTAGGTTACAGAGTGGCATTCCCAGCCTAAAAATTACTATGCTTAAAAACTTAAGAGTAGTCAAGATCAACATAAATTAGTAGTTAAAATAAAAGTCAATTGGGAAGTTTTTTGAAATGACAATTTTTCTTTCAGTAGAGTTAATGAAGGAAAGTAAGGAGAGAACTGAGACAAAGTTTTTTTTTTTTAATTAAAAAAATATTTTGTTGAATATAATATATCCAAAATATTCTCACTTCCATTTAAATATTAATGTGTTTCCACTTTTTGTGTGTGCTAGGTTTTAAAACTTCAGTGTGTATTAACTATAGAACAGCTACCCCAAGAAATGAAAAAGACAATAAAGTAACATTAACTTGGGTTGTATGCCAATGAATATTTGGACTCTAAATTAGAATGTTTTATTCAATTTTTTCTTTTCAGGTTCAAGTGCATACATCTTGAATTTATTCTAACTAAGAAAATGTTGATGCTTTGATCATCAAACATTTTCATACATGTATTTCATAGGCAGATTGAGACTTATTTAGCTCTTAGGAGGAGCTTAAACTTTTATGTTCTCTAATCTGTTTGTGAGAATGAATGACCTTGAAATGTCTGAGAGTTTCTTTTGCTTCAGTGTTTCTCAGCATTAATTAGTATGTACAGTCAAATAGCTAGTCTAATCTAAACTAGTACGTCAGTTACTTTCTATCACACAGAAGATTCATTTTGTTTTTAATTTGGAATATTTTCCTTTAGCAATTCAGAAATATACAGAGTATTTTCTACTTTCCACTTTCAGGATTTAAAGAGCTCTATTTATAGCTATAAAGGAAGTGGATTACACTAATTAGGAGGAGCAGAGGAGTCATTAATCAATAATTAAGATATATGTAGTCAAAATAAGAATCAATATCAACCCATTACTTTTAGGAATCTTTGTTTTTTTATCTTGATAAATATGAAATGTTGTACCCTTTTCTGTAGATTGAAAGTCTCTAAATTATAAGTTTGTTGAAGTAATTAGCAAATATATTTAAAATATGTATTTGTTTTCTACATCTAATTTAAGCACATTTTAAAGCTTCAATTATATTTTCAAGTTGAGTTACATTTTTTTAAATGAGCTATCATATGCTACAATATTTTTCTCTTCTACCCTTATAGTATTCGAGAATATTTAGTGTAATCTTTCTTTACATGTTGTTAATATCGTGCAGATGGAAATTTAAATCAGCTTAAATGCCATGTTTAGGTCATCATCACTCTCACTTATAATTCTAAACTGAAATAACTGTAGTTTATTTGAATAGCATTTATAATATAGCAATTTGAAGATAAACAAATGCCATGATCATCTTCCGAAAGAGGAGGCAGATTGTTTTGCTCAATAGAGACAGACCAGTGTGCCAGTACCTACAGTACCTGTAACTAGTTTTTGACTTGGCTGCTGATAGTGTGTACATCCCAAGAGCATATTATAATGTTTGAAGAGTTAGAACGTATTTTTTTCCCGTTAATTCTCCTTTATATCACTACCCGCATCAGATCTGCTTTCCCGCAGTTTACTGTTGACTGTACATGCTGAATTTAAATGTCTATGGACTAGCTCTCCTTCCTGAGGATATTACAAATCTCACTACTTCTAATTGAAATTGTATGGTGCGGGTGAGCTTTCCTTCTGCTACTTTGTGCTTCAATATTTCACTATTACTGATAAATAGGCTGTCATGTTACATTTGCTGTCCTACCTAATAGTCATGAACAGTAAGGGAGAGGGAAGGATGCATGGGTTGGTTGTTTAAATGCTAAGTGTAAAACCAATGAAAAACGCAACAGCCTGCAGCAGTCATAGGGTTGAAGATATTTTATCATAGGAAAATATTTTGGAAAAGAAGGATTATATCATTTTTTGCCTTTATTCATTCATTAACTATTTGTGAACATCTACATTGTGTCAGCACCCATCTAGGTACTAGGAAAACTTTAGGGAAGCAAAGAAAAAAACAATGCCCATCCATATGGAGCTTACATTTAACTAAATATGGTAGACATTTAAATTTCGCAGAAGATAGAATATAGAAATGAAATAGAAAATTGAATTTCCTATAAAAAAATGTCAGGATTTGATGTTGAGGCCAAGTGTAACTTTAGACATGATTGGGAGGGTCTTGAGGAGATGTCTAAGCAAAATGAACCTCATCTTGGAGTAAGAGTGTTCAAACAGAAGAAAAAATAAAAACTATAAAGACCCCGAAGCAGGGATGTGCCTGGAATGTTCGCAAAGCTCCAAGGAAAATGGTGTATTACATAAAAGAATAATTTGAAATGAGGCCATCAAAGTAGGAAGAGATTTGGATGTGGGGCCTCATATGCCATTTTGAAAACTTGCTTTTTAAGATGATAGAGACAAAATAATTGGGAGCTTGATCTGCTTGCATTTTACAAAGCTACTCTAGCTGGGTGTTAAAATAGATTTAAAAAAGGAGAGAACAAGAACAGGAGCAAGAAATAATAGCAGTCAGGATTGCTGGGTGATCTGTATAAATATATTTACTCCTAATTGACTTCTTTGAACCCTAACTTTCATTGGGTTCAAATAATGAGAGTCATTCACAGGGGGTCTTTGGAGAAGAGTAAAATTTAGGTCTTCATTACCCTCTTCTCTTGCCCCTTCATCTCATTGATTATCTTGTTTATCCTACCAGGGGTCCTCTTGCCATTACCTACTTCTGTGACTTCCTGTAGAAACTCTGTGGACCTCAGGGGGAATGTCTTCTTTCAAGAACTAGCACTGGAGTATCACTATCCATTGTCAATTTTCTAGTGCCTATGCACACCTTTTAAATAGTTCCTCTATGAAATCTATTTTAATTATTCATATTGCCATTTGTTCTCTGCCTGGAATTGCCTAATGCACCATACAGGAGGCCTCCCCAAATTCTAGGGAGATAACAATTGTGACTTGGTCCAGGGAGATAGTAGTGAGGTATCGAGAAGTGGTTGAATTAAGAGCTGTCTTGAAATCAGAACCTACTGGATTTATTGATGAATGCGATGTAAGTTAAGGTTTAAAAACATTTAGGTGATGCTTGCATCTTTGGTTTGAGAAACTTGAATAATGGAGTTACCATTTGAATATATGCTCTTGAAATGCAGGGGAGAAAGCTGAACTAGTGATGTAAAATTAGAAGCTATCTTTGTAGAAGTGTGTTTTTTTTTGTCTTTATATAGGGTGAAAACACTAAGGGGTAGAGTATAGACAAAGGAAAACAGGTCCAAAGGCTGAGTTCCAGAGCAGTGTATATTTAGAAGTTAAGTAAATGGGGAAAATTCTGAAAAGGAGAAGAATAAGGAATTATTCAAGAAGAAAAGGTATTCCACAGGATTGTGATATTCTGGAATGTATGTGAAGAAGCTATAGGATAAGATTGCATAGACTGCCTGTGAGGCCTGAGAAACAAATGCTGGTTTTTGGTATAAACACTATATTTAAAAATATACATTTATGTATATGCATAAAAATGTTTTCATTCTGAATTAAAGATATCTGAAAGAGATATATTAAAACTGTATCCATGAAAAATGTCATTTCAATTACATGTATTTTAGTGGTTCTCAGTCATCTGAGACTCACTGTGACAACTTTACAAAATAGCTTTTATTTAGACACATATGTATCTTCCCAGCTTAATATCACATACATTGTGTGTCTCCAAAGAATTCAAGTGTCAAGAAGGAAAGTTAACCTTTATTGATCTCAAAGAGGTAGTGGTTTCTTCACCAGAGGAAATACAGCTGAAGGAAATCAACTCAGTGACTCCTGGTAAAAAGGGGAGGGGTGCTGTCTGTCCCCTCATTCTGAACCTGAAAAACTGAGGGACAAGAGACATACTTTAGGGTGCACAGGAGTTTGGGAAAGATATTTGTAATTGTAATTGGAGAAAAATTTCAGGTAAGGATAGCAACTGTAGACGAATTTTTATGATTTTAAAAACCTCAATTTTTCCATGTCATTAAAGATATTTATTTTAAAATATTAATTTAATGACTAAATAAAAATATTCAACAAGCTTATTTCCTTGAGTTTTAATTGATACATAAATTTTTCATCTCATTAGAAATCTCACTTTTTATGAAGCTCTTCATTAATCATTACAAAAAATGCTCATGTGTGCCACATTTCTGTAATTAAATTAATTTGCAAAATGAACTATTACTGTGTAAAAGATTGGCTTCCATACTGAATTTAGTGCTACATTAGTGAAATGCCTTCCTAAGGGACTTAAGTCATAAAACTAACAGGGATTATGTAATATATAAGAAGAAATTTGTATTTACTGTATGATATTAATTTTAGTGTTCTGTCTCCAAGTATCAAGGTAACTAATAAAAAAAAATTGACATTCTTATGTGAAAGTTTTGATTTTGTTCATTTCAAGGGTTAAAGATACAGTATTCCAGAACAATGCTTTGAGTGCATTTGCTTTTACCGTGAAATTTGGAGAGAAGACCTGAGATTTTCTGATTGTTATCTTTATAATCTTCTGTTTATTAGGTTCATAAAATACTCATTTCTCCATAAAATTTAGTTTTCACAAGTCCACTAAAGATTTAGGAGATGTCTTCTTAACAGCAAAATTTGCATTGGTTCTTTTCATATTAATCTTTTGCTGGCTTTTTCTTAATTTCTTTTGAAAGAATGTTTATAGTATGCTTCCATATATTTAAGGAAACTGGAGGCTAAATAAATATAGAAAATAATTATTATGGGCTGAAACATGCCAAATATATTAAAATCTATGATGTCATATCTATTTTTAAAAGTTCATTGTTTGGAAAACAGGTAGATTAAAGGAAAGAAGCCAGGAATTATCTTGCCTGCCCAATATGAACATAAAATACCTCTTAGTGACCAAAGAGTGGATAGGGGAAGTTTACTTTAAAAAAATAAATGAAACTATGTGATTAGTGACAGTTTAGTGAAGTCACATGTTAACCTGTAGATTTTTGTTAGTAGATAAACACAAAGTTTCTGTACAGTAGAAAAGATAACTTCAAAGATGAAACACCAATCAGTTTGGTATATAATCTCACTAGCATTCCTTTATAAAATTGATTAAGAAATTCCTCAAAATGTACTTCAAATCACTTTATAGCTTATAATTTTCCTGATTAACTAATGAGTTGAATAAAATCCTGACCTGTTTATACTGCATTTTTATGACAGTCGTGATTTTACAATTTTTGAAAATTTTAGTAACAGTAAATAATAGTAAACAATGAAAAATGATGAAATCGGAATGTCTTACTGCTTTGCAGCTCCTAATAAATTAATGGATCTCAGCAGTAATCATCACTTGCTAATGATCTCACACATGAAAGATCATCAGATAATATGTAGATGAAAAAGTACAGTACTACTTATAAATTTGCCAAAAATGCTGAACCTGGATCTGAAGATATAGGTGAATGAATAAATTAGTTTTTAGGACACTTTGCACTATATTATTAATAATGTTAAAAAATAGCCCTTTTCATTTTATCCTCTCTCTGTTCGCTTCAGTCTAAGCTGGCAGTGTTCTGCTGAACGTGCAGGAATGTCATGTATCCAAGGATTCACTTCTCTAGGCAAGAGGCTCCTCATAAATCTTTCCTGGATATTCTCATTTCTACTCCTGACTTCTGTTTAGCTAGCTGAGTAGAATTAAGCAAACAGCCTCCCTCTACACACTTTTAATTAATACACACCAAAATTTGTAAATCCTTGTACTCTAGTCATAGGCTATAAAGAAAAAGTCATGAAAAGGAATAAGAGAGCTAAAAGAACATGTATTTAAACATGTATTTAAAAACTTGTGATTGTTGAAGCTAAGAAATCTTCACGAAAAAGAAGACAGAAGATGAAATTTCAACTCTCAAATTTTTAGAGGAGTGCTCATAAAGTGGAGTGGAAAACAGTCCCAAAAAGATTACATTCTAAAGTAAATTTCTAGAGCTAAAGAGAAGCACATCTTGAAATAGGAAAGGACGCTACATGAAAAAGACTTAGACTCTGAGAAATACACACACACAAAAATCAGGTGTAAAGAATTCTAAAAGCTTTAAACAAGACACTACTCATTTGGGCATGTCGTCAGTACAACTGGCTGATGATGGAGTAAGGTTCTTAAAACTTTAAGTAAAAGTAATTTTAAATTTAGAATACTTATGCCAAGCAAATTATTAGTCATGTGTGAATGCACAAATAAAGATGTTCATACATTCAAAGACTTAGAAAGTTTAATTCCCACACACTCTGTCCCTAGGTTTTGTGTTTCAGTAAAATGAAGGAAGAATCTTCAAATGAGAAAGATATGAGTGGTGGTAAACAGTGGATCAACCAAACAGAGCAGTGAGAAAAGTTTCAAAACAGCACCTGTGCACCAACCTTAGCAGAGCAGACTCAAAAGCTCAAAGCACAAACCTCAAAGGCTCAAAGCTGTATGTTTTGGTAGCTGAGGATAAAGCCTCTGGGCGGGATGTCTCAAATATGGAAGAGACAAACTGAGAGATTCGAAACCTTGGTAATGTGTAAAGAGAATGTTCAGTAAGAAATAAAAGATGACAGAAATTCCAAGAAAGACAGAAAAATTGTACCCCAAATTTGTGGTTCAAATAAGAAGGAGAAGGCCATAGTGAGTATAAGAAGATAAGATGATTAAGAAGTTAGATAGCATTAGAAATATGGTGGAATGATAGGCGATTCTTCCCCACCGGAGAACCACCACCTCCAAACTAACAACAAAAAGTAATCAGAAATTCTGGAGGGGGTATAGAGGGTGATTAAAAATGTACAAAAAGGCGCATGGTATGCATATTAAGAGAATAAAAAAATGACATGAATTAAAAACAATATAATGAGAATGGGCTACGTGACTGCAAGTAAACAGTATTTCATAACCCTATTACTATAATTTTAGATTTGATCTTTGGAATCTGTGAAAGATTTTAAATACCAAGAATTAAAATAGTCCCAGTACTGAAAATATGTAAAGTTAAAATTTGAAGGAAGTTGGGAAGTGAATGTCAGATAAAAGAATGGATAAGCAAGCACATGATAATTATCATATGTCCAAATAATGTTATAGACAATATAATATAGAAAATATCTACATGTTGACTGGTAATTCAAGGAAAACTGATCCTTCTGTTTTAGCTTTATTTTATCATTTCTCTTATTTATCCATAAGTATAAAAGTCAGGAAGTAATATAGAAGCCTTCATTATGAAAACGGATAATTTTCTTCTCCCTTACCCATTCTTCTCCACTCTTAATTCTACAGGCTAGAAGCAAAAACTCAAGTTTCAACATTTTTCGTTTTTAAGGTGGTTTCTTCCTGTTGTGATCAAATAAGGAATAAGGAGTTCTGTTTTTGTTTTTTTTTTTAAGTTGGCTATAAATGGAGGCTGATACTATTTGAAGTTTCATAGTAGTTCAGCACAGGAATCAAAGATAATTATTAATTACACTAAGAAGAAATAGGGGCTACAGGAGCCAAATTAATATTAACCACTTATTAATATTAATTAGCCAATTCTTCATATAAAAGGTAACAAGAAATGGAGACTAACTCTGATACTTGGAGAAATAGCTGCAAACATGCTATCTTTTGTAATATGAAGAAAATTACCTTTAAAAACTGCACATAGCCACGTTTAAGACTTTGCCTTTGGTGGGTAGAATTAGGAGTGGAGAAAGAAAGAGGGAGGGGTAAGGATAATGAAACCTTTATATTACTATAGCAAGGCTTCTAATAATGCCATAGAATTAAAAGTTCTAATATTATGGTATTGATGAGAAATTATAAGTTGTTTAGCTTAAAATCAGTTTCCAAGAACCTAGGATCATTAAATGAGGAGTGACTTTAGAAACTTCTTACCAGCTTCTGCTCTTGAACTTGGGTCCAAGAGTTTTATGGACTGCACTTCTGCGTGAGCTTCAGGAGGGGAGCCATACATATGACCTTTGAACTTAGGGTTACACAAAAAAAAGTGCCTGCTTACAGGAGCCTGGTAGAGGGAGAACTGGAAAATGGTGCTCGCCTGTCTCTGTTCTGGCATGTACTCCAGCAGCCCTCTAAAAGTTTGCCAAACCAGACCCTTGTCCCTAAGGCTAAGACTCCAAAGCCAGCAGATGAACCTCTTCTTCTCAATGTCTGGGTGCTCTACCACTGGGGCTTTTCCGCTGCATCCTCGTGGTGGGTGAGTTCAAGTGGCTTTAGAGCTGTGTTTCAAATTGCTACACTCTTGAGGGCCTCCATGAATGTGTCACCTTTGGTTTTCAAAGCAAGATATTTGGGGGGCTTGTCTCTGAGGTGCAGGTCTTAAAACTGGGGTGCTCCATGGTGAGTTCAAAGGGGAGATTTCTAGGTTTTGAGTTTCCTCCTGACTGTGGGTGTGAGGCTTTAGGCCAAGATTCCCTCCCAGCCTCTCCTACTCCCTTCAACAAGGGTCTGCTCTCTTTGGCACAATACATACCAGTTATTCGGAAGTTGATTTTTTTTCTCCCCCAGAGGAAGTGGTGATTTCATGCAGGGCTCTAGAGTGTGTTTATAGGAGGTGGTGAGTTGAGGATACTCTTTCACCATCTCGAACCAGAAGTAAACTTTTGTATTTAGGAATAAATTGAGGAAAAGTGATAAAGCTGAAAGAGAAGGATCTGTTTTTCTTCCTTTTATTACCAATCAGTGTATGAATGTTTTTCTCCAATCTGGTGCTGTAGTTTTAAAATTTCTGGAATAAGAACTAAAGTGATAATTCATGTGTTAAGTTTCTTTGTCACCTGATTTTTTAGCTTAAAAAATAGCTTAAGTATGAATTCTGCAGTGTACTCTTGAAAATGATATCCTAGTGACTAAAATGTATAATTTAAGCCTCCATGTGAGCAACATTTATACAGTAAAATAAATAACTGAATTGTTAGAAGTAAACATCTAGTAATAAGCTCATGGTGACCTTTTTTGAGAACTGAGCACTGCCTTGACTAGGTGCAGTCTGTAGGAATGGCTCTTTAGGAGCAATCTAAAAACAACCAAAAATATTGTTCATATGTAGATTAGCATTTTGAAATTTCCAAAGACTATTTAAATTCCAGGCATGTGTGCTATGTGATTTAGGTCCAGAGTCAATATTTAAATCCATGAGCTGATAATGCCTCCAAATATGCCCACTGATGTCAAAGTAGATCTGTTTTCACAATAATAAATGTTGGGAGAAATGGGAGAGTTAAAATGGAAAGATGTTATGTTAATGGAACTATAACATATACATTTATATATTTTTTTTTTCTAATTTTGAGACTCAACAATATCTACATAAACCATTCAGAACAGAGAAATTAAAGATAGAAAGCTATGGAACACCATCTTTTTTTCACTGCTAAAGAGGGGTATATTTGGGAGTTGCATTGTTAACTAAATATTAAAATCAGCCAAAAATTTATTTATCATCAATTGGCACCATGATTTTGTTTTTGCTTTGGAAGTAGGCTGGTGATGTCTCTAATCTTGCAGGAAAGAAGTAACTCTTTTTTTTTTTTTTTCTTTCTTTTTTGCCCATTTCTATTCTGCAAGAGACTCTGGGTGTTACTATGGGTCTAAAAGACGGCACTGACTGGAAGTCATTTCTCCCCTAAAGTGGATTGTTTCAATATAAACTGTGAATTTGGTTATGAGCATCAATAGCCAGTTCAGTATGAAAGGAAAATGGCTACATAGCAATGTCCAAGGTATCATTTCTATCAACCATAATCTGTGAGAGAGTAGTCAAGGGACTCATGTAAATATAATCTGCTTTTAAATAATTATTTAACAAAGAATGAAGAAAAATGAATGTTTATTTCTATGAAATTTAAGAATTGTTTGAAGCAGGTCAAATGTAGCTACAGCAAATTGTTTAACGTGATTACATGTATGTTATCTAGAATAAAGGAATGCATTGTATAGTTTTATTTAGAATAAAGGAATGCATTGTATAGTTTTATCTAGAATAAAGGAATGCATTGTATAGTTTTATTTAGAATAAAGGAATGCATTGTATAGTTGGGAGCCATTGTCAAATAACCAACGAAAGTAGTGTAAAAACTTCCTGAAAATAAAACATAAAAGGAAAGGTCAAAACTTATAATTAAGCAGGGCAACTGAGAGCTTAGGGATCAATATAGTAGCACGAGTGGGGGAAATACCGAAAAGAAGAAGGATAAAAAAAAATACAATAATTAGGTTAAGGGAAATTTGCAACTATCTAGCTAATTCTGTTCAGGGTAGAAAAATCTCTAAAGTTGAGGCATGGGAGACAGGAACAAATATATTCCTTTCAATTAAACATATTTACACCATTAAAATATCTAAGGACTATTTTAGAAACAAAGAAGACGTGAATACCAAAAATATTTGCAGTATCATTTAAAGAATGGTTTTAGTTAATACCATACATCCTTTTCAGAAACACAACTCCTTTCTAGTTTTATTGCATTCACTATTTTGATAGAAAAAATGAAAACATGTTTATCTGTGATTTTTTTCTTTAATAATACATGCTACGAATTAGCTTTTTGATGATGTCCAAAATGTAGCCTTTCTGTTATGAGTTTCCTTTTCATCAAAATATATACATCATATAGTGTCAGAGTATAGTCTAATGTACAATTTTTCCTTATCAATTAAATTTTACATACCACCCCCCTCCCAACCCTGCAGTGGCACATGAGGTTTTGGAAAATGGAAATTTATTTAATAGTTTTTTAAATGTAGTTTTCTTTTATAATGGGTGAATATTGCCAAGTATGGTACATAATTAGGTTAGAGGATTAATTTTATGAGTTTAATTCTGTGTAAGAAAACTGTCAAGATTTTCCCTTCTTTTATATTAGAAAAATTTAAACATATATAAAGCAGGCTATAGCGTGCCCACTACCTAGCTTATACAGTTATCTAGTTTTTTGTCATTCTTATTTTGTTTCTATCCCCATCTCCTCTGGATATTTTTTTCATAGGTTTTTAAAGGAAAATCTACATACATTGAAATGCACAAATGTAACCCACACCCTGTGAGGATATAAAATATATCCATCATTCCAGAAAGATTCCTTATGCCCCATCCCAGTTAGTAACTGCTACTGAAGATTAATTTGGTCTGTTCCAGAACTTCAGATGACTATACTCATACAGCTTGCATTTATTTGCACCAGATTCTTTCACGTTGAGCAAAATCTATGAGATTTTAACCATTGTTGCATGTGTTAGTGATTCGTTCCTTTTAATTGCTGTCTAGTGTTTCATGGTAAGAATATACCTCTATTTGTTTATTCATTTATTGATGGCTATTTGAAATACTGCCAGTGTGGGATACTACGAATAGGTGGGCTGTAAACATTCTTGTATACATTATCCATGGCCATATGTTTTTATTTTTCTTATTTATGTGCATTTGGGTAGAATTGCTGAGTCATTTTGTAGGAATATATTTAATATGATAAGAAATCGCCAGGCCTTTTCCCAAAGTGGTCGTCCCATTTTACTTTCTCACCAGAAATGAATGCTCTGCACGCTACGCATCCTTACTATTTTTTTTGTGCAGACAGCAATTAAAATATTTACTTACCAAATATTAATTTAGTAAATATTATTTTAGTAAATATTAATTTACTGCTCAGTGTGTAGTAACGTCTCATTATGGCTTTAATTTGCATTTCCTTCATGACTAATGACGTTAATCCCTTTTTCATTTGCTAATCGGCTATTCAGGTATCTTCACATGTAAACTGGGTTTAATGTTTTACTCATTTTAAAAGTAGGGTTGTAAGTCTTATTTATTTTTAGGGGTTATTTATATCTTCAAGATAAAAGTTCTCTGTTATGCTTCACAAGCATTTTCTCCCTCAATCTTTGCCTTACCTTTCATTTGAAATTTTTAAAAATCTTTTGATGAGCAGAAGTTTTAAACTTTAATGAAAATATTATCATTTTAAGTTTTTGCTTTCTGTGTCTTAAGAAATCTTTTTTTTCAAGATCACAAAGATATTCTTAAATGATTTCTTCTCAAATCTTTATAATTTAGCTTTTGTATTCTATGATCCTTCCTGAAATCATTAGTGTGTGTCTTATGATATCAAGGTTAAGATTCAACTTTTTTCCCCAAGGATATTCAATTTCTTTTTATTTGTTGTAAAAATTTTCCTTTATCCATTAGTTGTTTTGTTACCTTTGTTGAAAAGCAGTATTCATATTTGTTCCTGTTTTTGATCCCATTATAATGTTCCATTTATCTGTTTGCCAATCCTAATGCCAATACCATATCATTTTGAATAGTAATTTTATCGTAAGTCTTTAGTTTGCAGCATAAATATTCTAAATTTGATTCTCATTTTCAAGGTTGGTAGATATGATTATACAGAGCTGTGCATGTACCTAGCTTCCTTTGGTATTTACATATCTCTATGCTTTAAAATAATCTAAACCAATAAATGCTCATTTTTGAAAATCTACGAAGAAACAGAGGACATTTTAAAAATTATTCCTAATTCTCAGCCTGAACAGATCTAGAACACATGCAAAAACATTATGAATAAAGGTCGGTCTATCTATGCATAGAGATAGCAAGTGCATGATATTGTCAATTAAGCTACTGTTTTAATTGCAGTTCTTTAAAGATTCCTGTACTGGGACTTACACACAATTTTGTTCATGCAGAGATTCTATTGACCAGAACTAACATTGACTTCCTGTTCAAAAGAGTCCTTGAGATGTCAAACTGGGTTATAAATATTGTCCTCTTTGTAAAAATTTGAAAAGGAAACATCTGCGGGGTTCTAGTTGTGTCTACCTTAGCTTAAATGCTATATTCTACAGTCCACCCCCTGTTCTCCATCTGGCATTAGTCAATGTGAGTTTCTTATCGGAAACTTCTCTACTTTGCACATTGAGCTGCTCTGGTCCCACAGCCTCTTCACTCCCAGGCTTGGAATCTGCTCTTTGCTCACCTATCTTTGAGTTTCTAAGTTTGAGAGTCTTCTTGATCATCTCTGGGAATACTTTTTTCTTCTCAAAGACTAGGTCATGTGGAATAGTGGTTAGGTCAGCTGCATCTGAAGGAACACAGTCCACTACATCCCAAGAACCCAGGTTCACTTCTTGGGTTTTTGGTAAGTAACCAATATAAACTACTAAATAAAAGTAAAGTTCTTTCTCCTCTGTCTTCCTGCTTGCCTGCCTACTTGCCTTCACTCCTGCCTGCATTTTCCTTTAAAGAAAAAATGAAAAAAGGACTAGATCCTGTACTAGTTGCATCTTCCCAGTTTTTAACACTGAATGTTTTTGTTAGTTTCTCTTTGACTATTTCTCTGATCATTATTGTAGACAATTGAGATTTGGGTAAATTGAGAACATGGAGTCAGACCTTCAGTGCAAAGTTAGTTATCCATGCTTTATATAGTGTTAGGAATAATTTCCATATAGAATTAAAGAAAAACCCATGGTAATTCCAAAACCTACTATTCATGTTCATGTTTAGACCACTGAAGAGAAAATAATGTTCTTTTAAAGAATTTATCTATAGTTAAGACTGCATTAATCTTTAATATAAGCAATGGTTTTTAAAAGACTCTTTCTGTTAAATATAAATTTTTAATTTAATATCTGAATAAAACTTATTAAGTAGACAAAAATAATTGTCTTCCATAATGAGTGTCAGAAATTAAATAGGGATCAACAATTAGTTGTATTCCCTGAGGTTCTGAGAATTCATTATAGCTAGGAATTAGAACCTCATATCTTAGTTTCTCTTTTATCAGGAACTAAGTCAAATTCTAAGAAACATTATTCATTTGATCATGAATAAAGGGAAATATTTGAGTTCATCACTAGTCTTCAGGAAGACCATCGTAGTTGTTATTCACTATAAATGATATTAAACTGAGTTATTTTTTCAGGAAAGTTCACTTTCCTCCTTGAACATACACTGATTTTTCCCTTTGCTTAATTTCTACAGTAATTATTAGCAGTCCCAATAGTTTGACATTTAATCAAATACTGTCTTCTATTATACTTTACCTTTTGACTTATCTGAGTAGACTGGTAGAAAACCTGTCTTCCCAGCAGAGGTCCTGGTTGATTAGTCTTTTGTGTCTTAAGCATGGCTTTTCATAGTATAACCACATGGTGGAGTTTCATGATATATTTCTTGAAATAATAAGGAAATTGTGGCTGTGGTGACCTTGGATATTGTGTTGTAGTGTTTGCATTTCATTGTAAAAGCCTTGACAGAATAAAGTGTTTTAAGAGGCCTCATAATGAAAACAGCATTTGGATATCTTTTCTTGCCCCCATGTATAGGATGAACTAGAAAGGTTAAGACATAGAAGCAACAGTACCAGAAAGGAGGTTGCTACATAGAAATAAGTATTTATGTGGACCCATGACTCAGCTTAACAGAATCTCATCACTTCTGTATTTTATTTCTCTGGGTCTTGCCATTATTTGCTTTAAACAGTAAATATTTTGCTTTGTAGCCCTTCTCTGTGCTTCGAAGACATGAATGAAATGAGACCCTGATGAATCTCCTCTCACTAAGACTTTTGTCATTCTATTTTGTTTTTGTTCTTGTCTTTGAAACCTCCAGCATTTTATCTGTAAAGAGAACATGACATGTTTCCTCCTTTTGAGCTTCTGAGTTGCATAGAGTTAAGTTACTCACCTCTCTCATGTTTTGGTATACTCTCTTCATGGCAGTGTGCAAGGCCCTTCACGTTGTGTTCTGTTCTCTTCTATTCTCTTCTATTCCCTCCCCCCTTCATTCTGGACTTCCTTTCTGAATCTGATTTGCACAATTTTGGATAAAACTGATTAGGAGCTAATAAATAGTTTTGTCTTGGAATTCTGTTTTTATGAAAAATGACTAGGAGTATCAGGAAAATCCATTTCATTGTTATAGATTTTTGTGAAAATCCCAAGATTTAGCAGTAGACCTCAGAGGTCATGTCACCTCTGTGTAATATCTGCCTATCACCTGTCACTGGCTTCCTGGCCTTCCTTAGGATTGATTGGCAGCATCTCTGCATCTGAATTCCTCCCAGTACACTGAGAGTCTTGCAAGTACGTGGAATATGCATCAGGAAGGGGAGAACAACTCTATTAAATGCTGTCAGGCTTCAAGTAAGTGGGGAACTAACTTGGCCACTGGTTAATACTTCACTGATGGTGTTGTAAAGAGTGCTTTGGAACATTCTGGGGCTGTTAGACTGGAGAGTGCTCAACAGACTATGGAAGAAGGGGAATTGGAGAGAATAAATACATTCTTCTTTTTTGGGTAGATTTGTGGCAAAGAAGAACTGAGAATCTTCCTCAAAATATCTGTCTTTATTTCATTCTCTTCTATCATACTGTTTGCACATAAAAATATAGTGGATTTTTATATTTTAATTGTGTTGTCTGCCTCTTTACTCATTCTCGTAGGTTTTTTGATGGAGTTTTTTGGATTTTCTACATATATTATCATGCCATCTGCAAATAGTGATCATTTTACTTCCTTGTTTGCAATTGGGAGCTGTTTTATTGCTTCTTCTTGCCTACTTGCTCTGGTGAGGACCTCTATGTGATGTTAAAGATCTGTGGTTAGTGTGGGCAGTCTTTTCTCATTCCTGATCCTAGAGGAAGCACTTGCAGTTTTTCACCATTGGGTAGGATGTTGACTGCTCTTTTTAATGTTGAGTACATTCTTGCTATCCCAATTTTATGTAGAGGTTTCATCCTAAATGGGTGTTGAATCTTGTCAAATGCTTTCTCTGCATCTATCGGTATGATCAGATGATTTTTTTCCTTGCTTTTTTTGAAATGGTGTACTACATTAATAGATTTGCTTATGTTGAACTTCCTTGCATTCCCAGTATAAATCTCACTTGATCATGATGGATAATCCCTTTGCTGTATTGTTGGATTTGGTTTGCTAATGTTTTATTGAGAATTTTTGCATCTATGTTTATTAGAGATAATGGTCTGTAATTTTCTTTCTTGGTGATGTCCTTGTCTCCTTTCAGTATCAATGAAATGTTGACTTACAGAAAATGTTTGGAGTGTTTCCTGTTCTTCAATTGTTTGGAAAAGTTTGAGAAGAACAAATATTTATTCGTCTCTGAAGGTTTGGTAAAACTCACTTGTAAAGCCACCTGGTCCTGAGCTTTTATTTTTGGGAAAACTTTTGATTACTTTTTCAGTTTCCTTGCTTCTGATAGTCTTGTTCAGGTTTTCCATTTCTTCCTAATTCAGTCTTGATAGACTTTCTGCAAATCTGTTCATGAATCAGAGTTGTTCTGTTATTGGCATATAGCTATTCAAGTAGTCTCTTATGATGCTTTTATTTCTGAAATATCTGATGTCACTTCTCTCCTTTCATTTCTGATTCTGGTTATGAGAGTTTTTTCTCTTTTAGGCTATCAAAAGGCTTGTTAATTTTATTTTTTCAAAGAACCATCTTTTGGTTTCATTGATCTTCTGATTTGTCTTTTTGATTTCTATTTCATTTATTTCTGCTTAAATTTTTATTATTTCCATCTACTGACTTTCGGCTTCAATTATTCTTTTTTTTTTTTTTTTTTTTTTTTTTTTTTTTT